>CM060599.1:50035366-50700366 GCA_030578255.1 Tiaroga cobitis
GTGTGTGTGTGTGTGTGTGTGTGTGTGTGTGTGTGTGTGAGAGAGAGAGAGAGTGAGAGAGAGAGAGAGAGAGAGAGAGAGAGAGAGAGAGAGAGAGAGAGAGAGAGAGAGAGAGGCGCGGCCGCGATCGAACAGTGGAAACATAAAAAACATACTCCGTCATTTTGTTCATACAGATCATTAAACCTGCAAAGTGTTTACTTATATTTGTGTACACTCGCAATAAACACAACATTGTGCTTTTGTCACACTGTAAACTCTTGTCAAACTGTAACCTACAACTGTCACCCAACCAAAATCACACACACACAGTTTTAAAAGCAAAACATATTTATCCAACTCCATTTCAAAACAGTCTGTGGGTCCCATCTTTTGGACATTCATCATATTGCATTGGTTTTCATTTCTTGTCCTCAGAGCGCTAATCTAACACATTCTACATTGATTAAAAAAGAAAATCTAATGTATTTTTAATGGTAGTATTATTTTATACAGAAATCAATTATTTATAATTCAGATGAGAATAATGTTACATTGTTAATTAATAATGTTAATTAAAATTAAGAAAAACAAATATATTGATCTGAAATATAGAAAAATAATTTTAAATTAATTCAGGTACAATTACCAAACATATCGCAAGGTCTTTTTGTCTTTTTATTAATTTAATTAATAAACTAATTATATAAAACTATTGTCAGTGCACTACAAATAAACTGGTTCTATGCCTTTATTAATAAAACTTATTTAAAAAATACAATGCCTTCTGCATTTTGGTTTTGCTTTTCCCTCCATTGTACCGAAATCGTACCGAACCGTGATGTCTGAACCGAGGTATGAACCGAACCGTGACTTCTGTGTACCGTTCCACCCCTAATATATATAGATGTGTGTATATATATATATATATATATGTGTGTGTGTGTGTGTGTGTGTTTATGTTAATATGTTTTTACTATTTAAAATGGTCTTAATGTTTCGAAAAGGAAATCTCTGAATATTTCAGGTTACAAACTCAAGTGTACAGATTAGTCGATATTTTTTATGCACATAAATGCTGCTCTTAATAACTAAACAGCGACTACATGAAGGCATGCAAGACAACTACAGTACGAAGGTAAACTCATCACAAAAGGAGAGGAAAGACAAAAACATCAACACAAGCTCTTAATGATTTTGCTCCAGATTTGAATTACACTTAACGATGATTGTTTTAGTAATCTAAACTAAATAAATTCACTGATTCGGTCTCAAGACTCCATAACAGTTCTCATCATGACAATTTTCAAGGAGTCGTTGCATAGAATCCAAATGATAAGTTAAAGACTTGTGAGATTTTTGACCTATGGATTCAAAATAATTGAGTTATTCAATGTCAATCGGACATCACTGCTTGTTTTTTTGCGTGCAACCATCAAATCACGAATCAAAGGATAATACCTTAAAAGGAAACTGTAAAATGTTTGGGAAAAGACATGTTTGAAGAAAACAGTGTCAGCATCTGTGACCTTGACCTTTTCCCCAACTCTCACCTGGGATGACCGATATAGTTTTCAGGGCTCGAAGAACTCTGAACGCTCGCAAGGCAGACACACTACCCAGATCCACAAACTCAGTTACATATCTGAAACAGGGAGGGTGGGAAATCAAACACTGACGGTCATACAGCACACAGGAAGGTCTCGACACAGGGTTGCAGTCAGGTTAAAAGGTCACACAGAGGTTGTACACCTAAACGTGCGCTCTGCTTACCTGGAATTACTGAAATAGTTTTCAAAGCTCTGAGTACCCTGAATGTGCGGAGAGCTGATACATTGCCTATCTTTATAAACTCTGTAACAAACCTGTGGGACCAAATGCACAGATACAAATGAAGCTCAAGGTGCACTGTAGATGGTCTTTATGGGCATTTTTTGGACTAATTATCATAAGCTAAGTCAGTGGTTCCCAAACTAGGCCCGGAGTTATAAAAAGGGGGGCGTGGCTAAATCATAGTGCATAGTCAGAAGATTATGCAAAAGAAACCTCTCCAGGATGATACAAGATACCCCACTGTGAAATGATTTTGCTTATTATGCGGCTGCTTGCCATATGAGCAAATAATTGAACACTAAATATTAATTTGACATATTATTACCTCAGGATGGCTCACAGTACCTGCTTAAGTGGTTTGTTAGTAGTAGCGGTTGTTGTCATGGAATAACAGACCACTAGATGCCGCGATTAAACAATCCGAATCAGGTATTGCAGGGATCCGTGTAAAAGTATAAATGAATAATATGAATAAATGCATAAAGCATGGACAAGTTTGTGAAAGGATTGCCAGTACTACACAAATGAATCTACTTCAAACATCACAACTGTCTAAACCTGACACGCGACGCGACAAAAGCAAATAGAACCCATTTTAATCAGTGACTGTCTGCGGTGCAACAAATTTACGACAGTAAAATAATGCACCGTTCTATTGCTGACACACTCCAAGTGCTCGTGCACCTTCTGAAAGATGCCACAAATGGATTTGCAACGCTCGCTTGGTCTCGTCCAGTGAGGACAGCCTCGAGACAAGAACACTTTACGAGGCAAGTCTCGCCCTAGGATTCACCAGAACAATAGTGGGTGATGAAGGGAGACCACAGTGTGTAGCGTATCTCAAACTATTAGCTTCTGACAGAATGAAGCCAAACTTAGAGACTTCCCATCACAAACACAAAGAGAAGACTGTTGAATAATGTATTAAGAACAATGTTTTAAATAAATCCTATAGGGTTCTGCAAGAAAGGTCATGTCTGAGAGTCTTTATGTGGGTGCATGTACTGTAGATGGGGGGCTTACAAATATTTTTTTGTCAGGACCGGCAGAAAAGGTTTGGGAACCACTGAGGTAAGATGGCATCTGCATCTTAAAAATGAAATAAAATTAAAATAACGTTAAACAACTTATCAAAAAATCTACTATATAAAATCAAACAACTTAAAATAATTTACTGTTTTAAAAAAATTAAACAGAATTATCTTAAACTTTAAAAAGTAATAGAACATTTAAGAATTGTATAAAGTATTTTAGTAAGTGCATTAACATACAAAAAATAAAATATAGAAAAATGGAAAAATATTTGTATATAAATTAAATATAATAAAATACATTATAAAAACAATTATGAAAAACATAAAAAAAATATTTGCTGTCTTAAAGTGATAGTTCAACCAAAATTTAAAATTCTGTCATCATTTACTCAAGCTGTAGTTGTTCCAAACCTGTATGAATTTCTTTCTTCTGCTGAACAAATTGAGGATGAGTAAATGATGACAGAATTTTCTTTTTAGTGTCAACTATCTCTTTAATATGACCTGGCAAAGCAGTCAACCTGATTTTAAATGAACCAAATGCCAATTTGAGGAAGTTTTTGAGAAATCTAAGCAAAGAAACACAAATTTGTTTAGTTTTGAACTCTAAACTTGAAACTCTAAACATATAAACTACTAATTCAACACTTTCAAATGTTAGAAAAAAAACCACTAGAAAACTATTTTTCAAACCAAGTTAAAAAAAGAACTTTTACGCACAGCACTTTTATTCTTGCAAGCTGACAATAACAACTCAAATGACAACCTTTGACCACTCTATGGACTGTGAAAAACTAAAGGTGAAGTGTGTAATTGATGTGCCACTAGCAGAAACTAACAGAATTGCAAAAATAACGATGAAAGAGCTTCAACTGGCCATTTCCGTCCCATCCTCCTGTTCTAATACTAAATGGAAAAAAGGGTGGGACTTTAATCTATGAGGAACTAATTGGATGGAGAAAAGTGGTGTTCCATATAAAAATGTATTCAGGTACAGTAGTTATTATTATTTAATGGACCAGAGCTAACATTAACTAACAATGAACAGTAGTATTTTTCTTAACTAACGTTAAGAAAGAGTAGTAAATACTGAAACAAATGTATTGCTAACTGTTAGTTAATGTTAATGCATTAACTAATGATAAGTGTTACCATTTTTTTATTTGCAACAATTTTAACAGACGAATCCTCCACAATAAGACAGAAATGTGAATTAAAAAAGTAAACATTGTCTTTTAACATAAAAAAAATACACTCTTCACCTTTAAGCAGTGAGAATAATTAAATCCTAATCATTTATATCAACTTAGCTGGGGTAAATAACAGACTTGTTATACTTACGCCATGACTATAACAATAAAATCCAACCAGTTCCATGGGTCTCTGAGGAAGGTAAACTGTCCCACACAGAATCCCCTGGCGGTGATCTTTATCAGCGCTTCAAACGTGTATATCCCAGTGAAGACATATCTGTTAAAACAAGAGCATCAGTTACTGCACTGAGCAAACACAGACAGCATTTCTACGGTATGTTTGGAAAGGAACAAAGAGATCAACTCACTCTACATTCTTGGCCCAGTCTGGAGTTTGTGTGTAGACCATGAAAGCGCAGTTGGCCAGTATAGTGAACATTATAATCATACTGAACAATGTGAAAACTGCAGTTAAGGAAATGTAGTGACAGATCTACATTAGAGTTCAAAAGTTTGGGGTTTGGGCTTCAAAGTGACAATAAAGACTTGTATGTTTGTGGCAAGCAGGGCATGGGCCGAGAGTAGTGGGAACGGAGCCTGTGGAGAGGCCTGTTCGCTTTATTTATGTTTAATTTACTATTAAAAGTTAGGTTTAACGTTCGCCGGTTTAAAAACATTTGAAAAATCGCTCCAGCCTCAAACGTTTGAACGGTAGTGTATATGTCTGGAATACACAAACATATTATATTTTTTGCAGTGTGATATCAAAGAGGTTTGAAGGCGCATTATCTAGTAAAATCATAATCCATTTAAAATAGATTTCTTGATAAAAGAAGTTTTGGTTCAGGATCAGATTTTACATTGCACATCAAGTCAATAAACCAGTGGCTTTCAGTAGTTCACAACCCACAAATGATTTGCAGGGCTGTTTTAATTGTTGATGAATGCAAATAATTAAGTGAAAGTAACCATGTAATCATGCATAGTTAAGACGCAAAGAAAAATAATCAAGCTTATTGATTTTTAATATAGAAAGCACTTCAAACTCTACAGTATTATGGCACAAATTCATGTGTCACTTGGTAGAAAATAGCCAAATTAGACAGTGACAACCTCATCTTTAAAAACCATGAACAAAACTACACAAGGTCAAATAAAATACGACCCGAATGATATCAAAGACGGGTTCACTTCAGGATAAACATGCTTTGTGTGATAAATTATTAGCGACTGATAGCCTATGGCTTAAAGTGTATAAACATGAGACCCATCCAGCACAGCAAGACAGTCCCCATCAGCATGTTTTAGCACTGGAGAAGGATATGTATGTACCAAAATCTTAATTGATAGTCTCCTCAGAGGGTTGAAGGGGCTGAAGATGTACAAGGCAGGAGCGGCGTTGAAACGGCTGATTGCCTTTTTTTTGTTCACTACTATGAAAGTCTAAACAAGTGGGAGATGAATGCATAGAGAGTGGACAAAACATTCAGTCAATTATGCATATGTATTATATATATAAATAATCAGATCATATAAGAAATGTATACCTATCTACATATATATATTTATACACATACACACGTATACCTATATATATATATATATATATATATATATATATATATATTTATACACATACACACGTTTATATATATATATATATATATATATATATATATATATATATATATATACACACACATATATATACACATTTCTTATATTTCTTATTAAATTTTACTTATCTGCATTTTCCAAGAAACTTTCCAAGTCTTTCTTTCCAAGTCTTTATTTCTAAATCTAAGACTTAAACTAGATTCTGAATCAATGTGATGTTTTGGACCCCTTGCAGGACCTCTGTGGACTCTCAGGGGTTTATGGGCCCTCCGGTTGAAAAATACAACTCAAAACTCACTGCCTGATTGATGTAGAACTGGTCCAGGTCCTCCAGTGGTGTGGACACCAGTCCCCTGGGAATGTCTCCATATATGAAGGGCAGACTCTTCCCAGCCTCCAGGCCACTGTTGGGTTTCGTCTCGCATTCATCGTCTTTAATTCTCTCCCGTTTGTCCTTGGACTTCTTGTTCTCCTCAGCGATCCGGCTCTCGATGGCCTTAAGGGATTCACGGGTGAACTTATGGAAACTTTTAGGTCCTGGTGGGGTAAACGTATGTGCCATTTTCTCATCCTGAACCTTCAGAGTGATTCGCTACACGTCTGCATGAGAAACAACTAGCAGAGAAAGAGAGAAAGGGCGAGTCAGAGAGACAGTAATTCACGCAATGTGATCGTTAACTGTATGGTTAGCCTATACAAAACCCTTCCAGAACCACAGAGAGAAAAAGAGCATCCTATAAGTGATGGATACGCCTTCAGTACTAAAAACCATCAAGTTATCAGGAACAGAGCTCTCAAGGAATCAGGGTTATGTATGCCAGACAATTAAATAATATGCTGTCTCAGCCTGCTTTCAAGAGCAGCTTAAACCTAAAGCTTATGTTTATGTTAACTTAAATTCATTTGTTTAAATTGTATTAATTTGCCATTGACCTTTACTAGTCAACCAGTATCCAAAACACAACATTTTCTCATTGTAGAAATAACAGACAGAACATTATTTATGAGATTCAGGTCATACTTTTGGTTACTTGACATTAAGTAATGAGAGAACAAAATTAATTTTCCTGCTAAAAAAGACTTAAGGCCCGTCCCCACCAAGGATGATAACTATGAAGATAACAATAAAGATAAAAATCGTTCTCAATATTAAAGAATAGCAATGGTTCACACCACAGCTACAACGAGCTGGTAAAGGATAAAAACATTGACAGCCAATCAGAATCCATCCCGCAGTAATGAGCTCGACCATTTAAAGTGACAGACAAGCATAAACAGAACAATATCGTCCACTGGTGGGGACGCTAATATAGTTATCGTTATTGGTGTGAATGGACCTTTAGATAAATGTAAATTTCCATGTTGGTCCAGATGTTCCCATATAAGGTCCTGTTGGTTAAGCTTTTCATGTGGAGCAGCATTTGGAGCAAAAGTCATGCTCATGTGACAAAAGGCGAATCCATTCATATTCAGTGCATGGGTCACCCCAACTGAAGTTCGAATTGGAAACCCTCAGAAAACCAGGCCAAATCCATAATCACTACACAACCGCCCACTTATATTATTGTATTTCCATCCTAGTCCAAGTTACTGTACAAGTTGTTCATTGACAACAAAAACACTTTAAGGTGAAGTGTTTTTTGGCAACCTTTTAAAGTTGGATTGTTCTAAAGGTTCAAATCAAATCATAGCAATTCTGAACATTCACTTTTTTTTTTTTCTGCAACAGGAAAAATGTACGTCAGATCAATCAGAAAAAAACAAGTCGGAGCAGCTAAGCACTGTGCTGATTTTGGTGGACATCGCTTGAAAGCTTTAGGCGAGGTACTAGAAAGCTCCTTTAAGGCAAGTCAGTCGACCTTTAGTGCTTTCCAGCTCCTACTTGATCTACTTGAATGGGGGAGAAAATCCCATAACAGTTTGTCGATAAATTAAGTTTCAAGTACATTTTTAAATCAGGAAAAAAATCTGACAACAAAGGAAAAAGTTAAGTGCAACTCTTGCATATAGTGTTGAGTTTATGATACCAGTTGTAATGTTAAATTTCAAATTGCCTGAAAAATGTATTCCTCTCCATTTATTTGCAACACAGCATTTAAAGCCACAGTGTACAGTGTTTGATCAATCGAACCAACATTTACAACTGGAAATTACATTTTAACCAAACACAACATTAAAAATGAGGCCCTCTTTGACACATCTGCATACAGTCAGTTACTGAAACAGCAGGAAAAAAGTAATGACATGCAATAATCGATCATTGATGTTACTTCCGAGTACATGGGTTCTCGTGAGCAATTAGTGAGGGAGGAGATGAATTTTCTTGATAATTTGATGATAATTTCCTTACATCAGATGAAGCACTATAGGCCTAACCACTGAAAAATCTCTTGTGTTTTCTGAAAAACCCACAACATTAAAAGTGATAAGCGACTCATCACACCCTGCACTTTGTTGAGGGGGGACCACATTTCACTCCAGGAACCAAACACTGAATAAAACTAGCAAACATCACATGCTAAATCAGGCAGGGGAACCTAGAACAATAGAGGAGCCACATGTGAGAAACACACTGCCAGACATTGGTCCTAGGATATTTCCTCTGTAATACTAAGAATCATTATCAGATATAATTTCCTAATTCCATTACCATATCATAATATGTCCTCAGGTCAATAAGAGACGACATCATTTCCTTCAGATATCAGACTTCACAAGTCACGCTGGAAGGACACAAGGATCCAGATCAGAATCCTGGTCGGAAAACAACAATTGTACCCAATGAGCAAAACGTTATAATGTACTTTTGGTATCCAAGATGTGAGGGTTCAGTTCTTGGCCTTTCTTTTTATTCTGCTCTCACAATGACAAAACACAACAGTCACTGTATTCTGTCTTACAATCTGCTCACCCAACTTAATGAACAATATCCCATGAATTATTCCACTGGCAATCACTCATTTCACTCCTCGAATCCTCACTCACATCTCTCGCCTAGTCTATTTTTGCGATACCCTTTAAAAATTTATATTCTCCATTTGTCTTCACTTCCAATCCCTATTATTAGTATTCATTCCTGTGCGAAAGATAGTAAAGTCAGGATTGGGAAATACAATATGATATAGCCTATTTATTTGTTAAAATGATAAAAAGAAATTTGAATTATCAATCACATTATAAAAAGTCAATACAAATTTTTTTCATTTAAGCCAACTGACTAGTCACACGTTTAAGATATTAATTTAGTTACTTAAAGGGATAGTTCACCCAAAAATGAAAATTCGGTCATCATTTACTCACCCTCAAGTTGTTCCGAACCTGTATGAATTTCTTTCTTCAGCTGAACACAAAAGAAAATATTTTAAAGAATATGGGTAACCAAACAGTTCATGCATCCATAGTATGGAAAAAAAATAATACTATGGAAGTCAATAGGGTCATTCAATTGTTTGGTTACCAACATTCTTCAAAAATATCTTCTTTTGTGTTCATACCCGTTTGGAACAACTTGAGGGAGAGTGAATGATGACAGAATTTCAATTTTTGGGTGAACTATACCTTTAAATATATACTGTGTAAATATAAACAATGAAGGTAACATTGCTAACATTGTTCTACAGAAATAATAAACCATAATAATGAGCCTTTAAAGTATACAAATTAAGCACTTAAAGGGTTAGTTCACCCAAAAATGAAAATGAAGTCATTAATTACTCACCCCCATGCTGTACCAACCCCGTAAGACTTCAAGAGATTTCCACGACGCATGCGCGAGAATTGCGATCTCCTTCAACTACTTCAGTTCAGTTCTCGCGCATGCGTCGTGGAAATCTCTTGAAGTCTCGTTTCAGGCCTACAAGGAAGAAAAGGAATAGTCGAATAAAGTCGTTATTTTTGTTTGTTTTTTCGCACAAAAAGTATTCTCGTCGCTTGATAAACTTACAGTTTAGCCACTGTTGTGACATGGAATATTTAAACATTTTCTTTAATGACTTTCTGGGCAGTCCGGTGTCATTCCCTTAGGGAGCCTATGTAGCAGTCATAAACCTCTCAGATTTAATCATAAATATCTTCATTTGTGTTCCGAAGACGAACGAAGGTCTTACGGGGTTGGTACAGCATGGGGGTGAGTAATTAATGACTTAATTTTCATTTTTGGGTGAACTAACCCTTTAAGCACACACATAAAGCTTGCTGCAGAGACACTGGCACAACTAATGATTATGAATGTGTCGGAAAAAAAAACAGTAAGGAGTCTGTCTGAACATTTTAATAATTAATTAATAAACTAGTGTTTTCTGAGTCAGTGTGAGTGGCAAAAATAAAAAGTTGATTCTGACTCGTCGTCATCTACGCAGTATAGAGGATGCACCTATAGAGAAATGCACATTAAGTTAAACGTCACGTAGTAAAACGTGGTACTAATATAGCTTCACTCCATGCAAACACTTAGATATGCACCTAACAATAGCGCACATTTATGTAGGTTAACGTTAATGATAGGCTACCATCTACACGTAGCATGTTGCGTCCAAAAGCTTAAAAATGCTGCCTTCAGAGAAAGCAGCTGAAGGCATCAAATAATGCCCGAATCCAATGTTATCTTCACTTCCTGTCTCCTGACACACTGTCACCTGATCATTTTTTAAGGCAGCATAGATGTATCCTTCGCTGCCTTTGATATCCCACAATCCTGTGCGTCCCATTCTGTGGCATTTGAGCAAATAATCAATAAAATAAAGATGGTGTCTGAAAGTTGTGGTTGGTGGTCTGTGTGTGTGTAAATGTTTTTGACCAAAGTTTTCCACATTTGATCGGGAGAAATTACTAGCAACTTCAGATTTGCTTTGTTATCACCTCTCTCTATTTTGGTGTAGATTATTAAACATTACACTGCCTCAGAAGTCAGTTTCAGCAGGCACTTTCGTTTGCAAACGCTGTATGCAAAGTTACTGCCAGTTAAGTCAGCCGCCCAAGCTTTCGGACGCAGCCCATGCTTGAGGTCAATGAATGATACACAGACATTTGGATTTCCTGCCCTACATAATTACCACACGGATCTGCCTTGTTAACGATCTGTCCGTCACAGACTGCATGACTTCGCCACTTCCTGTACATTTTTTTTTTCCTGAGACCTTCCTACCAATTAAAATTTGGTCGATCAAGCCTCTTCACAATGACTATCATTTGGACTATTAGGGGAAGCCCAATTTTTTAGCAATTCAAATGTAAACATGATTAGTCACAAAGCCACCAATTGGAGAGAAAAAAAAATCAGTAAAATCAACTGGAGCAAAAAAAATAAATAAATAGGTAAGGCTTTAGTCTTTCAACATGAATGTGGAGTGAACAGCCTCAAGCCCTGTTCACACCGCCAGCGACACGCAGCGACAAAGCGACATGATCCCATTCATTTCAATGGAGCGCTGGCGACATCCGGCGACACGAGCGACAGTGACCGTTGGCAACAGAATGTGGGCGTCATGGCAACGTACAAACACAAAGTACCTCACGCGGGAAACACTTAACGTTACCTGTAAATGTGCGCGACAAGCGTTAATCAAGCAAGCTAGAACCTTTCCAGGGCCTTGGATTCACAAACTTTCAAGGACCCGTGGGAACCCTGAAAGATGCCGTGATGCCAAACCCCCTCATGGAAGAGGAACGCCGTTGTGTTTACAACTGTGACAACGAGCGCTTATCAGCATCAACTAAATCCTGGATTTTAAAAAGTACGTAAAGTTCGCGGCATAGACTCTTTAAAATACGTCCAAGAGTTTTACACGCCGGTCTGTTATTGTAGGAAACATTGACGTTACATTTTCACACCACTAAACGTGTAGAAAAAAACAAACTGTGATTGGTTGCTTTACATGTCAGTCAAACGGCATCTGGGCGGTAATTGCCAATGAAAGCTGCTATGGAGTCCAGACCTTCTGCCATCAGTCTGAAGTTCTGCCTACGTGAGACTAATTGAAGGTGGAGGACAAGGACTTAGGATTCAAGAACTGTAGAATTGTACTTGCCAAGCGTGCCGCACAAGCCCTGAAAAGTAAAGCCAAAACGTCTCGATCGCCCCCCGGTGGCCGGTCCTAGTATAGGTCATAAACCCCGCCTCCCCATGTTATTCAACGGCACGCGAGACCAACTAAACAATTCAATTAGACTTCAAATACCTTTTTTCCCAAAGATGGTTTCTGTCATTTACTGTAGTTTTTATCACGCTGATGTAAGTTCAAGTTGTTTTTAAAATAAGTTTGTTTTTAGTTAGTTATTTGATATGGTGTTGTGACGTCATGATTGACAGCTGTGATTGACAGGTTCTCAGAGCGAAGTAGTCACTGAAGCACCAACAGACTTTTTTTCGGGATCTTCGGATGACTGAGGAGATTTGAGCTTTAAATTTAATATCTACATTTCTATAATTAATTTAAAAAAGTGCAGGAGCGTGTGCTTGCGATTGATTCTGCGAGAGTGAGGGCGGGGCCTTGATTTCACGGCTTTACTTCCGGCTCACGACTGCGCAGGTCTGGTCCCGAGATCGCTACTGCGCGCCATATCGGGACACTCGCGGCTTCACTTCTGACCAATGGAAGAGAGAACGAAGGCGCGTCGTCCATTTTTTTTTACAGTCTATACCAGCAGGCCAGAGATCGCCCACTTCATGGCACTTTGCAGAATACTGCGATTTCAACCAATACTCCCTCAGCATCACTTGGGACACAACATTCTGACAAATGATTAGTTGCATTTTAAAGGGACACTATGCAGCTTTTTTAGCTTAACTGAACAGCTTCAGAGTTATTGAAATGGTTATATAACTTCTTTCGGGTTGAATGGTGGGCGTCTCGACCCCCCCTGGTGCCTGTGAGCGCAAAAATCTCACTTGCAACTTCGGTGCGGCGGGCCGCCGTGCTCAGTGTCAGGAAGTATCGCGTGATATCAGCTCTCGCGATGTAACATATTCCTTTACGGCAACTGCACACATACACACAGGAACAAGGTATAGAGGGATGGAGTTTGTCACACTATCGTCATGGCTGAGCCGGCATATATGCAGAAAGCTAGGAAAGCATTGTCGGAGGAACAGAGAAAGAGGAAACGGCAGACTGACCGAGCGAGGAGTCGGACACGAGCATAGGCATAATTTGGCAATAGGCAAACTATAGCCTGCTGTATATTCTAGTTCAGTGGTTCTCAACTCCAGTCCTCGGGACCCACTGCTCTGCATATTGTGTATGTCTCCCTTATTTAACACACCTGATTCAGATCCTCAGCTCGTTAGGATAGACTCTATGGGTGTTTCTCAAAACCAAGAATGCAAAGAACGGACTTGTGTTCTTGGGGAGAAGGCTCTTGCTAGTTGTTCTTGGAAGAATGAACTCACAAGGTGACGAGCACACAGAACGCTGCTGACAGTTTGAGACGCTGTGTTCTTGCTGGTATTGCGCAATAATAACCCCGCACAGACACCGTCTGCAGTACCCAAACATAACGAGAATTATTGACGATAACAGCCAGGCTGCAATGGTCTCCTGACTGTGGGGTAAAACGAGCCTGTGAGCAGACTGGCCGGTTGGCTCGCTATCTAACTTAACACCCGCAGGCGCTTACAGAGATTCTCACTTCCGAAAACGTTTGAGCACATTTTCGATTCGCCATAGATTTTCGTAAAAATGCCAATATTTGACATCTACAGTTGATTTCTCGCATCAAATGTTCTCAGAAGTGAATTTAGTGATGAAATAGCGTACGAAATTTTAGAAAAACGAATTACTGTATTGACCTGCCTCTCCTTCCCCGAATGCCGAACTGAATGCTGGGATATTTCTGCCGTCAAGTTCACACAAGTTACCAACCGATGCATCCTCGGTAAAATGGGCGTGTCAAGAACACATCCGGGATTTTTAACCATTATTGCCAAAATGCAAACTTGTGTATTGGGACAGTACTTGGGCCACAAAAGATGATGTTTCACAAGAACACAAGGACACAAGTACAGACAAGAACACATATTGAGAAAGGCCCTATGAAATGAACTGAGTGTGTCAGATAAGAGAGTCCAGAGCAGCGGGTCCCGAGGACTGGAGTTGAGAACCACTGCTCTAGTTCATATTTATAATTTTTTATGATATGTCTGAAATAGCCGGTTGGAATAGCTGCACAATTAAACTGAACCTTAAACAATAAATCTCTGTACAGTAATGTAAATGTAATCAGCTGTGGTGTTTTGGTGATTTTCAGTGGATGTATGAAGGCAGTTCTCCTCAAGTTCATGTGTCCCATCAAGAGTAATCATAGGTGAAGTTTATCACATTGAACAAGTTCATATTTACAAACAACAAAAGCACAATCCTTCTTTGTCTTTAAAAGAAGTGCATTGTGCTTTTTCTATAAAAATAAATGCTCGCTAAAATTCCCCAATGTCTGAAATACACTAGACTCATCTGAATTTAAGAACGCTTTCTCTTTTTAAAATCTTTGCATACTTTGTATCTAAATTAGGTTTCAACAGGTGTACAAGCCCACCTGCTACCAACCAAGAAGAGTTTGAAACAGACACTATCTTCTGCAGCTCGCTAAGGATGTAATAAATCCAGATTATTATCTGCAGGTCGTACACTATGTCCTCTGAGAGATTAACAGGTTGTTGACCACATCTATACTCCCAGCAGATTCCACATTAATTTTAATTAGAGATTGCGTAGCTGACTGACAGGCCCGGTCCAGGTTATGCAAACAAGAACCAAAATAAACTTCAAACAGAGGCACGAGTCAACATCTAAACGATGCCTGAAGTTACTCCAAATTACACATGATATTCATCACACGATTACCATCGACTACAGAAACCTGACTCTCACTCGGAGCCTCTAATCTCTCCTCATGACATATTGACTCCTCTGCGAGACAAATACACCTGACAATGGACACTTGTCACAACCAAAAGCCAGCTTTATCTGCTCTTTATCAGCCACTGTAGAAATCATTTTTCTGCTCTCATGTTGTACCACTCCAGAGCTCAATAAACATGGTAGCACTACTTGATAGTTTTTCCCATACAAAAAAAAATAAAGCACTAAAAACTAGTCAGTCGATTTTACATTTATGCATCACATTCCATCCTGGTCGCTGTTGTAAAGTTGACAAGATGGGGGTGGTGGATGGAAGAAGAACAAAGGGTTGGCAGTTCGGAAACTCGTGGTTTTTATTTAACTCTTCTCAAAATGAAACAAAAGCTTGCGCACACAGTGCCTTCACCGTATCTCAATACAGCATAAAATAAAGTTACTTAAATCAGCAATTCTCCTTGTCTCCGTCCGCGTGCACGAGTTCCCAGGTCTCTCTCTATCAAACATTCTCCGTGGATCCTCTTTATCCTGTCTCTCCACACCAATCACTGCAATTAGACACAGGTGTTCATCATTTGCACTTAACTCACTTACAAGCCTCTCTCTCTCACTGCAGTACCAGCTGGACCACGTCCCCCTTGCCACAGTCGCATTGTTAATACGCACAGTAGGTTTTAATACGTAACATACAAAACGTACATTTAGATAGATGTCGAAACGTACAATATGGATAGGCTTATATTGATAACACTTAAACAAACATTATTACGTATACATTTACCAACCAACAATACCAACCAATTTTTTCTTTGAACCAAACAACCTGCACTCGTTGAGGCTGGAGCACAGTGCTGTTTTTGTCAGGAGAGCACAAACACACACAAGAACAGAAGGAAAATCCTGAAGTAAAGATTTTACTTTCGAAAATTATTTTAAGCAATACAAGCAGCTGTTTCAGTTTCCGACACCCTTGTCTGAACAAATTGATTTTACATTATGCAAATAGCTCCACCCCTCTCTTTGTCACCACACTTTCCAAAAGACCCCCACCCCAGAAGTAAAGCCACAACCACAAACAGTTCCAATCAGAAGCCATCATGTCAGGCCCATGCACTTCAAGTGGTTCCCATTGCCTTGTGAGAAAAATACATTAAGTTTCCCAAGTGTGGATATACGATGATGTGAAACTAAAAACCTCCAAGAGCACTTAGCAAAACGCCTCTGAATCACAAACTGTTCTCAGTAATGGATCTAACAGTCTATATTCATTGATACCTCCTGTCAGATTATAATGCATTTCTTTTCAATACTGATTCTACGCGATTAGAACAGAAAAGAGACTGAACATTAGAGGAAAAACAACAGACTATTTCAAACGGTTAAAAGCCATTGGTGAAACATCTACTACTATGATTATGTAATATAATATTAATTTCACAACATACAACCCCATTTTCAGAAACGTTGGGACATTTTGTAAAATGCAATAAAATCAAGAATCTGTGATTCGTTCATTCTCTTTAACATTTATTGAACCGACAAAGGTACAAAGAAAATATTTCCAATATTTTCACTGACTAACTATTTTGTAAATATAAATTCATTTTGATTTTGATGGCTGCAACACATCCCAAAATAGTTGGGACAGAGGCATGTTTACCACTGTGTCACATCACCTTTCCTATCGTTTGACGATACTAATTGTTGCAGTTTTGCATGTGGAATTTTTGCCCAATCTCGCCTGATACAAGACCCGGCTCAACAGTCCGTGGTCATCAGTCTGATTGTCCTTTTTATGGGCCATAAAGTAGATTTACAATAGGAGACGGATCTGGACTGCAGGTGTAAGAGTCACGTCTTCGAAACACTCTTGTAGCACGTGCAGAATGAGACCTGGCATTGTGGCATTGTCTTGCTTCATGCCTCCATGTCAATGGTACGTTCACACATACAGTATGCAAGTCACCCATGCTGTTTGCACTGACGTCGCCCCCTCATACAGATATTTGCATTTGCACCTGTTGCTGATGAAAGTCTGGTTGGTCCCTTTTATCTTTGGGGCTGAGAACTCAATGTCCATTTTTCCCCAAAACAAGCTGAAACTGACCACAGCACACATTTCCACTGTGTTTTGGACCATCTGAGATGAGCTCGGGCTCAGAGAACTCAGATGTAAAGCTTTCTCCTTGTGCAACAGAGATTGATGTTGCATTTCATGGTGCAGCGTCAGACTGTGTTAAGTGACAAAGGTTTTCTAAAGTACTCCTGAGTGAGTACATGCCTGTATTTAACACAGTAGCATGACAGTTTCTCATGCAATGCCATCTGAGGACTCAAAGGTCACGCACATTCAACAGAGGTTTGCCCGACACAGACTGAGATTTATCTGGATTCCCTGAATCTTTTGTAGATGGCAGAAAGTTTGTAATCTTGATTTTTGAATTGTTTGACAATCCTCTCGTGAAATTTAGCACAAAGTGATGAGCCTCCATGACCCATCTTTTCTTTGCAAAGACTGAGTATTTGGTGGATGGTGCTATTACACCCAATCACGACGATACACACCTATTACCAGTTCACCTGCTTATTGTGGACGGTTTCAAAACATTTTAACTTGGATTTTCTATAACCTCTTGACTTTTATTTTGCCTCTGTTCCAGCTTTTTTTGGAGTGTGTTGCAGCCATCAAAATTAAAATGTGTTTTACAGAAAACAATCAAGTTGAAAGCATTGGATATATTTTCTTTGTAGTTTTAAATAAAGGTTAAAGAGGATTAGCCTAACAAAGCACAGATTCTTGATTTTATTGCATTTTTACAACTTTTCTGGAAATGGGGTTGTACTACACACTACAATATTTATTGCCACTACGTGTGCTAAAATTACACTTTTACGACTAAGTAAAATCAAAATGGACCCTTTTGCTCTCATAATTCACTGGTCTTTAAGCATGATTTAAGCTGCAGTTATTATTTGAAACAGTGCATTAAGACTTTTATTCAGCATTCAACTGATCAAACGTGCCAGTAAAAATGTCAAAATGTTTACATTTTAAATATATAGAAGAATCCTCTTCTTTTCAACACTTCTCTCCAACCACCTGACTATATGTCCAGTCGATTTAAGATCCAATCAATTCCAATCAAATGATTACGTCCCCTTCAGTTCTTACAGGAATATTCACTGAATAAATGCATCAAATAATTAAAGAAGTAAAGGGTCGAACAGTTTTTTTGTGTCGTGTAATTGATTTCAGTCGATTTGCTAACTTCCTACAGCCATCATTGGATGGATTAGGCGCCCAAAAACAATTATTGACAGGAGAGTCGAGAGCTTTTCAGGACTGCAATTTGGATATTTGTCAGGTTAGTAGGGACATTTTTGGCATATTATTCCATGAAAAAAATCTTAAACTAAACGAAGTCTTTTGTAGTCTACTACTACATTATGCTAGCACAATTTCTCTCATCTTATGTAACTGGGGAAGACAGCCTTTATGACTGCCTGCCTGCCTTGGAGAAATACCTGATTTAATTTAAATCGGCGTCTCCTGGACTGTTCTGCTTAGCTGAGGTGGGCGTAACAGAAGAATATGCCTTATTCAATAAAATCCATCCTGCACGATATTTAAAGAGCGATTGTGAGATGATTTTGGTGGCTTATTACAACCTACACGTGCCATCCTTCCTCTCTTAACTAATGACCACTGTTATATTAGCTGCAGTTAAATAAAATCAAACCGATTTGAAAAATTAGTTTGCGAATCTGAGTTAATCGATTCTTGAGTCACAGCAGTTGTCGAATCAACAATCACCAACTCATTACCGAGTAAGTCAAGCCAAAAACCGATGCGCAATCTGAATAAAAGCTTTTGAGTTCAGATTTGACAGATAGGGCAAAAGTAAGTTTAAACTTGACTGTATGATCGTTTTGTCTCATTGTTACATCACAATAGCATTTTGAATATATTTTTAAATTTATTTTTAATTTAAATTATTTTTAGTTTAAGCGGAATCGCAGCTAAAAACAAACCTGTACACATTGGGTTACAATAAGCTAATAAAAACATTATTATTACTTTACATTGCAGTATAAACAGATCAGGTTAAAGGCTATATGCCACGTGATGAATTAGGTTTATTGAACTGAACTGTTCGAAAGAACCGATTCCAGGAGTCGGACTGCACGTAGTTCATTAAACTACATTCGGGGTTAAGCAGTCTAGTAGCCTACAAACAAAAAAAACAAACAAAAAAAAGATTAAAAAAATACAAAATCGTATGAGCTGAATGAACTATTTTTATCTTGTGGCATCATCTCTTTCACCGCAGGTTCAATCAATCACTGGAAAAGTGGATTTCTAGGGCGTCAACCAGGGTTAGGACAGTTGACATATGTCACATGTCTTTTTCAAAAAATCCCACGGTGAATTGAATCGTTTTCAAGATTGGCGTTTGCGCATTGCACTAATCAAATGCATCAGGATCGAGAGATATTATAAAATGCTGTACGTTGGAATTAGAGCACAAAAACCGTGTCGCAGAGGCCAGTGCTGACATGTATAAATGGATGTCGGAAAACCAAACAAATCAATCAATGCACAGATATGTAAATAACTTTTTTTTTTCATGTGCATCGGATGCTGTTATGACAACATTGTCATACTGTAGGCTATGCATGCAGAAACAGAAAAGTAAGCTTATACCACAGCCTAAACTGTTTATATAAATGACAGAAAAAACCAACCGGAGTTGTGAATGATCTTGTCAAGATTGCATACTCTCAAAGACCAACTGAATGAGAAAATCATCTAAAAACTGAGCATGTTATTGAGTTGTAGGATCACAAACTCAGCCTTCGTTTTAAAAATCCTTGTTAAACTAAACTCTTTTATGCGTCAGGCATGGTTTTGTTATTTGCATTTAATTATAACCTGGAGCATGTTTTCTTGATCATAAATTTGAACAGCTCTCATCAGCACTTCATGATCTACTCACCATCTTTCTGCAAAAAAATCAGGGAATTTCTTCGAACATGAGGGAAAAATTAATCCTCGGCGTCCAGGAGCTAAACTTAATGCAGTGATCCAAGGTGGAGGAAAACATTCAGTGTGGACAACTTTACCCAAGTAAGTTAGCCTAAGTAAGAAGAAAACTTCAAGAGATTTTCAGCGAGAAATAAATTCGCAGAAGTCTGTGATGAAAAAGAGCGAACTGCCTGAGATCCGAGAGATGAGCGCTTCCGGTTATTCATTAGACCCAGAGCGAAATCACCGATCCTACTATGACTGAGGTTGAGCTTATGAATATTAAAGTGCGAAGTGACAACGTTGCTTCGTACACCTTATGGCGGCTCTGATGTTTTGCCTCGTGAGTATTAATTAGATTGTGTCGACGTTGCTTCTTAAACTTCCAATGGAGAACATTTGCTTATGAATGTTAAAAACTAGGGCTTCGCCATAGTAGGAATCCTTAATTTTCAGATCTTGACGGACACTGACGCCAGTGCGATGGCAAAACGTCTCCTAAACGCGCCAAAAGGTGACGATGGTTCACTTTTCCACGGTTTAATTTTTGTCTGTGTATTTTTTTTGTCACGAGAATGTTTGTTTTTTTGCCCCACCCTTTGTGTGTTGGCAATAACTTATTGCTGTATTAGGCTATAGCATACGCACATTTCATAAACAAAAATTAAAGATGGCATACTATATGTGTTTTCTCTGTGCATACCATTAGATTTCAGCTGGCATAGTGTATTGTTTAAAGACTTGAAGTAAAAAAAGACACGTTCATTGTACATTTGGTACATTGTTGCCCTTTTTTGTCGGTTTAACCGCTTTTTTGACTATGGACCTTTGTTTTCTTTTTTTTACAGTCTATGGTTTTAACGGTCATCAGCATCGTAAATCCTGCAACGTTTTATATTTATATATTTATTTTTCTCAATGTATGTACATTTACAACACTATAGGCTACTTTGTATTATATTATATGTTCACATAGTTAACGCTGCTGTGAGGGTGTTTGGGGGAGAAGGTAAAGTTGACATCTCTCTTCAGACTCCCATTATCAATCTCTCTATATTTAATTTTTCCTCTTTTGAAAGTTGCCAAAACACTATTGTGGGGTTTGCTCTTTGAGCAGTGACACGAAAAATATATTGGATCTCTCATTCACCACTATAAAAGTTTACCCGCTTTTGAACCCGGAAACGTGAAAAAAGGATTGATTGTTCTCGTTTATAAGTCGCTTTTTTAATAAGCAACTTGTATTTAAAATCTGACAAGAATTTAATTTAAAATCATCCCACAGACAACATTTTAATAGATTCTTTTGGATTGCTTACTACAAACTTTTGAACCTGAGACCTTTAAGGTTTCATAAAATATTGTACCAGTTGAGTAAAGCAAGTGTGTGAAGGTTTTAATCAATTTCACAATAACTTCAAGTTGACTTGTCGGTTCAAAACGTCAGTCACACTGTTCAGAGAGAGGTCAGCTAAGCCGAATGGCGACACCTAGTGGATTAAACTTTAAACCCTAACATTTTATATTTGTTAAAAAATATTGTGCATGGCTGCCAGAAATTCACAGTTTTGTCTGGTTTTCTTTCACTGTTTTACCCACACATGCATTAAAAATCCATTACACTTTTTTTGTTTTGTAAAGAAATTTAGGGAAGAACGGCCGTTAGTAACACGGTCTTATAATATAAATAAGTCTTATAACAGGTTTCAACATACAGTCAAGAAAGAATGCTTCAAATGATAGATATTACATTGCCACAAACATTCTGAGAGAGAGAGAGAGAGAGAGAGAGAGAGAGAGAGAGAGAGAGTGAGAGAGAGAGAGAGAGAGAGAGAGAGAGAGAGAGAGTGAGAGAGAGAGAGAGAGAGAGAGAGAGAGAGAGGCAACAAGCAAATACTTTTTCCTTTTTCAAAGGGAAACATTCGAGATTTACAGGATCGGGTGAAGCTTATTGGTGACGTTACATTATAAAGAATTTCTCCACAAAGTTGAACAAATTTTCATTTGTTTTGTTATTAATGACATTAAGGATTTTTTAAACGAGTCCATCTATTAAGAATAAATTACATTTAGGTGTGCATTTTGCAAATTTTTGTTTATGGATGTAATATTTACCATGAAAAAAATGTAGAAGATCAAAACATATTCAAACAATTTGCTTCTGTGGGTATAAGAACATGACATCTTTTAGAAATAATTTATAATTAACATTTCTTGGGGCAAATAGAAAAGAACTAACATCAGACGAAAAACTTTAAGATAAATCACAGTTGTAAATGAGCAAGTCTTCCTCGTGTACAGTGCAAAAAGTGCAATTGTTGCCAATCTCCATTGGTTTTGATAAGGAAGCCTGACATGGGTAGAATTTGTAAAGTATTTTAAAGTGTACCTCTTTAACTTTATTCAACATACAAAATTTATATGGATTTAACCATGCCTCTTTCCAATCAGTATCACCGATCTGTACATATAAAAAAAAGAAAAGAATCCATTGCAGTTAAAAACATTATCCGTCTCAGCTGAGCACATCATTTTCTTGAGCACATTTCTAGAATTGATGTGAGAATCCATCCAGATTTTTTTATGCGATATCCCAAAATTCACATAAAAATAAGTGGAAGGCAATGTATCTGGTGACTGAATCCTTATGTGACAGGAATGCAGTGCACACACACACACACACACACACAGCAATTGTTTAAAGTTCCAAAAGAAATACAAAAAAGTTTACTTTATTCAAAATGTGTTATCCTTGCAAAGGTGCACTGCAAAGATACCAGAAGAGCTTCCACAATGTTATTTAAGTGTCTTTACACAGGCTGATTAATTCTGCTCAGTGTTGGCATAAAAGCATTTACACCGCAATTCTAACTGTATACTTTGATACTCGGGCTGAAGTGTGTCAGACATAATTTAGTCTGGCTTTTATGCTGAAAATTGCATATTTACACAAAATGTTGAGCAGGCACAGAGCAGCCTTAACTTGGGTATGTAAAGATGCCTTTATTTTAGCTAATTATCTTTTCCCCCCGGATAGTGATACAAATCACCCCAATAGTTGGGTATGATGTAACAACGAAACTCTTTGTATTTGACATCAACTCACATAATCTGTAAATGTGTAGTACATGTCCAAGAGAGTTTTATTCGTAGAGTAGACAAATGTGGCTATCGTGTATCAAAGTTTGAGAGATCTAGCACAAACAACCACTGAGTTACTGATGCTCCAACAAAAAGTGTTACTTCCACCATTTAGGCCCTATATTATCTTCAAGAATAATTTCGATTTCACTTTTGAAGCAGAAGCGTATTTTAGCATGGTTGAGAAACATGCATTCAGTCGTTTTACCATTAAACCCTGCAGGTAAACTTAAATAATGTCACTAAACAATGTATAATATAAAATACTCCAGTGTTCACAACTGATCTATCCAAGTTGTGCAGTTTTTGGTCTTGCACTCAGAGTGTGGGCTTGCTCAAGGCTCATCAGGCGTCACGGGGCGGTTGCTCAGCAGCACCAGACCGTCTGCAGGACACACACACACACGGACACCAAAACACTGTGTAAACTAGCACATATAGCGTATGGTTAGAGCTTGTGTGCAACCTTATTTGTTTCAGTATCTTTATTGTTCAACATAATGTCTATCTATCTATCTATCTATCTATCTATCTATCTATCTATCTATCTATCTATCTATCTATCTATCTGTCTGTCTGTCTGTCTGTCTGTCTGTCTGTCTGTCTATTTATATGTCTGTCTGTTCATCTATCTGTCTGTCATCTATCTATCTATCCATCTGTCTGTCTATCTATCTATCTATCTATCTATCTATCTATCTATCTATCTATCTATCTGTCTGTCTGTCTGTCTGT
This sequence comes from Tiaroga cobitis, assembly GCA_030578255.1. NCBI lineage: Eukaryota > Metazoa > Chordata > Actinopteri > Cypriniformes > Leuciscidae > Tiaroga > Tiaroga cobitis. The sequence continues at coordinate 50,058,777 of CM060599.1, forward strand.
CTGTCTATCTATATGTCTGTCTGTCTGTTCATCTATCTATCTGTCTGTCTGTTCATCTATCTGTCTGTCTGTTCATCTATCTATCTATCTGTCTGTCTATCTATCTATCTATCTATCTATCTATCTGTCTGTCTATCTGTCTGTCTGTCTGTTCATCTATCTATCTATCTGTCTGTCTGTCTGTCTATCTATCTATCTATCTATCTATATATCTATCTATCTGTCTATCTATCTATCTGTCTGTCTAAGACAGTTAAGTTGTTTTGATTGATACTGTGAAGCAGCTTTGATACAATCTGTATTGTGAAAAGCGCTATATAAATATATTTGACTTGACTTGACTTGTCTGTCTATCTATCTACCTATCTATCTACCTGTCTGTCTGTTCATCTATGTATCTATCTATCTGTCTGTTCATCTATCTATCTGTCTGTCTGTCTATCTACCTGTCTGTTCATCTATCTATCTATCTATCTATCTATCTATCTATCTATCTATCTATCTATCTATCTATCTATCTGTCTGTCTGTCTGTCTGTTCATCTATCTGTCTTTCTGCCTGTCTGTTCATCTATCTATCTATCTATCTATCTATCTATCTATCTATCTATCTATCTATCTATCTGTCTGTCTGTCTTTCTGCCTGTCTGTTCATCTATCTATCTATCTATCTATCTATCTATCTATCTATCTATCTATCTATCTATCTATCTGTCTGTTCATCTATCTGTCTTTCTGCCTGTCTGTTCATCTATCTATCTATCTATCTATCTATCTATCTATCTATCTATCTATCTATCTATCTATCTATCTATCTATCTATCTATCTATCTATCTATCTATCTATCTATCTATCTATCTATCTAAGTGCAGTCACTTTCCACTATTTCACCAGAAAGTGAGAGTATTGAGCAAATGTTTGGCCAACAGCTATAATACGGTTTTACAGGCTTTGTGTGTCAAGCACAGATTAAGTTATTCATGCAGAAATAGCTTTTCCGATAGCCTGTAGCTGATGGTTAAACGCAACAAGGGGCGTATTTTTATTCTGTGGGCGGACTGACTGAATCAGGTGGAGCACTTTTACTCCATGACATGGTAGAACATCCATCTAGGACATCACAGAAGGATTGTTTTAATGGAAAACCACAAAAGAGAGAAAGGTGGCACAGTTCAACAGGTGAGTTTGCACATTATATGCTGATTGATGAATAATCATAAATTTGAGATAAACTGAACATGCTCCTGATGTGAGTTGTCTTTTCAGATGGAGGATGACAGGGATTGTTTGTTGTCCTCGGATAAGGACACAGGGAAAAGTGGAACTAGCTCAATATCATCTGCCTCATTTAATTTCATCAATTCCATTATTGGATCCGGAATTATAGGTAATATTTTGTTGTTAATGGTTCTACAAAATAATTTGTTATTAAATATCAATTTAATAAATGCAGACAGGCACAGTCAAAAGTTTAGACGCATCGAATCCAATATATTTTCCTCTTGATCTTAATAACTTGTTGACAAATTGGGTCACTTTTGCCTCAATAAACTCCTAATTACTGCTTATTAATAGTTAGTAAGGTAGTTGTTAAGTTTAGGTGTTGGGTAGGATTAAGGGATGTAGAATATGGAAAATATGCATATGCATTATGCAAAATAATGCATTAATATATACTAATAAACTGCCAATATTCTAGTAATGCTAATACGCAACTAGTTAATAGTGAGAATTGGACCCTAAACTAAACTGTTACCATAAATTGTATTTATATAGATGTTGTTACAAAGCTAACATTATTAAATGATGAGTTGGAGCATATATAAAAGCCAGCCATACATGTGAACTCCAGTGTTTTAAAAGCATCTCATGAAGGCGGTTGAGAGCATGTCTAGCAAATAGTTTAGTATCTAATAGAGAGTAAATCTGATTTAAAAAAAAATCATAATTCCCATACTTTCATAGTTTTGACGACTCTTGGTTGACAGTTTAGATTAGTTTTTATGTCTTGTCTAATTACTTTTAAACAAAACAGAATATTCCTAATAGATATAGTTATACAATATATTTATAAAATACCTAAGTCAAAAGCATGCCTAATGGTTTGGATGCATTTATGTTCATTGTTTTCTCACATTTGTGCATATTTTAATAGGTCAGTAGAAGTGAGAACTGGCTTAGATTCCACGCGGTACAGGATCATATGACTAGTGAACAGCCCCAGTCAGTTCACGTGCTTCTGCTGCAGGAAAAAAAAAGAAAAATATATATTTTTTCTGGTCCAATGATATGGGGTCCAGAAAAGGTCAGCATTACATTTCAATGCATATATGCATTCTTGGCGGTAGCTATTTCTGTGCTCTATCACCTGCCTTACCAGAGGGGAAAAACAAAACTAGTCAGCTGATCTTTCCCTCTACCCTGTAGAGGAGACTGGGGCTAGTTATCACATTTGTGGGAATATTTTCATGCATGGGTTTATTTTAAGTCATCTTTTATGTATATGAAATATTTGGCTACAAATAATGTGTTGACCAGGTTATAGTGTTTCGACAAGTCCTCCACATCTCGGTCTCTTGGTTTCATTGATCTAGGTTTGCCATATTCTTTGAGTCAGGCTGGTCTCCCAATGGGTCTTCTGCTGCTTTTTCTGGTTGCCTTCATCACAGGTATGCACTGCAAATGTTGATTCCCTATGGTACAGGTATGCATCTCGATGACAATCATGTGTTTTTAAAATACTTGCATGCACTGGTTACAAAGAAAGCCTAGAATAAAGTTGTGGGGATAGTTTGACTGTATATATATATATATATATATATATATATATATATATATATATATATATATATATATATATATATCCCATCATGATTTGATTAGATTTTTTCTTTCTGCAGATTACTCCATCATTCTGCTGGTCAGAGGAGGGAATCTGTCTGGCACTCACAGTTATCAGTCTCTGGTTCAAAGCACATTTGGCCAGATAGGATATTTGATCGTGTCAGCTCTGCAGTTTCTTTACCCGTTCATCGGTAATCACAGACATCTGTGCTAATGACCTTTTGTTGTATTTATATTGTGAGGTGAAGTGACATTTAGAAGAATGTGATTGCCTTTATTGTGTCCCACATATAGCAATGATCAGCTACAACATCATCACAGGTGATACGCTGACCAAAGTGTTTATGAGAATCCAAGGAGGTGAGCTGGTTATTACATTTACTTTTTTAAAGGGGTCATCGGATGCAAAATCCACTTTGATATGGTGTTTGCATATAAATGTGTCTTTGCAGTGTGTGGACACAACCACCATACAATGAAAAAATTATTTTCATTAAATGGCTCACTATCATTTAAAGAGACATGCACCGAAACGGGTAGCAGTGAACAGAGCTGTTTTTGAGGAGGTAAAAAGGGTGTTGTTTTACACAACCATTGAGAAATTTTAACCAAAGTATGTTACAAACTTTACATGAAGACCCTAAAGAATCATACCAACTTGTAGAAAATGGGCATCCGATGACCCCTTTAAACGGGGCGTAGCATTCCTCATACATGTGCCTTATATGAATAGGCATTATTGACATGCAAATGTGGATGATTGTGTTAATATTTCAGGTTTTTATAGCAACAGTTATTCTGCTTGGTTTTAATTAGTGCTCTTTTTTGACTCTAGAAAATTTAGAGTTACAGTATGTTTTCATAGTAATCTTCATCTTGGCTCTAAATGTCTTGTGTCCATGCTTTTGAAAGGACACCTCCAAAAAATAGTCTCAGTTATTTCTCTGTGAACGCATTGATAAAACCAGAATCTTGACTTTTTTTGTGCTCTTTGTTTTTTCCAGTTGGTCCCGGAAACATACTTACAGAGAGACATTTTGTAATTCTGATGTCCACTCTTCTATTCACACTGCCCCTGTCTCTCTATAAAGATATAGCAAAGCTGGGAAAGGTTGAGTATTACCAACTATTCACTGTGCTCTTTTTTTTTATATAATCACTTGTGATCTATAGCTTTAAAGGAATATTTCACCCAAATATCTGTCATTCGCCTGTTATTTACTCACTCTTATGTCTTTTCAGGCCTGTATTTTTGTTGTATTTCTGTGGAACACAAAAGGACAATTTTTTCATTCAACAGCATTTCATAGTGACCGTGTCTGATACATCAGGCTCTAAAATAGACAAAAAAAGCACAATTATATATAGTTTTATAAGAAGAGTCCATATGACCTGTGTGCTACATTGTTAGGTATTTGAAGCCAGGGCATTGTTGTGCTACACAGAAAAATAACATCATATGGGTTTGGATAACATGAATATTTTTATTTTGTGGTAAACTATTCCTTTAAAGGGTTAGTTCACCCAAAAATGAAAATGACGTCATTAATTACTCACTCTCATGTGTTCCAAACCCGTATGACTTTCTTTTTTCGTTTAATTGTTTTTGATGAAATTGGAGAGCTTTCTGTCCCTCCATTGACAACCTATGCTGCCCTACAAAGCAAAAAGGCAGTAACTGCATTTTCGGTCAAAAATGAGTTGTTATCATTTTCATGACATTCAAGGCATCCTTTGTTATGTGACAAAACATCTTATCTCAAATGTGTGTTGTTTTGGAGAAAAATGGTAGTCGTTTGTACAGTAACTGCAAAAAGCCCTAGTGAAACAAAGCAAGAGTACAGTAACATCCATTACTGTGTTCTTGTTATGTTTTACCTAACAAAAAATAACAGTGTTTCTGCGCAGTGTAGTTACTGTTGCCATGGTGAACACACAGCTGATTTTCGGGCATCCTCACGGGACGATTTTAACATTTGCGATTTCACCCTTCTAACTTCCCCTAATTGGTCTTCTACCAAACTACCCCCCTCCCCTGAAAGAATGAAAAAAATATTCCAGAAAGAAAAAAAAAGTGCAAGAGCTCCATGTAGTAACTTTAGCGGTTACTATGATTTTCGCGATATAGCAGTTCAGTGCACTTGAGATTAAATCGTGATAGACTACTGTGTGAATATTAAACCACAATAATAGTACAATTTAAATACAAATCCTACATGTTCTGTGAATAAATGGTGCAGTTGACGCGCGGTTTCATTTAACATTACTCTCCAGACTCTAGATCCACTCTTAAAGTCACTTTGTGAGCATTTAACCGCTTCATTTGAGAAAAACTATCGTCATGTCATAAACACAGAAACTCAAAGGTCTTCACGGCAACCCGTCAAAATAAAAGTTGGGTTTAACTTAACAGAAATATATTACTGTTGTACAGTAGAATTTAGAAACGTCTCAATGTAATAATAATACTAACACTAATAAAAATAAATTAAGATTAAAACTTAAAGGTATAGCGGAGGATCTTTCCGAATTTTAGAGAAGACCCGCCCTCTCCAGGGCTAGCATCGCTAATCATAGCTTACATTAACTTTTACTAGCAGTGATTTTAAATGGATTTCTCCAAATAGCATGACAAACTTTACCTGTCTAGTAGAATCTTCGCGACTGCGGCATCAGTGGGAAGCCCAACCTGTGCTTTTAGCGCACGCCAGCGTGTGAAATATTCAGCCAAATCACTCTGGTCTTGTTTCTATATTCTGCGGCCTTTCTCTTCTTATCATACACTTCACATACATTTTTTCTCTTTCGACCCTCAGCGATTTTCAATGGAATTGATGAAACCGTAACTCATCACCATAGCTCACCACACATAATACACCTGAAAGTGCGCATGCGCAGAAAGCGAAAACTAGGGACGAGCACGTACGACGGCCTTACGTAAACATATCACCAGAATGATTGACACTTAGGTGGACCAATAGTATAGACCAACGCTACTTTTGCGTCATCGAAGGGTAACGCCGCCTTTTGGGGGAAAACAAACGGATTCCCCTGAGAACAGAACTCGCTCTAGATCTGTAAAGTTTCTTGATAGCAAAAATGGCACAAACTTAAAGAAGCTACTGGATACGGGGTTACAGAGATGTCCCTTTGAAATGGTCAAAAACTGGATTAATGACCCCACGCAGTGGCCAAATATGGACTATTTAGGCATCTAACGTTACCACTATCTCGTGGAATCACCAAGTAAGTAACGTTAGCCTATTTTGTTGTCATTAACACACTCACAGTATGACAAACTAGACGATGAGGCCATGTCACTTGGATCATATTTAACTTGATTTAAGCTATTGACATAGTTTTGTTGTCGACTAGCTATACTAGTTAGAAAGACGAAGCTGCTAGCAGCTAACGTTACGTGATTAGCTCTCACTAGGCACGCTACCTTGGCTGTTAACTGATTTTACTGTTGAAATAGTGGCAGGCTAGGACTAAAGTGGACTTGGCTGGTTTCTGCTTGTGTCTAGAAAGTGCTTTAGGCCTAACTGTTATATGACTTTTCGACGACCACTGCTCTGGCTAACATGTAACAACACGAACGGCAGTAGATCAAGCCTTCTAGGCTAGATAGGATAGCGTAATGTCACAACATCCAATTTGATAGCCCCATACATGCATACATTGGTCCTATACATATTTTGCCGTACACTGTAAACCTTTTTACAACTTTCAAAGTCCTAGCACTTTCTAGACACAAGCGGAAACCAGCCAAGTCCACTTTAGTCCTAGCCTAGTCGACAACAAAACTATGTCACTAGCTTAAATCAAGTTAAATATGATCCAAGTGACATGGCCTCATCGTCTAGTTTGTCATATTGTGAGTGTTAATGACAACAGCAAAAAAAATAGGCTACTTAACTTACTTGGTGATTCCACGAGATAGTGGTAACGTTAGATGTCTGAATAGTCCATATTTGGCCACTGCGTGGGGTCATTAATCCAGTTTTCGACCATTTCAAAGGGACACCTCTGTAACCCTGTATCCAGTAGCTTCTTTAAATACCGCTCACGGTCCTCGGCCGGCAAAGAGAGTGTGTATGTTTGTGCCATTTTTGCTATCAAGAAACTTAGTTAGCAGATCTAGAGCGAGTTCTGTTCTCAGGGGAATCCGTTTGTTTTCCCCCAAAAAGGGGCGTTACCCTAAAGAAGATCCTCCGCTATACCTTTAATTTTTATTCAATGTTTTAATTTTAACAGTAAAGCTCATTGTGCAGCATGTTGTTTGGCCAAAAATGTTTGTTTAATTTCATATGATTAAAAGAAATGTAATTAATAATATATTAGAATTTTAATATATTTTATTTTTAATATTCATAGAATATTTTTAAAATTACAATTAATTTAAATTAATTTAAATTAAAATTTAGTTTATAATAAAAGTTTCATGATTTCAATTAATTAGACATGATTTTTGATTACTAAAAATGTACACCCCGTATAACACACCTGCTCCGCAACACTAGTTCCGCAACACAAAAATGTTGAAAAAACATGTTGTCCAAATGGTTCCAGTTATTTCAAATACAGTGTATCTAACACACCCAGAGCCCAAGTTGTGGCAAAATACTTTTTGGAGAATCTGTAGTTACTGCCTTTTTCCTTGGTTTGGTGCCACGTTTTTGGAAAGTAATACAAAGCAAGAATACAGTAACTGCAAAATAGGGGTAAAATACCAAATTACATATGAGGATTGATATGTACAAAGAATAAGCTAATATAAAGTCACAAAACAGCCACATGTCCAATAATCTACCTACAACTTAGGCTGGATGACAGGATAACTTTAAAGTAATTTTTCTCTGTTCTGCACTCTGCGTAGTTACTGCCTTTTTGCTTTTTAGGGCAGTATGCAACTACCACTTTCAAAAAAACATACTTACATGCCACTTTATTTACAAAATATTAATCTTCAACGCATGTTCAAGCAACAACGTCTGCTCTCACATCAACACAACATGCATGCGCCGTGGTGCTCTGGTGAAGACGCGTTGGAGATTAATATGTTGTAATGGAGGTGGTAAACTGTTGTTTTTGGACAAACAAAGCACTTGTGTCGCATGGATTACTTTAATGATGACTTTGCTACCTTCCTGGTGCTTGAAAGTGGTAGTTGCATTGCTGTCAATGGAGGGACAGAAAGCTCTCAGATTTTATTAAAAAGATTCATTTGTGTTCTGTAAATATGAAAGTCTTACGGGAAAGTATTACAGAATTTACATTTTTGGGTGAACTAACCCTTTAAATTGACAATAATGATCTCTCTCCCTGCTCTTTTCCAGGTATCTTTACTGTCCATGCTCTTGACTTTTGCCATCCTCATCACAGTGGTCGTGAGAGCTGCGACACTAGGACCACAGATGTATAAAATCCCTCTTCCCGTCTGTGTGCATTCATTCACACCGTCCACCATATGCTCATGTTTGCTGACCGCAGCTCAGGATAATGATTTACCCTTTTAAATACTCATTTCTGAGAAATGATCTCAATGCGCTCCATTCATTGGGTTTATTTAATTTGTTATTTGATTTTCCATCACATTTTGGTCTTTGTACGTGTAACAAGTGACACTCCAGTGAAACAATACACATATGTTTTGTGATGCTTCATAAGGAAAACACCTAACCCGTGTGAACCCAGAACAAATATGTGATTTTCACCTAGCAGATTAATAAACAGGCAAAAAAATCACTATAATACTGTTTGCTAGTATTATTATAGAGACTTGGGAATGTGACTCTCTGATTCTTTTTGGCATGCTAAAACTAACTAACTAAACCCCCCTAGCAGGGACGTTTGCATGGGCATGCACAAACATAAACAATTATTTATACAATTAATTCCTAGTTTACTTACATTTTTTTGTCCACAGACCTGCATCAGATGATGCATGGGTGTTTGCACGGTGGAATGCAATTCAGGCAGTTGCTGTCATGTCTTTTGGTGAGGTTTTTACTTCCAGTGATATACACCCTTCTTCATCAGTGTGGTCAGAGATGAGCGTTCTCAAAATAAAATAACGTTTTCAATTGAAAAACTTTTTTTTCCAGCTTTTATCTGCCACCATAACAGCTTTATGATCTATGGGTCGCTGCAGGAGCCCACGTTGAGCAGCTGGTCTCTTGTCACGCATGTATCTGTGGGCTCAGCTGTACTGGTCAGTGTTGTCTTTGCAGCTGCAGGTTATGCAACTTTTACTGGTTATACACAAGGTAAATTATTGTAAATCCTGGGTCACAATATCTGCACCTATTACTTTGATAAATCTGTGTTATACGGTGAACAATGCACTGAAAGAACCTGAACACGATTACATGTTTTCCTGTTGTGTTTCTTGTCCAAGGTGATATATTTGAGAACTACTGCAGGAATGATAACTTGGCTACATTCGGTCGATTCTGCTACGGTGTCAGTATAATCACCACGTTCCCTCTGGAGTGCTTTGTAACCCGTGAGGTGGGATAATTGAAGCTTTTTATATCGGGTGAATCTTCAGCTAGGGGAACTTTTGACTAGATAGCTTGAAAAAACAAAAAAACTTAATGTTAGAACATTTATCACGTCCTGAAGGGAAGATTTTCCATCATAACCAAATATATATTGTTCTCTACATTACTTGTGATGGGAATGACATCAGTATTATTGGGGACAGTGATTATTTGACAAAATAAATTAAAAAAAGTAAAATTTATAAACATAAATACCAAACTAATTGAATGTGTCAGGGTTATTTAGTTAACTGAAACTAAAACTAAAACTCCTCAGAAAAACTAAAACCATAAAATACAATAAAAATGATAATTTTATTTCACTACATGTATATCAGTTAGTTTATTTATTATATTTCAATTCAGTTTAACTTGATGTAGTTGATTGTGAAAAAAGAAAAAGGAATACAAAATTTACATTTAGTAGGAGGGTGATTCCTCCTCGGTGTAAGAAGGAGAGATATTTTAGGTCTTTTATTCCTGCTGCGATTAGGCTGTACAACCACACCCTGATTTGAAGTATGTGCAGAATAGTGAGGGTATATGTAAATGCATTCATATGGATAGAAGTGTGTATTTGCAGCCCGGTCTCATCCTTTGGCGTCATATAGGTGACGCTATATGACAAAACGTCGAAATACTACGCACATGGCACCCTTTAGCGTGAATATAACACGCGAACCCAAGGCGTCATAAAGTTGACTGGCATCCTTTAGCGTGAATATGAGACGCAGACCCTACAACACACCTAAACCTACCCATCACTTCGCGTGTTATATTCACGCTAAAGGGTGCCATGTGCGTAGTATTTCGACGTTTTGTCAGGATGAGAATGCGTTGGTATTTGCGTGCATGTATAGGTATATATGTATATGGGTATATTTAGGTATGTACGTATGCATAGGGAGGGATGTATATGGGTTTGTATGGTTTGCGTATTTCTGTATATGTACTTAAGTAGATGCACGAATGGAAGTTATTTATATTTACTATTTTAATATTTTAGTCCATATTACCGTAATAACTTGATTTAAATAATATATTGAATGTTTGATTGGACTAGAGGTTGAGTGGCATTGTTTTGGGGTATTGAGTGTGTATGTGGGTAAGGGAATTGGAGATGTTTTTGAATTTATGTTAAATTAAATAGGTCGTTGTATGGTAAACCATATCTATTTGTAATTAATGGATATTCAGATTATTGAGATTATTGATTGATTGTATTGTCTATTTTTGTTATGCATGTTGTCTCGATTTCTGTCGCTTCTGTCACACCTCGATTTCTCCTCTGGGATTAATAAAGGAAGTCTAAATCATAATTAAAAACGAATTCAAAAAATGTATAAAAACTATAATAGTATCTCAATTACACGAAAATAAAACTGGTTCTTATGACAAAAAATGTATAGTACCATTTTTATAATTAATAGGAAAGTTAAAAAGCATTTAAAATCATTCTTTGCAACACGTTGTCAAAGTCTTCAGACATTTGCAGAGCTTTCTGTATGACATTACAGTCATCTCGACTCTTTAATGACCGCATGCAATGTTTAAAATTCGTTTTAAAGTCCGACATACTTAAGTTGATTGTTTTAGTATTTGTTTAACTTACTTTAAATTCGGTCCTTTCTTGATGGTGTCCAGGTGATCTCCAATGTCTTTTTTAAAGGAGAACTCAGTAACATCGCCCATTTCATCATTACCTTGGTGATCATATCAGCAGCGACTGCCATATCCCTCTCTTATGACTGTCTGGGTATTGTACTGGAACTAAATGTGAGTTTTCCTGTTAATTCATTAACAACAAGATATGTGGTTAGCAACAGTAGTTGATTGCATTCAGAGATGTCTGTAAATGTTGTGTCTGTTTTCAGGGTGTTTTGAGTGCTATACCTCTCATGTTCATCTTCCCCGCCGCCTGCTTTCTGAAGCTCTCGGATGACCGCTGGTTTCGTGGGGAAAACCTCATTCCCAGCATCATCCTGGCGGCAGGTGTTTGTGTTATGATAATCGGCTTAGTCATGATGGTGCTCTTCCCTCAGGACTGTTCACACGGAGCAGAGATGTTCTACTGTACCGTCTCCAACACCTCAGTTCCCAGCACCACTTCACCCAGTGTGCTGCAGATTATTAACACCACACAGAATGCCAGCACTTTCTGACTTAAATCTATTTCACTGGAATCTATTATATGCTGTTTTCTAGTGATACATTGTTGGTACAATTGTTATATTAAAGAAATTACATCATAAAAAGGCTACAATATATATTTTAATTTAAAAAAATGTGTTATTGTGATTAACTGTCAGTGGCATATTTTCAATTTGCATACCCACCACTAATTTTAAGTTGAAGTATATGACTATATGTATATGACAGTATATGACTTGTGCATGTTCTAAGTCTTTTAAACCCATACCGTAGCTTTATTATAAGGAACAGACCCAAATTGAAGTTGATTCACTGATAATTTTCCCTCTTTGAACTTTACCTAAACGAGGTGTGCCAGTTTGAATTAACGCAATGGAGAAAGAAATTAAGCTTGCACTGCCATAATCAATCTGTTTCATAAACAAAGTAAAAAACAAAAAACAACAACGGAAAAGCATATTTGCAAGTTATATGGAGATGTTTATTGATTTCAGCCACTATTTTGTCGTTGGATTGATTTTTATTAAAAATGTTTTTTTTTCTGTCATAATTTCCTCACCCTCATGTTGTTTTACACCTGTATGAGTTTATTTGTTTTGTTGAACAAAAAATTATATATTTTAAAGGACGTTGGCAACCAAGTTGCTGGTATTGACTTCTGTATAAACAAAATACTACGGAAGTCATTGGGGACCAGAAACTGTTTAGCCAACATTCCTAAAAATATAATCTTTTGCGTAACAGTAAAGAAACTCATACAAGTTTAAAACAACATGAGGGTGAGGTTGTTGTTTTTTTGGGTGAACTATCCCTTTAAGATTGGATATGAAACGCTAGGCCTATCTGTGAAATTAGTCTGAAGACAAAAGATTACTCAATTTATTCAAAACATATTTGAGCTGTCTCCTCAGTATGTTATGAAAATGTTCATGATGTTGTTGTTTTTTAGAAAAGAAAATCCCCCCGTGATGTTTATCTGTAGCCTAGTTGGGTTTAATTTAATTGGTCAAATAACCTTAGTGTGTGGGAAGTGTGGTGTGCTTTCTGCTTTGGCTAACCGGAGATATACGAAACTTGACTCGCAAACAAAATGAAATTCATAAGCTATAAATTGAGACTTCATGTCGACCCCAATTTTACTACTTTGTGAATAGGCTATACGTAAACATTTCTATAATTTCCATTAGAATAGCACGACACTCCAAACGGGCCCGTCGTGTATTTTGACGACCTCTGCTTATAAACTCCTGTATTGTACATAAATGCTTGCTTAAACACAATGACAAGAGCTGAGTTGATCTGAAAAATATTGACCCTTTTCAAATTTCCGGTTTTCTCAGAAGCGGAAGTCGTGAATGAGAGACTACATTAATATAGCATAGCCTACTTTTCATGTCATGTTCCCACTTGCTGAAATAGCCAAAGAAAAACTCCATAAAGGTGTTTTCACAACTTTCAAAAGGAAGAAAAAATAGACAGAGATTGATAACGGCAGTCAGAAGACAGAAATACGTAAATTTGACTGTCACTCCCACAGACGCAAGAAGCACCCTCACAGCAGCGTTAACTAGGCCTAGTTTTCATTTGATGCAAAGGTAATATTACAAAGTATAATGTTATGTACATACATTAAAAAATAAAATATAAATAACAGCAGAATTACGATGCTGATACGCTTTCGTTAAAACGCGTCATCACAGTCTGGAAAAAGGTCCACGCTAAAAGCACGAGGCCAAAACAAATAAAAAGCACGAGAGTTTTTTTAGTCTTCTTGACAAAAGACCAGAATATGACGATTGTTTTATGAAAGATTTCTCATTGGATATTCTTTAGAAACTCTCCTTATATGTATGAGCATACGCCTTTTAAACGACATGAGGGTGAGTAAATAATGACAGAAATGTGATTTTGGTGAAGGCGCCTGAATAGTAAGTACTACAGCAGTTCTATCACTAGATGTCGCTATTTTGCCAGTTTTGGTTCGCCACGTCGTCAAGTGTAGTCTAAAGTCCTAAATGTAGCCTGATCATCCTTTAGTTTACACCATTCGCATGTCAATCAACATTTTACTAATATATCATAATGATATTTATGAATGAATGCTGCCTTTGAGAAGACATGTGGAAGGCTCGCCTCAAACAAACTTTAATCTCTCGCATGGCATTACTGTACGTAGGATTAGAGCACATTCACTGCTTTGTTGTGACTTTTCTTGTCGGGGGCGACATGTAAATTTGTAAATCCGGTGTGTGAACAGTCGATGAATCTAGCGTGAAGATGGGAGTAACTGTAACTCATCGTGTCATGACTTGACTATGCGAAGTGCCGTCTTCCCTCGGTTAAATAGGAACAGAGGAGCGTCTGTTGACAGGGGGAGGACTCTGGAAAATATGGTGGGAGTTGCAGAATTGTAATGGGGTAACGGGACAGAAGTGATGCAGGGACCAAGAAGGAGTGCTTTAAGTCTGCAGAAACGTGCTGAAGTTGTTGTTGATGATGGTGTTTTGACGAGACTGATGACAGTTGACAGCCGCGCAAAACTTCAAAGGCGATCAAGGTAACGTTACGTTCGATGCGTCATTCTCATTCAAACTAGTATGACCGTTTTATTCGTAAAGCACAAAATGAATTATGGATACAAAATGCCGAAATTGCTTCCCAGTGATGACTTACTGTTAAGTTTATTTTTTGTTTTGCTTAGTTAAAAAAAAAAGTATGTTGAGACTGGATTCGAACTTGAGTGATCTTGTGCACAACCACACCGGCTAATTTGTTAAAAACGAATTCGTTTTTTTTCAACCATTTTTTAGAGGTATTTTTTTATGAAATAGTTTGGTTTCTTTGGGATAATTTTTTTGACCATTATAGTTTTTTCTCCCCGAAAAAATATTGTAGGGCTTTGAATTGCATGATGATGGTTTTTGACATTTTCTTGTCAGTTGACAGCCAGCAAAAGCGCACTGTTTCCCCCTGCCTGTTGCATACAAAATGAGTTTTTAAAATGTTTTTTTTTCATAAGACAAAACTGCAGGGGAATCACTGGCTGTTTAGTTAATTTGCAAGTTTTTGGTTAAATAATAATATTATGTTGGCGTATATTATTCGAACCCTAGTCACGTTTGAACCACATCACCAGTCTAATACATTTTAATTGCTTTTTTGCTTGCTTGCTAAAAAAATGGATTTCTTTGTGACAGCCAGTAAATATCCTTCCTCCCCGGGAACACACCTCTACACACCCTGCTGAAAAAAATCAAAAATAAATAAAACCTCCTAAGCTGGTTTGCTGGCGTGGAGTGGTTTAAGCTGGTCTTCCAGCTAAAACCAGCCCATAGACCAGCCTGACCAAGTTGGGAGAGCAGCAAACCAGCTAGTCTGGTGTAAGTTGAAGATGTTTGTTTTTTCAACAAGGGAACCTGCCCATTATTGACAATTTGGCATGAAGAACCACCTTCTGCAAAACTGACTCGTCGAGTTTAACCTCTTAATCTGTCAGCACTCCCTTTGAGCCACGAGTGAGTAGTGTTTGCTTTCTGTTCTTCAGTGCCAGGGATATCAGAGCCATGCAGGCCACGGCAGGGATGGATGGCAACGCGCACAGCCGACCGCCTGACCGAAGGTACACCGTAAGCACTAAAAGATTTACTCCTTAACTCTGGGTTTGATCTGTTTTTGTGAGTATTTGTGTCGTTTATGTTGTACAGTATGTCTTGACCTTTGAATATGCTTGTTTGTCTCGAAATCTTCGATTTTATAACTTTTTTCCGTTATTGCAATGCCGTTCAATCAATTTTAGGTTAAGAGGTTCCTTTAAAGTTTTGACATCAAACTGATTTTTTATGTTATCAAATATGTTTGTGCTGTTGTTTTCACATCAACATGATGTCACTTCCTTGAGGATGATGTCATCAACTAGCTTTTGTTAGTAAAAGGTATTCTGCAGATAGAGTGTGAAGACACTGGAAGAACTAAATTGATTAACGATTAAAACATTTGCATTACAAGCACTGTAGAAATTAAGTGTGGATATTTGAGTCTTTAGGAGAGTGTAATGAAAGATTGTAATACTAATGCATGTGTGTTTGTTCTTCGTATTGTGGATTTAAAGATTATGTGGAATGAGGAGAATAGGGGGAAAGTTAGTACTTTTCATTTTTTCCTGCAAGATTTTCTAGTTTTCAAGCATTCATTGCACATGCATAATGTGAGTTCTGGAATAAGCGATTTTATGTACAGTTGCTGGAAATAAATGTATGAATGCAATGCATTGGACAGGATTGACATTTGTGTGATCTGTCACTGTAGACTGGGCTGTTTATGAGTGAAGATTTAGACATTGTGTGCTTGTTTACAAGACAGTCTGACTGTAATTAAAGTCTCTGTTGTCGCAGGCATTGCCTCGACCTTTGACCTCGGTGCATTTCCGGCCTGCAGAGCAGAGCTGAGAAACGCTCTTGGACACATGTGGAGGTCATGGGAAATGAACTTTAGGGGAGGGGGAGTCTCTGCGAAATCTCTTGCAAAATTCTCCTGGTTAATTTCTTTGCTGGGGAAATGAGGATGTAATTGCATTTGTTACTTTACAGGACAAGCAAAGAACAGGGTCTACAGTTTTCATTTCCCTCTTAGATAAGACTGGAGATTACAGGAAAAATGGTTGCTGCGTTCAATGTGAGGCTTGTTAATTTGACCTCAGAGCCAATTGTACATCTGGTGTAATAATCCATGTCTGTGGGGGCAATACAGTCTCAGAATCAGAAGACTAGGACATTTAAAATATGCAAACCAGACACAGAACTGGTCCTTGAAAACCACATGAGGCCGATTAGCCGTCTGTATCATGAGTGAGGAGATCTGGCTGTTGAATCCTCCATGTGCATTAGCGTCAAATATGATCTTTATTAACACACTTTGGACTTTAAGTAAGACTTTAAGACTTTGGAAATTTGTGCTCCACGGGTTCAGATTTTGCTAGCAAAGGATGATGTCAGCTGAGAGCTTTCCAATGGCTGGAAGCGTTTTCTATGAAATCGGAGAGATATTTTCCAGCACGTTCTCATAACTCTCTTTTTCTGCATTATTATATCTCTCTCTCTCTCACACACACACACACACACACACGTAACACACGTAACCTATGAGCACATCCCTGCGCTGTTGTGATTTTAATCAGAGGTGTGTCTGATGTTTTGAAGGTTTTTTATAAGAGTCTTTTGAGCCTCACACAAGCGCTTTGATTTTGCACCCAGGATCATTTGATTTGTGTTGTCGGTGGGGTTTACTGCGGGAAAGTTTTGTTGGGTTTAACAGCGTGACTCTTAACCGCACAGAAGTTGTTGTGTAATTCGGGAGCAGGATTCTGGTTTCTCTGGCACTGCAGGGCATCAGGCCATCAACCGTCTTGTGTCTGTGGTGCAACTCTGTTTGTAAATCCAAAATTTCCAGCCTTTTGCCAAGTTACACAATTGATTTACACTGTTTTTACGTGAGGTGTGAAAATTTGGTCCAAAAAACATGAGTTTGATTTCACTCTATTCCCCTGCAGGCCTCTTTGCACGTTGTATTTTTGGGGTCTGCATCGGTCTGGCTAAAAATATAGTTTTTCGGTCAATCGCAATCTCCATTTGAAACCATGAAACACAACCAGTGTAGCAAGCAAGCAAGCAAGCAACTTTATTTGTATAGCACATTTTTTAAACAACAGACGTCGCCCCAAAGTGCTGTACAGAATAATAACATGAAAGTCATACAACAAAACACACATACTTTATTCAAAAGCTAAAGAAAATAAATACGTCTTTAAAAAAGACTTAACAGTTGTAATCGATGTAGCTGACCTCACATGGAATGGGATGTGAAGTCAGTGTAGTCTGATTCACGAATGCATGATTTTCTTTTAAATAAAATAGTTTAAAAAAAACTATTTTTATTGTTTATACCTTAAATCTGGCATAGTGTACTATGAATATTGTTGGTTCCTACGACAAAAAGATGACGAAAAAGACGGCTGATAAATGAATAAATGTAATGTAATTAAACACCGCCTAAGCAGTGAGATAGTATTTGTATGTAAGAATAAAGAAGCAAAATGGACTTTACAACTGATAAATACTCAAATGAATCAGAATTGAATTCAAACAAATTGAAATTGAATCAAATAGAATCAAGAGCATTTGCATCTGAATCTAAGGCTCTGTTCACACTGTCAGTCCAAATCTGATTATTTGTGTATCCGGTTGGAATCTGGTCTAAAATTATTGACTGTCCACATTGTGGATCGCAACTGTTCAGATTCGATTTGTGTGTCCCATGCCGCTCTTTAGTTTTCAAGAATATCTGGATTGGTTTCTATGCCAAAACCAACAACAACAACCGCAGCATGGAGGGATTTGCAAAACAGATGTTGTCTCATTTGCAACATAACAATGTGTGCGCTGGACTACTGCGTCGTCTGAGGCAGTGGCAGAAACGTAGGAGGCTGGTATGAGCGGCTTTATTCCATGCCGTCGTCTCTACCGGTTTCAAAACATTGCCATTTTCTGCTTGCAGCAACACAACCTTGTTTCTGCAGTGACTTTTAGCATGTTTCCAACAACAACATCTAATGTTTACGTTTTACATGCCGTGAGAAAGTCACATAAACCATGTGAAATCTGATCAGACTTAAATGGATTTCCAGAAATGTGATTCGAATAGGATTTCAAACCACATATGAATGTAACTCGAAACTGATTTCATGCGATTTTTTTTTGTTTTGTTGCTGTTCACTCTTCAATCGGATTTCAATCGTATTTGGACTGACAGTCTGAACGTAGCCTAATTGAATTGGGAAATCTGAATTGATTACCAGTCCTACTGAATCACAGTAAATGCATGTCATTAACAAAGTAAATTTCTGTGTTTGTTTATGAATTATTGTAGCTAATTTGACAATGCTTCCAGCTACCAATGCAAGTGTTGCACTCTCACATCCATGCAACACAATATTCAAATCTGTTTTGCCGGTTTCCTCCCCAAAAAAGTGCCGATAATATGAGCCTGCTAATAACGTACAGCGCCTGCAGACATGCACACATTTAGCAATGGTTTCATTTTCTGGAAGCTCGGAATGGTAAAAGAAGAGACTGACAAATGAGGGGAATTTAAGTTTGATCTCTGCAAATATGAAAGCAAGATGTGGAACTTCGCAGGTGTTGGCAGGACCCTATTGTACGCTGCTGCAGTTTGGCTTCTTTTACTTTTGACATCTGTTCTTGGAATTCAAAGCTGGACGAACAGCTTCGGTGTTGAGAATAACTGCCGGAAATTTTACTCGCTTATGATGTCATCTTGTGTGATCTGTAGTAATTTCCAAATGATCAACACAGACACTTCTACCTAAGTGCAGCAAGGACCAACAAAGTGTCGCCTTAGGGACAGGGTATGCAAGCACTTGAGCATTGTTGCAGATTTTTCCATACTTTCTCACACTCCAACTTTCCCTCTGCATACACTAATATACTGTACTAACCAAGGGCGTAACTTTGGGTCTACCATTGGGGGGGTTAAACTCGCAACATATTTATTCATTTATTTATTAATTCAATAATTTTCTTGGGTAAAAGGTAACATGCTAATTTGCCGTTTATGTATTAGAAATACATTGTGATACTTTTACTGATTTAGGCTACTTAACGTAAATGCAGCTGTTCGCCTATTTATGCCATAATGACACAGTAGTTAAATTAAGTGTTTAAACACTAGCCAACAGTGGCAGCTTACACACAATTTATTTTTTGTGTTCAATATCTTATGAAAAAAAACACAAAAAAACACACTAAAAACAAGAACGTTATGTTAATAAACTTGGCTTTAAGTTTAACTGTTAATATGTATTTTTATTAACATCACATTTTAAAAAGGTAACATCAAATAACAGCATTAAAAACTTTCAAATAGAGAAAATGAAAGTGCAATTATATCACTTTGCATGAAATAAGACTCAAAAGAAGATAAAAAAAATTGTGTTTGCATTTAGCCTCTAAAAACATCAAATTCAGATATTGAGAAAATACAAGTGTGGACTAACCTTAGTTGTGCTTTGATTCATTTTGTCACTTTGCAAACTCCATGCAAAAAGAACAAAAAAATTAATTAAAATAATAAGAAAAAGAATCTCAAATTGAGCCGGAGGTGGTAAATTCCTAATTAATGTACGTATTTTTTTTAGATACCTAAAATACAAATGTATATATATATATGTGTGTGTGTGTGTGTGTGTGTGTGTGTGTATAAAGGTGTTTGCAACAACAAAACACATCCACTTGCACATATTTGAGAATCGGAATATCAGATATATCCTGCTATAGCTAACAAATTTGTGAAATTTTGAATAAAAAGAAATAAAAGCAGTCACTGTCAGATCATCAGTCATTCACCTATTGTGGCTGCGTGTGACAAGCAATGAAGGACACGCGTCTCCATGGGAACCATAAAGTGATACTACGATCAATAACGGTCGCATTGAAAAACTTTTAAACTTACGTGTGAAAGGTTAAGTAAGCCTTACATTTAAATGTGTCTTTGTTTTGTTTGGGGTGTATGGTCAATAAATAAAGGAATTAAAAAGATGGGCACAAAACCTGTTTGTCGCGCACTTGTCATGTCTCTATTCCCCACCAGTGGGCCGCGCTCGCGCCCGCGCACCACACTTTGAGAAACGCTGAGCTAACTTGACAGCTAACTTAGCAATACCTCCGTTTGGTCAGGATTTTCCCTCTTTTTGGCTGGTGTTGACCAACAATGAAAAATCGTTGTCTGGCTGCCTTTCAATGTCCTTTTTATCTTTCCATCCGTTGGCATGCACTGTCAACTCCAACCATTCACCCCAGCGACTGCACAAAATACTCAACAAACTTGGTTGAGAAAGCGGGTTGGGTAATACCAAGTAGGTAGTCGGTGCGGTGCGCGGGGGGTACATTACAGATTATTTAAAATATGATACTATCTTTCTTGCTGGCAAATTAATTTACTAAAGAAAACGAACAACGGTATTCATTCGGAATATTTCATATTTATTTTCATCTGAATGATGGGGTGATATTGGGGGGGTTATATTCGCTGGATCTGATTTTTGAGGGGGTCATAACCCCCGTAACCCCCCCGCAAATTACGCGCATGGTACTAACACACACACACACACACACACAGCTGTTCTATCCAATCCACTGTTGAAAGCTACAGTATAAGAACAGTGATGTTATGTTGGCTTGATAAAGACTTCTGGAAACCACCCAGGATAGTCTACAATCCACCTAGCAACACCCTAGATACCATCAGAGCATCCCATCCAGAATAAACCTGGCTAGGAAACCTCTAGAAACCAGTCAGAACACCAGAGCAACTGCCTTAGAACACTTTCTTGTATACACCCCGATGCATTGATCAAACGTCTAACGATACAATGTATCGATGCCACATGTAAAGTATGAGGTACGCTTTTGACACTCTAAAAAAACTAATGTGTTGTTTGTTGTTGTTGTAAATGTCCCAATTGACCGTTCGCAAAGACCCGCCCACCTTAGTTACTGTCGCTATGTCCGACAAGCTACGCTGCTCTCACACACACACACACACCATGTTCTCACGCAGTGAAAAAAACATCGCGGACTGATAACACGCTGACAGACAGGACAGACCAGGTGACTTTTAATATTAAACATATTAAATAAAGCGTCACCTTTCAAATTTGGTCATTTGTTTAAAGAAATTTTAACACTAAATACCAGTTTGTGGCTCTTTAATGTGTCGTGACAGATCGCTGTGGAGTATAAGTTAAAGCTGCTCGTGATCCGATCATCTCTTCCTTCTAGTTCATTTATAGCATCAAATAAACATGAATGAATATAAGAAGGAATGTTATTTTAACCGCAGAAAGGCATCAGTACATTTTGTTTTTCAAGTTCAAATCCTCCCATGTTAATCTACTTACTCTCCTGACTGCTTTGTCGGACAAAATGGCGGATGGCGAAGTATGATTGGTCAGATCACCTGTCAATCAAGCTCCCTGCCAAGGGTCAATTGAGGGTGTGCAATTTACAAAGACTTTAATGAAACGTTCATGTTATATATTTTGGTTGCATTTGTGAGTTAATAAAAATGTAACTGGTTGTGTAAACTTGGCACATAATATCTAAATATCGATAAATAAATCGGTATAGCCCTGAATCGAATCGAAACTTAATCTTATCGCAGAATTTTTTGAGATATCGGCAAATATCGTATCTCTAACTGAGAGAATCGATATCATTTCAGGATGAATTGTCTGATTTAAACTCGTAGTAAGGCTGTCTACGTTGGATATTTGTCTCCGACTTTTCTAGTTGTCTGGATTTAGTGTGGGAGATCATTTGAACTTTGAAGTTGTTTTTGTCTTATGAACACTTTGCAGGAAATGAAAGGTTTCAGGTTGGGTGTTTTCTCAATAGAATCAACAGAATGATTAATAGTCCAGCATTTAACATGTACAGCTTACCCTGTAAGGTTTAGGGTGGTTTTAAGAGACAACTCCCTAAAACACTTTTACAACAATGGTTAGTCTGGAAAATGTAGACATCTCAGACATCTACAGCCTGAGGCAATTTGAAGCTATAGTGACTCTTTACGTTTCATTTCACATGCAAAGCGATAGTTCTCTTTCTCATATTGGATACCAGAAAATTAAAGTCACCTTCATGTTGCTCAAAATGTGCATGTATGACATAGAAGAATGCATTGTGTTTGTGTGTATATGGAAACATGCATTTGGATTGGAGAGTTAGTGCTGAGCACAGGTGTGTATACGGGCTATTTTATTTTGGTGATGATGTTATCGAGGATATGTTGACATATTTGAATTCTTGAGTAAACTATCCGTTTTAAAAATAGTATACGTGAGTTGTAGCATAGTAGCATCATTAAATACTTGCTTAACTTGCTTACTTGAGTGTGTTATCTTGTGGTGACAACAAGCCTAGCAGAATGAACGCCTTGCATAGGCAGCCTAAATGTGTTGCATAAAAATACATTGCCATTCAAAAGTTTGGGCACAGTAAGATTTTAGTTATTTTTTAGTGACATGAATACTTTTTTCCCCCAGCAAGGATACATTAAATTCTTCACTTTTAAATTGAAAATGACAGTAAAGACATTAATAATGTTATAAAAGATTTATATTTCAAATAAATACTGTTCGTTTGAACTTTCCATTCATATAAGAATTCTGAAAATATGATCGCAGTTTCCACACACACGAAAAACAAAGACAAAAAACAGTTTTCAACAATAATATAATTATTTTTGAGCAGAAAATCAGCATATTAGAATGATTTCTGAAGGATCATGTGACACTGAAGACTGAAGTAATGATAATTTTGGAGTAATAATATTACAATATTACTGTTTTTAATGTATTGCTGATTAAATAAATGCAGCCTTGGAGAACATAAGAGACGTCTTTCAAAAAATATATAAAAAAAAAAACACTTAATGGCAGTGTTGTCCATGCAAATATTGGGTTTGGGTAAACTAGTCAGTCTTTAGATTGAGGTTTTCATAACTATTTTTCTATATTAAATATTGAATAGTCTAGCTTCATCTGCAATGTTTTTTCGTCACAATGTATTCTGGCATTATCTTCTCTGAGAAGGATGCATGCAATGCTGCCATAGAATTTGGCCAAAATTCGGTATTGTATGCTTGAAGTCAAGTCATCTTCATTTATATAGCGCTTTTAACAATGGATTGTTCCAAAGCAGCTTTACAGAGATAAACATATAATTTAAGGTAACAGAGATTGTTTTGGCTTTATAGCGGTTCTTGAAGTCAGCATATTAATGTTTCCTATGTGCATGATGTCTTAATATGCTGCCTACGTAGACAGCTCACTAGGATTTGGAACAGAGCCAGTGTCTGTGGATGCCATGATCTTCTGTGCATACCATACGTCTTGACTCCTCCACATTCCACACATACACATGCTCTCTCTCTCTCTCTCTCTCTCTCTCTCTCTCTCTCTCTCTCTCTCTCTCTCTCTCTCTCTCTCTCTCTCTCTCTCTCTCTCTCTCTCTCTCTGTCTCTCTCTCTCTCTCTCTCTCAGCAGCTGTATTTAACACTCAAGCCTCCTCAACACTTCCATGAGGACTTGGAACATGAGAAGTCCTGATTTCGCACTGCCTTTCCTGTCTGAGGAATACAAGGCCTTTATTTCTCCATGTTGTGTTTCTCCGAGCACTGAAAGAGCATGTGGCAGGACTCCAGGGAACGCAGGAGAATGGGGGCTCTTTGTTTTGCTGTCAGGCCTGCAGGCAGTGACCGTAAACTGCTTTGAATGCAGCAAAAAGGAATATGCTCTAAATTGATTAGTTTGGTGTGTGCCTTGTGTTTTTCGGGGAGTTACACTACCTCCGTCAGACATGCTGTCCTTTTTAAATGTTGCGTTCCAGAAGATGATGCACATTGAGTTCCTCAAGTGTGACACATTTATTGGTGCAACTGTAAGCTGTCAGTGTTGCGTGTTTGAGTTTGCTAGTATGCACATGTGTGCTTGCATTTACTAAGATGACACTTGTCTTGAGGACAGACATTGGCATCAAAAATACAAATTGGACAATTGGGGTTTTCATGATATTCGGTGTTATTAAAAGTTGAATGTCCACATTCTCTGACTGTGTTTCCTGCACTAATTTTTAGCTGAATCATTGTGTTGTTTTAGCCGGTGTAGTCTGATTCATAAACACATTAGTCTTATGAACCGACTCTTTTTAATGACTAGGCACAACAACAACAAAAACTCACAGCAGAACTGTGTCTACGCTTTGAGATCGTCTCCTCGCGTCATAAAAACATACTGGACCTTCCTGTGGGAACTGAAAGAGCTCACAGTTTTCTTGAAGAAATGCTCTATTGAAGACTTTTCCACTTCGTTTTTTTCTTTACTCTGAAATGAAATCCATCTATCTGCATCAGAGTCAGCCTCGCTTATAGATGCATTTCGTGTTTCTGCTGACATTAGAAGTGATAAATGTATGACTTTTTTTACATTATTTATTTTTGGAATCTGATGTGACCCATGATGTGACAGTCTATTGTCATTAATATTATTCTTATTAACTAATTTTGTATTATTATTATGTTAAAAATATTTTATATTGATTTAATGCTATAAATATATTTTATAATATATTATACTTAATTATGAAAATTATTGTTTATAATATGAATTATTTAATAATAATACTGTATTATTCTGATTTGTATTATTCTTATTTTTTATATTATTTATATCATTACTCTTTAATAATAAAACAAAATGGTAGTCTGACAATCTGATGTGTCCCAATGTGGCAGTTTATCATCATCATCATCATCATCATTTATTATTATTATTATTATGAACATAAATTAGAGTTATGGATTGTTTTTAATGCAAATTATGGAAAACGGATGTAACTAAGAAAGTCAGACTTTGGTAGTTGGCTTTAAGCAATTTCACTTTTACATATGTTTGTTGTTCATTATTTGGTCAAATTTCAAAGACTTAGTATTACAATTCACCACTGTTTGTGTCACAGTCATGAATGACACCTCAAAATGTGCTATTTGTTGAAGAGAGGAGTGCTGTTACTTTTATGATACAACCCTAGCAACCCCTTAGCAACACCCTTGCATCATGGCAGTGAATCTGCATGGGAAAACACCACTTGCATCTCCTACAGAAAATGTAATAATCGAATTTAAACCTGCTCCCACATTGCACACAATATTTTAATATAATAAGACATTGTTTTCCAGCACATAAAACTATGAAAAATACGACAATTTCCACCTCCTCATCATTTTTCATTGTAACATGAGAGGTATAAATGTCCATCTGCCGCATAACTTAGACATCATAGTCATTCAGGGACTGGATTTCAGGCCGCTGAGCTCGCCAGCTCGTAATGAAGTGTGTCCATCTTGTTATAAAAATCTCTTGAGCTTTATTCTCTGTGTCAGGTACTCGTATCAGATTTCATTAGAAGATTGCTGTCTACATGGATTTTTATCGTACAATCTTCTTGTGATTTATTCATTTAATTCTGATGTAGGCGTCCAACAGCGATCAAATCAAATTTAAGGCATTTTATGCAGCTTTATAATACCATAGAGAGCTCATGAAATCAAAATTGTGGCTTTTAGTCCTTGCCTATTAGTTTTGATTTGTTTTTTACTTAATTAAACTTTTATTTAATTCATATTTACTTGCTATGCATGATTATTTGTTTAGTTGCCTTATTTGTATTCTGATTATTTTATTATTATATTTTTAATATTTGATTTTATTTAGTTTAATTTATTGACAATATTTTTGTACCTACGCCAAAAATTCTTGAGTTTCATAATTTGTGTGATACAAAATTTGTGCAAAAAAACCACACCAAGTCATGAATGCATTATCATCTCTGACCTTGCATTGCAAACCCAAGCGGTGATGAAGATCAGTGTTGTGAAGTCTACAATCTGGCCACCCGGTGACTTTTGGACGCTACTGTGTGTGTGATTGGCTAAGAGGGAAAACACTGGCTGGTGTATCTCTGGCAAAGTGTGTCTCTGCAGACAATGTCCCTTTGTCTCAGAAGAAAGGATTCAGTGTAATAGTTTTTAATTATGACTCCAGGGGAAATACTTCCCTTTTTACTTTTATGTAAATGTTGGCTCTTCTGCTCTTATCTCTTGCAACCTTTTTACACTCATATCTCAGCATACAACAAGGTTAGTGGATTTGAATTTCACAGGTCTTTAAGTAAGCTAAGCATTTAATTCCGGTCTACTTATCTTGTAAGAGGTACAAAATATCCCTGCGAGGCTCGAGCATGTGATCGGAACCATTTCCCTTCTGCTTTGCTTATCTAAATACTTGGCAGATGTTTTGACCAGTCTCTGTAGAGAAGGAGATGTTTTGGCCTTGACTTTTCTGTATCTAGACTCTGCGGTGGGAATGTCGAGGTCGGGACATATGTGAACCCGGAGAGACGCGTGGGTGAAATGGAAGAGTGAGAGTTCATCAGGCAGTACATTGACCCTCTGCGTGACCTGTAAAGCATGGGGTCATTTGCGGGTCGTGTATGGATCACCCAATGAGTTCTGAATCCCAAATTGAGCAATATGTCTGCATTGCACCACGTCTCCCCCTTGCGCTCGTCATGGGAGAGCTGCTTCAATGGTGAACATAAATGCAGTGTTAAACACTATTACCTTTCGTTTCGGCCTACGTCTCACTGGCTTCTGGTGAGATGTAGTTGTTTCCATTTGTTTTTCAGATACCGTTGATGAGCGGCTTGTGTGAGGTGGTCTAGTTTATCACAAAAGTGGTTTGTAATGTTCCTTAGATCAGTTAGCTCACAACTTGTTTTACTTTGGACATCAAATGGCGACCCAACACAGTATTTTAAAGGGTCACGAAACCCCCTGTTTCAGCACCACAGTTCTCACCACAGTTTTGGAAAAGGCAGTGGCTATTATTTGCACCAAGTGCAAGTAGCAATAGATTCTGTTTACAATAAGTGAAAATAGCGATAGTTTATTTTATACTATGTAAAAACAGAAGTATTTTCTTTGCAATAGTAGTTGCATTGCTTTTTATACTTATAAATAGTGTACTATTTGCGGAATAATGGTGCGTTCACGTGCTATGGTAATTATGGTAAATACCAAAAGCCGACGTGGGAAATGCACATGAACACCCCCTCATGTGGTATTTTCCACTGGGCAACTCGTAGAATATTTTGATGCACGAGTTGCCGAGATTAGATGACCTTTGACCTTTTCAAAATGGCGGAGAGCAACGCGAGAGTCGTGAATGGTAAAAATATGTACTATTCATGATCTAGAAAACATACAGCATATTATTTACCGTTTGAGTTTTGATAAATCATCTTCTTGCTGTAGCAGATGACTTAAGCCATCTAAAATAGTTTTAGCTAAATAACAGGTCTGGATCTCCATCTTTTTACCACATTACGACAACAAAAGCACTTGAACGCAACACACTGGTAAATACCAGTTCACAAGTGGAAAATATAATATTTTCCATAGCACGTGATTGCACCATAAGTTGCAGAAGGGGAAGAGGGGACAACAACACCGCAACGGCTTTGACAGTTTTATTTCGCTCTCATTGAGTTAAAAGCGCCAACGCTTCTCCCAAATGCACGCTGCAATTTACCATTAAACGCAACACAATAAACACATGGTTTTGTAAGCTCATGGTAAATTACACAAATACATACATATCCTGTGACAGCTATAACTGAATGCACAAATGAATGCACAGCTGTTCACATTTGTGTTCTACATCCAAAATATAAATGCGCACTTGCATCTTTAATATTTTTTGAGGCTTTGTTTTGTGGCTTTTTTTTAAGCCGTTTGATTGAGCCATAAGATCAGTGTGGATGAATTGTGTTTGTGTTGAAGACCGAAGAGAACTTATGCAATGCAGAAATCTTACAAAGCAAAAACAAACACTTATTTACTTATTGCATTTAGTTAATTTGATATATTTAGCAATTATATTTTATTTTATTCTCAACATTATATAATTATACATTTTTATTTATTTTATATTTATTTATTTATTCATATTTTTTAACCTATTTACTTACTATGTACTGTATGATTATTTTCTTAGTTGCATTAAGTTCTTTATTATTTGTATTAAGATTTTTCTTTTTTCTTTTCTTTTTTTATTACTATGCATTATTATTTGCTTAGTTGGACTAATATGCATTTAGTTGACTTGTTTTAGTTTGCAAGGGACAAACATCATTAGCTGATTTTGTTGCATTGGTAAGCAGTTATTCTAATAGATAGTGAATAAAATAAATATAAAAAAATGTATATAAAATACAATGATATATTATTTATAGATAACAGCCATATCTCACGGACGGTCTCAACGGTTCTCACATTTCTACCAAACTAACCAAATTTTATTCAAATTGACATTTGAATCCGGTTCAACTGGTACATCACCCCTATTTCCAGTGTAGTCTGACTAATTATAAGGGGAGCGATGTTGTTTAAAGGGTTTCGATGTGGTGACAGTTTGAGTACAAGTATAGCTCAGGGAAAACTTTTTGTTTTTCTTGAAATAATAGGGCTTGCATAGGATGTGATTCACACAGAGTCTCTGTGTTATTTTCTTCCCTCTCCTTCCCCCAATCTCATCTCTCTTCCTCTATCTTCCCATCCCACAATGCTTTGGGAGTAATGGCCTTTCCAGACCTTCTCTAAACAGCTTGTGTTTACGGTGAGCGACCTTCTCTTACCATATTACCAGCTGTGGCCCTGGATCTGTGTTTTGTCTGTCCGTAGGGAATATCCTCCTCTGCCCCTTTTCAATCGAAGCCACTTCTTTTTGCATCACATCCCGGCCTCTTCTCTACTTGATGTCCAATGTAAGATTTGTGTCCTGAAACAAATTTTGCTCTCCATTTAATCTCATTGCTATTTAGAAGAAATAATTGCAATATTAAAGAGACCTCACTGGTGTTTCGTCTTTACAAGGGTCGTTTATGCAGCATGGAGACTTCATTTCCAACACTCATAAAAAATGGTTCTAATCTGTACAAAATTAGCATTTTTTTCGGATTGTGACAATATCAGAACCTTTGTTAGTGCTAAATAAAACCCTTTCTATAATGTTTAATAAAGATCCATGCTTTGAAAGTGCTATACAGAATTTAAAATAGTGTCTAAAGCTGAAATCACTTAAGTTCAGCTGCAATGCGAGTGAGTGAAAACTCCCGTTATAATAAAAAAATCTGTCTATACTGTGAATTGAATCTCTTATTTACATTGTGTTTATACTTTGTTGGTTGTAATGAAATGATTTGCAGGTGTGCAAACTCTGGTGTATTGAGCTGATTCTGACTAACTCATTAAAGGTCCGTGACATGAAATTTTCACTTTCTGAGGTTTTTTAACATTAACGAGTTCCCCTAGCCTGTATATGGTCCCCCAGTGGCTAGAAATTTCAATTAATTTCAAAGTAAACCGAGCTTTGGCCATCTTTCTCTGCCTTTGAGAAAATGAAAGCTCAGACGTGCTGATCTTGAATCTCCTCCGTATGACGTCATACGGAGGAAAGGTAACCGCCCCTTTCTCTGCCAGAGAATTTGGCTCGCCCATGAGAAAATGAGCTAGGAAGTACGAACGCGCGAGCGCGATTTGAGTTTTTCCTTGAGAGATATCATGGCTTGCAAACGAGCGAAGCATGGCAGTTGATCAGTGTTCGGATGTACAAATGAACACAAAAGTATTTTTTAGTTCCTTTATCCGAGCCTCTGAAGAAAGGTTAATTTTATTTTCTCTGGAAATGCGCCGACACAACTTCCCAAAGTTTTGTATGGTCCAAACATTTCACCGACGACTGTTTCCTCAACTTGGGCTAATACAGAGCTAGTCTCGATGAATATCTGAAAATAAATCCATCGATAAATCCAATTTCTGATGTGTCGCCCAGGGCCGTGCACAGACCTTTTGAGGGGCATGTGCAGAAACTGAAAAAGGGCACCCCCCTCTCTTTTTTTAGTAAGCCTACCGTACATAAAAGGAGGAAATGGTCACATCTTCATGACAAATTCAATAAAAAAAAAATAAAAGTCTCAAAAGCTTTAGATTTATTCACTATTAATAACAACCATAATAATAATAATATAGATAATATACACTGTAAAAAAAAAAACTGTAAAAAAACGGTAATTTTCTGGCAGCAGGGGCGCCAGAAAATTTCTGTTAAAAAACGGAAAAATACTGTCAGGAAAAAAACTGTAAAAAAAATGGTAATTTCTTATTCTATAATTATGGTTTATTACTGTTATTCTACACAAAAATATCTTCCATTATCTGATATAATGTTAATTTACTGACCTATTGAAGTATTAATATCTGTTTTGTACCATTGTAACACGGACAACCGCAGTGGTGATGAGAGTCACATGATCATTTAAAGTTCATTACAAGCAGCTTTTCCACAAGAGAGTTAATACTAATATATAGAAACTGCACAGTGTCATTCGCAGAAACATTAAACACCATCATGGTAACACATGAAATTTTAAAAATGCAATAAACATTAGTTTAACAACATTAAATGTAACATAAAACCCTAATATACATAACTGATTTGAAAAAAATAAGAAAACTATGAAGAAACATAGTTATTTCAACAAAAACACATAAAATGTGAAGTGTCACGCAGGGAATTGTGGGAATGTCAATTTACGGTTTTCACTGTAAATTATACAATGAGTTGTTCTTTTTCACTTTCAAAAACTGTAAATTTAATGGTATTTAGTACGGAAATACTATTATTTAACCTTAAAACTCACTTTAACACCCACATACTTAATGATCTTCAAGGAAAACATGTTAAATGACTGCTGATTTCTGCAGTTATACCTTCTTTTCTGTGTTTTCTAATTTAACAGAAAAAAATCTGTAAAATATTACGGAATATTTTATGTAAAATTACACACAACCCTGTAAAAATACAGACAATTTCCTTTAAAAAAACGTAAAATTGATGTAAAACCAAAATACAAGCAATTACCTGTAAATTCAATAGTGGACCTTTAAATTACAGCAAATATCTGTAAAATAACAGGCATTCACTGTATAATGACAAAACGGCAAAATTCGGTAAAAAATACAGACCATTACCTGTAAATTTTTTTTTTACAGTGTAGATATACAGGGTTTCAGGGCTTCTTTAAACCTAATTACAACAGCAACCTTCTGTGAGCCATGCTTGAAGGTGTTTGTGACTTCACTGTGATCCACTGGGATGTCCCTCTCTATGGCTATGGGGAGAAGGTCTGAGAGTCTCTCCTCTGAGCAAAGGCTTTGGAGTTGGTTCTTAATTAACCTCATTTTGGAAAAGGATCTCTCCACAGTTGCAGTTGATGGCAAAAACCTGATACTGTGGAGGACCAATGTTGGTCTCTTGAAGGTCTCTTATTCACTACACTTCCCATAAAATAAGCCAGCAATGAAAACAATTATAAAATAGTGTGAAAAGTACGGTTGCAGTGAAAAGCATTTCTGAAGGATCACGTGACACTGAAGAGTACTGACCTGGAGTAAAGATGCTGAAAATTCAGCTTTGACCACAGAAATAAATGACATTTTAAAATATATTCAAATAGAAAACAGTTATTTTAAATAGTAAAAATATTTCACAATATTACTGTTTTTGCTTATTTTGGATCAAATAAATTAATGAATTAAATCATGAGTTACATTCTGCATGATAAAAATATAACGATTTCACAGTGATCTTCTGTAATGTTTTTTTTTTTTTAGTTACTACTACAACATTACTGTAGTAAAACCATGTTTTACTACATTTATACATGTGAGGACGACCGGAGAGTAGAATACTATAGATTCAAAAATTAGATAGCGAATACGTTCATATTAACAGCCTTGAATTAACCATAATTTAATATTATTTCCATAACATGATTAAATGTTAATAAATTAAGTGTATCAGCAATCATAAATCAAAGAACACATTTCTTAGAAATATATGTTACCTAGGTGACGAGGTTCACTCGTCGCTTTGTGTAGCCTAGTTCCAGTACGAACAGCGCGGGGCCGCGCACCTGTGCTTATGATTTTCAGATGATGGAAAAGGCGCCGGCGGCATCATTACATTTTCATCAACAGCTTACCAACTAGATTGTTATAGCTATATAGGCACTCGTTTTTTCCTGTTGATTTGGTCAAAATCGCATTTTATAAAAAATTAAATGCTACTGTATGCACAGGCTATGTAAGTGTAGGCTATGTATTGGGCAAATGTTAGCATAGCCCTCTCTCTCAGGTCCCACATATCTTAGTCAGACATCAAATAAATACAATTTATTTTATTTTATAGACAACGGGTTTAGTACTTATTCAATCAACAAGATCGTTGTTTACCCTGGCAAAACTTCGTTCAGCTGCTGTCTGAGTGTGTGGCTGCTGCGGAGCTTCAGTTGATTCAGTCACGATAGAGGGGGCGGAGTTATCAGCTTTACTGACAGTTTGAGGATCGAACAAGATTTACACAAGCTCTTTTTAAGATCTTTCATTGGCTACATATTTTTAAAACAGACAGATACACTTAAAGGGTGACCAATAGCATTAATTTATATATAGGCCTATATATAAAAATAAAAATAAAAAAACACCACCACCACCAAAAAAAAAAGGGCACTTCGGCAAAAAGGGCATGTGCTCTGGACAGGTTGAGCCCTATCTGTGCACGTGCCTGGTGTCGCCTAATTGTTCAAGTTCAAGACAGGTAATCTTTCTCTCAAAATCGTTCAATACTAGGGGTGTAACGATACCCTCATGTCACGATTCGATACATATCACGATACGATATAATTGCTATACTCCAAGACATATGATAAAAGGTTAACAAAAAATGTACCGTTGATTAAAATGCTAAATTTGATATTACATTGTGGGTTTAAATGAATAGGATGGACTTGGTGCTTGTAACCTAAGGACAATGGTGACACCAGAATAAAAATATTCATGATTCTGAAGCTGAAAATACAGAATTATTTTAGACGAATATGCTTGCACTCTGTCACTGACTAGATATATATTTAAAATAATGTAGGACTTTTTACAGGTAACATCAGACATTTGGCATTATCAGGACCCACAAATATTCCCCCATTGCATTATTATACATTATAATCAACATTATGTATAGTAGTTTAATGTAGTACTGACACTAAAACTCTGAAAAATAGAATTTTTTTCTCACACAGTAATTTTTATTTTGGGGGAACTATCCATGATACATATTGTCACTATCCACGATACGTATTGTTGCATTTTTGTATTGCGATATATTATGGCATGATATATTGTTACACCCCTATTCAATACTGTTTATGCATCAGTAAGTCAAGCCAGTGACTAAAATATCAACTTCACATTGTTTCTTTTAGTAGGATGGAAAATAGTCTTATTTAAATTGTGAACAAATTATATACAGAAAGCGATCAAAGAACAATCTTTCCACACAGCGGAGCGCGAGTTTATCTGGACCACCTGTTATGAAATCAGTGACGCACGTTACACTGCACAACGAAGCTCTTACTGTATGTACATCATCGTGTTTGCATTGGTGAAAGCATTAGAGAGAGTGCAGAAACTGCGTTGCAATGATAAGATCTTCATTCTCGCGATCAATAGACTGTCATCTGCTTGCTCAATGCTCATCACGGCAACATTTTATGTGATGGGAATAGATCTAAATACTTTAAAAACTTCTCACGATTCGTTAATCTCGATAGCTGTAATAGTAAAAACGTATAATAGGTGTAGTAAAAGTATTCGAGAGAGTTTCATATTGTAATACGTAGCTATTTCATATGCAAGCAGGTCAGCCAATCACAGCAGCGGCCGGTTACACTGAATCCCATAGCAGACACGCCCCTTCAAATCAGAGGCTAAAATCAGGCTAGGAAAATGCCTTTTATTTCTAAATTATGACTATTTTTGATCTAAAAAACATACTAACATTATAAGGGCCACCCAGGAAACATTATAAAATAATAAAATAACCCCATGTCATGGGACCTTTAAACACCTTTGATTGGCCATTGCGTTCATGCGCCCGGACATGTTAGTGATTGGCTACACTGCTCAATGCTGCAAAAACATGTTGCATATAGAAACCTTTGGCGCTCTTTACAAAGTGCTCGCACAAATATGCACTTGAGCGTTCAGCAGGTTTCGACTTACCGAAATACCGTTAATTTTACCAACTCTACCAGTTACAATTTATAGACATTTTAATAAGGATATGAGGTACCTGTTGAGAGTGTTGACAGTCTGTGTAGTTGGATGGTTAAGCTCCAAAAAATCAATAATAAGGTTCTTTGAGGCTTTGGGAGGATTTTTTGACAGTTACAGATTAAAAAAAAAACCAATTAGGTGAGAATAAAGAACTCTAACACAAAGAACCATTTTACCGTAAAACAGTTCTTCAGGACGATATGTTTCTAAATAGAACTGTTATTATGTGTGAAAAACCTTAAAGTGCAACTCACATAATGCTTTCATTCATGGTCATCACACCTTTTCAGCAGATCTGCAGGGAGTAGCTGTCAGCGGTAAGCATTTTCAGCATTCCCTCTGTTTTTATAAGGGCAAAGGAAAACTGGCACGATTGACATCTCGCTCCAACAAGGTCTGGGGGTGCTGGAAAGCCATGAAAAAAAAAAGAAAGAAAGAAAACTTCTCTCGTGGTCGGGCTCCACTGATCTCCCTCGTTGTGAGTGTGAGGAAACTGCAGAATCACGGTAAACTGTGATCTGAAGGTCAGACGCTCTTCCTGCCTTTCTAATGCACCCCTTCAATGGAGCATGCTGAATAAAACTTTCCACTGGCCAAACAATGATTTTTGACATCAGAAAGCTCTGTAAACTAAGGCAGGATGGAGTTGTTTTCAGCAGACTCAGGATTATGGATCAGGTTTGAGCATGCATGTACTGCGTGACTGAGGCAGTAATCTCTTAAAGCATATGATTGGAATTTTTGGGGCCTCACCCTTTGTCCACTTTCCATAACTGATTATTTCAGACAGTAGGGCACTTTTAACCCTTCGGCCTTCCTGAAGTTCCCTCCTGCTAATGAAAACTGAACTTTTTATATGAAGAACAATGCAATGTTTAAATTTCTTCTTTGTCCTTTGACATGTGTCTGAGTCACTGTGGCACAGATATACGTGACAGACAACTCTATACAATCCCTCCAGTGTTTCGCGATTCCACGATCGCTGCCTGAATTCAATGCAAAATTAAAAAACAACAACAAAACAATCAACAACAAAATGTCAAATCTGTTTGCGATCCTGCATAATTCGCCATTTTACTGCAAAGTAATCGCAAAAATTAAAAGCTCTCACAAAAAAAACTTTCCCTAATTTAATAAAAGTTGCAATGCATTATTTTCAAACGGATGCCGCAATAGACTATGATAATAAACTATACAATATATCAAACATATTATATCGCCCAGTCCTAAAACTTGCTCTATGGTAAAGGCATTATAGACATTACAGTATGACTTTCTAAAGCTGCTTTAAAAATGAATTGTAATGTGAAACGCGCTTAACAAATAAATTGGACTTGACTTGAAAGCAGTAAAATTAATATCCAGCAATTAAATACTCACCCTTTATGTTCGTCAAATCTGAATGACTTCCTTTCCTTCTTTTTTTTTTATCTCCATATTTTATTTTATTTTTGCGCTATATTGCAAGTCTTCAAAAGTCATATTCTAGCTTTGCATGAGAAACAGACTGAATGTTCACCTAACATGACATTTCTGTCATCATTGACTCACCCTCATGAGTTTGTTTGTTTTACAATAAAAAGCAGCAGAGTCCAATGTTCTTCAAAATATCTTCTTTGGTGTAGCACAGAGGAAAGAAAGGTTTTATACAGGTTTGGAATGACATGAAGGTGAGTGACCGAATTAAAATTTTTGGGTAAACTAGCCCTTTAAGTCTTTAATCACTAATTCACTGAGCCCTTACATCACTACCGGTCACTTAAAGTTCTCTAATAATTGAATTAATTACATTTAACATTAACATAAATTGCAATGTTAAATGTAATCTTTAGCAAATCTCAAAATGAATACTCATTTTGCATACGGTTCATTATAATGCTGTGATGCATAAATTCACTTGCTCCATTGGTACCGTAACTGTAGTCTATACAATTTGTGCGCTACATTTCAAGTACAAGTCAATATAATAGCTTTGTATTATTCTGTTCAGTGATGAGTGGTGCAGAAATGACACTTTTCACCTGTAAACCTGAGATTAGTGACTCCCCTTTAGATTTTGATTGGTTGCAACAGCTTTTCTCCATCACGTAACCACAATTGTGCTTGTGAAAGCCCGTTTGGAGGCGAGACCTGACAGCCGGGCCAACGCAAAATTGTTTGTAATATTGTGCCAGTGTATCTCTTTAAGTGAAATCTGGAGATTTAGCCAAACAATCTGCTTCTTCCTACGCAACAGTCTGGTTTGGCGTCACTGCAGGCTTCTGTTTGTGGACGGGTCTCATGATAAAGAGCTGAATTTGGATGACAGACGACCACATGAATCACAGCTGTGTGTTGGGGAAAGATGATTCGGTTCTCATTATTACGCCTTTTGTGAGTCTGTCAGGAGTGACTCTCTTCATCTGGACACTTCATGAACTCCCTGCACCTGATGAAATGCACATTCGTTGGCAGAGTTTTCCATACGAAGTTCCCATGAACACATTGCAAGAATCTTGCAAAAGCATGTTTGTGATATCATGACAGGAATTTAAATGATTCAGGTCTAATAAAATGCTTCTTTCTTTTTAATTAGATTCGCATTGCATCAGAATTCCCAGAAAAGGTCACATGTTTTCTCCGTAGTGCAAGCAACCGATGCTTAATCAATCATTTGCATTCGGCCACCGATTGAATCAGCTGTTATCGGCTCGCCGCCCAGAGCGTGTTGAGGCTGATGTGGTGTCTTGAGGGATCACATAATTAGGTCCATCTCTCAAGGAAAAGCCTAGATAATAGCAAGATCACAGGCGATGGAAAAGAGCAGTTGTTTTTCTTCTAGCAGGTTTAATTGAACCTTTGGGCCCTGACATGCCTGAGCAAGAATGTGAGCAAATACTTCTGTATTATGCTTCTGCTCTTGTGTAGTTGCACAAGTGATCTCTAAGTCTGGGTTAAACAGATGAAAAGTGTGTTGCACTAGACTTTACATATGAAACGACTTCAGATCTTGCAATGATTATGGGCAGCAGTATATGAAGTCATTCAACTAATACATCTAAACTGATCAAATTAGTGGTTGACTGATATATACATTTTGTTTATCAGCTGATGCTGTTACTGATATCGGATATCTGGAGAGCACATATGGTCAATGGGGTTTCATGTCTCACTGCTTCTGTTTTTAATAAAAGAAATGACTATAAATGACAATAATGAATTTGAAATGTAAAGTAAAGGATATATTCCACTTTCCTACAGCGCCAGCATTGCAAATTGTTCAGCTTTATTATTTATTCTTTGTGCTAAAAGATGTTTGCATTGTATTTTAGCTATAAATTTGCTGGTCAAAGTTGAAATTGAATTTTCTAACGGACGCCTGCTTGCATTACTCTTGCAAGTTTGCATACATAGAGAAATCTTTAGCAGTTCGTTTGATGGATAGGAATGAGTAAGGTCAGTTTTTGAGGGTGTGGAAAGAGCTGGATCATGCTGAAATTATATAAAAATGTAGGAAACCGGGACCCGCCTTTCAATGAATGCTTACATCTGCAGCAAACGTTCTTTTCTTACCTTTTTTCTCACGACTCTCTCTCCGTCCTGTGCCGTTT
The DNA here is from genome assembly GCA_030578255.1 of Tiaroga cobitis. Lineage (NCBI taxonomy): Eukaryota > Metazoa > Chordata > Actinopteri > Cypriniformes > Leuciscidae > Tiaroga > Tiaroga cobitis. The sequence continues at coordinate 50,096,773 of CM060599.1, forward strand.
CCATTGACTTCAGTGTACTCTAGTGTGCATGCTTGCATCGTGGTTTGATAACAGCAAAGCAAACATGGCTGAAAGCGATAAGACTTGATTGCATTAGCGCAATGGCATTTCATCAATCACTGAATGGCCAATGCCATTCTGTTACCCACCAGCCTTTGAGTTTACAGAGTGGAGACACAAAGCTGATTACACATCTTCGGCCATGATCAGCTGCTCGGCTTCACTTTAACACACACACTTTAGCAGAGGTTTGTCTGACAGGCCTATGGGGAGTCTGATGTCATAAAGGGGCGTGGCCTCAAGGTGGGCCTGCCACTTTTGGGCAGAATCTTTCTCTAGTCGTGTCTTACCCGTTCACTGACTGACTGTGTGGATCAATGGGACATGTGAGGTGACTAAAAAGAGGAATTTCACACTGAAGCACAGGAGGTAAGAAACAATGGTGTCCGAATCTAGGTTTAATGAATGACTGTCCTTGTCTTGTACCTGTAGGGCAGGTAACTGTAATGCAAATCCTTTTGCAGGTCTTGTTCATGCATGTTCATGTCACTCAGCGCAAAATGTGTTAGTTTATTCACTTTGTTTGCACTAAGTTGTGAAACCAGTCACACGACCATACCTTATGTGTGTGTTTTGGATTTACCTGGAAAATAAGTAACTGGACTTTTATATAATTGAGTGTTGTTGGGTTGCAAAGTTGAAGTTTATGAAGTAAAGCGCTAAAGTTAAACTGCATTGTTCCTAAAATATCCCGGATGGACTCCGCTGTGTAGCAGGAAGGTGTCTTTTGGATATTGTTCAGCTCTTTACAACACAAACCCACCTTTCCCAAAGGGCCAATACTGGAATCAGCCCGTCACAATGCCCAAGTAGGACGCAAGGAAACCCCCGCTCATTTGTCCCAGATTCACTCGGCAAGCATGCACGCTTTTGAAACATTCTCCCAACAATCTCAGACAACAGTTAGCCTGATCCTTCGGATAATGAAATTCCACAAAGCATTGCATCTGTCGCTCCTCGCATGACAGCTGCAGTGATGCAGAATGCGAGGAATTCGAGCAGTCTGCGTGTCGGTTCCCCCTGAACTTCTTCTACATGTTGTTGTTTCCCAGTATAATACATGTATTAGTGATTTCAAGTGACCCCAGATGGCCGCACTCTCCCTGAGCGCTTTAATAACGCAAGTGGTCTTTGCTGAGTAAGTATTGTAAACATTAATTAGGCTACTGTAGCTGGCTCGCAGCCGCCCACAGGACCACACAGCATTTAATAAAGTTTATGGAAATGGGCGGCAGACACTTGATGCCTGCTTAGCTGATAATATTAACAAAAGACTCATTGCCTATGTGTTTTAGTTCTGGACGGTAGGAAGTCATAAACCTATGAAAGTAAAATAGTTTTTGTGTTATAGCTCTCTCTCTCTTTGTGTAATTGTGTAATTCTCTCTCTCTCTCTCTCTCTCTCTCTCTCTCTCACACACACACACTCTCTCACCTTGATGAGTTTAGAGTGATTAAAGGACTAAAGGTGATGTACTTAATGCTTATTTCAGGTTTGAATGGGTGTTAATGAGATTTTTAGGGGTTAGGTTATTTATTTTTTATTTATTAATTAGGCTGTATTTATTTAATCAAAATTACAGTAAAATCAGTAATGTTATGAAATATTATTACAATTTTAAACAACTTGTTTTCTATGTGAATACATGTTAAAATGTAATTTATTCCTGTGATGCAAAGCTGAATTTTCAGCAGCCATTGCTCCAGTCTTCAGTGTCACATGATCCTGCCGAAATCACAAACTTTATTTATTTTTAATAGTGTATTACATATTATTTATATAACAATTTTCAGCCTTTTAATGGTGTTCAGTGGTTTTTATTTAGTTAGATTTAAACCAATGACACTGTTAAAACTCATACTCACAACTTTATTATGAAACTTGATGGCTTTCTTGCCCATTAAGGTCTTTAAAGGACACCTATTATGCAAAATTCATTTTTACATGTTTGAAAATAAATGTGTGTTTGCAGTGTGCGTAGACAACCATGGTAAAAATCCACCCACTCCTTTTTATATTCCCCATGAATCATAAACAGTGTCATTATGACATCGCAATGTAACAAGCCACGCCCCCGACTAGTGTCGAAATCTGCCTATTAGCAAAGTCTGTACACAATCTGCCATGTTTATCTCCTCACTAGCTAGTGGAAAAACATGAATGTCTCAGCTATGTGATAAACAATCAGAATGTCTTGTGTTGGCTGTATCAATTTAAAAACGGTTTAAAAACGCAGTGCTCAAGTTCAATTTTTAAGATACGCATTTCGACATCTTGCGTTTTCCACTGTCCACTCCTCGCATTTTTAGATTGTGTGTGAATAAGATGAAATTACTGTGACATTACACAACTGTAAACCGGCACTTGATGTATGTGAGCAGCGGTACAGCTCTAATGCCCTGTTTAAAATTGTATTATGAATAATGAGAAATATGGCATATAAAAGTAAATCATATTTTGAATTGATCAGATTTCAAAGTAATGCCAATATGTATAATAAACATTTTTTAATTGCTGAGTTGGTGTTGCTGAGACTGGGATGTATTTGGTCTTATATTTGTCAATGCATTTGCGGTTTAAAGGCTAAAATCAGCTATTTGCAACAAAAATTCTAATTTTATCCATTGATCCTCACATCACAGTACTTTTTGGACATTTTTAGCTCAATTTGAATGAAGTACTAATAAAAAACAGCTTTTTTCTAGAGTGCCAGAAGAACATAGACATGTAGTTGCTAAATGTTTGCAATATTTTCATCGATATATTGCGAATGTCATCCATAGCTTTTAAAGCATCCCAGGATGAAAGTTAGTAGATGTCCTTCGTAAGCAGAGCTGGAATCTAGACGAGAAAAAGCTCAAATATAAGAGCGTTTTCATATTTTACATACTTCAATTTGGGGGGAAATGTATTCACATTTTGAGCCAGATCAGTGGGGGGGATGGGGTCTGTGCTGGTATTTCAAATATTCCAGTAATGAGCCTTACGACATAGTTTACTGATGTCTGATGATCCGAGATAGTCTAAAAATGTTGTTGTGTGTGTTGAGTCGTTACTGTGATAATGCAGATTACAGCGTTAGGATCTGTATGGTGAACGCATGGCTGCCTGTGCCTGCTTTAAACTTTTGCCTCGCCCTTGTTTTGAGGACTCAGAAAATATCTGCACATGTTGTTCAGATATTTCCCCCCCACAACAGGTGTTTTGAATATATCAGAGTTGAGGTGCGTTCTGAAGTGCCCTTATGTGACCATATGTCTCTTGAGTTTATGCATTGAGACATTGGTTTGGCTTATTAATGAATTAAATTGTGTGCAAACATTCACTGAGACATTAGTCATGTTTCTTCACTCTGCTGGTCATTAAGTCATTTTTTAATGACATCATGCTGTTAACCCGACTTAATTGATTACAGTTGCTTTCTCCATCAGTTTTATAAGATGGTGTTTACACTTGTCATGGTTTCCACAAAAATATGAAACAGCTCAACTATTTCAGCAGTGATAATAATAAATGTTTCTTCAGCAAATCAGCATATTAGAATGATTTCTGAAGGGTCATGTGACACTGAAGACATTGAATCACAGGAATAAAGTAGATAAAAAAAATATGCAAATATAAAAGTTATTTTAAATGATAATAATATTTCACACTTTTTACTGTACGAGACTTGTTTAAAAAAAAACAATAAGAAATCGTACCGACCCCAAACTTTTGTATTCTGCATGACAAAAAACAACTTAAAATCCAATTTGCCTTTTGAAAATCAGCTTGTAACTGGATTTAAAAGAATACAGTGGTTTGCATCAAGTTTGTAAAAAAAAAATTTCATGTGAAAATTTCAAGTTACAAAAAAGCAGATTTTTTAAGTTCGTTACTCCAAAAGATCTTTTTTTTTTGCTGCCATTGTGAGCAAAGCATGCATGCGTTTGTGTGAGAGCTCTAGTTTATTGAAGATATGTGGTTGTGTTTAATGATAGCTATCTGTGCTGATGATGAATGAGTTTAGATCTCAAGCGATGTGTCACAGGAAAAGGCCTTCCTTCAGTCAAGCTCCGACACGCCGGTGTGTCATTCACTGTTCTGAGATAGTGGTCAAATAGACTCAAGATCCACTCACTGTGATCAGCCTCTCATAGTCATATACAGGCCCAGACGTCCATCATTTGCTTGTACTTTCAGATTCACAGCTCTGCTTAAGTCCATTCCACAGATTCCCCCCCACACACACCTCAAAAAAACAAAACAACATGTCAGCTTTTGTCTTTGCAGCTCGGTTTACATGCAAGCCTCTCATGCCAACAAAACAAGTCAAACAATGCATGCATGCTGTCAGATGTTTCCATGAAGCTCTTTGTCATTTAAATTCAGCTGACAGCAAAACCGCTGCCATGTGTGTCCCTTTCATCTCACTAAGGTAATCTTTTTTTTTTTTTAAGTTATTTTGCTTTTTTCAAATACAAAAACAAACCTCAGACAAGACACACATGAGGCAACATTGACCACAAAAAAAAAAGGGAGATACATTGTAAGACAGAAAATTAACTGATTCAAATCAAGTCATGTGGTGCCATATTTATATAATTCAAAAGGGGTTTCCAGATTTTATAACATAATTCACTCCTGCTTCTCATTGAATATGTGATCTTCTCTAAGGGTACACAGCTGCAGGTTATCTCCGACAACCACAATCCAATTGGCACATCAGTGTCTGCTTTACATTTCAAAGCAATCACTAATGTAACCTTAAAATGCATCACATATCTGGAATATTTTGATTTGGGAACATATTTAGAAAGGTAAGAAGAGAACTGGTTCTCAACAGGTTTTGGTTCAGGACTCAGACTTTGTTTAACATAAACTCAGACTGCATAAAGGGTACAAAAGTAATATTAAATGTTACCATAAACTGCATAGGCACAACAATAAGTGTTTCAAATTTTAAAAAATTTTTTTTTAATTTCAGTAGTTTTATGCTCTCTGCAAATCGTAATTCATACTGTATATATAAAATTTATAATGTGTGTGTATATCGCTTTACGTGAGTATACACTATGGCCCTGTCCCAAATGGCGCACTTCATGCGGACTTTCGGTCTCGTGGACTTAAGTTGCGCGTGCTCGCCGAGTCTACGAGTCCGTAGGCCGTCCCATTTAGCATTTTAACGCTCTGAGGTGTGCTCAGCAGCGCCCCCTTTGTACCCTTGAAGCGGTCTTCCACGAAGCCCCCATAGATGCAGGCTCCACGCACTTTAACTACCCAGGAATCCTTGCGAAAGGCCAATCAGACGACGGATGGGAGGAGATTTCGCTCACGGACAATTGTTAACATGGCTGAGAAGAGAATTTTTAAGTGTAATTATCATTACGTTTTTTATGACAAGTTTATACAAACATTATGATCATCGACCAGTGGTTGATGTCTCAAACATAGGCTAATAATAGCGAGCTGAATAATACGATCGCATTATGATTCATTAAATAAATAGAACAGAATGTCAGGGCTTTACTGAGTCATATGTAAACACAACAACAATAGGCAGCATATTTCCCCGAACCTGCAGCTCCTGTCCATAACAACAATCAGACCGTCTTCCTGTTTCCGGCGTGCCGATCGAGTCTGTCCCAAAAATACCTCTCAATGCGCCCTCGCGGACTCGCACTATAGGTCTGCACTACATGACGTCACCGAAGTGTGGAAGTCCACAAGTCTGGAGTGTGCCATTTGGGACAGGGCCAATGTATGCAGATAAAGTTTGGTATACTTAAGTTGCAGCCAACTTTTTATATATAAAGCTGTGCAATAATATAGTTTATATTATGCAATGATATCAATCATGCAGTTGAGATTTGCTATAGTATTGGTTTACACGAGTGTATTGTATGTACAGGCAAAGTTGGATGTACTAAGGTTGGATGTACCATATTCAACTTCTATATCACTCACTGGGCGATAATGTTTGTTAACTATACATTATTACCTGGGAGACTATGCATTGCAGTATTCAGAAATTACACAGAGGTTTGATAAAGCTGTTATGGTTAAAGAGGTGGACAGTTGTGAAACCTTGAAATATCAACATTGTGTCTCGGTCGATGTTTGTGCAGGTGTCTGCATGTGAGTTGGTCGAATGATTTGAGCCTTCAAGGCTCTATTTACTGTTTGAAATACTTTGAAAATTGAAATTATCCCATTAAAAGTAATTTTATATTCATAATATTCCTCTCAATCCAGTGCATTAAAGTCCTTTCAGGTCGAAACAGATACAAATGGAAAGAAGAGAGAGAAAACTACCATTTTGGATTATTTGTTTTTGTCTTAATGCATTCTGGTATTGCCTTTTCTATGGAAGATGCGTACAATGCTGTGTTTTGTTATTTTGGTGTTTTCATAACAGATACAATTAAATTCAATGAATCTTGTAATTCTGACTCTGAATTCTGATTGGACGAGCCACGGCACCTTTGAAGAAAAACGCCATTTGTGTAAATAAATCTTCAGATGTATGTTGATGAGCACTTTGGTAGACACTAACGGGACGTTTGCTATTTGAAACGTCTGTTTTAAATGTGTCTGCTTACCGTGTCAGAAACCCTTGTGTTTACTTTGGCCTGCCCTACCAACTCAAACATAACATGCTATGCTAATGCACACATTTCAGGGGCTTTCCCAACTTCCTGCGTAATGTTTCCTTAGGCCTGTACTATTCCTGACTCTCCACAGGGAATCTTGTAAATCAAATAAAAATCAGGTAATTCGTATAAAATATTGTCTGCTGTTGAGAGACATTTGTGAGCTGTTAGTATGTCAGCAGATGGTGATTTATTGTGTTTCTGATGCCCACCATTATTGTTTTTGCAGAACAGAACGTTACGTCATTTTGTCATCTCTCTGGAGTCATCATATTTGGATTAATTTGACATTTCAGTGTTTCTGCTACATTCATTCTGCCGTGGCGGGCCGCCACACCTAAAATCATCCCGCCACGGCTGCAGCTTCTCAGTGAGGTCCGATATTGTGCATACTATTGTGTTATTGTTAAGATAATTAAAGGCATAAAAAACATTGTAAAGCACCATAAAGTTTTCGCACTATATTCCAAGACTTCTAAAGTCATTCAATAGCATAATGTGAGGTAAAAATGAATATTTAAGTCGTTAAGTTAAAGATAATGGAAACTCATCTCTCCTCAGTCATTCTCCATTTAACTTAGCATTTAAACAGCGCGTCGCGTCCGGTTAGACAGTAACACGACACTCTCTTCAAGATCAATTTTCCCATTATTATACTTTATTTGTAGATAAAGGTCTATAGTTTGCATAATATGACTTTATCTTACTGGAGTTTATAGCGCTTTCTAAATCATATTCCTTTCTCCCGTCTGTTAGATTAACGTTACAGCACTGGAGTAGAGAGCGCTATGAATTGTTCTTCATGCGCACTGAAACTGAAATGTAAAACTGTTAAAAGAAAAGGCTCATATAATACAGTATAGATGGATATAATCTCTTCGCTTTGTGCTTTGAACTTTTCAATGCGAAGCGCTGCGCGCTGTGACTTCACGTTGCTTCAAGGGCATCATTCTGCGCACGGGATGCGCATAATCGCTTTGCCGCTCTTGTTGCCTTTCATGTTATAATGCTTAGGGGAGGTTTAAACACCTGGGGTAAGGGGGCGTGGTCAATGGGAATATCACTAGAAAAAATCCTAGAGGAAACACTGCATTTAAACAAAACCCTTCTGCTTCAAATGGCGTAATACAGCCTGAGGTGTTCAATGCCCTATAACCTAAACTTGACCACATTGAGCAACAAAGTTTTTGTACAGTGTCATATAGTGCATGGCCTAATGAGATTTAAAGGGGTCATATTATGAGGAATCAAATGTTCCTTGAACTTTTGAGGTAAGAGGCGAGTTCAGCCCCAATGTCTTCCCAGTCCAAAAAGAGTATTAATTCAATTTAAGCTGTGAAAAAAAAATCCTGTTTTGAAATTTGAAACGTTAGTCTGAGACGGTCACACATGACCACTTTTACACGTCATTGACCCTTTTTGGTGTGTCCAGTCATGGTGAGGTAATGCGCAGGATAAAGAATAGAGACTATTATTCGTAAACAATAGAGGAAATAATTAAGCATAAAATGAGGAAAAGTTTGCCAAACCTTGTACTATTTCCAGCTCTGCGTTATAAATCAGCCTGTGCTTGACAGTGGCATGTCTCAGCGTGCATTATTTTGTGATATATGTAGGCTTTGCAAACATGCACTGTCAGAAAAAGAATGGGTGCAATAGCTGTATCCTTAAAATGACTACTTTACCTTATTTACCCCTAAAAGTTTCATAGTAGAACCTACTCCAAAGTACTAATATATACCCTAAGGTACTACTATGAACCTTTTAGGGGTAAATAAGGTACAAGGTTGTCATTTTAAGGGTATTGCCCTTGTGACCAGGTGTTGTACCCCTAATGATAACATTTTTGCACATCTTTCTGACAGTGTTCAGTTCAGGATGGTGTTAAAAACTATAATATATTTTGGATGTGACAGCAGACCTGCAGGCCTTGTTTGAGTACTTATTTCACATGCCAAGATGGTATTTACGTAGAAGTCTAAAGTCACAGCAGCCAAAAGCAATTGCATGCATGCAAATGGAAACTAGCTGCACAGTTTTATGTCATTGTGATGCAAAATGTGTGAGATCGCAAAATCATGATTTAGCACGCGTTAGTGTTTACACTCTTGATTTTAGTCATTTTCCTCTAAATATAGTGCGTTTAACAGGACAGTGTTTTTGCTACATTAATCAAGCATCAGTGTTTGGGGACTAGTGTTTTGCTTCGCTTCAGCTATGAAAGAGTGCATCGCGTGTTTGTGTATTTTGGGGACGGAGCAATGAAAGGAGGGGTGTGTTTGTTTGGGTTGATTCCAAATATCAGCAGTTTCTCAGAAATTGCTTTCTGCACCTATAACTCATAAATTCAACAGAACATTCTTATGACACTTTTATGTTTTTAATCCGTTTTCTCTTTGTTTAACAGGAGATCATCGAAAAGCAAAGCACCTCCTCCTCCTCCTGTCCAGAAAAGCCTGGATGCTCCATTGCTGAGCCAAAAGCTCCCAGTATACCCTCACCCTGCCATGGACCAGAAGGAAAACCTGCTGGAGCAGGATTTAAATCTCACCGTGGTCCTTCCTGGAGGGGTGGAGAAGACTATCGAGGTCCATGGCAGGTGAGGGGTTATGTTGGTTGTGTTTTAGGTACATATGGCTGGATTTGTAAACTGCTGGAGGCTGGTTTGGAGTTCACTCGGTAAAGATGTTACATTTTCAGCAGGGAAGATGAAAGAGGAGAAGAGACAATGAACAGTTTTAATCAAATAAACAAGAAAATCCAAAAGAAATCGAGCAACTTAACTAGACGCAGGTGAACTCAGTGGGTTACTATTGAAACCAAAAGGACACAGGACATAAACACAGGAAACTCGAACAATGATATGACAGGAATAGAAAAGCTTCAAGATTAGAGTCTCTGAACAGAAATAGCTGACAGAGAAGTGAAAAGTCAAAGTGATTTAACCATATAGTCGGAGTTCCCGTGGATTCTTAAAGATATTTCAAAATTGAAAACCGTTTAAAGTCTCAAATTTTACACAAATGTCTTAGATTCATAATACTTGAACCGTTCAATCAGTGTTATTTAAGTATTATTGATATACTATGATAGTATTTATTAATATTTTGGATTAGCTTTTAGTTTTAGTTTTTTAGTTTTAGCTCATTTTTATTTTTGTTATATGCTTTTATTATTATTTTATATTTCAATTTAGCTCTAATTTATTTTTGTATCAGTTTTAGTACTTCAATTTTTTCAGGTAGTTGCCAAGGCAAAATTTAAGTTTTTCGTTTAATGCTTTTTTTTTTTATTCCAAAAAACTATTTTTAATCATTTTTACTTTATCAACAATGCCATTTTTCATATATTTGTTTTTTTGTGCCCCATTTTCGAATAGTCTTTTAAAGCATAAATAACTAAATTAAATTAAGCTTAAGGAGAAAAATGTACTTAAAAAGTAAGAAAAATGTAAGAAAAATTTACTTTATTCAACATATATTCTTTAAAAACACACTTCAGCTTTAAATAATGTCACAGCATTGTGCTCTGCAAACAACATTGAAAAAGACTGTGTTGACTTTGGCTGACACTGGAGTTTCCCTCCATCCAGAAGTAATAATTGCCAAAATATTTTAGAAAAATTACATTGTAAACAAATTACAATATACAGATGTGCTTGAGGAGTTTGTTGGCAAACCTTTACACAAGACTGGACATTTGTTGCTTTTGCAAAACTCTTTATTAGGCCACGATGCCAAAAACGTCGGCTATGTCAATGTTGTGTACCCGTTAACAAATATGTAGAAGCACCCCTGACACTGCTCACATACTGTATCATCTCTCATGATCTTACAAATCTAGTCCTTTACTTATTCAAATACCACTGTTCAGAGAGTTTATGATGATGTAATCAAGTTGCCTACAAACTATTTTGAACATGGCGCATGTTTGGCAGGATGGAATAAACATTGCAAAAGTTACAGTTTGAGCCTGAGCACATGAAACATTGGTTTACTTGCAGCTGTGTCCGTTTCTGTAGCACTAACAACCTGAACCGTTATGGATTATTAAAGTAACTTAATACAAAAATTCTCAAAGCTGAGACGATTTTACAGAACTTTACTTTTAATGAATATGAACCGTTAAATGAGACGATACTTTTAATGAATATGGTACACTTCTGCGTGGAAGGTGTTAATCTCTGAGCCGTGCCGTATATATGAGATCATGAAGATTCTCAGAGGATTGCTGTTATGAAACTAATCAGATGATTGCTGCAGTGAGTCAGCTGGGTGGGGCAGCATGTTTCTCAGAGCTCCTGCAACTAATCTGGGTTGGTTTGGGTACAAAATGACGTTAGAGAGTAATACTGCATCTCGTTATGCTGTTTGTGATTATCATTAAACACTTGATCGATTTCAGCAGTTGGATCATTTGCTGTGCTCTTTGTGCCGTGTTTAGTGTCAGGGTGTTTTCTGTCCTCGACACTTCATCTCAACTGTTAAAGGTGTGCCAGTGGGACTTACTTAAACTTGGCTAAATAGAATTACTTTGATATTAATAGCATTACTTGAATATTAATAGCATTACTTAGACAGATACACAACTCTGTCTGTCTGTCTGTCCGTCCGTCCGTCCGTCCGTCCGTCCGTCCGTCCGTCCGTCCGTCCGTCCGTCCGTCCGTCCGTCCGTCCGTCCGTCCGTCCGTCCGTCCATCCAGATTTCAGGCAATCAGTCATCACATTTAATCATTGTTTCAATCTGTCCTTTGATCCTGAATCACCTGTATGAAACCTAATTTTCCTAAGTTCAACTTTTTGCCTGCTTAAAGGGTTAGTTCACCCAAAAATGAAAATTAAGTCATTAATTACTCACCCCCATGCTGTACCAACCCCGTAAGACCTTCGTTCGTCTTCGGAACACAAATGAAGATATTTATGATTAAATCTGAGAGGTTTATGACTGCTACATAGGCTCCCTAAGGGAATGACACCGGACGGCCCAGAAAGTCAATGAAGAAAATGTTTAAATATTCCATGTCGCAACAGTGGCTCAACTATAAGTTTATCAAGCGACGAGAATACTTTTTGTGCGAAAAAACAAACAAAAATAACGACTTTATTCGACTATTCCTTTTCTTCCTTGTAGGCCTGAAACGAGACTTCAAGAGATTTCCACGACGCACGCGCGAGAATTGCGATCTCCTTCAACTACTTCAGTTCAGTTCTCGCGCGTGCGCGTCGTGGAAATCTCTTGAAGTCTCGTTTCAGGCCTACAAGGAAGAAAAGGAATAGTCGAATAAAGTCGTTATTTTTGTTTGTTTTTTTTCGCACAAAAAGTATTCTCGTCGCTTGATAAACTTATAGTTGAGCCACTGTTGCGACATGGAATATTTAAACATTTTCTTCATTGACTTTCTGGGCCGTCCGGTGTCATTCCCTTAGGGAGCCTATGTAGCAGTCATAAACCTCTCAGATTTAATCATAAATATCTTCATTTGTGTTCCGAAGACGAACGAAGGTCTTACGGGGTTGGTACAGCATGGGGGTGAGTAATTAATGACTTAATTTTCATTTTTGGGTGAACTAACCCTTTAATGCTAAAACTGAAAACAAATTCAACATAAAGGCATTAATAATCAAATTCTAAACCTGCTTTTCTAAATGTGTGCCACCCAGACTTGCTGGCCTCCTTCTTAGCGGGATTAAATTATTGGCTCTGTGTTTCCAAAGGTTTCTCAGATCCTAGAATTCCAAAAGCAGCTGGAAAGCTTTTTGTGTCATAAGCTGTCTCGAAAGGATTTTCCACACTTTCAGTATGCAATGTGTCAAGCATATAGGTCATAGTTTTCACTGAAGCCTAACAGGAGTCAATGGAAAAGAAACCACATTTGAAATGATCCTCACTGTTTGTTAATGCAATGTTAAAGGAACAGTTCACAAAAAAATTCTGTCTTTATTTACTCATTATTTACAACAACGGTCCGTGTGTTCCATGGAATACCAAAATAATTTTTTTGTAGAGAAGAAAGGCTTGCACAAATTCTTCTGAATTTCTCTGTGTTCACATGACTATATTGTTATTGTCACGAACACTTGAAAAACAATCAATTGAACTTCCTTGATATGGATTGCCAAGACTTCCCTGCAGCAAAATAGCATTAATGCAAATACTTGATACTTCACAGATAACAAAGCTTGTGTCGGAGTCACATGTTTCCTGAGGCTTTGGCTTTCATTCAACAACAAAATATAATGGAAAAATGATCTTTCATAACTTTTTGAAACCGTAAAACACAGATGCTTGTGTCCTGAAGGAAAAGTTCACCAAATAATGGCATTTTTGTCCCCATGTATTCCACTTCATATCATTCCTTCCAACCCAATCTTCTGTTAAACACAAAATGAGATGTTATCAGAATGATTGGTGCTAGCAATTGATGTTTAAAGTTTGCTCTGCTTCTGCATGTTTTTCAGCAAAGCCATGATGGACCTGCTGGTCATGCTTTGTGCAAAGTACCACCTGAACCCTTCTGGCCACATCATAGAGCTCGTCACCACCAACAGGAACAATGTGAAGTTCAAACCCAACGCCCTTATCGGAGCCCTAGGGGCTGAGAAGATCCTGCTAAAACCGAAAGGCATGGAAGACAAAATCAAAAGGACAGGATCACTTATGCCTGAGGTATATACGCCTCTGTATCTTAAACATGAATTAAACACAAAGTCCCCATGAAATCAAAATTGATTATGAAACGACTTCAGCTCCATACGCAGCTCTATAAAAGATAATAGTGTCAGTATTCAGCTCAACATTCTTAGTTCAGTGTCGTGTCGATCTAATTCAGTTCAAAAACAGTGGCAGTGTTGCAAAGTTAATGCATCATGTGAAACAGTAGGCACTATTGCAAACAGTGGGTTAGCACTCGACCGTTCTCTACGACACTAATAGTAGTACGCTAGCGTGCTATTCTGAATTCGACCAATAAATGTTTTAATCAGTTTTCATCTTGTATATAACTGGCTATTTTGTAGTTTTATTTAATGCTTATTTAAAAATGCCTTCACTTTTCACTGATTCTGATTCGTGCGCTTACTATAATCACACGTAACAACGTCACATTTGCAAAAATGTTCATATGCCCGCCTCCAGAGCAAGACATCGACAAGTAGTTAGACATCATCACACCATAGACCCGCCCACTGGCATTCAGACGCTTTACCGTGCGTTCACACCACAAGAGGAGAGTTGAAGTCAGGTCAACTTTATGGTAATGAGCTATGACACGGTTCGGGGGCAACCAATCGGAATGTAGAAGTCCTCCGCTTGAGAGGATTCCAGAGAACGCAGTCCTGTAAACTTTGGTTCGGACCACATTAGTTCCCAAGCAAAATGGAGGAGGTTGACCATGTGAATTTGATAAGAAGGCGCGCAACACTAGTATTTATGGGCAACATTTTTGTGCTAGAATGCTTGTTTTTCAGTGGGAATGCAAATTAGATTAGCACTTAACCATGAACACAAAAGCCACACCACACAAATGGCTTTTAATTGGATTATTTCATTAGCAAACATGTAACTATAATTGTTAAGTTCTTTCCATCGATCAATTTCTTGCTTTCACGTTTTAAAGATTTCATGAGGTTAACTTAACCCTACTTGTGGCCAGTCTGCACAAATAACGATCAACATGCTTGTTTGCTTTGCGGCACCTTTAAATAAAGTTAAAAAGACCAAGCATTAGATCTACGTCAGAGCGTTCACGAATCTTTTTACGGCGTTGTTGGCAGGGCGGCGAGAGCGGATTTTGACCCTCTCGCCAGTGGTGATCGCACAGTAACGGTTGACATTTGCCAACACTGGATGTGAGCGTCGCGTCAAAAGCATATAAAATCCATTATAATCACTGATGCTGTCTACATTGGATACAGTATACAGATGTGTGTTCAGTTTCTGGCACTCAACACACTTTAGTCAGAGTGAAAGAACGTTTGGTGCATCAAGTTTAAACAGATTGTTTGCACCTCTGTACAGACTTCAGAAGGATCCCAGTATCAGAAACAAGTAGATGGTGTATTTTAAATGCATCCCAGATCGCGTCACAGCATTTTCTTTTTTAAAGGAGGCACAGTGTAATGGAAAGTTCGCAAAGAAACGTTTGTTAAAAGATGAAGCAGCAATTTTTTATTAAATCTGACAGCAGCTACATCTCAACCGTGAGTAAATGCATTGTCTGTAAGTGACGGTTTTATTTGAGTAATGTATTCACAACACTTAGTCGCGTGCAATAGCAAGTGGGCCTTGATACTGTTTCCTATGCAATGACGTTAGCCAATCAAAACAGTGGCTGTTTACTGACAAGCCTTAAAGGAGCCGCCACTTAAAAACAGATTAGGTCAGACAGAGGGTCAGAATGAAGGTTTAAAATAGTTTCCCCGCATATATATTTGTTTTGTTTTCTTTGTACAAAAAGATGTATTAACATTATAAGTGAACCTCAAGGAACATTAAAATAATAATAAAAATCCATGTCATGACCCCTTTAACAATGCTATCTAAATAAATGTGACTTGACGGATATTACTTCTGTTTTAGTTGTCACACTGTAAATGAAAGGTTAATTTGTGCGGTTTTGTATTCTGCACATTACAGAAAATACATGCATAAAATTAGCATATTGTGCACAGTACATACTATATACTTAAGCAACAGTAAAAATCAACCAGAAACATGTATTTAGAAAGTAAATAAGATCCATTTTTAAGGTTGACTAAGCAGAAAAGTACATCTTTAAACAGTGTTTGGTCATTTTCATGTTGATATTTGTTCATTTAGTCATAAATAAAGGCATATTTGTTTTATCTAGATGATTGAAAGAAGCAGAGCATGGCTGTGCAGCATACTAAAAATTCACTTCGTAACGAATGACAAACAATATCACATTACAGCAAAACAAAAAAGCATGTGGCCGTTGGATTTTATAAAAAGGGGTTATAGCAACAAATCTCAGCAAACTTCCAACGGGACCACATGAAGACTTGAGTATTTAAATGAATAAAATAATATTAATGTATCTATTAATAATCTAACCCTAATCTAAATTAAAATGCTAAAAAAAAAATCTATCTATTAATACCAAGTTACCAATATATGGCAAACCCCCCCCACACACACACACACACACACACACTCTTGCAGTACTTATTTTTCTTCTCTCTTCTCTTTCAGGCAACCGTACGATTAGTGATAAACTTCAAGAAAACCCAGAAAACCATTCTCAGGGTGAGTCCTCGGGTTTCTCTACGAGAACTGCTTCCGGCTATCTGTGAGAAATGTGAATTTGACCCGCAGACCACAGTTTTACTACGAAATGTCCACTCGGAAGACACCTTGGACCTGAGAAGCTCCCTCAATGACTTCGGTCTGAGGGAAGTGTATGCAAGAGACACCAGAGGTCAGAGCCCAGTGTGTGTTTATGCTAAGTACATTAAAATGACTCAATCATGCAGGACTGGTTTTCATAAGGTGACATTGAGATACTCTGCAAAACATGTTCATTACACTGTGCTCTTGGGTTTGCTTCTTTTCTCGCAGTTATTAGCCCTGTAAGTCCTATAAGTCTGCCTCCATCTCCTACTCACTCAGGTAAGTGACATTAACATTACGTTTTCCATTTTAAAAGAATAGTTAATCGGAAATGAAAGTTGTCATTATTTACTCACCCTCAATTTATTCTAAAATCTAAAATGATATGAGGTTGAAATATTGTTTATTTTTGCATGAACTATTCCTTTAAGTAAGAAATGAATACTGTCTAACTACTAAATGCATTAAATCACAGAAATATTTCATCACGGGAGAGAGAAAATCAAGAGGGAGAAAGAAAATAAGCGGACTTTCAGCTTATTTCGGAAAGGAAGTAAGAAGCAATCTGAACAGGTGACTTATGGAATCCTATATGTTTATAAAAAGGAACGATAACATGCTTTGAGATTTTTTTTTTGGTGACGTTAAGATAAGGTCAAAGGCATGTGTGTTTTACATTTCTTTGTAAATATTCCCTGAGCACCAGTGGTCATATTTGTTTTATGTAAATTGTTAAAGACTTTACTTACTTGTGATTGGCTCACCTGTGGGACTGGCTGGGAGTGTGCTGACTTACGATTGGCTGTCTCTCGTTAAAGTCTATGACCGTGAGTGCACCGGCATCTCCAGTGCACAGGAAACAGAGGCCGGTCAGCATGAGTTCCTTCAGCACGCATTCACCGATAACATACGATTCCAATACCATGCCCTCCGACACGCCAAAGAAAAGACGAGCCCCGTTGCCACCTAGCATGATGTCGCAGAGCATGCCTAGTGACCTCAGTCATAACCATGGGGATGTGCAACCTGATGGTAACCAGGTATGTAGCGCTGTTCTGGGATTCAGTTAATATTTACTAGGAAAACTTGGCTTGAACATGCAGTGGAGTCCAAAAGTCTGAGATCAGATGGAAAGATTTCCATGTAAACAAAGTTTTTGAGGAAGAATTGTGCACTATTCTTAGGTGACTAATCAAATGCAAGTAATTGAGTGACAGGTTTTGTGTCTCTTTGTACAGATGGTCATATGTTTTTCTTCCATTGAATCTCTTAAATGACACACAATCCAGATACTAAGACATTCTCAAATTCAGACACAAATGTGTTTTTCTGAGATGACTTGTAATGTGTACTTTCTATAAATGTATTTTAAATGAGAAAAGAACACAAAATAGCAGATATGTTCACTAGTGGTCTCAGACGTTTGGAACTAGTTGTGCAAAATGCAGTGACCCCAAAAAAGTATTTGGGCACTTAAGCCTACACGAGCCTTCGTTATTGTGGAAGTCTTTTAAAGACAAAAACTTGACAAACTATATTTTGTTTGATTTTATAAAGTTTTGATGTTATTTTATTTGGCTTTCTATAAAACAAACTATAGAAAATAAAATATGTGCAATGACATTCAGACATTTGTAAGTTTCCAGACACTCTTTTGGGCTTCATTGTCGTGGAAGTCTTTTAAAGAAAAGAAGAAAGATTCGGCAACCTGTTATTTCATGACGTCAGTTCAAAGACCAAGTATCTATGTATAAACGGCACTCTGCAAAAACAATGAGCGGTTAAACCTTGCTTTCACAGTATTTGTTTTGTTTCTACGTAAACTCGGTGCTGGGTTGAGTCATTTCATCACCTTGTCATTAGGGAATGTGGTTACGTTTTCCACAGCCAAATATTTGGAATTAAATGTCACATTTATTACTGTCCCTCTGCCTGCTTTCCAAAGAATATGGCCCCTCTGAGCCGGGGATCCTCGACAGAGTCGTCCTTCAAGAAGTCTTCCACCAAGCGTAAGGCCCCCCCGCCCCCCACCTCGAGCAGCCCAGCCTCTCCTGATGAGACCACGCTGGACAGAGGCATGACAGGTCGGTCTGAAGACATTCTGAGAGTATGCTTGTGTTCACCTAGCCTGGGTTTCCCCATGCTGCCTTTGCGCAGCGCGATTTTATTCACGCTGCTAGGCAGTCTGGATACCATGGACCCAATTTTCTCCTCAGCAAGGGGACCAATCACAGAACGGGGAGGGAGCAGCAAGACGATGACAACGTCTATGCGACACACCGAAGCAGTTTGTTTATACCTATGGATCAAACATGGCAGCAGACGCGAAGTTACCTTTCGATGCAGCCTTAGATACATACGCCATCGTGTACACATAAATCTCTGACCCATCGTCTTCTTCCTCGTCTAATAGAGTGCCGAAGTGATGACGTCACTTTGTAGGACAACTCGGAAGCTAGCGGCGCATGGGTTCCCTCGATCGAAAAGCTATGCATTTTCCCCATAGACTTTTGGAAAATCGCAAAAAATAAGATCTGTGTTTAACAAAGAGTTGTGACCCTTACACGTTTTGTCTATCAAGATAATCTTTACAAGTTAATCCAAAATGTATACATTTTGAAGCCTATATAAAGTTTTTAAAAAACACAAGCAGACACAATAAAGTTTAAAAAACCACAAGCAGGTTATAACTGTGTGTTCTATGTCATAGATCAAAACGTGAAAATATTTAGAGGCTTTGTTCGCCACAGACCTTATTTCAGGCGATTTAGCAAAAACCCATTCAAAAATCCCATAGACTTTAGAGCGAGGGAACCGGGAGTGCTAAAATGCTAACTCACTTCCGCGTTTTGGCCTACGGAGTGACGTCGTAACTTCGGCACTCTATTTCTTTCGCTCTACATGCGTCATCTGGTTTAATTGAAACGATTGGCTATGAGCTACGTACAGGCGCATTTGATAGAGATTCGTAGCACCCAATAAACGGCTCTGGGCATTCGTAAACCACGCCTCAAATACGAGAAAATGAACATGTGGTTCCCAGACCACGTCTCAATGTCAATGAGACGTGGTCTGACGTTAGCCAGGCTAGTGTTCACCAGCAGTTTCAGGGGTTTTCTTGGCTCAAAATGGTGGTAGCTACTATGCACTGCATCCACACAATCATTACATTCGGATTCACTACATAATTGAAATTAGTCAATTACTTAATAGCACTTTATGTTAACAAAGAGAATGTAATGTTAGTGTTAAATATTGAAACATCTGGAGGCACCTATGGAATTAGAATTTTTTTGCCATGTAAACAATCACATTTTTATAAGATTTTGCTATATTATATTATATTAATATAGTTTTCCTACAAAATACTAGTTATTAAAAAAGTTACATTTATAGAATATTACTTTATATGTTATTATATTATAGTTTCTATAAAACAAACTATAGAAAATAAAACAGAGTAGCCAAACACATTTAGAAACTATAACTACAACTGCAATAATTGTAATAAAAATGAAGTATAGACTTTAATATTCTCCTGAAAAAAAGTTATATTATTAGTTATGTAGAATGTTTAATATTGAAAAAAAATATTTTCATCCAGGAACAATCCTGTGTTTGTATGAGCTAAGAAACAAGAATTTAGTATCTTGGCTATTTCATCATGTTTCGTGCTCTGTAATCTGTTGGCAGTGGGTAGAAAAGTAGAAAAGAAAGTTATTATTTAGAGTTTAGGCTATTATTATGGATTTTTTGTGTGAAAGGGCTTGAATGAGCACAACAGCTGTACTTTGAATGGGTGGGCATTTGGGGACAGTGCAGATGAGTGCAGATGGGCCAGTGTGTGTTGCCTTTGACTTTCTGTGTGTTTTGTCTCCACCTAGTGGTTGTACAGACCCATCACCACTTTCTCTAATTTGATCTACAAGCCCGGGGGGATATAAATATATTTGATTAATTATTTGAAAAGGAGCTATAAATCAAATTACCCAATGTTTGTGTGTCCCGTTTATTAGTATCATTAGCAAAGCTTAGCAACATTCTAACATCTAAATCTATCTAAATCTCAGAAGAAGGCAGTGGTCTAGGTTTCGGATCTGGGCTGTGGTGTGCCTGAGTTGGGTGGTGGCTGGGCTGGTGAGAATTTACTAGATGTAACACTCGGTTAAATGTTTGCAGCTGTATTAGTTAGACATGAGCGTACACACGTACGGGCAAACGGTTGCAAATGGGCCACAGCTGTGGTGTGTGTGTGTGAGTTCCTCCTGGGTGTAAACACAACTATGACATTTCATCAGAGGTGTTATATGAGCAAACGGGATTACGCAAGCGTTCAACCTGACATTTCCCTGGATGGAAATCATGAGGAATTGGACAATTCTGTTTCCATTTCCATTGAATGTTTGCGGCTCCCTAACCATTATTTAAGTACGTTTGAGCATTATATGAGCCTGCTTATGAGTTTGACACGGTTTGTCTTTTCTACCAGTTCATTTAAAATAATAATGAATAATCTATAATTTGTCTGTCTGTCTATCGTCTGTCTGTCTGTCTATCTATCTGTCTGTCTGTCTGTCTATCTATCTATCATTATCTGTCTATCGTCTGTCTGTCTGTCTATCTATCATTATCTGTCTGTCTGTCTGTCTATCTATCATTATCTGTCTGTCTGTCTGTCTGTCTGTCTATCTATCTATCATTGTCTGTCTGTCTGTCTATCTATCTATCTGTCTATCTATCCATCTATCCATCCATCTATCTATCCATCTATCCATCTATCCATCATTGTCTGTCTGTCTATCTATCTATCTGTCTGTCTGTCTGTCTGTCTATCTATCTATCTATCTATCTATCTATCTATATATCTATCTATCTATCTATCTATCTATCTATCTATCTATCTATCTATCTATCTATCTATCTATCTATCTGTCTGTCTGTCTGTCTGTCTGTCTGTCTGTCTGTCTGTCTGTCTGTCTGTCTGTCTGTCTGTCTGTCTGTCTGTCTGTCTGTCTGTCTGTCTATCTGTCTATCTATCCATCTATCCATCCATCTATCTATCCATCTATCCATCTATCCATCATTGTCTGTCTGTCTATCTATCTATCTATCTATCTATCTGTCTGTCTGTCTGTCTGTCTGTCTGTCTGTCTGTCTATCTGTCTGTCTGTCTGTCTGTCTATCTATCTATCTATCTATCTATCTATCTATCTATCTATCTATCTATCTATCTATCTATCTATCTATCTATCTATCTATCTATCTATCTATCTATCTATCTATCTATCTATCTATGCCTGTCTATCTGGATTCAGGTTTTGCATAATGTGTTCATTTTAATTCAGTTTATCATAAGACTGTCCACAAGTCCTCTACAGGAAATAGGGCGTAGTAGAAATGTATAAACCTAATTTATTATGTAAATCACTTGTTCAGATCAGTTATATTCTGTTGATTGGACTTTTAAAAGATCATAATGACTTGGTGCTTTCATTATATTTTCCGACCCATGAAACAAATGTAATCTTTTCATCAATTTTCACGCTGGAAGTGGGCGATGCAACAAAACCGGTCCTGTTGTAATCTATGCATGGTTGAAAACTTTGCTATAAAGCTTTGTTGATTTTAATGGGAGTGTTGAGCATGTCACTCATGCAGTGTTGAAGGGGTGGACGTCTTTGGACAAAACTTCTCTTTGAAGTGTATTTTATGAATGCTTTTGCAACTTTTGCTTAGTTGCATTGAGTTTCACAAGGCTTTCCCCAATGCAGGCTCAAGTCAACACTGATTGGCTGATGGCACTACAAGAAGCCCTGAACGCTTTACTCTTTACCCTGTTAGCCTTCAACCACGCTTTTGAAAAATGGCATACCCAAAATAAACAGATATAGTTCATGAACCCTTTGCACTAAGAGCATAAGTATGGTCTCATTTGAAAGAGGACACTTTGTAGTTTATTGTAAAGTCATAATTATCTTGAAATATTGTAAAGTATTATAATTATTGTCATAATTAAACATTATTTTATAAATAGCTTTAAAAAGTTATATAAAGTTTGTGGTGCAAATTTCCCCGTTCAGCCTCAGTCTTCCCTGCACACATTCACACAAACATTGTCAAATGCCCTTCTTGAAAAAGGAAACATTTCAGTGAGCTTTACTATTTAAAATTATTGATAAAAATGTGCTCAGCTAGGTGACAGGTGCATCTTAGGGCTAGCTAGCATGTTAGCTTAGCACACCATCAATACACGACAATTTATGAGATTAAAACCATGTTTTTGCTCCAAACTTTATAATGCAAGTCAAGTGTTTTTAACCCTCTGGGGTCTGATGTGTTTTCTGGGTCCTGGAGGTGTTCTTACATGCTCTGACATTTGTGTTTATTTCTGATACTTGTGACGTTTTCATGGCTAAAGTCTGATTACACTGTATTCAGCACAAACTCTGCTACAGTAATATGTCAGCAGCATGTATGTAAAAGTTTTTAGTTTTGAGATAATGACGTTTATGCGTGGTTTGTGAAAAAACAAAAAACAAATATCACTGAAATAAGATCATAAAACCCTTACTAATTATTTCTTCACAAGACTGAAAATTGTATCACGTAGCCTAGAATATTTGCTTCAAAACTATGTGAAAATCATCCTGACTACTCATTCAGATAAGTCAATAAAGTCTTTTAGAATGTGTATGACGTGTTTTGGGTAAGAAAGCTTTATGCGAGAAGGCGTAAACCACTGTGAATCTCTCATTATTATGTATGCTTTTCACACCTGAGGAAGACAAAGACCCCTCCCATAATGGCCCTATTAAGGTGCTACCAGGCCCTATCATTAGGAGCCTTGCACAAAGAATGAGGAGAGCCTTAAAAAAGAATGGGTTTTTGATTGTTTAGATTTATTTACAACACAACATAATCCAAAGATACACAACAAATGACAAAAAAAGCACATTATTGAACACACTGATCTTTAGATCACACACACTCTGTTCACCTTCTGTGATCTGCACAGTCAAAGCACTGCCTTTTGGGTAAAAATCGTATAACTATTATTCCTCTCTATAGAAATTCGATGTAAACATATGAGAATCTATCGATGTTTCTCAAAATCTACACAATTTTGAACTAAAAGCCCTGAGGGACGTTGTTTTGTCAAGCGCTTTCATGACGACCGTACAGGATTTGTTGGTTTTTTTTTCTGAATGGGAGCGGCTGACGGTCATAATTCATATTAAAGGTACTATTGATTTTTTTTAATTTTTTTTTTATAACTCGTGAAACAAATTAAGACATACCTGCCACTATAAGTTTTTCAGAATAAAAAATAGAGGTCAAATACTGAAGCTTGAGGTCTTGGATCTTTTAATGATGTATAGTTTTCCGGGGTAATTACAATCGTTTACATAAAAAAAAAACAAAGAATGCTTCAGTGCGCCGCCGTCCTCGTGAAGTTTAAGAGGATGATTACAGTTATGCTTACAGTCAGACTTTCTAATGACTGAGAAAGAAAATAAATATATAAAGAGCCAGAAACACTTAAAGGGATACTCCACCGTTTTTTTCATATTAAACTATGTTATTCCCTTAACTAAGACGAGTTGATGCATACCTCTCTCATCTCAGTGCGTGCACTCAATCGCTCTGGCGCGCGGGACAGTTTGATAGCACTTAGCTTAGCTCAGTTCATTCATTAGGATCCAAGCAGAGAAGCGACCAAACACCTCCACATTTTCCCTATTTAAATACAGTTACACGAGTAGTGTAACTCGAGGATCCAAGCAGAGAAGCGACCAAACACCTCCACATTTTCCCTATTTAAATACAGTTACACGAGTAGTGTAACTCGACTACCAGTTACACGAGTAGTGTAACTCGACCAAGAATACGCTGATTTCACGCAGCCGCCATTTTGAAATCGAAAGCGAGGCTCCGGTGGGAAGAACCCTGGAAGTACAGATAGACAACAATGCCTTGGACTACCAACCTGAAGCTGCTGCCCCGATTTACACTATTGGATGTTAATATCCAATATAGGATATGTATATATAGTTCGTTCCTGCTTCTTTTTTTACGTTCTGAATTATATATAAAAAAAATAATTTTATTTATAAATGAATTTCACTGTATATAGTCTAAAGTATGAAAGAAATGTATGTACATTTTTTGAATAACTAATTTCTACATTAAACACAACAATACTCCATCGCATTCGCGACTCCCCTTTACTTCTGGTTTTCTTCCCACCGGAGCCATTTCAAAATGGCGGCTGCGTGAAATCAGCGTATGGTGACACAAAATAAAACATTGCGCTTTTCTAAGCGTGTAAAGTGGATAACTATAATGTATGGCGGAATACCACAGCAAGTGCTTGGGAGCACTTCGACTCGGCGCAGTAATATCATCACTCGTGAAAAATCCTCTCCCCTTCTCCCTCTCCGGAGTGATGATATGATGATATTACTGCGCCGAGTCCATAGATATATATGCGCTGAGTCGAAGTGCTCCCAAGCACTTGCTATGGTATTCCGCCATACATTATAGTTATATCCACTTTACACGCTTAGAAAAGCGCAACGTTTTATTTTGTGTCATCATTCTTGGTCGAGTGACACTACTCGTGTAACTGTATTTAAATAGGGAAAACGTGGAGGTGTTTGGTCGCTTCTCTGTTTGGATCCTAATGAATGAACTGGGCAAAGCTAAGTGCTATCAATGTTTCGCCGCGCGCCAGAGCGATTGAGTGCACGCACTGAGACGAGAGAGGTATGTATCAACGGTGGAGTATCCCTTTAAATAAGAGCTCAGAATGGAGCAGAGATAGAAGAGCAGCTACAGAAGGGCTTTGCATCTAAGTGTCTGGGAGAGATCAGGATGGATGTTTCTTCATCTCGCTGGTCTCCAAAGAGGGCGATTGAAGAGCTGAATCAGGCGAGAGAAGCGAGACGTCTTAATTAACGCCACTCGCTCAGTCTGAGGAGCATATTAACCGTGCAAATGCCACATCTCTCGATCTCTTTCTCTCTATCAGCTGCTCCTGCATGAGAATGGGCATCACTTCAGTTTGATGTGGAAACCCCTGCTTCAGTGCTGCTTAGGGATACAGTGAAAAAATATTTCAGCAATTGACTTTCTGCATTTCTCATGATTTTACACTGCAGAAACAGTGTTGGAGTCTCCTCTGGAGGAGATCAAGGAACAGGAAGAAATGCATGTGACCGGCGATGTGCAGGAGGAGCACCTGGAGGATGACAGCAGCCTAAACCTGTCCGCCGACATCTCTCTGGACTCGGGCCGAGCTGGGACAGCGTCTCCTTCTCAGGATTCTGAGATTCTGGACAGTGGGACGTCCAGAGACAATCCATCATGTGACCTGTCCACAGATGCAGAGTATGTTTATTAGAAGCTCAGTGCACAGTGTGTTCATTTATATTCAGTGGCAGTTAAAACATTTGAACACTGTAACATTGAAAGCAACGAGAACAACCAGCCAAAGCAACCTAGAAATGAAACCTATTGATTCTTATATTAAAGCTGCAGTCCGTAGCTTTTTTTGCGTTAAAAATATCCAAAATACATATTTGAGAAAATACATAACCAGCCGGTGTTCAAAACTCTCTGCTTGCCTTAGCTCGATTCAAAGCGGTAAGCTTGTAATAATGTTTTTAATTCCAGTGGTACTGGTGGATTTCCGCGGGAGATTCGAGCATGTCTTTGCGTCATAACGTCACATCTGTACACACACATCTGTACACACACATCTGTCCACACACATCTGTACACACACATCTGTCCACATAAAGAAGAGTCTCGGCTTTATAGATTTATAGCCTTTTCTCACAGCACTTGATATAATTAAACTTATCAATTTGATGGCGGATCCAGAAAGGTTCAAACGACAACCATCAGTGCCAACTAGAGATTCACCCGCTGTAAAATGCAAAAGACTTCGTTCGGACTTCGGAGTGGCTACAGAAAAATAGAGACTGCAAATAAAAATAATAATAATAATTCTGTAATTTCATGCGAAAACAAGGATAATATCGGAAGGACATTACATGTAGTCACGCAATGCTGACGTTGTTAACATTAACAATTTGAGAAGAAAGTATAATTTGCACAGTTTTACGTGATATGATAAGCGATTTTTAGATTTAACCCTCTGAGGTCTAAGGGTTTTTGGGGTCCTTGAGGTGTTCTGACATGCTCTGACATTTGTGCTTTTTTCAGTTATTTATAAACATGTTAATGGCGTAAATTCACTCAATATAGCACAAACTGGGCTACCGTAATTTCTGAGCAACAATTATGAAACATGTTTGTATTTTTGAGAGAATATTGCTTATGCATGGTTATTGAAAAAACTAAAACTTAAAGTGTCTGAAATAAGGCCACAAAACACATACTAAATATGTGTCCACAAGACTTTTGACTAATGAGTGTTGTTGCCTAGAATTTTTGCTTCAAAATGATCTGAAAATCATCCTGCCTAATCATTCACACAAAAACATACACTGATTTACATTTTATTAGACACCTTTTGTTTGGAAAGGCAATATGCGTGGAGGCGTGTTCACACCTGAGAAGACAAAGGCCGGATAATGTGCCGCATAATGAGCTGCATATTAATTAGCCCTTTCACACAGGTGTGTCACAGGATCCCAAAGAATGCAAGGACAAAAGAAATGATCTATATAGCCTATACATATTTTACAATTAGAAATTGTAACCAATTACAAATAGGTTACAATTACAACAACAATTACAATTTTAACAATATTTCAAGTGTATTTCTTTGTAAAAAGTATACATTTTATCATACGTATTAAAAAAAGGTAAGGATTCATTATTTTGAATATTGGAACAAACACTATAATAACATCTTAGTTGATAATTCAATATACCTACTTTATTTTTTACAAAACATCATACTATAGTATATTTAACTATGAGCAGAAATTGGTGAACAAAAGCGTACCTATTTAATGTGACAGTAGTCTTTTTTTACAGTCAAAACTTTATAATCTATCCAAAACTAATCACAAAATCTTGTCTAAACATTCATATTAAGTCTGTAATATATTGTGTATGATATATTAGTATATACATGTGAATTTGCAGCTTGTTGCTTATACAGACATTTTATTTCAACATATTTCAGTCTATTTTTACTCATCTTAGTAGGCTATAGCAATATAGTTTGTATGTGTTCATGTAAACATAATATAGGTGCGAGAGTGAATGAACAAGGCACAGACACGCGCTGTATAACTGTAGTAAACAAAGCGCGCGCGCCTTTGCCGTTCACTCATCATTTAGCCAACACACAGACACGCAATTCATATTTAAACAGTCTTTTTGCGGTTTACAGTCCGACAAATTCAATATCACGATTAGAACAAAGCACTAGAATAAATGACTTACTACATCAGCTGCATCCGTTGCTCCTCGAAATGAAACTACCAGCACTTCTGGTACATTTTCCAGGGTTAGATAGTATTATTTCTCACAGTGAAAGGATACGCTGTGTACACAGCTGTACAAGATACTTACTAAACACGATGTGTTTTATAATCCAGCTGGTGGGCGTTGGCATGTTTGAATGGCTTGTCTAAGATCATTTGCGTTTGAATAGCGCGCGCTCTCCGTGGGCGTGACACATTAACACGTAATTAGGTATAATGAGCTGGAAAGAAAAATAATGACATCTCTCTCTTTTCATACAGATTACATAAGCTGAGAATATTTGTTTTTTTATATAAATTAATTCATTTAAAAGAAGAGAGTTCAAGCTTCATTATGGAAAAACACTCGTGCCTGTATGACAAGTATTCGCGGAATTAGAGTTAATTTTCGGACGCGTTTCAGAATGGACTTCACTGACAGAGAGAAGGCAGAACGCGCATCATGTTTGTTTTTCTTTATTTGGCGAAAAGCACAACACTTTGTTTTTATTGTGAGTATCCACAAAAAAAATAGACACTTATCAGGATCTAATGATGTACAACACTTAATATGTTAGATCAAAATCAACAGAGTATTTTGAGTTTCTTTTGCACGGATAAGAAAAAAGCGAGACTATCGCGCCGGCGCGATAGCCGACCTCAGAGGGTTAATCAGCGCGATTTACTGCAATGTCAGAACCAGAACAAAAGTGGATGTTTCTTACTTGTTCAGATGACATTTTCCGGTGAAAATTTTTATGTTGGTCATACTTCCAAAAAGAATAATCTGTGATTCTGAATGCCAGTATCCACACCGGCGCGGTGACTGACCGTGTCAAGGGTGTCGAAGTACAACTCACGTAAAGTTAATAATTCCGCGAATGCCGCTTCTTTTAGAAAAGATAATAGCAGAAAGCAAAAATAAATTGGATAAATAAAATAAAAAATGGAATAATATTTTATGTGTATTATAATTATATGAAATCTTGTAGTTTTTTTTCCCCTATCTTTTTCATATCATATTTATTCTTCTGTTGTAATATATTTTGTAAGGTGTTTTTTTTTTTTTTTTTTTTTCTCTTTTCTTGTCTCGTGTATGTTTTGGGGTATGAATGCGAGGATGAATGTATAAGCATGTAGAGTTTTTGTAGATTTTGGTCTGTAAATTTTGTTTCTTATTAAATAATTAAAAAAAATAAAAAAAATAAAAAATAATAATAATTCCGCGAATGACTGCAATTGCAGATTTCGAACAGAGATGGTGACAAAGAGTTATTTACTTTGAATGAATGATAGTGTGATCATATACTGTAGCACAGCCAAAGGATGAGGGAAAAAATGAATGCTGCTTTAATTGTTAAATATTTTTACAAAAAAAATAATAATCACATGTTAACGCTTTTATTTTGAAAGCCTTAATGTAAATATTTTTAGTTTTTCTAATTTTAATTAATTGTAGGTAATTTATTTCATTAAATGTGTTTTTTAAACATTACATGGTTTTTACCCTTGACAGAGTAGCTGAAGGCACAGTGAATGGAGAGATTAAGTCGGACCAGGCCGCAAGCTCTCATATCCAATCAGAAGAGATAGGTAAGCCTTACTGATGGGTGAGATCCTTCAACACCTCAGATTTTACTCAATGTTTTTTCTTAGTGCAGAGGTTCCCAAACTGGAGTATGTTAATTCTACTCCAATTTAAATAACATTTAAACCGAGTATGATTTCTAACAGGCAAAATGCCATAGAAGATCAAATACATGACATCCAATCAAATTACCTCCTGTCAAAACTGACTGCATCCACACAAGCAGCATGCATATGATAAGTTGCGAGCTGATATGCTGCATTAGCAAATCTCGCTAAAATACTGCCGTTCTCGAGCAATATACCTTTGTAAAAGTATTAGCACTTACTTGTAAGAAGAACACATATAGACACAGACTGTGCAGAGATTGATTTAAGACTCAAACTCTCTTCAATACAAAAACATTGTGTTTTTGAGCCCTTGTGTTCTTGCTTTTAATATTGATAATTTCATACGAGCAAGAATGCAATTTTTCCCAAATATCCACATGATTGCAAATGTGGCATTGATTTCATACAACAAACAAAAGTGTAATAATAAGTGATATACAATTTTAACACAGTTTTGTATTGTTTGCTTTATTTTGCAACTAAATACTTCCAACGAAAGCCACAGCAAAACTGTAACACAACGGTGTTTCGTGAACGTATCGCGAGAGTCAATGATTCAATGACCCATTCATAAATTCAGCCACTTGCTTCATTACTGAATGAATAAATGACTCGATGGGTCACTCATTAAGACAGTGACTTGCTGCTACTGGTGGTTTTAGTTTCATATTTAAAAGTATCACTTCGCTTTTACCATCATTGTATATTTATTGAACATTTTTTATTTAAACCATTATTTATTAAGTAAAAAAATGCACTGGAAAATCCATTTAAATGGGCAATTATTGTCCCTTAATGGAATGTTAAATGCCTCTGGGGGTACGACACTGTGAAAAGTTTGGGAACCACTGCCTCAGTGAACTTTATGCAATTGTTATTCATACTTTAATTTCAGAATGACTCGTTTTGGCAGCTTAATTTCAATAAATGCTCTGGTTGGACTGAAGTTTTGAGTTCTGAAATTTACAGTAGTACAATGAACTCTTTAATCTCAGTAAATCTCAGGAAAATTTGATTCCTTGTGACACAATCCCTATAAAAAGTCATAAGAAAGCAGTTTGATGCGCAATGGGCTATGTATTCCAGTAAAACTCTAGTAACTAAATAAAAGGCTTCAATGCATGACTTTGTTTTCTCTTTTTGTAGAGCCCCTGGTGGAAAAGACAGAAGAGGCAATTCAGCCGCCTGAAAATGTCCCTGTTCTGGAAAAGGTTTCTGTGAACACCACAGAGAAGCCTGCATCTTTTATCAACACGCTTCAAACATCTGAATGCGGCGTCCAGACTTTGCAAGCCCAGTTCTTTGATTCAGACACGGTTGCGGCTTCCCCTGAGCCCAGCCGTTCATCTCGCTCTGAGAACCAGATGTCTGAAACCATCCCCAATACTGTCAACTTCACTCACACTGAGACCCACATGCAGGCAGAACCCCAAACACCTACTAAGCCATCGAGCTTATGCACTGAACCCTCCATGGCCCCGTCTACATCCTCAACAGGAATAAAGCGAGACATAGCCACTTCCACCGAAGAGCTGCAAGTTCCTGAACCACAAGCACCTGCGATCCAACCATCTAAGGACTTGACATCTACACCAGCCTCTAAAGCAGGAAGCGTCCAGTATATTGTAGATG
Organism: Tiaroga cobitis; assembly: GCA_030578255.1. NCBI lineage: Eukaryota > Metazoa > Chordata > Actinopteri > Cypriniformes > Leuciscidae > Tiaroga > Tiaroga cobitis. The sequence continues at coordinate 50,127,587 of CM060599.1, forward strand.
CCGAACCCAAACCAAAACCATCAAATGAGCTCACCCGTGAATACACACCCAAAGTCGGCATGACCACCTACACCATCGTGCCTCAGAAATCTCTAGAAAAGCTCCGTTTCTTTGAGGTAGAGTTGACTCTGGAGCCTAGTGTGGACTGCAAACCTGAAGCAAAGTCTGCCTCCAATGGCACGGTTGCTCTTAACGGCCATCAGAACGTCTTTGCGCAAACTAGTCCTTGTACATCACCTCCAGCAACCGCTTCGTCCCCAGTAGTAGAAGAAACCGAATCCGCAGTCAAAGACAAGAAAGTTCCACCTGCAACAAGACCCAAACCAGCCTCTTTCCGCCTGCCGCAGCACAAGCGATCACCCGGGGACTACGTGATCTCCGCGGTCGTACGCAGAGCGAGCATCGGCAGTAGCAGTAGCAACAGTAGCTGCTGTAGCAGTCCTGCAACCCGTCCAAAACAAGCCGCAAGCGGCCCGCAGTTAGATGCATTCGTTGCCCAGGACATCTTCCCTCCTCCACCACCACCAGTCCAATGGGAAGATGAGGAAAGTGCAAGAGCGAGTAATAAACCTATACCTCAGAATACTGAGGTTGACGGTCCGCGGCCCAAATCTTCACGATTTCCACCGTTGTCCTTTCTGCCCCATCAGAAGAGTCTTCCCACTAACCCCACACCTTCACTGAGTTTGGAGAAGTTGAGAACCTTTGCTGCGCCCAAACCGTACTTGCCCAAATCGCCTTCTCGCTTCGCTCAGGCCGTGTCCTCCGCGGTGAAGAGGACCCATTCTCTGTCCCATCATGCCCTGGGGGAGTCACCACGCACACATCCGCTCACAGCACAGAGATCCATTAGAGAATCGCCAGAGTCGCCGACGAGCACTGTGAGTACAACCTCAACAGTTTGTTGGTTTTTGGGTGAATCTTTTTGATAATCATTTTTGAATTATTATTATTATTATAGATTCCTATTACTGTATTACAGATCAGAATCATTGAACAGGTTCCGTTTGTGCTATTTCTTAAATAATTGGTCTATTTAGAGTAGACATGCGTCAGATAGACATGCTTGGCGGTTGCGTTTCATTTTGCTGTTTTTTCAGCATCTTGTACCATGAGAAAATTGCATGAGAATTATGAGTTAAAATAAGTAAATATACATAAATGTTTATTTCTGTTGCACTCTGTCTACTGTTTTTAAAAAATTCTAAAACACGTACTGTTTGTTGTGCTGATGCAATAGCCAATCAGATTACTGGAAGGTACCCAAAATGTCACCGTAACAAATTGCAAAATTAAAAACGGGGGCCCATGTACTGCATATAAAATGGATCATGAAAAAAATGTTAAATAGAATAGAATATCTCATGTCTTTTTGTTGATTTGGGTGTAAAATATGGCCGTGTCATGTCTGTGTCTTATAGATTTGATAAGATTCACTCAAAAACTACCATGTGTGTATGAACCATGCAGTGAGGCGGGTGGTTCTGCTATCAGTACTTGGCTCACCTTTTGTTGCCTCATTGTACCACAGTTGTGGTGTAAGTAAATAATCTATTGTGAAATACACCCAGTTTAAACTGGCGCTGGTAAATTAATACTGGGAGTTGGATGACACTCATTGTGATGGCTGTGTGTGCACTCAATGTATTGACGCACATGGCTCATTAATCTATGTCCCGGATTGACCTGTCTATTCATCTTTTGTTGTTGTGTCGCTGGGGTCAACTGTGAGCGTGTTTAGTGATGCAGGGCCCTGTGTGTGCAGTCAGCGTATACAATATATGCTTGCCCCTCAGTCTCGAGGAAAAGCTTTTGTTTGCAGATGGGTTTAAATCATTTTTAAGATCATGTGAAACATTTTTGAGAAGATTCAGCCAAGTGTGTCTAAACCTATGATGGTGTTTGTAAATTAATGTTGTTTATGACAACGTGTTATGTTTGTGCATATAAATGAAAATGATCAAAATATATATTCCTGTGGAAAACATGACTTGGTTATTTAAATGTAAATAAACTAATACTTGTATTTAGCAAAGGCACTTTAAATTGTAGTGACGGTAAAGACATTTATATGGAAGCGTATTGCATTCACTTGAGGAAAAAAATCTACTCTGTTTTTCTGAATTAACGAGTTCATTTTCTCAGAATTACGAGAGAATTTTTCATGGAAAAAAAGTGTTTGCTCTGTTAAAACAGAGTGAAAACAATTTTTTTCAAGAAAAATGTATCTACATTAACTCGTTAATTCAGAAAAACAGAGTACATTTTTTTTCCTCAAGTGAATGCAATACGCTTCCGTACATTTACAATGTTACAAAATATTTTTGTTTAAAATAGTTGCTGTTCTTTTGAGCTTTCTGTTCATCAAAGAATTCTGAAAAAAAATATCATAGTTTCCTGAAAATTCAGATTTGCATCACAGAAATAAATTATAGTTTAAAATATATTCAAATAGAAAATGTGTTATATTAATTTGTGAAATAATATTACAAATCACAATGACTGTTTTTACTGTATTTTTTATTAAAGAAATGGAGCCTTGGTAAAATCATATTTAGTTAAACCGTTAATAATATATAATGAAACATAATTTTTTTCAGCCATATTGCCCTCCTTAATTTTCAAACTAGTGCATATTTACACGGAGTGTAAATGCATTATTTTATGCACATGCATGTGTCTGTGTGTGAGTGAGTGTAGTCTTTGTAATGTATGTGTGAGTGTCTGTCAGAAGGAGTACAGTGGAACGGTCTATCTTGTGTCTTCTTCATGCGATTTATGCGCGTGACGCAGAACCAGCAGTGTCCCTTTTCTCGGACCCCGTGCCTGCCTAGTGCGCATCATGCTCAGTGTGTATTGTGTGTTTTCTTCCCCCCTGTGGACCACAGGTGACAGACAATAGAGAAGGAGGCACAGAGAGATCCAGAGAGGCCCCATCACACACAGCAGAGCCGAGCTCGTCCCGGGATGCAGGCATGGGAACATGTAAGATTGGAAATACTCAAGCGTCACCAGTGAGTGAATATAACTAGATCTAACCATCACAGAACCACTTAGAAACCCTGATAAAACAGTAACCTTCACTTTAAAGTAGGGGTGTAACGATACCCTCATGTCACGATCTGATGCATATCACGATACTGAACTCACGATACGACACTATTATGATACTCTCCAAGACGTATTATAAAAGGTTAACAAAAAATGTCCCGTTGATTAAAATCCTACATTTTATATTAGATTGTGTGTGTAAATGAATAGGCTTGGTGCTGGTAACCCAATGCACAGGACAATAGAGACACCAGCATGAAAATAATCATGATTCTGAAGCTAAAAACAGAATTATTTTAGACGAATATGCTTGCACTCTTTCACTGACTTGATAATATATTTAAAATAATGTAAGCCTCTTTTTACTGGTAACATCAGACATTTGGCATTATCAGGACGCACAATTTATACATTATATTCAACATTTATATTTAGTAGTTTAATGTCGTACTGACACTAAAACTCTGAAAACTTTCACGATATCCACGTTACAAATTGATGAATTTTTGTATTGTGACACCCCTACGTTAAAGGTCCTACACCATCAATAACTGACAATCTATGACGAATCATTTATAAAAGTTCTTTGTTAATTGTAAAGTTTGTTTGTGATCTTTTTGTGTCCACAGGGGTCTGAAGCATCTTTAGCACCGTATCCTTCACTGAAGGGAATATCGGAAGTCTTTCATTCAGCGGAAGAATGAAGCATTTCGACGTGCCTTAATCCTGCATTGACACAATTCTCAAACATCCTGAAGGTCATGAGGAAATCGTCTGTCTTCGGATTGTTTTTTCTTTTTGCAGTTATTAGAATATCATGATTTTTAGGTGTCTCACAAATCAGAAGACTTTCTGTACTTTTGATCTGGATCTGGACAGAACTGCGTAGAGCGCAGTGTTTCCCTTTCACCTTTACAGTGTGCTGTGTCATTTTTTTTTTCTTTCCCTTGTTTTTCTTCACACAGCAGTTTTTTTTATCAGTCACAACATGCCTTAAATATGATATAAAATAAATATAAATAAAAAAAGAAACACTTAATAGTGACCATATCACATCTTTCAAGCTCCCTAAAGGACAAAAAGGAGCATTTTCATTTTTTGAGCGAATTATTCTTGTAATAAAAAATGAATTATGATTGGTCAAATTGCGTTGAGACAAACTATAGTTTTAATTTATTCTTCAGATGGACAATTCAGTTTTTTTCATGATATCCTTTACACTATTTCCCCTCTCAATAAAAATAACAGAGATCCTCATAATGTTATCATATATTAAAAATGTATTTTTGTGTTGTTTCTTGACATATGAATTATGAATTTGTAAATAGGCAGATGTGAAAGAAAATGCTCGGATCTATTTTGAGGCCTAATTTTGTTTAAATTATTATAGATTTGATTTATGTCATTATTAGCCAATAAAAATGGTACTGAAACTTCTTCAGTCACACCTTAATCCCTTGCCAAGCATTAGTACAGACTGTATCGTTAATTATGGGCTGCAATTATAGTATGTTTAAATAATAATATGCTATGACATTGAACAGTTTTCTGGATCCCACAACAACAGATGATTAATCCGAGCTGTTGCCAACACTGGGATTTTCATTCATTCTGAGGAGAAAACTGCTGTATCATGTGAATTCAACTCTCCTCTCTTTTCTGTATTAAAGTATAACTGACTTTTAAAGTTTGTATCCTCTGATTGTGTTATTTTGTTATGTTTTTGATGCTGTGAGGATGTCACGGTGTGATAAGTCTTATTTCAGCCACGTAGTGAACACTATAAAGTAGTTGTGATTACTTACAGGGATCATTACAGCAATCCGACACTGACTTGACTGACACTTTATTTATAATATAATATCGTACTATTATATTTATATTAATATATTTATTTGTGTCATTCTGCTGTTTTAAAGGCGCAGAGACAGTACTTTAGTGATGTTCCTCCACACTGCATTAAACCTTTAAACTGACAATATCCTCCACTGAACAGAACAGAAACATGTCATTCAGAATCTTCTCCATCAGTAGATACAACATTAATAAAGAAGCAGATTATTCTCATCTCAATTCAAAGATATTATTCTGATCGTGTGTGACGATCAAAAAGACATCTGTTGAAGAAAATATTCCCTTTTTTTCTTTCTCTGCAATTTCCCCATTTTTTTCTTTTAATTTTCTTCTATTTCACTTTTCAGACCTTTGTCTCACAATGTCTTATTTTTTTTCTTTTTTTCTTGCATTTCTTCATCTTTCATTCTTTTAGCTGCATGCACATTTTTTTCTTTTCATTTCTTGCATTTCTTCATCTTTCATTCTTTTAGCTGCATGCACATTTTTTTCTATTCATTTCTTGCATTTCTTCATCTTTCATTCTTTTAGCTGCATGCACATTTTTTTCTTTTCTTTTCTTGCATTTTCATCCCTTGCATTTTTGGTCTTGCAATTTAATCATCTTTCTTTTCTTGCATAATCTTCATTCTTTCATGTCCATGTACATTATATCTTTTTTATTGCTTACTTGCGAGTCTCAACTCGATTTTTTTCCCCACATTTCATCTCTTTTCTGTCTGGCACTTTTTTTATTATTTTCTTACATTTTCTTAATCCTTCATTCTTTTAGCTGCATGTTAATTTTTTTTCTGCTCACTTGTTTTTTGTTTTGTTTTTTAATCTCTTGCATTTACTTCCGCTTTCTTTTCTTGCGTAGGAAATGCAAGGGGATACAAATCTTTTCCAAATCTTGAAAAATCCATTTTCATCCCCTTGCATTTTCGGTCTTGCAATTTATTCATCTTTCATTTGCATGTACATTTATTTAATTTTTATTAATCTTGCATTTCTTCAACTTTCATTTTTCACATTTTAACCTCTCGTCTCTGCCTTGTAATTTCTTCATTCTCTACTTTCATTTTCTTCATCTTTCTTTAAAATATATTTTCTGCTTTTTCCTAATCTTTCTTGCATTTCCTTTCAGCTTTTCTTGCATTTCCTTCATCTCTTTCTTGGATTTTCTACCTCTTGCTTTATTGTCTTTTTCTCTTTCTGTCTTTGCTCTCTCTCTCTCTTTAGACGAGCACATCAGATTGCATCCTCGCGCTTCGTGCGTGTGTGTGTGTGTGTGTGTGTTTCTCCTCTCAGGCAGCTCAGTATCGTGACGTCGCGTTTGGAGCCGCAGGAGCGCCGCGCGGAGCAGAAGCAGGTACAGAGCCAGATAACACACACATCACATGACTGTACGAGCACAACGCCTTCAAATGCGACACTAAAGTGCGGTCTGAGGGATCTTACGTTTGGCAGGGACACTCTTTAACACGGTACAGTAACACAGTGTACTGTACTGTAGTATGTGAAATATGCACATGTCAGCAAAACAGCTACTCGCGCGCACAGCTGCTGTTCTGGACGAGAGAAGACTCGTAAGTGTCATTTAATATTACTTTAAGGACTACATGATTTTGTGCAATGAGATATAGCTATGCGTTTATAGCCTATGTGTCACGCTTTTGTTTTATAAACAAACTCTTAATTATCATACCGGAGTTATTTCAGGATTTTCCCTTTAACTAACTCAGATCAATTAAGGAATCCTGTCAGTCATTATTACAACAAGTTGTGCAATTTACCAGGCCTATTTACATGTATAGCAATATGCTATTTAGTGGCATATTTATTTTAATGGATGCTGCACATTTACTGGATTTTATTTGAACAGTTTGGAGTTTTATTAGAAGATAAAGTGCTCTGAGGTAAAAGTGGCCCTTGAACTACCGCCACCTTCTGGTCAGACAGAGAAGTGCAGGCGACGATTTAAAGGGACAGTTCACACAAAAAGGAAAATGTCATCATTTACTCACACTCATGTTGTTCCAAACCTGTATGAGTTTCTTTCTTCTTTTGAACACAAATGAAGACATGTTAAAGAATGTTGGTAACCAGACAGTTGATGGTAGCCACTGACGTCCATAGTATTATTTTTTCTACTATAAAAGTAAGTGGCTACCATTAACTGTCAGGTTACCAACATTCTTCAAAATATCTTCTTTTGTGTTCAAAAGAAGAAAGAAACTCATACAGGTTTGGAACAACTTGAGGGTAAGTAAGTGATTTTAATTTTTAAGATACCCTAACATTAACCCTAACCCTGTCAGTCAATATTCATACCAGTTTCTGAAGAATCTAGATGTGCATATCTTAAATAAAATAGCAGTGTTGTAAAGCAGCAAAAGTGTGTCAAAGGTTAGTTATTTATTTATGTTCCTAATGAGTAAATTCATAAGGGACATTTTTAACATGATATTTTAAATAATAGGCCTAACAATATAATAATAAACGCATGAATATCTCAGCTGTTTCTAGACTCTTAAAAGCTAAAAAGAGTTTTAGGCGATCAGTTTTTTTTTGTCCTTCTGCCAACGAATGATTTGGGGTTGTCTGACAGGTCTTTGGAGGGTGTGGTTTTGGAAAAAGGGCGTGTGCCTGAAGCGCAGAGGGCGGATCTAATTCAGTGTCATTATTTTCTGAGATTCAAATCTTTTAAATCTATTCTGAATGCTATTCTGATGACCCTTCCGATGTTGAATGGAGTACGCCCAGATTATATTACAATTGCACATGCATATTCACAGAACATACTGGTTAGTTACACTTTATTTTGATGGTCTGATTTAGACATTGTATCAAATGTAAGTAACTTTGCATCTACATGTCAACTAACTCTCATTAGAGTATTAGTAGACTATTAGTAGACTAGGGTTAGAGTTAGTAGAATAAGTTGACATGTACTGTAGTTGCAAAGTTACTTATAGTCATTATGTCTGTTGGGGAGCATCAGAATAAAGTGTTAGCAGATATTAAGCAGACAGTCTACTAATACTCTAATGAGAGTTAGTTGACATGTAGTTGCAAAGTTACTTACATTTGATACAATGTCTAAATGGGACTATCAAAATAAAGTGTCACCAACATACCGTACTGTTATTACCAGTTGAGAGTAAGTTTATCTGAAATGCTAGAGTCAGTTTTTAAGGCACGAAAGCATTCATATGCTTCAAAAGGACAGATTTCAGTGAAAGTAATAAAAACATTAAAAAATGTATAATGAAATATAATAATAATAATTTTATAATAATGATTTCAATAAAAAAAATGTAATCTAAGAAATACACTGTAAAAAATGATATGATCAATAAGTTATGACAACATATGTTTTTACATTTCTTTAACATTGAAATAAATTAAGCAATTTTTATCTTTTTTTTATGTTATGCAAGATTCAACTCATTTTATAAGTCAGTTTGATTTAATTTGTTGAAATAACTTACACATTCAAGTTGATTGTACTTAATTTAAGGCAGCTACTTCTTGTTACAGTGTAATACTTATTATTATTTAAATTATAAAAACAAATCAATAAAAAAATCTAATAATAATAATTTTATAATAATTATTTAAATAAAACAAATTAATCTAAGGAATACACTGTAAAAATGATATGATCAATAAGTTATGACAACATATGTTTTTACATTTCTTTAACATTAAAAATAAATTAAGCAATTTTTATCTTTTTTTATGTTATGCAAGATTCAACTCATTTTATAAGTCAGTTTGATTTAATTTGTTGAAATAACTTACACATTCAAGTTGATTGTACTTAATTTAAGACAGCCACATTTTGTTACAGTGTAATTATTATTATTTAAAATATAAAAACAAATCAATAAAAAGTAGATTTGTTTTTATTATTATTATTTCAATTAAAAAAATAAAGATAAAGAAATGTAATGATATTGTTACTATTATTATTATATTTCTTTATTGATTTGTAAAAAAAATTGTATACTGTTGATGAAGACAAAATAGCGATTATATTTGGCTTTGGTCAAGAGGGCTCAAACCCGCTAGTCATCAGTAACCGCAGAGACTCCTTCTGGTCTCCGTGGCTCCGCCGGCCCGGTCGACTGACACGAGTGTGTGTTAGTGACGAGACTGCATGTTAATGACGCATTAGAGAGGAGTGTGTGTGTGAATGCAGGGCTTGTAGTGATGGAGGGTGGCTGTCTACAGGCTATAATTATCTGCTCTTGTGTGTCCTGCCAGTCTTTTGTGTGGCGCTGGTTAATGCGCTGAAATGAAGAGATCATGTGATAGTCACTCCTCAACCGGTTCCCTGCAAAGCATTGACACAGGCAACTGGTTTCACGGAGCGTCGCTTCTCACAAATTTTATTAAATGTGCTCTGTATTTCAGGACTATAAAACACAAATCAGGCCTAGAAATATTTTGGAAAGAGAGTCAGGCTTTTGTCTTTTGACTGCCAATGAGCCGTCACTCCAGTGGGATTATAGGAACACATTCCTGTTATGCAGTGACTTATAGCCTTATATTGAATAAAATATTAAAGACACAGTTTGTAAAGATGGAGAATATCATAATATCACAGGTTAAGTGAGTTTTCATGAGAAGAATTGAATTGATGCCATTTCATACTTTACTAGTTTAGTTAACATGAATACTTCGACAGCATTTGTTAGTTAATATTAATTTCAATATTAACTAATACATTGTTAACATCACAAGTTGTATTTGTTAACATTAGTTAATGCACTGAGAACTAACATGAACAAACAATGAACAGCTGGATTTATATTAACTAGGATTAACAAAGATCAATAAATACTGTAACAAATGTATTGCTCATTGTTAGTTTATTCATGTTGACTAAGAAATATTACATGTTTTATTTTCTCACATCAAACATTTTCTTGATATCGTTTTAATCCATACATTTTTTTTAAACATTTCTGTGCCCTCAATATTATTTTCAAATCCTTTTAACTTACAAAAGCCACTTCCTTACTGCCATCATCCTCCAGGAAGTGACATCATTTTGGAGGGAAAAACGTCAGCACAAACATTAGTGAGTATTATTAATGGATGTGATGTATTCTTTTGGGTTGGTAGGATTGGATCCATTAAAAAAAAAAAGACTTTAAGCTCTAACTTGATCTCTTTATTTCCATCCTGTTATTTTGTTTGCGTTATGTAAACAATCAAGTCATATATAATTATTAAGCTGAAGTGTCTCACCATGCAGATCATACTTATGAAGTCTGATGTATATTTTGTGGAATACATTAATGAATAACAACTCAAGCATTCTTGTGTAAGTTGCTGCATAACAGGAATGACCCGAACTTGAAACTAGACCAATAAACTGTTCTGACGTAATGAAAGAAGTTTATTCCAATGCAAAGTAAACACATTTCTCTGGTTAGATGGTTTAGTGTTATCAGTGAGCCTTTGTAACGCACGGCTGGAACGGCTCAAGACAGTAATGCTGATTCACACCAGGTCTTGTGGATTATTAAACTCATTTAGGTGTGATTTGTAAAATAGTTATGTGTGAAAGAATAATGTATTGTAACAGCCTATGTCAATGCTGCCCTTTATTGTACACCATTTTATATTATTTAAAGGGGTGGTTCAGGATTTTGGACATCGGGCCTCATTTCCAAGTTACCCTGGGTGTTATTTATCAGTGGAGACAAAAAAAATTCATCCAGTCGTTCCAGTTGCATAGTTCGCCGGTGCTAGGCTAGCGCGAGTCAACGGTAACTGCTAGCCTGCCATTAAAGGGATAGTTCACCCAAAAATGAAAATTCTGTCAGTAATTACATCAATTACGGTTGTGATATTCATTGTAGTGAAACTACGCAGCGCTTCTAGGTTGTACGTCACGCATCACACACATGACCAGCGTTGGCCAATAGTGAGCCTACGTGTGACGTACAACCTAGAAGCTTTGCGTAGTTTCACTACGTGAAATATCACGGCCGTAAAGAGAAGGAAATGAATAGTTGAATAAAGTCGTTATTTTTGTTTGTTTTTTTGCGCACAAAAAGTATTCTCGTCGCTTGATAAACTTATGGTTGAGCCACTGTAGTCACTCGGACAATTTTAACGATGTCTTTCATAACTTTTGGGCCGGCCAGTTTCGATCCCTTAAGAAGCCTATGGAGGAGTGATCCAGCTCTCAGATTTAATCAAAAATATCTTAATTTGGGTTTCGAAGATGAACGACAGTCTTCTGAGGTTGGAACAACATGAGGGCGAGTAATTACTGACAGAATTTTCATTTTTGGGTGAACTATCCCTTTAAAAACAGTTTTACCCACTCCACAGTACGCCAAAAGCACATAAATTATAACGCCAGACTATCGATGTAAATGTCTGTTGAGGGAATAATGTTAGAAATCAAACTACCCTTTCATTGCATTGCAATAGTTATACTTTGTTCCCTGTATTTATTAGCACAGTCTACAGCAGCGGCGGAGTGATATGTAGTTACCTAGGCAACAGAGAGAGAGAGAGAGAGGTAGTGAGAGAGAGAGGTAGTGAGAGAGGTAGAGAGAGAGGTAGTGAGAGAGAGAGGTAGTGAGAGAGAGAGGTAGTGAGAGAGAGAGGTAGTGAGAGAGAGAGGTAGTGAGAGAGAGAGGTAGTGAGAGAGGTAGAGAGAGAGGTAGTGAGAGAGAGAGGTAGTGAGAGAGAGAGGTAGTGAGAGAGGTAGAGAGAGAGGTAGTGAGAGAGAGAGGTAGTGAGAGAGAGAGGTAGTGAGAGAGAGAGGTAGTGAGAGAGAGAGGTAGTGAGAGAGAGAGGTAGTGAGAGAGGTAGAGAGAGAGGTAGTGAGAGAGAGAGGTAGTGAGAGAGAGAGGTAGTGAGAGAGGTAGAGAGAGAGGTAGTGAGAGAGAGAGGTAGTGAGAGAGAGAGGTAGTGAGAGAGAGAGGTAGTGAGAGAGGTAGAGAGAGAGGTAGTGAGAGAGAGAGGTAGTGAGAGAGAGAGGTAGTGAGAGAGGTAGAGAGAGAGGTAGTGAGAGAGAGAGGTAGTGAGAGAGAGAGGTAGTGAGAGAGAGAGGTAGTGAGAGAGAGAGGTAGTGAGAGAGGTAGAGAGAGAGGTAGTGAGAGAGAGAGGTAGTGAGAGAGAGAGGTAGTGAGAGAGAGAGGTAGTGAGAGAGGTAGAGAGGGGTAGTGAGAGAGAGGTAGTGAGAGAGAGAGGTAGTGAGAGAGGTAGAGAGAGAGAGAGGTAGTGAGAGAGGTAGTGAGAGAGAGAGAGGTAGTGAGAGAGAGAGAGGTAGTGAGAGAGAGAGGTAGTGAGAGGGGTAGTGAGAGAGAGAGGTAGTGAGAGAGAGAGGTAGTGAGAGAGAGAGGTAGTGAGAGGGGTAGTGAGAGAGAGAGGTAGTGAGAGAGAGAGGTAGTGAGAGAGAGAGGTAGTGAGAGAGGTAGAGAGGGGTAGTGAGAGAGAGAGGTAGTGAGAGAGAGAGGTAGTGAGAGAGAGAGGTAGTGAGAGAGGTAGAGAGGGGTAGTGAGAGAGAGAGGTAGTGAGAGAGAGAGGTAGTGAGAGAGGTAGTGAGAGAGAGAGGTAGTGAGAGAGGTAGAGAGGGGTAGTGAGAGAGAGAGGTAGTGAGAGAGGTAGAGAGGGGTAGTGAGAGAGAGAGGTAGAGAGGGGTAGTGAGAGAGAGAGAGGTAGTGAGAGAGAGAGGTAGTGAGAGAGAGAGGTAGTGAGAGAGAGAGGTAGTGAGAGAGAGAGGTAGTGAGAGAGGTAGAGAGGGGTAGTGAGAGAGAGAGATAGTGAGAGAGAGAGGTAGTGAGAGAGGTAGAGAGAGAGAGAGGTAGTGAGAGAGGTAGTGAGAGAGAGAGGTAGTGAGAGAGAGAGGTAGTGAGAGAGAGAGGTAGTGAGAGAGGTAGAGAGGGGTAGTGAGAGAGAGAGGTAGTGAGAGAGGTAGAGAGGGGTAGTGAGAGAGAGAGAGGTAGTGAGAGAGAGAGGTAGTGAGAGAGGTAGAGAGAGAGAGAGGTAGTGAGAGAGAGAGGTAGTGAGAGAGAGAGGTAGTGAGAGAGGTAGAGAGGGGTAGTGAGAGAGAGAGGTAGAGAGGGGTAGTGAGAGAGAGAGGTAGTGAGAGAGGTAGAGAGGGGTAGTGAGAGAGAGAGGTAGAGAGGGGTAGTGAGAGAGAGAGGTAGTGAGAGAGAGAGGTAGTGAGAGAGAGAGGTAGTGAGAGAGGTAGAGAGAGAGAGAGGTAGTGAGAGAGAGAGGTAGTGAGAGAGAGAGGTAGTGAGAGAGAGAGGTAGTGAGAGAGGTAGAGAGGGGTAGTGAGAGAGAGAGGTAGTGAGAGAGAGAGGTAGAGAGAGAGAGAGGTAGTGAGAGAGAGAGGTAGTGAGAGAGGTAGAGAGGGGTAGTGAGAGAGAGAGGTAGTGAGAGAGAGAGGTAGTGAGAGAGAGAGGTAGAGAGAGGTAGTGAGAGAGAGAGGTAGAGAGAGATAGTGCAGGTAGTCCCGACCGTAGTGCACTTCGGTTCTGTGTTTGCTTTTCAGCGCAGTGCTACTAACCGGAGCAAAGTAAAATCCCCCAAAAAATTTATTGTGATCATTGAGATGCAAGGGTAGTTTGATTTCTAACATTATTCTCTCAACATCGATAGTCTGGCGTTATAATTTATTTGGTGAACTGTGGAGTGGGTAAAACTGTTTTTAATGGCAGGCTAGCAGTTACCGTTGACTCGCGCTAGCCTAGCACCGGCGAACTATGCAACTGGAACGACTGGATGAAAATTTTTGAAAACTGTCTCCACTGATAAATAACACTAAGGCTAACTTGGAAATGAGGCCCGATGTCCAAAATCCTGAACCACCCCTTTAATTTACTGTCATATTCTCTACAATCATAGATGTATGGATCCAATAGGCTATGCAAAGTCTGGAAGAAAATCATATGAAGTACTTTTTTACAGTGTTGGTTTCAGAAGTATTTTTTCCATTCCTATTCTTTCTCCCATTGGGATTCAAAAAAAAAAAAACGTATTTGTTAAAGAATTATAAGCCATGAACCAAACCAGCTACAAGGTGAATCATAACATTACAAACTTTGATTTGAAGGAAAAAAGTATTAGTGACAGAAAGAACTACAACCCCATGAAGCATTGCGAACAGCATAATCAAATAAAAAAAAGATGGAGAAATACATATACATACAAACATTTCAGGATTTTGATTGACATTCGCAGTGCCTCATGGGAGTGGGCGGAGCTAAAGAGCTCTTTTGGAGCGTGTTGCTTTTTTCGACTCTGTGGTGGAAGAGCATCGTGGGTAATGTAGTTTTTCACCAGGAATTCCACTGTTAAGCACGGTTATTTTAAAAATAAGATGAAATAATGTGGGCTGATGCTTCAACAGAAGCAAAACCATGTATTAACACCCTCGTAGCTCACAGTAGGGCTGTCTATAGGTTTAGAAGTTATCGTTCAATATCAATTTCCCTATGGAGAAACTGAATGGAGTTTATACTTCCATAACTCGACTGTTGTCCTCTATTGCTGTCTTTTAAAGCACAGGAGATGTACAAGAGGGTTTTTTTTCTTTTCTGAAATTTCTAGTCTCCATTTGCTCTTTGTTGAATCTCATGGCTGTCTACGAGAAAATAAAGAGATCTTTACCCTGAAAGCGAGACTTTAGAGCGATTTCTGTCGGAGCAGCAATCTGAAGTCTATCAATATTTCATAGGTTCATTTTTTAGATTGTTGCATTCTTGGTTAGTATTCAAAGACCATCTGTTTATCTCCTGATAAAAGAGTGCATGATTGAATGATATGACTCGAGTTGTTGAGGGTTATGTAACCGGCTTTATTAAACAGACTGTCTTATCATTCTGCCATTTAAAAAGATTAGCATGGAATTCAGACAAAAGGAAATAGTATTTAGACAGCTTTCATATTCATCCATCCATAAGCTTTATACATATTTTGCTGCTGTAATCTCATGTATTGCTGAGTGAAACGGTGATAAAACGCAGGCTGGACGTTTAGTTTATCCATCAGGAATCGATTGGATCATAAAAAATTGATGTTTATACCAGAATGGAGTGGAATTTATTTGAGCACAATAAGAGCAAGAAGGCGCATTAAATATAGTTTCATGTTGGCTTTAAAACCTGTTTAATTATCTCTAAAATTCCATTTTATTGTCTTAAAAAACCTGAATAAAATTCCGCAGATTATATAGAACTATAGTGAACATTTTGTAATGTTGTTTTATCCTACGATAATGCACATTTTACAGTATGTTTATGATCTTTTAGTCCACAAGTTTTCACTGCTTTTGCTGATTCTGCAAAGCAAAACTGGAAGAAAAAAGAACTGCAATTAAAGATGAAGTCAAGCATGTGAAGTATGCATGTTGGGACGGTTCTTTAACGAACATGTCAGTGATTTACAGTGGCGGTTATTTGACTGGGACAGAACAGCAGCATTCCAGAAACCTGTTTTTGTCCCAGGACATTCAACAACAGCATGAGATTTTTGTTTGTTTGAAGTATTGGACCCCCTTCACATGTCAAAACATCCTTTGCAGCCAGCCATATATATAACACTAATTCATAAATGATATAAATAAATTAAATACATTTACAGATTAATATTGAACATTTTAATTGACATTATCTAAACGGACAACAGACAAAATAAGATCATCAACTTTATTTTAGTTGCCAATATTTATGAACATTTACTTTGAATTGAAACCCTGTTTACCATGTCACTATTTCAGTATTCTTACACTGAATAAAATACAGCGATACTTATATTGTATAATATATACCATTAGTTTCACAATATGAATTGCTTCGAAGTAGCTTTACAGAAAATCATGATAATAATATTTATAATATCTTGCTGCCTTATAGTTGCATTGTATAACTTGTATATATCCAACTATATGTAAAGAGCTGGATGATAATATAGTTAACATTTGAATTAAATCATGCAATTGAGATTTGCTATATAGTTTATATCTCTTTATGTGAGGATACTGTATGTATGCGGATAAAGTTGGCGATAAATGTAACTTTTTTTTGCTGTGCTGTATTTCTATTCATTATTTCTGATTATTATCAATGTTGAAAACAGTTGTGCAACTTAATATTTGTTTGGAACCAGTGATGCATTTTTTTTTAGGATTATTTAATGGATAGAAATTTTTAAATAAATATTTTGTAACATTATTAATGTCACTGTTGATCAATGTAATGCGCCCTTGCTGAATAAAAGTACTATTCAAAAGTTTGGGTAAGAAATTAGAGTTCGTAGGTGTATATGGCAGAAATAGTTAGAGTTGTATGCTAGTATGCAATTCCAAATTTTGGCTCTGACTTTAGATGGCAGACTTTGATATCTTTGGCAAGCTTTGTTCACAATAGAATTCTAGAATACAATTCACTGCACACTGTTTTCCAACCATAGTATGTACAGTAATAGACATCCAGTTATAATAGTTTTCAGGTTTCATCCAGTTTATCACTCATTGAGGTTTCTAAAGAACAGTTTAAACAGAGTAAAATTGTTGCCCTTAAGTTGTCTGAATTTTCCATATGGGTTTGTGCTCTAAATGCAATTTTAAATTGTTTTATACAAATAATAATATATACATGTTTTTAATTTGTTAAATAAAATTGTTTCTATGGGAATTGCCACAGTCTATACCTGTATTTAAAGGTATTGTAGGTAGGAATTGTATAGAAAAAAATTTGTTTAAACTCTGTATTTATCAATGCATAATTAAAATGTAAGTACTCTAAAAAAGAAAGTATAAAAATCGAGTGTCTGTAGACCTCTCACGACTGTTTTAAAGACAGCTCATTATTTCCATTCACTCCACCCCCTCCCTTCTGGGGTCCTTCCAAAGCCACGCCCCCAAAACACATGAACGCGCGACTCCGACCGCTGAGCTGAAGACGCATTATTTACCTGAGACGAGTGGAGAGGAAGGAGCGCAGTGCATGTAGTGACATCATGTCAGAATCACATGTAATAAAAAAATCTAACTTTATCATTATGAAGATAAACAAATAAGATGTATTTTAGTACTCACTATCAAGTAGCATATTGATATTGGTAAAGATTAAAATATATATTTATTGATTCGCTAACGAGCTAGTTATCTATAAGGCAAAGCTAAATACAGGTTGCATGATACACGTTTTTCCATTGCCATCATTTACACTGTGATGAAGATGAATTTCGTGTAACATTCATAACATATATGGTGTTCTGCATGTAAGAGTTTATAATGAAAGCATTGTTGACTCTGATGAGGACTACACTCCAGAGACAAGTACCGCATCGTCAGCTCGAGGACAGATCCGGGGTCGAGGGATTTTTTGTTTAAAAACAAAACAAAGGCGAAAAAACGTGCAGATAAACTTCCAGGTGAACATGGTAAAAGAGTTAGACAGAGGGTACATATAATTCTAAGAAAAGTTCCTGGATGCGGATCGGCCTACTATCTGTTAAACATGTATTTAGTTATCTAAAGCAAAATTATGCACAATTCAACACTATAGCTATCATCTTGAGCTAGGCATATATATTATTTATCATCTCTCTACTACAGATCGCTAAGTAATGTTATGTTAGCTATATTAGGCAGCTACGTGTGCTAATGACACATGCTTCATGAAAACATAAAGAAAAAAATATGTATGCTCAAAATACAAAAATAAAGATTTACCTGTCCAGCAGAAATATAGCCATCCAGGCGTCACTTTTCAGCCCCTTGAGGTCTCTCAGTTCTCGCCATCGCTGGAAAGCCACGCCGATATTGGCATGCGTTTTATTTTGTTGTTTATCCAAATACTTTTTGTTCATTACCTTTTCTAGTAACGTTACTGTCTTCCTTTTTTTGCCTGGTTTGCCTTCGCGAACTGCATATGTGAATTTTGATTGGTCTTTCTAATCTCTGCCATTGTTTTGCTATTCCTAGGTTCCGTGCCTCTTGAATTCCTCAAATCAAATGGATGCGCGCGCAAGTGGGCAGGTCCTGTGTGGCAAAAGGGTGGTTGCCATGGTTGCGAGAGAGTGACAGGCGCCTAAGCCAATCCCTTGTTTCGTCCCGAATGTAAATAATGAGCTGTGTTTAGTGCAGATTAAACGGTCTAGAGTCACTCGATTTTTATACTCTTTTTATCAGAGTACTTACATTTTAATTATGCATTGATATATACAGAAAGTTTAAACAAATTTGGATTTTTTTTTAATAAAATTCCTACCTACAATACCTTTAAGCCCCTTTGAGGGTTTTTCGGCAATTGTCCATCACATCTTTTTGTGAAACATATAACAGTGTTTTTAATGTTTTTTGTTGTGAAAATAAAATAAATCAAAATCAAACCATAACATTAGCTGGATCAGATAATGATTTCAGAAAGAAAAACAATTGCAGCAGATATTATTTCTGGTTTATTAATCACTAGAATTGGAAAGTCAACTCAAGCACATTGCGTCATGGGATACAGTAGTGTGTTGTATGCACTGTTGATTACTAAACATTCGGGCTAAGTAAAATAGAATATCTATGCATACAAAAAAATATGCATACTGTGCAGAGTATACATACTATATACTGCAGAGATAGTAAAACAAGCTGTTCTGAAGCCATGTCTAACAACTCCTGAAACTCCAGAAGAGACCGTTTCTGTTTTACTCTCCAATTAACCTCATTTCTGTCTAGGAGAAACAATTGCGATATGAAAAAGATGTGTGATGTTTTTTTCTTATGGGTTTGTAGCATACTGTGTAACCGACTGACCGCTAGCGTTCCCTTTCCAGAAATCAAGGTTGAATCCGAAGTTAAATTTCAATGGAGAAATCAGCGTGCCTGTTTGAATGTTAATATGTAACCTGACATACATAGAGGTTTATGTGAAGACAGATTGTTTGAGTTAGCAGTGGCCTTGTGATCCGCAGATGTCCCGCTCATAGTCACGTTTGTGCTCGGACCGTCTGTGTCAGTCGATGTCGACGTCACCGTGACGGATGATGGGTCGTGACAGGGAAAACCAGCAGCAGAAGCTTCTTGTGTGTTGCTGATCTACTCCTGGCAGCATTAATCATTACAGGACAGACAGCAAACAAACACTGAATTAAACCCTGAGGAGGAGAACTGACAGAGAGTCTGAAACCATGCAGATGATTTAAAACCTTTATGGCAATGTTTGAGTTACATCAGCTTAAAAATCATTTACATATGTGCATTTGCAGAGAAAAAAAAAAAAAAATTGTCGATACATCAAAGTAAATTTTGCTCAGCAAGAACAAAACTGACAGTGAAGATTGCGGAGAGATTTGTTTTCACAGCCGCTGAGATATGGAAAGGTAAAATGATCCGTGCGGATACACTTATATGGTTATCTATTAGCACACGCTTCATTCAGCATGTCGCTGTTGAAGCGACATGCTCTCTCCTCGTCTTTCATCGATCATCAGCTTTCCGAACCCTGTTACTGTAGCTGAGACCCTTCTGTGTGTGTGTGTATTGTCCTGTGGTGGTTGTTGTCGGGCTGAACTGAAATAGCTGTGCCTCTCACGTCCCGCTAATGTAATTAAGAGCGTTTGCATTGACTGATAACAGAAGAATGTGTTTTAGCCCTGCACCTATTTTGGGACCTCCATGCTTCCCGGTCCTCGGGTGTCCTTGTCTTAGACCCAGGAGAACTTTCAGTGATGAAGCTCATGTAAATGTCAGAGCCGGACAGTAACGGAGTACATTTACTTGAGTACAGTACTTAAGTACAATTTTGAGGGATCTGTACTTTACTCGAGTATCATTTTTGGGGAGTACTCATGACTTTACTCAAGTACATTTGAGAGGCAAATATTGTACTCTTTACTCCACTACATTTCTATCCATAACCGTGAGTACCCGTTACTACTTCTAAGAAAAAAGAAAAATCTCGGAAACACTCAATTTGTTGTTTCCCTCTCAAACGTGATTGGATTGTGCAGGTGCCACAGATTGGGACAGCCTATCAGCAATCACCTTCAGCTTTCCGCCAAAGTCAACTCCAAGTCCATGGTCAGATTTAGATAAGAGACGAAACCATGGATTAAGACGCAGCAGGTCCATCCCGTGAAAGTGCCAACCCGTGGCCCCACCTCGCCAGACTATTTCAATTTTCTGAATTTTCGGAAATTTTCTTAAATGTTAAATAAAGCAACATGGTAAAAAGATGAAAACGACTTGATTTTACTTTCAATTCCTTTTACATTCTCCAAGGTATTAACATTAACATTTTTCATAACTCCATGTAGGACGTTTCTGTACATAAATGTAAGCACTGTGGCAGTAGTAATGCAATATTTAGAAAATGTACTCTTGATACTCAAGTACTTTTAAAAACAAGTACTTCAGTACTTTTACTTAAGTAGACATCTGACTGTAGTACTTTTACTTGTACTTGAGTAAAATTTAGCAAGGGGTATCTGTACTTTTACTCAAGTAATGAAGCTGTCAGCTGTGTACTCTGTCCGCCTCTGGTAAATGTACATATATACACACACTACCATAAGTTTGAGGTCAGGAAGATTTTTTTTTTGTTGATATAGTGAAATATTATTAAAACTTTTAAATAACTGTTTTCTAAAATGTAATTTATCTCTGTGATGCAAAGCTGAATTTTCATCATCGTTACATCATTACAGTCTTCAGTGTCACATGATCCTTCAGAAATCATTCTAATATGCTGATTTACTCTTGAAATACATTTAATTACATTTTTTCTAATCTTTGATACAGTATCATGATTATTTGAGAAGACAGGCCATTTTTTATTCAAGTCCTAAGGGAAAAAAAGATGATTTATCATGTCAGGTTTGATGGTCCAGTTCTCTGAGACGGCAGTAGCTTGTGTTGGATAATTTAGACCCAGTCCTTCCTATTTTAACTTCAATTTTGGTTGCATGTTGTACGTCAGATTCCTCTTTTAATTTTTCTATGGCCATTTTGCCTTGTGTTTAGATAGATGATGATGATGATGATGGAGGAGGAAGAGATGACAAGAAATGGTTGCAAGCCAGATTTAAACCTGCACCCCCATATGACCACCATAGCTCAACCATTTCCCATGCTCTCTATGCTATGCCTATTCGAAAAGGCCAATTTGAGTTTTTAAGATATGTGTATCATAGCTAATTGTGTCTGAGCACATGCAATAATCAATGCATTAAACCAACTAGTGTTTTGCAGTGCATTACCTATTGTAGTATGCAGTTAAAAGTGGTTGAAGTTGAAAAACATGTTGAATCTTTTCACAGTATTCAAATGAGTTTTACAAATATTAGAACATATTTTTTCTCTTTATTTTGTGATGTAATGTTTATGTAACAGACGACGGAGTACAGTGAGTGCAGTATCAGCCCCAATAATGATGCCATGCCAGTATTCGTGAAGTATATGTCATAATGATGGATAATCACCTCACAGCAGTTTGGCACTTGTGTGGGTGGACAAAGTCAGTACAGCAAATGTGGAAAAAGCACTGAAGTTTAAAACTTTAACATAATAGTCCTCCAAAACGCTTTCCCCGAGAACAGTGCTGTCTGGTCCGAATAGTTTAGAGCGCTAAACTGCTGTGAATCCCTGTCAGGAGGGACTTTGACCGAAGAGCAGCGCATTAATACTTGATCTGAAAGGTAAATTACATAGCATGTCATCATCGCATCTGATAGCAGGTTGTGTCTTTTCACATCTCTTATCTTTCTTACCTTTCACTTTTCTGGGCTGGTTGTGCTGTATTTGTAAAGGGGATTTAGCCTAATCTAAAGCAACAAATCAGGAAGTCGTTCATTTCAATAAGAGTTCCCAGCATCGTGAGAGACAGCGACAGTTGAACTTTAATCAATGATTAAATCAGTAATAAATGCATATATTTAAACTTGATTTAAATGTACATCAAGGTTGTGCGCCATTCAAACGTGTGACTTCGGTGTTTGTCTGGGACTCCAATATTGTTAAAAAAAGCATAATCTTTTGTTTTCTGCAAAGTCATATTGGTTTGGAAAGACATGAGGGTGAGTAAATGATGACTGGATTTTCAGCTGAACACTTACTTTAGTATCTTTCAGCTTAACCAGAAAGACTGTTGCTCAACCAGCTTCCTGATTCCTCTCAAGGCTTTATGAAGTTTCTTCTAAGTCACAGTCTCATTTTTCTTGAAAATTGAAGTTTAAATAGTAAGATAGGATCATCACAGCACATGAACTTACCAACACATTAAACCAACTAGTGTTTTTCAGTGCATTATCTGATTTAGGGTCAGATTTACTAAAAAGGTCAAACTATTATGTGGTTGCAATCTAATAAAAGCACAAATGGGAGTGGAAAGTTCTGTGGGTTATCCACTGACAATGCACAAATTCAAATGGGTTAAGGCATGCTTTTTTTTTCGGGCCGTAAATAATGGCATACATACGGATCACCGCAAACTTGAGTAAATCACACTGCATGATTCATTTAAATTCTCTCAGTCTGCTCATACATTTTGCATCTGATGGGAAACTCCTATATGCATTTGCAATAAGGTCAAAAATTACTGCCTGCACCTTTTCATTGCTAATTTCTCACTGTGTCTTTAGTAAATCCTGACAGGGATTATTTTTAAACACCCAAAGAGGGTTTGTGCTGGTGCAAGTTGTTAGTAAATCTGGCCCTTAGTATCTCGGTCAGAAGCTGAAAAGTTGAAAGACACAGTGTTGCATCTTTCTTTACACCCTATTCTAAATTTCTTTATTTGTGATGCAACGTTTATGCAACTGACAAACGAGTACAAAAGCGCAGCATCAGACTCAATAATGATGCCAGTATCTGTATCAGTGGATCCATCATTTGTGAAGTACAGTATGTAAAACAACACATATTATAATAAAGATTCCTCGTCGGCGAACCGAATTCGAGTCCAGGTTCGCTGACCTTTTCCCGATCCCCCAAAAAAAGATCCTAAAAGTGGGTTTTTGCAGCGATGCCATAGAAGAAATATTTTTGGTTGCTCAAGAATCGTTCAGTGAGCAGTTCCTAAAAGAACCATTTTTTCTTAGTTTGAAGGACATTTTTTTAAAAATCTAGAGAAACTTTTGTGCAATGAAACTGTTCCATGGGTGTCAAATGTTCTTCATGGAACCGTAGATGCCAATAAAGAACCTTTATTTTTAAGAGCACAGTTTTTAGTGCACACTAAAGTGTGAAAGTGGTATCTAGTGCTCTTGTTATCAGTACAGGTCTCTTTATAAGTCCCAGTCCGTGAGTGATACACACAAACACAGAGGTCAACCTCCCTGCTTGGCTTCAGGCCAGAAGAGAAGAGAGCGGAGCGAAGTCCATTACAAAGGAACAGTAGGTTTTACTGTCTGGCCGAACTCCAGCTCTCATTACAGAGCTACGTCGCATACCTATAACCAAGAAACCTTTTGTCTGTCCGAACAGGTCTGCAAAGAAAAAACAGAAATCCAGAAGAGAGACGCCTGCTTGTGTGTGTGTGCACAAGAGCGAGCCGAGCTCATTCAGGAGTCATAGAGTTAAAAATAACTTTATTGCGGATCATGTTTTGGAAGGAGGGATCTACTTCCCAGGCTAGGACGGCCTGCCATGCAGGGGTAGCACAGGCTGAGTGTGTGTGCATGCGTTTGTGCATGTGCGTGTGTGTTTTTGTAGCAGCGTCAGGAGCACGCTGACTTCACACACACACAAACGCCTATCCTGATGGTGTCTGTCCTGTCTTGTGCTCCAGATGAGCTGCTGGATGTAACCTGGCTCCATGAGTGCTATGAATGACTCCCTGGATGAGACACACACCTCTGGCAGCCTCGGGGAGAAAGCGGCCATATTTCGGGGAGCGAGAGGCAGTGGGAACGTCGTCGGGCCAGCCTTCATCCCATTGCGCTCGCCCTTGCAGCCACCCAATGCTGCGGTCTCCACGCTCTTCAAGGGGAATAGGTAGGACACACACTTTCTATTGCAGCTGCATGCAAACGTCCGTGAAAGTGTGCACGCTGCAAAAGGGGATTTTCATATTCAGTATTTTTGTCTTGTCTTCCATTACAAATCATGATACATGTACTTGAGACGCAAATTGACTATAAGGTCTTGTTTTCAAAAAAAAAAAAATGTTCATGCTTGAAACAAGAACAAATATTTTGCCAAATGGGGTCATAATAACAAACTTAATTCAAAGGGAAAACATGAATATCTTTCTGACCCCATTGTCAGATATTTTTTCTTGTTTTAAGCATATCTTTTTGTCATTGTCTTGATTTAAGAATGTTAAGATGTTAGGACTGGAAAACAAGACAAGAATGCAGAGTTATGAAATATTTTATTTGCAGTGCATGTGTACACACTGTATAATAAGCAAGTTCAGGACACTAGGTTCCCCACGTCGATACCGTACCTCGTTTCCTACCGGTTAATCGTTAACGGCAGATCGGACAGGGAATAGAGCTGCCTTTGTGCTCTCTGCAAGGTCTACGTGAGAACCACCTAGACTTTGTACCTGTAAACAGATGTTCTCATCAACAGCACAGACACTGGAATCAAATCAAGCACCTGCTACTTTCCAGCTCGAGTCGGAGGCCACTTTACCGTACGTCACGTCTTCTGCGTGTTTGTGATACGGTAGCGCTGAGATCATGAATGTGCGGCTTGAATACAGCCCTCGAAAGAGGACTCTGAAGTGTTTATTTGTGCCGTAACCAACAAACAACTGAGCTCAAATGAAGTAGACGTGGATTTAACACACCCCGCTGCAATCCTGTTTCCTTAGGTGAATGTGTGTTTATGTCCAGGTCTCCTCATAGTTTTTGAACCCAAACCCCAAAAAAGCCATATACCCAAACTATGATAGACTAGAGGCGTGATTATGCTGTCATTTGAAATGAGAAATGAGTTTGTTGTGATCAACACTGAAAAAAGGTAACCTAAAAATGATAATATCTAAGTTTTCTTATATCTAATAAGGCTTATATATAATATCTAAGGTTTTAATTAAGTCAAAAATATCACTGAATCAACCTAAATACATACATTTTCCAACAAAACATTTACATTTATTCATTTAGCAGACGCTTTTATCCTAAGCGACCTACAATTGAGATTAAATTCTATTGGTTAAATCAGGTAGAAATGACTAACAATTGCAGGTTGTCTTTTTCAGGTTGTCAGGAAGAATTTAATTTTTTTTTAGAAAATAATTTTCAGGAAATATTTTTATGACAAAAAATATGCCCTTATTGCGGTGTAAAACCCCAATGCATCTAAAGCCACAAGTCTGATCATGTTATATTTCAAATCGGAGAATGATATCTCTAAAACTCTGAGTTTTATGAAATATATTTTTTGAAGACCATGGCATAGGACTATTTAGAGAAGACTCTCTAAACTGCTAACTGATGCTTACTCACACAAATGAAAAGATGTAGTCAAATGGATAGTTCACGCAAAAAAAATGTAAATGCTGTCATCGTTTACTCATTTCAAACCAGATGACTTTCTGTGTAACACAAAAGAAGACACTTTCTGTGTAATTCTGTGTAACACAAAAGAAGATGTTTTTTAAATGGATCTGAAACAGGACATTTTTAAGTGCACTGTCAGGACAATTGACTGTTTACCTGGGACACACCTTGTGAAACCGGGACTGTCCTAAGAAAACCCTGCCACATACGCATATACAAATATTCAGACTTTTTCACTGTATGACTTCTGCAGATTTCAATGCTGGAGATTGATTTTCACAAATGTTTCTCTCTTTCCCCAATTCGCACAAGTTAAATTGTTGTGGTGATTCTCTTTGAAGTTGTTTTTGCCTAGTTAAGATTTTTGTTGATTTAGTGTGTGTGTGTGTTCAACCCAAAATATTTCAATTTTGAATATATATGCTGTTCTTTTTAACTTTCTATTCATCAAAGAATCCTGCTAAAAAAAGTATCACGGTTTTCACAAAAATATGAAGCAGCACAACTGTTTTAAACATTGGTAATAAACATTGGTAATAATAAGAAATAAGAAATGTTTCTTGAACAGCAAATCCGCATATTAGAATGATTTCTGAAGGATCATGTGACACTGAAGACTAGAATTGATGCTGAAAATTCAGCTTTGATCACAGAAATAAATGACATTTTAATCTATATATGAATTTTTGAATATTTCTTTTTGAAAGTTTCAGTGAATGGGAATATACAAGCAGTCTCTCTCTCTCTCTCTCTCTCTCTCTCTCCCTCTGTTGGGCGTTCCAGCTGAAATGGATCAGAAACAAACACACACACACACACACACACACACACACACACACACACACACACACACACACACAGGCCAAATGAGTTTGCAGCCACTACAATAGCAAGTTACTGTTTATACACATTGCATTATGTTCATTCTATCAAAAAGAAAAAAAGAGAAAAAAAGAGAAATTTGCATAATGCAAAGTCTATTTTAGCACTATAAAACTGTGATACATTAAAAATTACTGCAAAACAATGATGTTCATATTCAATTCAGCATGTAAAAAAGGCAATACAATAAATACTACAATTATGAATTAAAACTTTATCATTTTAATAATTAATAATTATTTGTTTCCACATTATATTAATGAAAATGTCTTAATGGTCCTCCAAACAAGCTTCATTTTCTTTAAGCAAACAATATTTATTTCAATGTAGGCGGCGAAATATGAGCCGTGCATGTTCGCGACGTGTTCTGTGAGATTTACCCATCAACAGAACTCTCTAAACGGATTATAAATAAGCACACGCAGCTTCAGACTGCCTCTCCTCGCTTTACACCGGCCCTCCGGGGACCGTTCAGGTACAGCCGATGAAGTCATCTCTGCCCGGGATTTCAGTCATCATATGACCTCAACCGCTGCCTCACACACAGCTGCTGTCTGCTGCGCTGAGAATGCAGGACGTCTGGTTTATGAAATGTCGTCCGCGTCTCACATGCATGATAAGTGCTATTTTGATGCTGCTAGCTTTCCCTGAGGAGGTACATTTTAGATGTGCAGATGTACTTTGTGATTTCACCCAGGGTTATTATCATTAACTAAAGCTAAAACCATAAAACCCTTCTTCATTACTTGAAATAAAATGTAATAAAATTAAATATAAAAAGCTAGTTGCCAAGGCAAGTTGCCTGGTTAGCTTTAGCAGTTAGCCCCTGTTGGTAGAAACCATAACTACATCATTATGAGGCCAAAAAAACAACCGCCATTATCCACGTTCTTACTTCCGTTTGTATGCTGTCCTGTTCCGGTCTCCATAGGAACCCATTGTTCAAACAGGGTAAACAGAAACTTTTTGAACATTACAAAAAAATTAAATGAGCGCATGTAAGCTGTTGTTGGCTGCCACAACAACTGCAATAAACTGAAGAAAGTTCTGGAAAGTGCGTGTTTCGTGCACTAGCAAATCTGTAAATAATGTCCTTATACGGCACCGTATGCTTTGCATTTTATGCCAAAGACAATAGAAAACAAGCATGTTTCAGCAGCACTTAAGTTAAAATACTCCCCATATAAGGTATATGTGTGATCTTATTATTGTAAAGGCAAAACATCCCGACCTTCACCTGATAGGGAGCTGTATGTTGGAAATGAGCGTCCGTCTGTTTTCAATGCAACTTCATGTCATCTACGCACTCATTGAACGGATGAGGTACTGAAAAAAAGACTAAATTCATTGTGACACTGTGAAGTGATGGCACTATGGAGCCATGTGCTTTTTAAAAACCATTTTCATAGGTTTAACGTTACATTATCAGCTCTAAAAATGCACTAATTTGACTAGAAACACCGGAGACTGGAAATGTAAAGGATACTTCTACTTTGAGGGCAAGATATTCCAAGTTCAGCAAAAGGTGGATATTAAGGATTTTTCTGACTTGATTGAGTGAAATCGATTTTTTGGTGTTTGTTACTTATGCAAGGAGTTACATGACATTTTCAGCTGAGATAATTGGCCCTTTTCAACTATCTGAATAGAGTGCAGCAGGATGACGATTTTTTGTAGGCTAAGACCTGGAAAGGAGTTAGCATTTTAGCACTTCTGGTTCCATTGTCCTGAACTCAATGGGTTTTTTCAAATCGATTTTTGGTTAAATGCTTGAAATAAGGTGTGAGGTAAAAACAAGCTCAAGATATATTCACGTTTTTATGAATATATGACACATACAATACCCCTTTGTTAATTTTTTTGAAGCTTTTACTTTACTTTTATGGATGCTAACACTTGGCTAAATGGGACTACAGATGTTGTCAGTGACATTAAACATATCATCATGCCGAACTAGTACACTAGTTGTGTTTATAATCATGCACTTCCAATGTATTCTAAGTTTCAGGGAAATGTTTTTTTAAATAAAAACTGAGTTGTCGAAACTTAATGGTTACGCTGAAGTCATGTGACTGTGGTGTAGTTCATTTATAGCCTATGTTTAGCTTTTTAATTCTGCCTAATTGTTTTCAAAAAGTTGCATTCATTTTTGAAGATTATCATGATGAACAAAACGTGTAAGAATCATAAACCTTTTCGGTCACAAAGCTTATAATCCAAAAGCCAATGCAAATCCTATTGGGTTTTTGTCGTGGGAATCAGGGTAATTGTGGTAAAAATGCCATTGTTTTTACTCATGTCTCTTACCACTGGTTTCTCATTCTCTCCTCAGGAAAGGTAGAGAGGTGGATGATACACAAATGGGACCCGTCCCAAATCCCTTCCCAGAGTTGCTGCCATCCACTGTCTCTCTAGTGTCTGAGTGTCTGTTACCCTGGACCAAAACCAGTGCGACTCAGGTGAGGCATACGCGATTTACTCAAGCCACGACTGTTCAGAAGTGCTGCCTTGCTGTCTACGGCCTACATAGGGAGCATTATGGGATTGTCTTCCCTTTGGGGAATAGATAGAATTTGGCCAAAAGAAGTTTTCATATACCTCGTTTCCACCAAAAAAGAACTGGTTCGGAACTGGTGCTGGTCCAAAGTTGGTTCAACTTGCGAACCTTCTCAGAACCTGTTTGTTTTTCCACTGACTAGAGAGCCCAGCGAATGACGTCGTTACGTCACTGTGTACGTCGCCATACGTCTTAGCTTTCCCATTCCCGTCGTGTTGTTGTTCACAGTAACCCGCCCCAGCCCCCGATGTAAGCATGACGTGGTTAAAGAACAGTTCTAGTCCAGCAAAGAGTTGGTGCCGCTTTGTAACCAATTTTCCTGGCCGAGAACCGGTTCTTTGGCTGTCGAAAGAACTGGTTCTCGAGTAGGCACCGGCTCCGAACCGGCTCTCAAAATGCTTCGGTGGAAAAGGGGGTATTAGTTGGCCATAGAACAGAGCCATAGTGTATAATTTCTGGAAGCATATATTTTTTTATGTATGCATTTGCATTGATTGAAAAATGTATGGTTAAGCGATTGATTGGTTGACTGATTGATTGATTAATTGGTTAAAAAGTTCCAAAATCACCTTCTAATTTAATGTTGGTTCCACTGTCTTAGTTTAATTCCCAGTCTGTAAGTACAGTAGTATAGTGAGACTGAAACACATGCAGATGAGGCTGATAAACAGACAGAATGTGAAAACCTCCCCAGAGCGCTAATGACGTAAGCAAGGAACAGAGCGATGTTAAACCAGTTTAGCAGGAATGGAAATGAACTGGGACGGGGGAATGAAATCGCTGTGTCAGCATTCTGAATCTATCTATTTTTGGATTTAGTTTCTAATCCAGTACAAAAAGCATGGCATATGGCAATATAGATATTTTAAACAGAACTTATAATTAGAAAAGGAATGTACATCGAAACAGACCTTGATTTGTCAGCTTGACAAAGTTCTACCTCAAAGCTTAAAATAGTTTTTAAAATGCTTACTAAATGGCTACTAAAAAGCTGTTTGGTTGAAATGCCTCAAAAGTTTTTATCACTAACTGTGAAGAGCTTTTGTTTTCTGCATGAGTTGATGAAAGCTGAGAACCGTTCATATCTTGTTATGCTGATGTATTTTACGAGTTTGTTATCAGTCGTATATTAGATGCAACCTCAGGGCCGATTTGCTCCTGAACTTATAATATGACCAATGCAATCTGCTTACAATGCTGATTTGGGAAAACGAAGACCCTTGTAGATCTTATTATATGACAAATATATGTTATGGACAGCCACCCGGAACAGCTTTGACCTGCAGCAAATTCGGCAAATTACAGCATATTGAAATGTGCCGTCATAATGTGGCTTTGCAGTTTGCCATTATGGGGGCCTTCATTACATTTGAGGCTGGCAGTAATGATCCCTCTCGTATTATATCTGAGGCTAGCAATTACAGACACGGTAAATTGGTGAAAAGGAGGGAAAACCAGAGGGGGATGGGGTGGAAGTGTCACGAAAACTTTTTGCTGTGCTAGGTTGCAGAGGATAGACGATGACTCAGACTGTGTCCGCCCTAAAAGACGGTCCTGGGCTGGGCAGCAACACAAATAGAGTACAACAGCTGGGTTCCAGAAGTTAAAACTCCATTCATTTTCTACATAAGTAAATTGATTTTAACATTAACTTAAAAGTCTTTAAAGACAGACCTCGCTATGCTGTCCAACTGTCATACTAAAATATTTGTATATATGTATATTTTGCCATAAACTTAAAATATTGTTTCCACAGTTATAGCTAATCGTCAACTTTAAACTAATAGGTTTATATTTGTTCATAATTTTGAATTTGATTTCTTCATGCAACTGTAGTTCTTTCCTTCATTAAAGCCATTAAGTTCACAGTCTTGTGCCCTTTGTCTTTTTATCTGATATTCGAATTATTTTGCTTCAAATCAAAGTTTGTAATGTTGTGATTGACCTTGTAGCTTGTTGGGTTGGTTCATGGCTTGTAACTCTTTAACAAAGACTATTTTAAAATCCCTATGGGAGAAATGAATGGACAAAATACTTGTGGAACCAACGCTGCTGTAAAAGTGGGCGGACGCTAATGCTCTATATTATCTTCAGACTTGTGCGTGTGTGTGACAGACAGGCTTGCTCACTCTGCAGGCTGAAATTACAGACCTTCGATCGCAGAGCAGGCCAATATGTGGTGACATTAGGTTGCCGGTTCAGGTTTAATGCGACTGTTTTCATAACAGTGCAATTCACAGATAGGTTTGTTCTCTAGCACAGTGGTTCCCAACCTTTTTAGCCTCAAGTGCCACCACAACCCATCAATAAGTCTCAAGTACCCCTTCATCGACACTAAACCAAGAAATCAATGTTGTGGGTAAAAAATACATATTTTCATTTTCATTTTTCACAAATTTTCATTTTTCCAAATCCAACATTTGATGGAAAACCAACATTAAAAAATAAAAAAAGACATGAAATTACACTATAACCAGTAGATAGTAGCAGAGGAGCTCTTATTGGTTCATATTAGCCATTTCCACTCCTTTTCACACATTTTGCTTTTGAATTTATATTTAGACATTATAAGCCACAAAATAAATGTTATCAACGTTTAGCACTCTTTTGTACTATGTAAGTATGTAGTAAAAGTCTCTTGAAAAACAATAGCTTTTCTTCAAATTGCGAATGAATTACACAAAAAGCGAGCAATGCGCGCCCCCTTTATAATCACTGATGCAGTCAGTCAGTTCAGCGCAAGCTCAGTCATTTCAGAAAACTCACGTTTTAATCAATGAATTTAACAAAAGTGCACAATAAATCTCTAATTTACAATGCCTTAATGCTTTGATTGTTATAATGGGTTAGTGTTAGTAACTTTAGCTGGTACTGAACAGAAACTCATTCAGTGTTTTGAGCGATTGTGGGCGAATTTTCCCAACCGGTCACAGCTGTGATTGGCTACAATACTCACCGCTGCAAAATCAGGTTGTAAATGGACACGTTTGCAGTGACTAATGCGCCAGGCTGAGGTGATACTGAGGCGATTGACTGCGCTCCTGGCTTGCCTATTCTGCCTATGCGGAACAAACCAAGCGAAATGGGAATCATTGCTCTGGCACATCATCTAAAGAGCTTGATTGTGCGAACTCTTCTTTTTTTGGCATTGAAGTGTCCTTACAATATACAATCCAGGTCTTGTTACCTGATCCACCGCATTAGCTGCTGATTGCAATTCTCCAGTGCCTGGCCTGCTATTGTTTGAGTGCGCTGATGGGATTATGTAGGATTTGTTTTTGGATGATTTAGGGGAGGGGGGATACTTCAGCTTCAGCTGTGAAGCTTCGGTGACCTCCTGAGGTCTTGTTGGTCCGTGCAGTTGACCCTTTGCTAAACCCTGCCTTTAAAACATTACTGACCAATCGTACCTTAGCAACTGCTGCA
The DNA here is from genome assembly GCA_030578255.1 of Tiaroga cobitis. Lineage (NCBI taxonomy): Eukaryota > Metazoa > Chordata > Actinopteri > Cypriniformes > Leuciscidae > Tiaroga > Tiaroga cobitis. The sequence goes on from CM060599.1 coordinate 50,159,829, forward strand.
TTATTACTTTTATAGTTTTTTTTTTTTTTTAAATCTATGGAGGATCATTGTGTTTCAGTGTTTTAAACCTATAAATCCTACTGTTTCATATTTGATATGTAATTTCTAAATTATCAACATGATCAAAACTGCTGAAAAACCTGTTGCACACAATCTACTACATGCCTTCTGTCGTCTGATTGATAGTTCATACTTTTTTTTAGCAAGTAACTGGCCTTTAAGTATTATTGTAAAAATGTCCAACTTCAGCCAGGTACTTTTTTATTGCATGCCTTTTTCTGTGAAATCTTTACTGATTATTATGGAGTAACTGCAAGAAAGACTTTAATATTGTTTGTAATGTTTCAAGATGAACACTTACTGGTCTGAATCAGATTTTGTTTTGGTTATCCATACAACATTTTCAGAAAGTTCATGTTCAAATGTGAGTATCAAATATGATCATCAGGCTTTTAAGGAATGATTATTTGTTCATCTCTCAGTCATCATTGTATTGCATTGCATTATATGTTTTGCCCCCACAATACAAACTACAGAGGTTTGATCATAAAACTAAGCATTTAAATATAATTTTACTGATTATTGGTCTGACAACTGACAATTGATATTGACTGTATATGGATTTTATATAAGTAATCTGTTACTATTATGAAAATCTAATTTATGTACATTACAAGCTATCAGAATTTCATCTCACTGTTTTGTAACTGCACCAAATTGCATATTTTTGCTCAGTTTGGGCCTCTGAATATTTTTATTTTTAATTTTTTTTTTTATTTAACCTTTATTTAACCAGGTAAGCACGTAGAGAACACATTCTCAATTGAAACGGCGACCTGGCCAAGATAAAGGTTCAAGATAACAAATAGTTACACATAAAATTATACAAATTACACAAGGAAATTAAAATTTAAATAAAATATAAATTTTCTGGACAATGGAATGAACAGGGTCGGTACATAATCTATAATAAAGGGATCAGGTTGAATAATACCGAGGTGTTTTTTTTCCTCCTTGAGTATGAGCTCCATATTCTCATAATGTATGAGGCATAAAAAGCCTGATGTATCAAATTCACTTTATAACTCACAAATCACTTTATAAGCAAGCACATTACTGAATTAATTCCTATGCGTTGGTCTGAAAAGCTTAGTAACCAAAGGGGCGGGTCTTAGCGAAGGGTCAGGTCCTGCACAGGTCTGTGTCCCGGGGTCATTTGATTGGCAGGTCTTTTGAGATGTTGCTCCATACGGGACAAAAGGAGAATGTTAGTGTGCACAGCTGTTTGTCTGACAGCACGTCTGAGTCACACGGTCAGCATGCAGAAAGCGATGACATCATTGCCCTGCCCTGCCCCCAGACACTGCCCTGAGACTCTGATGAATAGATGTGGAGAGCTTGAGTAAAGTGTTGAATCATTGTCCCAGCCGCCCCCTTCACCCCAGCGCTAATGATTCCCTCTTGTCTGTGTTAGAGTATTGGTTTTTTAGATTTAAAGAAATGTGGGAGATTTTCTTTCTTCAATTGTTGCATGCGAAGCGTCAGTCATTTGATTTGTTTGTAAATTCAATGCTTCTGATGTTGAAGTCTGCCCATAGAAAAGAAAAAAAATCACAAATCTCTTTAATATCTCTCTTGTTTCTCCTACACACCAGTGAGAGAGCGAATGGAGACTTTTGTTTAAGACTTCTGTGTCTCAGATGTTTCTCCTGAGGAATAAGCACATTTTGCGGGAATCTCACACGTGTTTTCTTTAGAGTTTCAGAAGAGATCTCAAACTGTGTCAGATTTGCCAAAGAAGAAGCAATAAACTTTCCTCTAGGTGGGCATGAAGCGATGCATGTGGCATCAAGAGGGGGCAGCATTTTACCGATATCAAACCCGCTTCAGAACACATGGTTTGTTGCCACTTTGCAAGAAAAGCATCTCACCACAAAAGTTCTAGATTAATTGCACTGATGTAAAACGGAGCCTCGTCCCATGCTTTTTACATTAGCAGCTGAGCCCAGAGGCCCTGGCCATTGGCACGGCTTTGTTTTACGTGGTCTTTAAAAGCTATTTCAGTCGTGAGAAAGCACTTCTGTGTTTGCAGTGTCATGGTACATTTACATGACAAAGGCTCATAGAGTTCGAAGTGCTGTCTCAGAGCCCTCTTCTTGTCTTCGGCCTCGCTAACCTCTCCCAGACACCAGCCCTGATCCGTTTTCACACTTGAGTTGATCCATATGCAGTGAAACTGTTTTATACCCCACAGTGAATGCTCCATGAGAGGGATCTGGACAATGTTAGTCTTCAACTGCATGATGTGTCAGAACACAGAGAAATTTTTAAAAAAAGACCCTGCGAATAGAAATCATATACTTGAAGCAAAAGAGGTTGAGTAAACTTCATTTACTCACCCTTTTTTTTCATTTAAGTATGCTTTTTTTATAATCATTATGTCGTTTCATCCACCTTATTGTTTTCTTGCCTCTTTAAAACACAGAATGAGTGCACTGGAGATCACAATTCTCCCAGCTTTTGACTTATTGTATAGTTGGACAAGATCAGTTTAATGAGTTGTCAACTACTGCGATTGAATTCACAAATGAATCATTCGACGCAAATTTTTATCATGTTCACTGAGAAGAATCGGTTCAAAAGAAGGAGTGAGGATATTGTATTGGGTCTTATTCTTTACTTCGAAATAATTAGTGTAAAAATGTAAAAAATTCTTTGTTACTGTCCACCATTGTATGTCACATGACTGATAACAGGTTTAATTATATGTGACCACAATATTGACATTGAAGAATGATAGTTGAGGAGAAAATTGACTACTGGTATAGTACTTTTAAGGTGCTTTTTTTGTCTGTTCTTGAGTTTAAAGTGCCCCTATTTTGCTTTTCTGAATATTACTTTTCATGCAGTGTGTAATATAGCTGTCTGTGAATGTAAAAGGTCTGCAAAGTTTTAAAGATCAAAGTGCACGGCAAATTAAGTTATTGTCTCCCAAAAGAAAGAATCGATTCTGAACTGCTGAAACGAGTCATCAGTAATTCCACTCTCACTTCCTGTTACAAACTCATAACAATATAACAAATTTGCATAATGCCAGCATATGATTTTCATTGGCTGCTTGTGAACAACGTCTACTTTGACCCGCCCTCAAACACTGTAGTTGAAAGAGTTTGGAAGAGTTTGGTTCGCGTTGCCAATGTGTTGAGAAGACGCTATTTTCAGCGCTGCAAATCCACTTGGATCCATTTCAAAATCATGAGGACTCGTGCTGGAATTGATATTTGGAAAAACCCATTCCATCGTTACTGTTCGTATCTCTGTGTATCAAGCGTTGAGGAAGATCTGGAGCTGAAATTCAGGTCTAGTAATAGGCGTTTAGTTTCCGACATGTATTGGAATCTCTTTGAGTCATTAGGTGATGTGCAATGTATATTATGCAATTATGAATGTGTTTTTTGACATCGGATGCATGTAAAGCTATTGTAGGAGACCTCAAAAACTAAATTAGGAACCTTTAAGATTACATAATAGGGGCACTTTAAAAATTTAAATGGCAAAAGCTCATACCAGTGTTATTTTTATAGTATATATTGAATTGGTTTTTATTTTAGTTAACATTTTAGTAATTTTGTTGTGAGAAAAGCAAATGATGACAATGTTAATTTTGAACCGTTTTAGTTTCTGTAACACGTATTCATGGCATTGTGTGTTGAATATATAATTCCACGTGCATTATAGAACACAGGCAATTTGTCCATCAAAAGTCTTATCTCAGCTTCTCGTCTCTCATCTCTCTTATCGCTGTAATAGTTATAAAGGCACTCTGGCTAATATCGTCTTATAGCGATTATGTAAGCCTGAACCACGGCTGAGCAAATTACAGCTTCATTCAGCACGACTCAACACTGCCCATTATAGTTCAAGGACCAGGGGTTACTCGCTTCCCCCGACACTAACTTGGAACATGCTGCTATATTTCAAGGCAACGGACAAGGTATTATTAGCCATAAATGCTATCGCTCCCTCGTTCTGCGCACCACCGTTTGGCCTTGCTTTATATGCTGAGTTGGCTAAATTTGTCTTCCCAAGACAGAATGTAACTTTGCGAATACCCAGCTCTACTTTCAAGCACTTTAAACGCAAACAGACGCGATGCGTCTTCCTGGCTAGGTGTGTTCCCGCTCACTGTACTTCCCCTTTCTCACGTCGCACATCTCGGAGAGTAACGCTCACATGTAAATGAGACATTTTGCTCCAGCGTGCCGAAAACAATGCGTGCAGTGAGAAAACCGCTCGTGTTAAATTACACACAGTGAGCCTCATTCATGACCATTCAACACCAGAAGAACAAATATCTGTGCAAAACATTAATAAAACCATTTTAAATAATGATTTTATGAACGATTTACACACAACTAGGTTCTGCGTGTGTTCTGTGAATAAGGTCCAGTGATTCTGGTGGTGAAATTAATACTTTTATTCAGCAAGGGAACATTATATTGATTAAAAGTGACAATAAAGACATAAGGTTTCCAAAGATAAATTTCAAATATATGTTTTTTTTTCATATTTCTATTCATCATGTGCGTTCTCAATTGATGTTATTTAATTATTAATATCGCACACACTCATACAGTTGGGTTTCCATGTTTTATGGAGACTTTTTATAGAGATATTAGCCGCATTTACATTACATGGGAAGAAAAATCGGAATTGGGTCACTTGAACCATGTACACAGATCGGATATGACATATGAATGAGGCCTAAAACTGATCTGAGAATATCAGAATCCATGTGCAAAAAAATCTCATGGGTTCTGATATTCTCAGATCAGTTTCAGGCCACCTCATATGTGCAAATAAACTAAAAATGTAAACAAAATAAACATTGGAAAAAAGCATTTGGTCCAAAAAATAGGCTAATCAACCATTTATTAAGTAAAATATGATCTGATTAATCCACTGAGTTACAACATTGCTTGGCAAAAATAAGGAACCTACGGTTATACTATTACTTGTTAGAAGAATGGTTTGGTTATTTTTAGTAATAAACTAGTGCTCATAAGATGCAAGAAGCATAGGAGGTTTGTGAATGACAATTGATGGTCGAGCCATCATTAAGAAGAGAGGGAGTGAAACAAGATCCTTGAAAAGAGAGAAAAAGACCCGTCTAGAGAGACATGCTGCAGTTTTGTGGATTCTCGGCGGACAGACACATGGCCTGCAGACGCTTTAAGCTCATGACTCAGAGAGAGGGGCTATCTGTGTCCCGCTCCGGCAAGCCTGCGTGTCCTACACATGTCTGGAGACGTGATACATGATCCCAGAACTGCCATCCAGAACAAGGCCTTAAGAATCTCAGCTGGAATCTGCCCCAGATTTTCCTCTCAGCGTTTTACCTCCTTCTTACAGTGTCTGCGAGGCTGCTTTGCACTGTTTGTTTGGGTGAGCATCACTAGTACTACACTGCAAAAATGATTTTTTTCCTTTTCTTTTTTTTCAGCACAAATATCTTAATATGCTTAAATAAAGATACTTTTTTTTTTTGAGAAGCAAGATGACATCTTGACATGTCAGAAAAAAATAAAATTGCAGCTCCAATAATATTGCTTATGATGGTGGTTTCATTTTCTGCAATGACTTTTAGTTTTCTAGGTGGATTTTGAGCGCTAGAGTTTTTTTGAGTGTCGACCAAAGAGTTTTTTTCCAGAGGCTAGCATATTTTTCCAATTGTCTTCAATATGAGTGCCGTGTTTTTAAAACGGCAGCAGCGTGACCTTATTAGATACTCCCGTTCAACCTGTTAACACAAATATCTAATCAGCCAATCACATGACAGCAACTCAATGCATTTAGGCATGTAGACATGGTCAAGACTATAGATATCCATAATAAAGGCTAGATGTCTCGTCCGCGCTGCTGGCCAATGGAGGTCGACGTCCGCACCTGGCGGCCATCTTGTCACAGGCAGCTCGCTCACTCACAACATTGTGTTTTAACGGTGCATGTACTTTTTAAATAACCATAACTTGCTCAATTTTCTACCGATTTTCAAACGGTTTGGTTTGTTATAAACGAGATGTAGTTATGACACTGCAAACTTATGAATAATAAGTGTATAAATCAATAATCATCCAGAATTATAGCTTCGAATTAAGATTTAAGATTTCGACGAGATAAGAGTATTTGTGTTCGTGCTGATCACTCATCTTACATCAGGCACCACAGAGCCCGCCAGAAAGCTTGCCTGTGACAAGATGGCCGCCGGTGATGACGATAGAGACTCCGCCATAAGACATCTAGCCTTTATTATGGATATCTATGGTCAAGGCAACCTGCTGAAGTTCAAACTGAGCATCAGAATGGGGAAGAAAGGTGATTTAAGTGACTGAACGTGGCATGGTTGTTGTATTTCAGAAACTACTGATTTACTGGGATTTTCATACAGAGCCATCTGGGTTTACAGAGAATGGTCCGGAAAAGAGAAAATATCCAATGAGCACAAGTGCTGTGGGTGAAAATGCCTCGTTGATGCCAGAGGTCAGAGGAGAATGACCAGACTGGCTCAAGCTGATAGAAACTTGAGGCAACAGTAACTCAAATAAGCACTCGTTACAACCGAGGTCTGCAGAAGAGCATCTCTGAACACACAACACTTTGAATCTTGAAGCGAATCTTGAAGCGAATCTTGAAGCGAATCTTGACACTCCTGTCAGCTAACAGCAGGAAACTGAGGCTACAATTTACACACAGGCTCACCAAAACTGGACAATAGAAGACTGGAAAAGTGCGTGTCGATTTCTGCTGCGACATTCAGGTGGTCGGGTCAGAATTTGGCGTAAACAACATGAAAGCATATATCCATCCTGCCTTGGATCAGCGGTTCAGGCTGCTGGTGTAGTGGTGTGTTATATATTTTCTTGACACACTTTGGGCCCTTCGTACCAATTGAGCATCGTTTAAATGCCACAGCCGACCCGAGTTTTGTTGCGGACCATGGCCAACTCTTTATCACTGTACTCATCTTCTGATGGCTACAGGTTACAAGCATGTCAGAGGTTACGGGTTCTAATCCGCACTCGCATAGTTTTTTGTCCTCTTTCATCAAAACCGAATATGTTCATCATTGGTTGCAGTCTATATCAAGCAGGGACACGTTTGTGTGCATTTTATTTTGTGATTTCACCGGAACGAATAGAGAGTCTCCACAACGGCGATAGATTGAAGAGCGCGTCCGAGTGAAGACTGCGCACGCCACAAGAGAACAACTGTCTCCATGACACTGATAGCAGCGGACACGAGCGCTCAGCTTGAGTTAAAAAACAACCGATTTTAGAGCTAGATCTCTTATTTAATAGCGAACTAAATGAATGCTCTGCTAGTTAACTGGAGATGTTTTATTTATTTCTATTAGGTGGATCCATGCAATGTTTCAAAACGTGGTGGGGGACAATATCGATCCTGAGAAAAGTGGTGGGGACATGTCCCACCCGCAAATTACGCCTATGATGACGACGACTTCACTGCATCTAAACAAATCAACCCATAGCCCACCCGGCCACGAGGGCCGGTGGTCTACGAGATTTCCCTGTAGATTTTTTGGTCCCACTCCGCCCCTGTTCTTGATCATGACAATGAGTTCACTAAACTCATACGGCCTCCACAGTCTTTGGGATGTGGAGGAACTGGAGATTCACATCATGGATGTTCAGCTAACAAATCTGCAGCAACAACTGCATGATGCTTTTATGACAATATGAACCAGAATCTCTGAGGAATGTTTCCTGCATCTTTTTGAATCTATGCCACAAAGAATTAAGGAAGTTCTAAAGGCAAAAGGGGGTCCAACCTGGTATAGAGGGTATGCGTTGACGTCACTCTCCCGCCGGAACACACTCCCTCAGCCAGACTGAGTGGCAGAAGAGCTGCTGAGTGACTGGATTTAATAGGAGAAACTGCGAAAACTGAATAAAACAAACGATTATCCGTTTAATCTAAAAGTTGGACTCGACATAGTGTTCCTTACAATTTACCAAAGATCCAGTGATCCGTGGATATTATTGACATGCAGCAGGAATCGTGTTTCCTGACATATGTACCTGATTTCGACGGATGGGAAATACATAATGCAAATTTGCCTGTGAACGCTTTATATAAATACAATATAGGAAGGTCTAAATCCATGTGACTAAAGGGTAGGTCTAAATCCATCACTTATATCAATGTTATATATATATATATATATATATATATATATATATATATATATATATATATATAAATTTTTTGTCAGTGTTTTTTATTTGAAAAATGTCCAATTATGCAGAATATACGATGGTAAATATTTAATTGATGAGTTGTCAATACAATATATAACAATGTATGTATGTATGATTTTACCCCTAAATTCAGCAAATTTACACAAATGATAACTGCAAATCCACCTTTCGCTGCCTGGATCCAGTTGTTTCTGTGAATTGCAGCGATCCATTTGCTTCTCTGTTCTGTAGCTTTCAGCAGTCTGTAAAAATATTCCTCAGATTTCTTGTCAAATCTAGTTATACAGTCAATCTCAAAGCTCTTTCCCGGTTTAAAAGAGTTTTGGGTGTTTATCGCGCTGAAAACAAATGCTGCCGCTCAGTCTTTTTGCCACTCAGTGTGTGTAACTGCAGTCACTCCGGCCGACCGTGACGTCACACGCATTCCCTCTATAGCAAGGTGTACCTAATAAAGTGACCGGTGAGTGTGTGTGTGTATATATATGTCTTTTGAATGAGCAAGATGTCGATGTGTGTTTCACCAGCTCTACCACACTGCTCTGTTGTTTGGCTCTCAGGGACGGTCAAGGCCGCTGTGTCTGAGTCGGTCAGTGTTTTGAGAATCGAAGAGACTGCCTTATCAGTAGCTTCAGTCATTTCGATTATTATTTTTATTTTTTTCTCCATTTCTGTGATAAGTTGTAGCGCCTGTCTGTCTGTGCTACCACTGCCCACAGCTGATAAAGACACTGAGCCGCTCGCTCTCTCTGTCTCTGGTCAGTGCCGTGGAGGATGAGGGAATGATGGAATCCTGTTCTGATCTTAACAGCTCGTGGAGCTTGTGTGGACATGCTGGATGAACACAGTCTGACTGCAGATACTGTGCTTGATAAGTGAGAGTGGGATTAAAAAACCGAGTGTGTGTGTGTGTGTGTTTATGGGGGATGGTGTTAGAATACATGTGTGTGTGTGTGTGTGTGTTTATGGGGGATGGTGTGAGGAATACATCTCTGGTTCTCAAATGGTTTTGCTTCAGGATTCAGATTTCACATATTGGACATAAAGTGGTGACTCAACCACAGTACTAAAAATGTTTATTGTACAATGTACAAAAATGTCTTTTAAAAAAGTAACATTGCTACAAATTGCATAGTCCCAACAATATGCAAAAGTTTTAATATGTGTAATGATCCACTAAAGGCAAGTTGTAGAGAGAACCCATTATCAATTTAACTAAACAGAAACATGACGTGTCATGAAGCATGAAGCATGAAACATGAAACATAAAACAAGGCCATGGCATGACGCTTACCGACAGAGATTACAGTGAAACAAAACTTGCCGAAAACACATGGCAACCATGGCTGCGTTTACACTTGGCATTAACGTGTGATCACCGTGATCCGATCAAGCAGATCGGATCATTAGCCAATCAGGACATGGCGTGTTTACATTTGTTCACATTAAGTAGCTCGGATAACCGATCGGATTTCAGTTTCCTGCATAATATTTAAATTAGGTCTGTGGCACGACACCAAATTAAGAGTAAAGATAATACCAATGAATCAATCTACCAATTGCTTTCACTCACTCACTTTACTTTCCTGTGCAATCTCCAGTCTTAGATCAAATTAATGTTTTTGAACGAAGGAATAGTTGATCATACAAAAATAACTGGCTTGATCATGTTAAACAAGTCACATCATCAATCATCTGGGTTTAAGGTTATAGCGTGCAATGACTATATTGACTGAAATGGGAGATTGATAAACATGCTGAAACAATAAAAACATTCAACATTTAAAACGTAAAAAAATTACGATTCCGATTATTCCTCTGCAAAGCAGCTTTGCTCTTCATTAAGATCTTATGACTGACCGTGAGTGTACAGGCGATCGCCTCGTTCAGATAATAGTATCATGCTAGTATCATGATACTACACACAAGGTATCATGCAAGTCTAAATAAACTGTTTTAAAGATTGATGTTTATTGTAAGGTTCAAATAAGTCTACTTTTTTGTTCTGAACTGCGCCTGGACATTATTTTCTGACAGCCACGCGGGGAGACTGGGTGTGATTTATATGACGTCCAGCTGTGAATGCAGACCGGCTGGATCGCGTTTACATTACACTGAGATCCGGAGCAGAACCTGGACACGCTGATCGGATAACATTCCCATCAGAAGCGCGTTTACACTTGTCTTTTCAATGTGTATGTGGACAACATCCGGATACAGGTCGCATGTTAATGCCAAGTATAAACGCAGCCCATGAGGGCTTAAATACACAGACTAATGACACGACAAGAGACACCTGTGAACAATAAACAGACGATTAACCAATGACAAGACACATGCAGGATCACATGACAAACAGGGAATCACATGACAAGACACAGAAACATGACAATCGAGACCAAATCGTGACAATATGACATGTCTACATGGGAAAATTGCCCATTTTAAAATTGCATTAATAGCAGCAGAAGTGTGAAATTCAATGTTTTCATGCAGGGCTGTAACTAATGATTATGTTGATAATAAGTCAGGTAATTGTTTCTTTAATTATTCAGGTTTTTAATTTTATTTCTGTGATTATAAAAGCATGATATTTTACATCCTAATATTAGAAAAGATGTGCTAACTCAGTGAATTCTTTGAAGACTTGTTTGCTGTTAGAACAAGCTGAATTTCTAACATTTAGAGAAAAGAATAGAACCATTTAATGCAAGTTATGCGCTGGTGAAATTGACCTCTGAAAGACATTAAACAGCAGAAGTAATCCAGCAAAGCACCTGACCCATATGAAACTCTTGTGCTTTTTTAAATGCTTTTTTTCTTCTTTTTTATAATGTTATAGTGGGTTTTTCAGCACTGTAGAAGGTTTTCAATAATTAATAATGCAATTCATTGTTGATTATTTTCATGCTCTTGACAGCCAATAATTCACCACACAAAACCCATGTTTATTTTAATTGCAAGTGAACCCGTATAACCCATAATCTCTGTTTTGTTCATGGTTTTTGAGCATGAAGGCATATCACACAGCTTGTTCACTGTAGAGTTTGATTGGACATACATCACAAAGAAAACACAGGAGATTTTTTATTTACTTTACTTTCATTTACTTTACCTTTTATTTGATTTGATTTTTTTTGTGTTATTTTATGTGTTTTTTGTTTTGTTGTTTTTTGTTATTTCATTTCATATTTGGAGACCCTGCTGTATAATGTTGTTAAGCAAACAAAGTTAACTCTAATAGTTGACTCTAAAAATTGAAAATTTGCTTTTAATTGACCCACCCTCAGGCCATCCAAGATGTACAGTAGTTGTCAATTTTATTCAGTAGAACACCAAAGAATATTTTTAGCTAAACAAAATGAATACCCATGACTCCTGACGATATATTGAGGTCATATGAAGCATATGATCGTACGACATACGAGTGCAAGAAACTGAACATTATTTACAACATTATTACCTGTAATCCACAGCCTCAGCAAACAGAGCGCGTTCTTTTTTGACTCTTAAAGGCCCCATTTACACTGCATGGTTCAAGTGACCCAAATCCGATTTTTTCCTCTCATGTGGCACAGATCGTATACGACCGGTGAACGTGTAAGCAGGAAAAAAACGCATGGATTCCGATTTTCTCAGATCGGATTCAGGCCTCACTCATATGTGGTAATAATCGGATATGAATATGATATGAATCGGATACGTGCATTTGCGTGTGCCCTGTAAGCAGACAAATCGGATATTCCCCAGTAAATGCGAGTCGTAGGCCTACGTCATTAAAAAAGTGACGTCAACTCAGGTGGACACCACCAACTGAGATCACATGACTTATTACAGGCGCGATGGAGGACGAAGGATACAAACAGTGGAGCAATGCGGAGGTTTCATGTCTTTTGAGTGTTTGGGGCGAAGAGACAGTGCAGGCAAAAATGCAGGGATGTTACAGAAATAAATCCGTGTTTGAAGACATTTCACGAGATGTGGGGAGGCACGGTTTTAAGCGCTGGTGGCTGCAGTGCCAACAAGGGCTCTCCTCTTTTTTCTCCGCCGTACGAGACCAATGTTTTGCTGACATTTTTGATTACTTTTCCAAATATTGTGGAAAGCAAAACACTGGATAATTTTATTCGCATCTGCATCCATTGCATTTCGTGCTGTTTTACTTCCTTTTCCGGGTCAGGACGTCTACATTGGGTAGTTTCAGCAGTGTATAGTGTAAATGCAAAAATCGGATACGGGTCCCTTTTAAAAGATGATGTAAGCGGGTCGTCAAAAAATCGGATATAGTCAGAAAATCGGATTTGGGCATCAAGACCTGCAGTGTAAATGCAGCCAAAGTGACAGTAGCCGTTGACCTGCATTATACGAATCACCAAGGACCACAGTTTCGGCTAAAAACTTCTTTACTGTTCTACTGAACAAGAAAACAATGGCCTGAGGGTGCAACAGCAAATTTTCTTTTTTGGGTGAACTATCCCTTTAATATTGGCCATGTATTGGTTATCAATATAGGCCCTTATTGCGTATCGGTATCAGTAGATTGTCAATATCAGTGCACTCATAATTCATACAGCACAGGCCTCACAGTGTTTGTCAGTCTTGTGTTTTCTGCATGAGCATGCGTGTAACTTGAGACTGCTCGATAACACCTCCCTCTCCTTCTCCAGCAGTGAGTTTTGGGTTCATGTCAGCACTCCACTTCCTTCTCAATGAGATACTTTCCACCTACAGAAATCTAAAAGAGTTACACAGTCAGTTTCAGTCCAGAACGAGAGAGGACGTCAATGCATGACAGGGCTAGCTATCAACACAGCGCATTCCTGCAGCTCAGAGAATGCCACTAGAAATTAGCCTTATGAATAGACCTCAGTTGTTTTTATTTATATATATATATATATATATATATATATATATATATATATATATATATATATATATATATATATTACTAAATAAATGTAATTGCTTTTAAATTAGCTCCAACTGGTTTAATTTGATTGTCTTATTTATTTATTTATATTTATTTATTCGTTCATTTTATTTACTCATTTATTTATTTGTTAGTCTTTCAAATTGGCTTAAATTGTTTGAATTATATTCGCTTTTGTTTATTTATTTATTTACCGGTCTTTTAAATTAGCTTTAAATTTATTTGTTAGTCATTCAAATCAGATGCAACTGTTTTATTTCAAATCTCTTTTTTATTTATCGTTAATTTGTTTAATTGTTTATTTGTTCATGTAGCCTATGCATTTATTTATTTGTTTGCTTTATAAATTAGCTTCAATTGTTTTAAATCAGTTCACTTGTTTGTCTATTCATTTATATATTTATTTATTTGCTAGTCTTTCAAATTAGCTTCAATTATTATAATTCAAATCTCTTATTTATTTAATCACTCACTTACCAGTCTTTCCTATTTTTTTCTTCTTCTGTTCTTTAAGCCTGGATCTGAATTTTACCTGCATCATGAACTCATTTCGTTTAGTTAACAGAAATCAGAAAAACATCTTGCCATGTCCTGATGAGGACGCTCATATGAAAGCGTATTTGATATGAATGTTGTTATGGAGTCTGATCAGGAGTCAATGCGTCGTGGGATTTCTGCACTCTAAAAGCGTCTTGTCCTGGAGGGCTGGTTAACCCTATAACACTAGGGTTGTAATGTGACCAAATAACTCTTAATGTTCACAAAGCCAGGAATAGTTTTTGCTGTCCTCAGCTCTTTATTGGGAGACTATCTGCAGTGGAGGTCACATCATTTGCCGTGAGATAAAGTTATAGTTTTTCTCAGACCTCCCTGATGTTCTAACTATACTCCTTTTTGCGGCTATTTTATCAGGAGTTTTTATTAGAATGTGGAGCTTTTTCTGCAGGGAAAAAAACACTTTCCGAGTTCCCAAGGCCACAGAAGGATGAGTCTAGAGGAGAACCATCTCTCTGCGAGTCTCACACGGACGGCGTCCCTGGACGGAAAGCAGACTCGAGAGGTTTATCAAAGATTTAAAAGAGCAGACATTACCGTCCACTAACTTCACGGCTACAGCTGTTTATTAACAAAAAAAGGTCACTCAGAGGAACAGCAGATCTGAAGGTGATCCGTGCCGAGGACAGAAGTATGAATTTCCACGCCAGAAGAGTCACATTGCCCGCTATCACGCCTCTCTGCCTGCAGAAAAGGGTATGAACATTTACTATTTATGTGTTTTTACAGAAACATTACATTAATAGGTAATGCGAGAGGTTTAATCGTTATTTGAACAATGGCTGCAGACAAAACCTTCGGTCATGATTTCTCACTGTGTATTAGTAGGCGAACACTTCCAGTGAAAAGTTTGAAAACATTTGACAGAATGTATGTTTCTCATTTTGATCAGAAGTAAATTCAATTTAAATGGGGGAATATATATATATATGGTTGATCCAGATAGTTTAAAGCCGGAATCTAGCCAACAAAAAATCAGCTCAAATATAAACAGGTTTTCATTTGTGTTCATTTTGGTCACTACTTTATTCCCATCTTTCCATGTGTGTTATTTACGATTTTTTATTACTTTACTAGTGTTACAAGTTGTGGAAAATAATCACAATAAAGAATAAGCAGGTGTGTCCAAACTTATGTTCCCCTGCTAATTCATTGATGCTAATTCCAAACACTGATGCTAATGGAAAAAACAACAACTTTGTATCCAAACCCATTGCATTTATTTCAAAAGATGTTGCTGTCTATCATAGTGTCAGTGTTGCAATATTCCCTGGCAAATCACTTTTGGAAGTGGATCCAGTTCATTGCAGATAGTAGCTTGTTTTATATGAACACAGAGCATTTCTTTCTCTCTTTTTTTTTGCATTTGGAATAGAGCATCGTTTTAAACACCTGTAAATGTCACTGTCGGGGAATCGTGATCTCCTCATCGTTGTAGTCATCACCGTATCCGCTGCCAAAAGACACACTCTCGGCACTCAGTCGGACGGGCTGAGATGAGTTAAACAATGGCCTGACTGTAGTGTGCTGTGAATCTGACAGCTTGTGGAAGTGCTCTCGGAAAAGCCACGGTGATAAAATGACATTTGTGCGAGAGCTGAGGAAAGGTCAAGCACAATGCTGGAGGTTTGTTAACATGTGAGCGGCTCTCTGCAGATCTTCATATGCAGGATTGTGGATGGGAATAGCTTGGCTGTTCACATGATACCCGCCAAGTATATTACTGGCAAGAGTGAGTGATTTCAGTAGTATTCATAGGTATGCAGGTATGGAAATGCACTTCTAGCACAAATAAAAGGGTTTACATTTTAACCTCTCAAAATGTTTTACAACCTATAGGGTTTATGTTTTAGTTCCTGTCGAAACGTTGATGTTGTATAATTCAGTGCCTATTAAACATGCCAACTGCACACTTTACTAAAGACCTTTCAACTTTTACTGTATGGCTGTGGACGGACACTACAGACTTTTTTTAAAAAGTTGAATTATTTTTATTTTAACATTCTGCCTTTGAAACACTGTCTAAATGACATTTCCACGCAGTTTGCAAAAGTATGGAATTTGATTTGAGGAATTTCCAGGTCTGGAGAAGTATGGAAAAAAGAAAGCAAGAGTATGGAAAAATATTTGCATTTCCAGACTATTTCGCCTATTTAGTTTTCTATAATAGAAAAGCTGTTTAGTATGGAAGCTTGTTTCCGCCACAGAATGAAAAATAAAAAAGGTAATTGTGACTTTTTATCTCACAATTCAGACTTTTTTTATCACAATTGCAAGATATAAAGTCAGAATTGCGTGATATAAAATTGCAATTGTAAGATATAAAGTCAGAATTGCGTGATATAAAATTGCAATTGCGTGTTATAAAGTCAGAATTGCGAGTTATAAAGTCAGAATTGATTGATATAAAGTCGCAATTGCGTGTTGTAAAGTCAGAATTGCGTGAAATAAAGTCGCAATTGCGTGTTATAAAGTCAGAATTGCGAGATATAAAGTCAGAATTGATTGATATAAAGTCGCAATTGCATTTTATAAAGTCAGTATTGTGAGATATAAACTATTCTGAGGGGAAAAAAGTTAGTCTTTTTTCCCCTTAGAATTGGCCTGATAACTCTCAATTGCGAGTTTATATCTCACAATTGTGAGAAAAGATGTCAGAATTTCGAGATATAAACTCGCAATTATGTGTTATAAAGTCAGAATTGCGAGATGTAAACTCGCAATTGTGAGAAAAAAGTCAGAGTTGTGAGATAAAAAGTCTCAATTCTGTCTTTTTTTCTCGCAATTGCGACTTTATTTCTCAGAATTGCGACTGCAATTGTGAGACAAAAAGTCGCAATTTTTTTTTTTTTTTTTTTTTATTCAGTGGCGGTAACAAGCTTCCATAGTTTAGTGATTCTTTACTGATTGTCAAACACGACTGAATGAATTCAAGATGCACTTTTTCATTATGCAAAAAAAGCCAGGTTATACGTGTTTTAGGTTTCTTCTCATGATATTCTTTGCACCATATTACAGAGCCTCTAAAACAACCGTTGCAAAAATAAAAAATATGCAGACTGCGCACGAGAAACCATTAAACTTAGCATATAGGACAATGCACACTGAGCCACTATTGTGCCATCAGCCCATTCGGGTCCTGGTCTCTCCGCCGCCACAGAGGACGCGTTCAATTGGACATTATGCCTTGATATTAGAGGTACTACCCGAATGAAAGCCCCATTTTGAGCAAATAGATCTCTATTAATTCATGAGAATCCATACTTTTTTTCTTTTTTTTCACATAGTAAGATGGCAGTGAAGCACAAGAAAATGTACAACTAGAAACTGTAATGCGTAAGCACTCAAAAGAACCTTGTGCGCATGTGAAAAGTTTCTCAAGGGCACGAAAAAGTTTCTCTTGTGCATGCAAAAGTCTGTATATTTTTATTAATTAATTTACTTTTATTTTAGGGGCTTTGTATGTTGTCACTTTGAGAAAATCAATAAACAAACCCCTGAGAAAATCAAAAATATGTACAGATGACTGTACCATATACCAAATATGAAGCTGAATCTAATGTTGTGTGAAGCATGGGATTTTGAAATGGAAAATGTGTAGGAAGTCTGTGCAGCTCATTTGCATAAACTCTGCTCAACTTCTCACATTTCCAAAGGTCGCTGTCACTCATGTTGCCCAAATAGCAAACACTCATTGAAAGACTTCTTATGCTGTTCAGCAGTGGTGACCTCACTGAACTCAGATGACCTTAATGCTTGTATTTATTTATTTATTTCATTTAATTGTTTATTTAATAATTGTTTAAGTTAATAAATAAGTTAAGACTTTTAAATTAGCTCCATTTATTTATTTGTATGTATTAACTCATCTTTCAAATTAGCTTCAATAGTTAAAATTTGATTCTATTTATTCATCCATTCATTTATTTAATCATTCATTCACTATTTGTAGTTTGATTATCTTTGTCTTTTTTTCTTTGCCTATTTATTTATGTATTCACTAATCTTTCAAAATACAGTAGCTAGTAGCAATAGTTTTAATTTGATTCTATTTATTTACTTATTTATTCATTTGTTCATTGACTAATCTTTCAAATTAGCTTCAACAGCTTTACTGGTTTGTTCACTTCGTTCTGGTTAAGTTGGGGAGAGATTAAAAATCTAAAACCTTTTGTCTCTTTACAAATAGTTCTTGATATTGATATTTATTAATAAAAAGAGAGAGCAAATAAGTGAGTTCTGGTAGCTTTGTCACTGCAATGTCAACACACCTTGTTGCGTACTGTGTGTGCATTGAACAATTAATAACATAAATAAGGCAAACAGAATACTATTTTTTTAGTATTAGTCAAATATATTGAGGATTTTACACTGACTTTATATGTAATATTACAAGTATGCATGCATGGGTGCACTGTGAAGATCACATATACTCATCTGTAAATGCATCAGAAATGGAAAAGACTAATGTGTGGATTGAGTGATGGATGAAGGAACGCGAGGTAGATGTGAAGCTCTGTGTTTCTGATAGCACTGCAGCTGCAGAACAGCAGTTCAAGGTTCACTCAGGCTGCTGATCTGCTCTTTATGTTCCCGTCCTTGAGCCGGCGAGTCTCATGCTGTCTTTAGTCGTGTCACAATATTTATGAGTTAAGCACACATGAACCACCTCAGAATCTAGAATTACTAGTGAGAATCCCAGACTTACCGGGATAGGTTGGGTCGATTAAAAATCATGGCGATAACAAATTTGTATGTGTGAATTTTGACTATATTTTAAATATGTGTCTTCTTGTATTGTTGATGAAAATAGCATCGTGCTGTTTTTTCTTTTTTTTTATTCCAACAAAAAGCATAGGCTAAATACATGCAGTATTTTGTTTTATGAAAAACTAGAACCGTTTTTCACAAGGAGACTTGAGTGTTTCATTGAAGTACATCGCATGTTTCTCCTAAAATTCCCCACAATAAAAATGGACGCAGATGAGTCAGTTGTTTGGAGATTAATGTGGAAAGCACAACTAAAAACATTTTGTTTTGTGAGAGTTTGATAAGAAATGTTTGAGGTCCTATTGAGATCTATTGCAGACTTTGGTTGCAATTTGAGACAGTGAGATGATCGCTTGTAAAAGGAGACACATGTAAGATTAAATCTGAGAAACAGGAGACTGTAGCAAAGGCTCCATTTAAACTACTTTTAATCGTGTTGCCGTCTAGCAGAAACAATTGAGATAGTATAGTGGTAGTGAGATAGTGTGTGCCTCACACTGTGCCTCAACTTGCATTTTCTCCTTTAAAGATTTTTTAACTCGGAAACACTAACCTCCACATCGACTTTATTTTTAACTAATCCAAATGAATGTTTGCTAAGAGTTCATTGCGGGTGCTAGTCTCACATGGTGGTTTTAAGTTATTTTATCTGTGCACTAAAGGTTAATGGTAACCTTTTACCTGTCATTCCTAAATTGCATTAGAAAATCTGACAAATCTTTGCATTAGAAAAAGTCTCAATGTAATGCATGGATTTACACTGAATAAAGCAAATCAAACAGTGGTCTGAATACAATTCACTTTAGCGTCAAAAATGACTCTCTTTAAATTTTGCGTGTGATTCAGAATGCAGTTTTGCGCTCTACAGTGCTGCTTTTCCATTGTTTTTCATGCACTAGATTGTCATCTTTATCTTGCATCTTTTGCCGCGTCTAGCACGAGTCTCAAAACCTTGCACCCCCCCCCCCTCTATTGCCCTGCAAACAGTGTCAAATGTGTTGCAAACATTTTTTCACATTGATTTTAGAGTCGCCATGATATAAAAAAAGCTCACCTTATCTTTTTTCTAAATGCATAATGCAAATCTTATTGTAAACAATTAATCCGTGCATATGTTGCATTTTTAGAAAGAAAAAAAAAACCAACTAATTTTGACCTTGTCATGGTTCATCAGAATGTCACAACTGGACCTTCCTGAAAGGTGACTTCGGTCTGGTGATGCAGGTTCATCTGCCATGGATCATGACGTGGATTTTTAATTTGATCCTTGGGGTTCAATTACAATTTTAATAAAGTTTTTTTGCACAAAAAAAAAACAGAAATGCGATATATGTAAGGGTTATTGACATCTCTCAAAATAACCCCGACAGGATGATCGCGTCGGGGTCTTGATCAGCCTGAAGGGGGTTATTTTGAGAGAACCACCGGCTGGATGTACATTATCCCGCTTATTACACGGCTACTTGCCACTTAAGTAAATAATTAGACACGAAATATTGATCTGAGTTGAAATATTTGATTATGTCTTTAAACGTAAAGCGCGGAAAGATCAAACTAAACACACATTTAAGAGATACGGTATACAGTCATTCATATCACTAATTACACAGCATTTCGCCACATAAATAATTATGGGGATAAGATATATTGATTTCAGATTAAACTGTTTTAAAATCGTACCTGTTTGTATCTCATAATCCAACAGTGTACAAAATAGATATTACCATGAAACTTGCTCAGTTGATTACTTACACAGGATATAAAAAAAATGTATTAAAAGTTTTTGAAATGTGTATGTTTAATTATGCAAATTAGGCATTATCTCATTAAATATGTGCGATTTTGCATAATATATTTTTGGTAGATAGATATGAACATATGATAAACCCAGGTGCAAAATTATTTTTTCATTTTGTTTACACACAAGATGAAAAAAAAAGTTCAGAGGGATTTCAGGATGCTTTCATTACCTAGGAAATCAAAATATACTGTCCATACCCTTAAAAAATCGATTTTCGCCATATTTTTTTAATTAAAATGTCACATAAATCAGGCCAGGAATGATTTATTAACAAATCCCTCTGAAAATATCTTCAGAATACTGCTAAGTGTATAACTGGAAAGTTTGGTGTTTATAGGTGCCACATAGGCTGAGAAGTTTGTACTGGAGAATGACAAAAAACTCATTTTGAGAAAAAGGCATTTAAAGATTTAAGTAGGGAATTTAATACATTTCTATCGGAAAACATTGCTCAAAAACAGAATAAATGCTCAGGCCCTTAGTAATAATAATATATAATATTTCAAGCTCATGAAAACTGATTATTTAAAAACATGGCAGGCATATAAGGCCTACAACTGCGTAACTCAATGAATTAACATTGGCAGAGTACACCACGTGATGCGTCTGAGCGAATCACGTTAGCAGAAACAAACAGTAGCCAATGAGATTTCGTCATTAGCTTTAAATCACCTTTTGGACATTCACGATTGGTTACTGATAGAAAGGAAATGCCCATATTTGGGTTACATAGGGTTGTGCAGGAGACTCAGAGCTTTACTGTATGTTCACACCGCCGCCGACTTGAGCGGCAAAGAAGCTCTGGCCGCTTGTCAAAAAGCACGGGGAAGCTTGTTGACGCTTTGGACGCTCTGACGTTGCAGGGAGAAGAGAAGTGTCACAACATGAAATGAAATAAACAGAAAAAACAAGCAATACATCTAGGAAACCTTTTATAATGACAGCATTTTTATAACCGTTTTAGTCACATTTGGTCGGGGAAAAAAAGAACAATTAGCTATTATTATTATTATTTGCATTAGGCTATTATTTGCATTAGTGCAATTGGTCAAATCGGTGTCACCATGAGCAAATTAATTGCATTCCCGTTTAAAACGAGCGTTCGTAAATATTTCAAATAAAAGTTGCGCTCATTCTCAAATGCTGCACTGCTCATTGTTGTGCAATTATTTCCCTCCTAGTTAAAAATATTATAAATCATCAGCACGCACTTCATCAACTCACCGGAGACACCAACTATCCCAGCTATTTTATCCCATGCCTCGTTCTTTTGTAACTGGTCCCTCCCTATAAGCAAACAACGTCATGTCATAAATGATAGGAAACCCAGCAACGGCGATTATTAGCTTCTCCTCCATTTTCTCGGAACTAATGTTTTGGTAGGAACGAAAGTTTACATTGTATGTTTCTCCGGAATCAGCCAGCGCGAAGGACGTCTATATTCCGATTGGTTGCTGGCGTTTTGCCGCTGCTTGCCGCTGAACCGCGTCATAGCTCATTACCATAAAGTTGAGCTTCTTTCAACTTTCTGATTGACGCTCAAAACGCCCAAAACGCGACGCCGATGGATTTGACGCTCCTTGCAGCTGAGAAAAGCCAGCTTCCATTGAAAATGAATGACTTCCGACCGCTTTGGAAGCTCAAGTCGGCGGCGGTGTGAATGTACAGTTACAACGATACCGGTCATGACTGACTTCAGTAAACAGACGGAACGCGGCGTGACGCGCTGGAATGCTAAACTTCTTGGTAAATTCAGGAGAAACTTACTGCCGCAAGTAAACAAAATGTAATAAAATAAACATCTTAAAGTAATATTTTCAACGTTTTCTTTATAGCAGTTTGAAAGAACACATATTGAAGGAGTAAACTAGCCAAAAATCTCAAAACTGATCACTGCATGAAAAAAAATCGCCTTAAGGCCGTGTGTCCACCAAAGCGTTTTTAGCCGGCTGACAACGCTAGACACTCTGCTGAAGACGCCTAGCTGTGGGCGCTTGAGAGCGTTTTGGCAACGCAGCGTTTTTTCCGTTGAGACGTTTCGTTGCTATGATACAGAATATCCGCAGCACAGTTTAGTTGTAACTGATTTCGCAGATAATTTGTTTCATACTAAAAATAAATGTTTCATCCATGTTGTTCGGTTAGCTCTGCTGGTTGATGTCGTTGTACAGAAAGAATGTTGTGACAGTTGGTCGGTGTGGTGTTAGCCCCGCCCCTCCTCCACTGTGATTGGACGGCTGGGTAAAAAGTGACAGTGATGAGCGCTGCGTTTTACCCAAAGTTGAACATTTTTCAACTCTCGGCGACCTGTAAAAACGCCGGGCTCTCAGCGCTTCAGCGTGAAATAACCGCTCAGCGCCTCGTTACGCTCATGGCGTTCTAAAAACGCGGCGCTCCCATTGAAAACACACGCCAGGCGCGTGGAAAAACGCTTTGGTGGACACACGGCCTTAGCGACTGAATGCCAGTGTGAGGTGTCAATGGTGTGAGGATGTATAACCATTCATCAATATCTGACTCTGGAGGCGGGCATATCCAAATCTATTTACCTGTGTGACATCACATTCCCACAATATTCTAAAGAGCCGTTTTTGGAGCTTGATTAAATACTGAAAATGCTTTGTTTATAACAAGGAGGACCAATTCATAGAACCAAATCCCACTCCCCACCCTACGTTTATTTCTTTTTTGATAATCTATTCATCTTCGAAATGCATCACAACAATATGGGAGATAAGATCTGACGCTGCTTTCGTTTCAGTGCAACTTTAAGTCAAGTCACATTTATTTCTATAGCACTTTATACAACACAGGTTGTTTCAAAGCAGCTTCACATTAATACACAGGAAAATAACAGAATCTATGATGCAAACTTTTTCAAATAATGAGACAAATTCAAAATCTGCTGTAAAGCAGCTGTAGCAAGACACTCGTGTCATTATTCAGCTTAAATCAGATCGCTGTTAAATCAGTTCAGTGTTTGTGTAAAGTTCATCAATTATGAAGCAAGTTCAGTTCAGTTATAAGGAGCTCTACAGACAGCAGTTGGTGTAGTTTTTCAGCTCAAGTCAATTCAATGTTGATTCAGTTCAGTTCAGTAGCAGATTTGACGTTGCTAAAATTCATCAGTTATTAAAACAGTCGATTCAGATTTAAACTTTTTAATTCTGTGGTGTGACTTGTTTATAATCGTTAGATTAAACTGAGAGGGTTCATAGCACTTGCATATTGTTGTCTTACTGTTAGTTTAACTGCTTCTATTGTTCTCATTTGTAAGTCGCTTTGGATAAAAGTGTCTGCTAAATAAATACATGTAAATAATGCCAGGTTCACTTTATCACACATGTGCCTAATATTATTGTGAATATTATAATCAATACAATATGCTCGACTGAGCCTGAGAGTGTATTGAGATCTTAGCCCACTTTTATAGGACAGGAACAGTATGAATGCCAAGGAGTTCACTTTTTATTCCACTTAAAATAGTTTCTTTTCGAACATCCAGCATATTTATTCAGCCACATATGATGTAATATATATATATCACATTTCCTCTTGTAGGGCACTGTAGGCACTCTTTAACGTTACCGGCTATTACTCATTTGGGTCATTCTACGGAAATGTCCATTTTTCTGTCCGTAGCCTTTACAGAAAAATTACACTTAAAAAAACACTTTAGAATTACAATTTCTTTACATTTTGAAATAAAACAATACGTTATTTGAACAATTACATCTTCTTGAGCCATCAAGTGGCAATATTTTATTTTTAATTAATTATACAGAATTCCAAACACCACAGAAGTGCTCGTCCCCACAGTCGTGTACAGAGGGAAAATGCTTTATTTTGAGGTCAATAACAGGTTTTTACACCATTTAAAATACAATATTGTATACATAACTATCTCATATATTATGTAAATGACATAAAAAACGAAATGCAGAATAAATATTATAAAATTTATAATGAAAGTAGTGGTCCCCTGGAGTTGTGTCACTGGTGTTACCGTTAAACAAAAATCTCTTATTTTGAAATAAAAATCACGCTGATGACATCACTTGACTTCCTTCTTCCAATTTCCTGGATTTCTATAAAGAAAAGCCCATAATAAATCCTCTGTCTGTTTTCAGTTATCAGAAATATTCTCATTTATCTCATGATTTCATATGAAGCTTTTAGTTGAAGTCACTGGTATGACCTACTTTATTGTTAGGTAATTGTAAAAAAGTGAGAATACAAATGGATTAAACTACTTAATTTAGTTAGTATACCATGATTGACAACATGTGGCTTGATACCTTGCAGCAGCCATTTTGTAAAATGAATTTTTCATGAAAATTGTCACTGGTGTTACTGTCACTGGTGTCACCTTTCTTATGGGTAACACCAGTGAGTCTATTTATAGATAAACTTAACTCAAAGCTATTCATTTAGATTATATGCCAAATGTAACAATTTAGTCTCATCTACTTAATTATAGTTGAAGAATAATGATATTTGGTCTTATGCATGTCATTGGTGATTCATTGTCACTGGTGTTACCGTCTTTTTTTTCTGTCACATTAAATACAATGCCATACAATGACGTGATAATAATTTTACATCCATTTAATTCTGCTACACTCAAAAGTTAAGATTTAAAGGATTGCATCATTACTTGATTTTAACTGGTTTTCGAATATTTTCATTGTTATACCAAATACAAGGTTGCGCAAATGAACTAACCTCATTCAAGCACACTTTTAACAAACCTGATTAAAATAAATAAAACATAATCTCCTTATTTGTTGCATTATTATTTTTTTTTGGTAACTCTGACTACATGTGCGGAAAAAAATTGAAATAATATTTCATAAAAACATTTAATATTGCCAAAGAAGTAAGGTAACACCAGTGACAAAAAAATGGTACATGCGATCTTTAAATGAATGCACACAAAATATAAAAAATCATTAAGCTGTCATTTATGCATATTCATAAAGTCAAAGGGTAATCTAATAATGTGGTGTAAGTTTAAATGTTAGAAAAAGAAATACATTTTAAGACATCTTGCCATACCAAAAGTGGACGTTTCTGTAGAATGACCCATTTACCTTTAAGGACTGTTTATATTTACTCTGATAAGGAGCAGCAAGAACCCTGCTCGTTTTATTACCTTGTGACTTTAACAGGTTAGGTCTGGTAAATGCTTGTCAGAGAGATTTATAGAGCCAGTCCTCGAGAGGGGTTTTCCTCCTCCTCTCTGTCTTTTTTTGTGTGTGTGTGTGTCTTGTAGGTCTCTCTTACTGATTAAACAGTGGATCGTTTACCTCATTTGGAGATGATGTCACTGCGGAAGGCTGTGATTGGCTGAAAGGGTTGCTAGCCCCGCCCCTGCTGGGGAGCATTGACCTCCTTTTCCGGCGTGTCCTCCCTCGTTCCTACCAATCTGCCTTTGACACACTCTCTCTCGCTCTCAACCCCCATCCATTTACCTCACAGGGACCTTTCACTCTGTGACTTTGAAGAAATTAATATGTTTGACTTAAGAAACTATTTTAATAAAAGGGTATATTAGACTTCCAACAAATATGATCTGGTCAAGCTCAGACACTTAAGCTTTGTGACTTATGACCAAAGTTAGTCCTTCGTCTTGTGTTTTTAAATGCAAAAATGATTTCATAATTAATGCCTTTTTCAGCTGACATACTACATTTTCTTTAACTGAATCTCCTGTTTTACTCAGAATTATAAGTCATGTTTTTCAAACAGTGTAATTTTAAAGTCTACATGAAATAAAAGCTCACCATAACTATTTTATAGGCCCTGTTTACACCTGGTATTAAAGGGTTAGTTCACCCAAAAATGAAAATTAAGTCATTAATTACTCACCCCCATGCTGTACCAACCCCGTAAGACCTTCGTTCGTCTTCGGAACACAAATGAAGATATTTTTGATTAAATGTGAGAGCTGGATCACTCCTTCATAGGCTCCCTAAGGGAATGAATCCTGACGGCCAAGAAAGTCATTAAAGAAAATGTTTAAATATTCCATGTCGCAACAGTGGCTCAACTATAAGTTTATCAAGCGACGAGAATACTTTTTGTGCGAAAAAACAAACAAAAATAACGACTTTATTCGACTATTCCTTTTCTTCCTTCTTTAATAACTTTCTGGGCCGTCAGGTGTCATTCCCTTAGGGAGCCTATGTAGCAGTCATGCACCTCTCAGATTTAATCATAAATATCTTCATTTGTGTTCCGAAGACGAACGAAGGTCTTACGGGGTTGGTACAGCATGGGGGTGAGTAATTAATGACTTAATTTTCATTTTTGGGTGAACTAACCCTTTAAGATGCGTTTTGGTCGATCGGATCACAAGTGGACGAGGGAGACACATTCCTGTTTACACCTGGTGTTTTAATCCGTCTCTTTTGTCCACTTTCAACCACTTCTGTCCTGATTTCTTGGAGGGGATGGTCTATGGGTATGTAAATGTATGTTTTTTTTTAGATCTTTCGATCTAATGGACAAAATAACTCACTCAATTTATAAATGAACGCGAAAGGAGACACGGAAGAACATACGGAGAGTATCAGCTTTAGTTTCTGCTCTGACAGCCGAAAGATCACGGATGCTGTGAGTGTGTGTTAGAAATCAGGAATGGTGAGAGAACATTGTGCTTGGTGCGTTTTTCATCTTCAAACCAAACTTGGGTATCCAGCCGACAAAGTTTAAATCCCGTCTGGCAACCGCGCTTCCTATAATGTTCACGCATTAGGTCAGTAGGTGGAGAGTAAACGGTCTTTTGTGGCTGTTTGATCTCATTTGACCACATGAGTGTTTACAGTACGAAAACAATCTGGTAGAATGCGTTTTTCGACTACCTCTGGAAGTGGTCGAAAGTGTAAACAGGGCCTTTAGAAATGCATATTTGTCTGTGCTGGTTTTTTTCCCCCCATCAGAATGATGTAATTTCCTGGAGGATGATGTCATTCAGGAACTGACATCAATAGCTATGTTTCCATCACCCTGTTTTTATTGTGCATTTTGTAGTATCGCATCAGAAACGAGAGATGGAAACTAGGGCTGTCAGTTAAACGCGTTATTAACGGCGTTAACGCAAACCCGTTTTAACGGCGTACATTTTTTTATCG
Source organism: Tiaroga cobitis (assembly GCA_030578255.1). NCBI lineage: Eukaryota > Metazoa > Chordata > Actinopteri > Cypriniformes > Leuciscidae > Tiaroga > Tiaroga cobitis. Next base: position 50,187,297 of record CM060599.1, read on the forward strand.
CGCGATTAACGGTCTTTTTGGCCTAGCAAACTTTGTAGTTTTTTCACATGCTGTTACAACAGGACGCGGCATGCGTGCGCTGCGCTATGAAACCCATTCATTTCAATGGCTTGCGCTGCGCGAGGACGTTTTGTTGCTTCGTCGACCAAAGCGCAAGCGGATCTAGCTAGACCGGAAACAAAACAACAGGCGCGCCGCACACACTTTTGGGCTTGCGAGCCGGCCAAATAGTTGGTTAACGTTACGCTTTGAGTGGATGACGAGCGCGAGACGCCGAAATGGATGCCAATAAGATCCTGAATGGAAAGTTTACTTTTAAAAAGTTGCCAAATGGTTCCATTGACAAGACCAAAGTGATCTGTGTGTTTTGTCGTTGTGAACTGAGCTATCATCATCGCAGCGCGTCCAGTCTGAAATACCACTTGATGGCCAAGCACACACACACACACACACAGCTGATGCGAATTCTCCGCCCCCTCGTCAATATCAGGACCTCGTCAGTATTTCTTTCACCCTTTTATTAATGGACAGTGTTACATTGAGAGATTATTTGCTCCAAGTGAAAATGTTAGTGTGAAATTGAACACAGTGTATGTCAATGTTGTTTTCTATAAAAAACATTTGCAAAAAGCAAGCCGATCCACTTTTCCATGTTGATAAGAGCATTAAAATGAGAAAAAATAATGGGACAAAAAGAAAATCAAGAGACATTTTGAATAGATAAAAAATAATTGCGATTAATCGCAAGTTAACTATGATATTAATGCGATTAATCGCGATTAAATATTTTAATCGTTTGACAGCCCTAATGGAAACGGGGGGATCCCTTAGTCCGCAAAAAAGTTTTTACGTTCGCTTGAGGTGGTATTTGACTTGTGCGAAATAGAGTTCATGCAAATAATGTGAGATGGAAACGCATTTGCCGAATAAATTCTGACATAGCGCACATTAAATCCACGTGACTGATAGGCTGTTTCCTCATGACGGGAATTCCGGCTCTTTTTACGGAACCGAACCGGATAATCCGGCTCAGCTCAGTATACATTTGCATATGTTACTCGTCTTGTTTTCTGACCCGATATTAAGGATGATCTTTTCGCCACACTACTCGACCACACACACTCCATGCAGTGACTGAATATTATGTTAATGTGTAATTCAAAATATGGATAAATACTGTAATACTGTATAAATAACATTAAAATAAACTACACAGCAGTGGGGAAGATATTCCTTTAACAGCAATGAGATATAATGACGACATTTCATTTTTTGAATGAACTGTGCCTTTGATATTATGATAAAACAGAACAAACAAATATGCACTCTGAAAAATACTGGGTTGTTTTAACACAATTTTGGGTAAAATATGGACAAAACCAAACTTTGGGTTAAAAATGTCATTTAAAATGTTAACCCAATTACTGTGTTTGTCAATATTTGTTCCAAATGTGGGTTGAAATAACCCAGCATTTTTTAGAGTGTGATTTCATGAAATAAATGAAGAAGACGTGAACATGTACTGCATAGCAGAAGTGACTCACTTTCTCGCTCTCTCTCGCCCTTCACCCACCCTGTGCAACTTCAGTCCGGGTTGACCCGTCGGGTCTCGCATTTAACCAGCAGTTTTCTAATTGCTTGCTGGGATTTATGCAGAGGGCAGGGGCCTGTCAAGATAGTGTGAATAGGAAGGTGGGGCAAATCTTGTGACTTTTCTGCCCCCCTCCCCCTCCGGTGTGTGTACGCGGGGGCAGCCGGCGCGGGACTCACCCCCGCTGGATAAACGGTGGCAGGTGATTGGACAGAGCCATGGTGACATGCATCAGCGGAGCTCTCTCTAATTACCTCATTTGAGCTCGGCTGCGGAGAGAGAGGAAGCTCGCTGCTCCCCGGCTGATACTTGCGTTTATGTTGTATGTCCACTCAACTCTTGAGAAATGCTGTGCGCACAGCCCTACATAAGCTGCCGAGCTTGTCCCAAATCTCAGCCCTGCCTGGCGCCCAGCACAGGGGTAAGTTGCACTGAAATGCCAATTTACTCGTTTTTTTTTTCCCCGTGTATGTGCGTGTGTGAAATCGATGCGAGAGGTTTGAAATGCTGCTCTGTTTCTCTGTGGGATCATTGGAAAGCAATTCCCCGAAACTCTAACAGCTCTAAAAGGAATTATATGGGGTTCTTCAGCGCATCCTATGAGGATATGAGGCGTAGCAGGGAACTCCAGCGCTCATGAAAGGGAACATTCATGACTTCTCCTGCAGCACAGGCTGTCTGCACTTTGAATGAACGGGTTGTTGCACACTATATGTAGGGCATGAAGTGAAATTTAGTTCAGAATGTCCTTGTGGGAAGGTAAAGGAGTGCGTGTATCCAATGATCATCACTAGAAAGGTAAAATGGCAGGAGCTTGTTGCAGTGTGACTTCCTTTACATGGAAAAACTGCGAATCCATGATTGTGTTCAGAATAGTATGCTAGCGTTCTGCTCTTACTATTGCTGTACTGTGTATACTGTGCATTTTATGATTTGTTAAAAGGTTCATCTTACTGCAGAGCTTATGTGGTGTACTGTATCCCACAATGCACTGCGCTTGACTTGACCTTCCATTTTCAGCATGATGAATGAACCGGAAAATATATCTGCATCTTTTTCCTGCTAAAAGTTAAGAAAAGATTATTGCACACGCACATGGATGCAAAATAGCTATTTATTTTAAGACCATGTGACAGCCACTGTTTAAACTGTTATAAATCAGCATATTAGAATGATTTCTGAAGGATCATGTGACACTGAACACTGGAGTAATGATGCTGAAAATTCAGCTTAATAATAACATTTCACAATATTACTGTTTTTTCTGTATTTTTGATCAAATAAATGCAGCCTTCGTGAGCAGAAGAGACTTCTTACAAAAATATTTGTAAAAACTTTTGAACTGCGTTGTTATTTATTCATTCATTAATTTAAACAGTCCATAATGTGTGTTATTTAGTAAGCAGTAAGCTAGTGTTCCATTCTGACTACAGTCAAAACCTCTTCCTGTTGCCATTTGTTGCAGGTAATCAAAGTGTACAGTGAAGACAACACCAGCCGAGCGGTGGAGGTGCCCAGTGACATCACTGCCCGGGACATCTGCCAGCTGTTCATCCTGAAGAACCACTGCATTGATGACCACAGCTGGACCCTGTTCGAGCAGATCCCACATCTGAGTATCGGTAAGCTGCTCTTTTCTGAGCCAACAAGCATTTGAACAATAAGAAAAACGTAAGCAAAAAAAGTGCAATAAATGGATGAACTGAATATTTTTGTCATCGAATGTATTGCAGTTCAAATAAAGGGTATAGAAAAACCTTTCCTCATCATTTTAAACTGATTATTATTTGAAGGATGTGCGTTCTGATTCTAGAGAGGAGGTATCATAAAAGTCCATATGCATTATTTGTGCTGTAAGTTTTCTATTCACTCAAAATCTTGACATCCACTCTAGTGTTATTTTAGTATGATTTATATACAATCACAGTATTTAATATTTTGAATCAGCAAGGTTGTTATGTGCTTGTGTCATTTTTATTAGTGTTTTATTTATATTTTTTTATTTATTAAGGCGAGACACTACAGGTGAATAGGGTACATTTTTTAACTGGCAGATATTACCATGAAACTTTCCCAGTCGATTACCTACATTAAGATGAGAAAAAAAATGTATTACAAGTTTTCTGTAATTTAATGTTTAAATATGCAAATTAGGCATTATCTAATTAAATATGCACTAATTTGCATATATTTCTAAGTTTCTATTCTAAATCTAAGTATTGGATAAAGCCAGGTTCAAAATTATTTTTTCATTGTGTTCACATATTAGATGGGAAAAAAATTACAGAGGGATTTATGGATATCTACTTTTGTTATCCTGTAAATCAGAATATACTGTCAATAGCCTTAAAAAAAGATTTTTGCCATGTTTTTTGGAATAAAATGTTATATAAATCAGGCTAGGAATAATATATTTACAAATCCCTCTGTAAATGTCTTCATAATATAACTAGCTACAAGACTGGAAAGTTTGGTGTCTATAGGTGCTACTGAAGTGGAGATTTCGGACTTGGAGTATGAGAGAAAGGTCATTTTGAGAAAACGGGCTTTAAAGATTTAGCATCAGCCAATGAGATTGCGCATTTGCGCCCTTTTACTTTCACGATTGGTTGCTGATAAAAAGGAAATGACCATATTTGGATCCGACAACATTGTACACGAGAGACAGAGCTTTCTAACAGTGTGTGTGATGACAGGGTGCAGACAGCGATCGCGGAGCAGCGGGAGGATTTAGATCGCCAACTTTTGACGAATTTATGAGAAATCTACAGACGCAAACAGACAAAGTGTCGTAAAATAAAGACCTAAATGTGTATTTCGGACTTTTTTTCACTACAAGTCTGAAAGAAGACATGTTATTGAAGACAAATATCCCAAAATCTCAAAATTGACCAGTGAAAAATGTTTTTGCCTGCCGTGTCTCGCCTTAAGTTATTTACTGTAGCTTTCATTTATTTTATTTCATTATTAGGTTTAGTAGTACTTCAACTTAAAAAAGTTTTTTAAGTTTATATATATAAAATTTTTTTTTTTTTCATTTTACGAAAACACTGATCTTCCCTAACTTTCCTTTGCGCATTGATGAGATTTCATGAGAGTAGTATCGATGTCTGATTCGATGTCTGATTCGTTCTTCGTTCGAGTTGAATCTTTTGAATGAATCAGTTGATCCAGTTCACAAAACTGGTCGGAATGATTCATTCACGAGTCAGTTAGTCTCTTATGCCCGGTTCACACTACACAATATTTTTGTCTAATATGTTAGTCACAGTGTCAGATTATGCAATCTTGTCTCTTAAATTCTTGCTGTGTCGTGGACAAAAAACATGTCCGACTACACGCTGCTTCTCGACCAATCAGCGCCTGCCGTCTTTGCCGAGAAGGCGTAACTAGTGACTGACTTTGGGAAATAAGAGCATGAACAATCAATGCTTTTCCAGTACTTCAGAGGTTACTAAAGCACCTCTACTCTGCTTCACCAGCATTTATCATTTTTCCCTCTGTCGTGGTATTCTCTCGAGGAAACATCATAAAGACAGGAGCTCCACAAATCTTTCCTCCATTGCATAATTCCACCTACAGCAGCAGCACCAATACCATAATCTCCTTTTTGTTTCATCATGTTTGAAAGCTGTGTACGGAAGAGCTTCTGTGCTCCTAATGGTTGGCTTCACAGATGGGACGAAACCCGTCGTCATGTTAGTCTTTCTGTCGGGATGTCATGAATCATTGTTGGTTGTCGTCCACTGTGACACACCATACAAGATAAAACGATCGATTCTTGCATCCCGACGCCAATTGTTGTTTACGAATCACCACGACACCCTACGTCACATGGATCATGCCATAATCAGGGTGATATCATGTAGTCTGAACCTGGCATTAGTTCCAGCCTGATGAGAAGTGATTCAGATGCAGTAATTAAACACACGCTCTGCACGCTGGTTTCCAGATTGGTGTGAATGAGCCAGTCAACAGCCTCCGTCTGCTCACATTCGAGCAGGGTGTTCCTCTTCCCAGGGTTAAAGACGCAACCTGCATTATTTATATCTTCTTGGTAACATGTCTCATTGCTGGAGTTTCACACAGGTAGCAGCGCTAGTGGGAACACATGGCAGGATCCCTGTGTGTCGTCTCCATTCAGAACAGCCCAAATTGGGATCTTGATGCATGTTTTTCCCCAATGAGTGAGACTAGCAAATAGTTGATGCAGGGCTCTCAAGTGTCATCGAGCGTGACAGTCACTCATTTCGGTCTTTTGTCACGCACTCCAGCCACACATTGTATTTCTCACGCTGAAAAACAATTTATAATATATTTAATATGCCGTATCGCCCGAAATGTATCTGGCTGCGTCCCTCTCACTATGGAACCGGCAGGAATCAAGCGCGTTTGCCCTGGAGTTCTTAGCCTGCCACTTATCAGCCAATCAAAAAAAAAGAAAGTGGTTACACAATAGCCAATCAGAAAATAACACTATTGTATCTGGGTAAGATTCAAGATTAGTCATGATCTCCTGTTTTAATGTTACAAAAAAATTCACAGCTTGTTTTGTGCCTTTGGCTTGCTCAGTTGGGGATATTCAAATTAATTAACCAATCATACCATTGATCGGCTCTACCAAACTTGGATGTCTTTTTTTTCCCAGTAATAAACAAACATTGTTAAGTTGTTTTGATTGATACTGTGAAGCAGCTTTGATACAATCTGTATTGTGAAAAGCGCTATATAAATATATTTGACTTAACTTGACTTGACTTGTTTGACACAAACAATGACAACTTGACTGCTGTTAGAGAATGTTTCCCTGATAATTAGCATCGGTGTCACTCTTGCCTGACTTGAGAGCCCTGTTGATGATTACCAATCATGCACTTTTTATGGGCTATTAGTTTCCGAAAGATGCCATTTGATTATGCTGTGTTCATTTTAAAATCAGATTGGGTATATTCCTACTTTGATATCTCTGACTTCTGACTATAAAGGGATTCCATTGGCAGACGTTCGTAAAATGACATATCGAGAAACAGAATGGCTATCTTTCGCCTCTGGCTTGCTTAGTTGGAGACACTTAATATTCAAAAGTATTATTGATCCGACTGTAGTGATGCTGTTTTATGAGAACTGAACTGAGCTGGACGATGACATCATATTTTCCAGAACGAAATTAACTGCTTTAATAATTGATGATCTTTACAACGGAACTGAATCAACACTGAACTTACTTCAGCTGAACAACAGTTGAAATGCATCATTTTATAAATATTGAGATATACAAAAAAGGCAGATATACATTAATATACTTTAAATATACATTGAAAGGCAGACGATATTAAGCTCCAAATGTAACAACATCAACATCACGGAGACGACGTAGCTCATTTGTTCATAGCCAATGCAAACAACATCATTGCATTATAGCAGTGAGGATCTCTGTCTGTTCACTGCAGTAACGCTATGGGAATTAATTAGTATTATATAACACTAACAGTAGTCTAACTCTTCCAGATGGCTGCTTCTAAACAGATGCTTTCCATTTAGTCATTAAACATGCATTTAGGGTTGCAGGAGCTGAATAATATTTAATGATAAAGTGGAATAACAAGCTCCCCCGCACATCATTCTCACTACTATTGAAGGTTGCTCATTATCAAGGCATAATTTTTGAAAAGAGTGTTAATAATTAATCCGTCAAGCCCACGGAGAAGTGGGATGGTAAAACTGAAAGCTGGAAACAAGGGCAGTAAAATATCATATTATCAAAAGAGCTGACTCTGTATTTTGATTGGATAAGCAGAATTCAAAGCGAGTGTGCTATATGCATGTCCTGAAAAGTGAAGCCAAAGCATTTCGATCACCCTGGTGGCTGGCTGGAGTACAGGTCATCGTTCAACCCCGCCCTCTCCATATAATCGAATGCAAGGGGGTAATCCACCAGCCGGAAACTGAGGTCTCCCCGGGGGCCGCCATTGGCTAACAAGCCTTCTCCTGCTGTTAGCATTCCATTGACTCCCATTCATTTTGGGTCACTTTGACAGCGAATAACTTTACATCAGAGGCGTTTAAAGACTCCATTTGTCCATTGTTTATTTCTAAAGAAACACGACAATTTATAAAAGACTCCATTACCTTGTATCTTACGCAGTGGTGGACGAAGTACACATACCATGTACTTGAGTAAAAGTAAAGATACTCAAGGTAGAATATTACTCAAGTAAAAGTAGAAGTGCTGCCTTTAAACATTCACTTCAGTAAAAGTACAAAAGTATTTGCCTTCAAATGTACTTAAGTATCCAAGTACTTGATTTTTTTATGGCTATAATGTCCTATTATAATTTGTCACAAGACTCTTGCTTAACTCAGTCTATGTGAAGACTAATGTCACTCTTGGCACACCAATCTATTAATGAAATGACATTAATTAGTCTGATATATATATATATATATATATATATATATATATATATATATATATATATATATATATATATATATATATTTGAATTGAATACATTTTTTGTGTGTTTAATTTTGGAGGGAAGGGGACTGTTCCCATAAAACATTTACAGTATTTACTGTATATATTTTTCTCCAGCGCCTATGGTCATAATTATTAACATCTTAATGTTATGATACATTCACATAAACCTGCACAACGCCATAAAAAAAAAAATATATATATATATATACACACACACACACATATATATACATATATAGATACATAACATATATTCTATGTTATGGGATCAGCCAATTTCCCTCCAAAATTAAACACAAAAACGTATTAATGCAGTGTTTCTGCTAGGCTACTCCCCAGAAAAAAAAGAAGCTATTATATTATAAGCAAGTAATTTTAGTGGCAACGTAAGTAATGTACATTATGCGTCAATACTTACCGATAATTGCTGCTGCTCTCTGTCCCGCTTAAAATCATTGTCAACGCGATTTGTTTGGAACTATTGAGAGCTACACGAATAACGTGACCGCGCGGCGGCGAGATCACTGTCACAACCATCTATGTTCGCAACTCTCATATTTAACGGCTCTGGTTCACGCTTAGTAGATAGCGCCAAGGCAAGTTCAAAACAAAGCGCGCGCGCTGTACTGTGATTGGTGGCTCGTTTGACCAGTTACATTTTTATCCACTCATAAATAAAAAGGAACGACTGATTTTGAAAATGTAGTAGAGTAAAAAGTAAGATAGGCCTATTTGACTTTGAAATGTAGTGGAGTTAAAGTAAAAGTCTCCCAAAATTTAAATACTTGAGTAAAGTACAGATACGCAAAAAAGCTACTTAAGTACAGTAACGAAATACATTTACTTCGTTACTGTCCACCACTGATCTTACGTTATGGCCCCGTAGAAGCAGTTTTGGTAAAAATAGGCTAACGATTGCGTCATAACACGCGACTCTCTGTCACACAGTACAGAAATGGCCGTATAGACAGAAGTAGAAGCTTGCGTGCAATCGGGTGGATGTGGAGGCATAAAGTCAAGGGAGAAGCCCATAGAGAGTTGTAAAGTTGATCCTCCTGCTAGCTCATGGACAGCTATACTAATTGCTTGGCAATCAGGAAGTCAGTGCTTCTAATTGACTTCACTTTTCTCCGTTGAAGTCTATGGGGTCGCTGTGTCCATTTCTTTTGCTGTCTATGATCGAATGGGACGCGAGCCAAACTTAAAAATCCAATTACACTTTTTTTCCAAAGGTGGTTTCCGTCATTGTAGGTTGTTCTTATCATGCATGTTCAAGTGTTCATTTCCCAATAAGTTTGGTTTTAGTCAGTTATTCGATGCTATAAAAACGGAGCGTAACATCATGATTGACAGCTGTGCTTGCGATTGAGTCTGTTCTTTAATGCACAAAATCTGCTTCAAAAGGTAATTCATGAGCATGCACTAAACTGACTTTTGTTTTTGGTTTCCAGAGAGAACCATAGAAGACCATGAGTCAGTTATGGAGGTTCAGTCTGGCTGGGGCATGGACTCACAATGCTGTCTGTACTTCAGGAAGAATTATGCCAAATACGAGTTCTTCAAGAAGCCTCTTGTAAGTGTGTGTTGTTCTGGTAATTCAGTACAGTATTCCCTACAATAAGGACGGCAATACCTTTGACCTTGCTGGGACATTTTTTGGTCCCCATGAGGAAAACAGCTTATAAATCTTACTCCGTGATTATGATCAGTGATTATACACAGATTATGCTCAGTTTTCTGAAAATGTAAAAATGCAGAAAGTTTTGTGTGTTGGGTAGGATTGGGGTTAGGGGATAGAAAATGCAGTCTGTACAATATAAAAATCATTATGTCTATGAAAATTCCCCATAAAACATGTAAACCCCAAAAAGCCCAAGCCCAAAACACACAAAAAGTGTGTGTGTGTGTGTGTGTGTGTGTGTGTGTGTGTGTGTGTGTGCGTGTGTGTGTGCTGTCGCCCTGGTAATGTATAATTGATTTGCTGAAGTTTAGCCAAATATCCAGAGTTACCTATTCAAGGTCATTAAAGATTGAAACACTGAGACACACAATAGGGCTTTTTAATTGTACTGGTTAAGAATTCAAGGTAATGCCTGAGTAATCAAGCACAGATCACTAAATCCTGTGATTTTAAAGGTCGAGGATCCTAATGGGGGATTTAACAAAGGGGCTTTAAGGGATTTCTTTCATAGCACACATAAAATGTCTCTAATACCTGACAGATTGAATATGTGTCTTGAGAAATTGCACTTGTTTCTGTGACAGCAACACAGTAAACAACTAAAAAGAAGAGTCAGTGGAGTTGTTTGCTTACAAATAATATTCACCTAATTTAATTTGTTAGCAAATTCACCTCAGAGTTATTTTTGTGAACATTATGGAGAATGTTATTCTTTTCTTTGGGTCATTGCAGGACTTTTTCCCAGAGCACATGGTGTCTATATCGAGTGAAACCAATGGAATCATGAACCACTCACAACTCATACAGGTGATGATCTTCATATTGTTATTATTAAATGTGCATAGAGTGATTTTTTCTTTTATCTTCTGCTAGCTAGTTTTCTTGGGTGTTTATACAGGCACATACTGATATATATACTTTTTATTATTAATTTGATTATCAACATTAATGAAATTAATTGAATATATATATACACGAGTTGGATAAAGGGTTTGTTTGAGCATGTTGTGTCTGACTTTCCTCCTGCAGACCTTCCTCAGTTCCAGTTCTTGTCCTGAGATTCACGGGTACCTCCACGCCAAAGAGCATGGCAGGAAATCATGGAAGAAGTTCTACTTCGTGTTAAGAAGATCAGGATTGTACTTCTCCAACAAGGGCACATCAAAGGTGTGTTCAGATCCGTCACACACCTGCTCGGCGCTCAGTTTCTGGCTCGCTAAAACTCTCCGTCCTTTGATCCCAATGCCACAAAGTCTGCAGGGATTAGCTTTAATTGTTCACAATACCACTTGTTCTTACTTATTAGATTCCCTTAAAGGTGAGCCGTGCATCGTGAGCTGCGAGATTATGGAGAAGTTCAAGAGCTGTTGGTTTGCAGGAGTTCATTCAGGTGCTGTCGTTCTGACTCTTATCTGATGCAGTCTAGATGTGATAGATCTAACAGTGCAGATTTATGGGGCTTTACTCAGTAAAACTTGTAGAGCCGGATTTTGTGTAACACTCCTGGTATGCCAAGTGCTGAACCCTTCAAAGTCACACAACAGGTGAGCTGTGTACCTGCACACTACTGTGCCAACCAGCACTACCCTCATTCTTTTTTCTTTTTACCACAATAGAGCTTTTGTTCAGGATATAAGAGGAACTCGCTGTCCACTTCATGATATCAGGCTGTTTCTGTGGGCACTTTTAGAAAATACACTCTCATGAAACACTTTCCATACACTCATTGCTTTTTTTTATGTGTCCACCAACAGTGTGCAAGAGTGGACATACTGTACATGCATCAGAGGAGAATCCCGACACATCTCAAATAGCATTTTATGTATCATATACACCCAATAAATTACTTTCAATGCATAATTTGACAAAATAACAGCTTGATTGGAAATGATGCACAATAAAGTTTTTTACACACACACACACACACACACAATCGCAATAGTAATTATATTTTATAGTTACAGTATTATAACTATAAAATACACATGTAAAGATTATATAATATAAAACTTTATTATAGTAATTAGAAGTCTGGGTTTGAGACACAATAAAACAATGAAATATATGCATAAAGCGTTTGAAAAGTAGCTAAATAAATAAATGAAAGGCTTGCTGGAAAGTGTCCAAGATGGTTTTAATGTGACCTTGATATAACAAAAAGAAAATGTGTAATATTACAAAATATTTTTTTTAATTAATATTTTACAAAAATGATCATAAAACATAAAGGCATTGAAGAAACAGCTGAGCAATTCAGCCAAGCAATCAAGCAATGGCGTCAAAGGTGAAAGAGTTCTGTCAGTTTGTGAGCCCACACCTTAGTCTAGTTCACCAATCTGTCTCTGTGAGTTTAGAAACGAGACATGTGAGGCTTATAAAGGTGAGACAAAGCCTGCCTTTGTGCCTGTGTGTGTGTGTGTGTGTTCCTGGTAAACCCTACATTATGGGGACAAAATGTCTCCACAAGGATGGCAATATTTGACCTTGTGGGACATTTTTTGGTCCCCATGAGAAAAACGGTGTATAAATCTTTTTTTTTTTTTTGAAAATGTAAAAATGCAGAAAGATATGTTATATTGTGTGTGTGTGTTTGCTTTTCTTTCTTTGGTGTCTCGCTCTGGCTTTTCTTTTTCTTTTGACTCGCCTCACTAGCAGTGTTGCTGAGATAAAGCTCCTGTCATTGCAACACATTTCCATGCTATCTCCTGCCATGGATATGCATATTACACCCTCAGTGTTGCTGAGCGGGCGAGAAGACAGCTGCCTTAGTCCCGGTTTGAGCTTTCAACATTGATTTCAATTCTGGAAAAGAGTTCAAACGTGTGAAATAACAAATTCAACGAGGTTTAAAGCTGAGAGATGTTCTCAAATCCACTTTAGATACTTTTGTATTTTTGATAACCAATTTGGAAGCATGTGAAAGTGTAAAATGAGCAGCAGTAGCTCAGCCTTTGAGACAAAGTGAGCTGAATTTCACCAAACCAGTGCAAGAAACACTGCCTGACTCTTCTAGTAAAGTGTTCTGAATAAGAATCATGTTTTGATTCCTAACCCTGTGCCACAGGATTCCCAGTGGCTTTCTGAAGAGACCCCTCCTCATGTGCACAGGTCAACTCTTTTATCTGTATGTGTCTGTGAACGCTCACACATACTCTTCTCTATATAACATTACAAATTCCATGCGTGTCACTCGTGTCCTGACGGTCTGTGAGATGCCGTTCATATCTCACATGTTTGGATTTATTCCGCGCTAAAGCAGGCTTACTGCTGGAACGAATGAATGTGAGCGCACACACCTCTCATATACGCTCACGTGTTTAGTGTATTATGATAGATGGCATTTTGAAGTTAATATTCTATATTACATTTTTAAATAGTTTTATATATATATATTTATATATATGATAATGATGTCCGGCCTAGGAAAATGTATGCTTTTTCCTGTGACCTTTTTTTATGCATCTTTTTTTTTTTTTTGCGTAAATAAAAACTAAAGTTTGACTGTTTTGCCAAATCATTTTGTCAGTTAAATACCCTTAGCCAAGTTTAGTGTTTTGTTCTTCCCTCATATTTAAGACATTAAAATATATATATAAATTATTTCACACGTTTTGACACACACACACACACACACACACACACACACACACATATATATATATATATATATATATATATATATATATATATATGTGTGTGTGTGTGTGTGTGTGTGTGTGTGTGTGTGTGTGTGTCAAAACGTGTGAAATAATTTATATATATATTTTAATATATATTTACACACACACTTGACTGTTCAAATACTGTTTTTATGGAATTCATATTTTTCTTCATCAAGGACACTTTAAATAATATTCTTTATATAGTTTATAACAAAAAATAGATTAATTATAGTTAAAAATGTATTCAAATAGAAAGCAGTTGTTTTAAAATGTAATAATAATTCACAATATAACTTGGTTTACTATATTTTGATCAAATAAATGCAACCTTGTTGAGAATTTTTTCACTCTTTTAATTTCTATTTCACAATATTTAAGCATTGTCTGAAAGTAATTATGTGTAGTAAATATTTACAAATTTTGGAAAAACAATTCTGATCATGAACTGGGTAACAGAGAAGAAAACTTGTTTCAGTTTGTAGATAGATTGCTTGCTAATTTAGTGGTTAACTTAGGAATAAATAGCAATGAAGTTTGTTTTGGATGTTGTATTATTTCTATGACTATAATTCTTATTTTCTCTTTTCTGAAGGAACCCAGACACTTGCAGTTCATTGCAGAGTTCAGTGACAGTGACGTCTACACATTATTATCAGCCAGAAAAGTTTACGGCGCCCCGACAGACTACGGCTTCTGTGTGAAGGTAATTCAATGCAAATAATCTTCAGGAAATCACACACAGTTTGGGGAATTTTTTCACATGCTTTATAATCAATCTCACTGTAATACTGAATTATACACAGCTACAGCAGTCGAGGTCAGTGTTACCAGTGGTTTTATGATTTAATAAGCCTCATAAGTCTCAGATTTATTGTTTATTGTGGGTTATATAAAACTGCAATCAAACAATCTGTCTGGCTGCTTATCTTTCGTGAACTTTGTATTGTGTCTTTAGCGTTACAAACATTGATCAATAAGAGGCATGTATATAAGGACAAAAAAAAGTCAAATTAAAAAGTGCAACTATAATAGCACAGAATGGCAGCAATTAAGTATTTCAGAGATCTATGCAATACATTTCTAAATCTTAGGGGCTGTTTACACCTGGCCACTTCATGCCTTTTCTGTGGTCGGATAGCTATCAGATCGTGAAAAAACCAGGTGTAAATGCCCTCCGAAACACATTCCAGACGGATTTGAATCCGATCGCTCAAACCACATCAGGAGGTGGTCTGGGCCGCATTCCAGACGAATCTGGACAAGTGTAAATGCATCTGGTTGTTGAAACCACATATGTAAATTTTACTCCTCCCAAAAATGCTAACAAAAATAAACGTGTGAGAGCGTGTTATATAGTCATGTTATAGTCAGATATGACAGATATGACGACGCCGCAAACTATCGCAAATCTTCTTCTTCTTAACCTTTATTTAACTAGGAAAATCACATTGAGGTTAAAACCTCCTTTACAAGTGGGACCTAGTCAAGACAGGGTCAGATAGCAGGATTAAACAGATAACAAGCAACAAGGAACCAAACGCAACATCATCATTAGACAACAGCAAACTCAGAAAAACAAGTCACCACGACATGATGTTATACAACACCGAAACACAGCATAACACCACAAACATAAAGGTATTTCATAATACCCTACATGGTACTGTTCACATAAATAACATTATTTGATCATAGGTTTAGTTGATAGAATTAGCAAAGCAGCTGCAATTAGCAGTAACCACCTCCTTTATTCTATGTTTAAAATCATTTAGAGAGATGAGGGATTGTAGTTTGAGTTTAGTCTGTACATCATTCCAAGACCAAGGGCCATAATGGAACAAGATTAGCTTTCCAGCCTCTGTTCTAATAGCAGGCACTTTGAACTGTAGCCAGTTCTGTGACCTGAGATTATGACAACTTCGATATAATACAAATTTCCTATTTAAATAATTTGGAAGTTTTCCTAAAATGACCTTATAAATTAAAATATACCAGTGTTCAAGCCTTCGCAGATGAAGAGATGACCATCCTACCAAACTATACAATATACAATGATGTGTCCTAAAACTAGAGTTAGTGACATATCTAAGAGCTGAATGATAAAGGTGGTCCAGTTTGGACAAAGTGGAAAGAGAGGCAAACCTATAGATTGTATCCCCCATAATCTACCTGTGACAGAAATAGGGCAGCAACTAAGCGTTTTCGTGAAGCCAAGGAGAAACAGGACTTTAGCCTATACAGAAAACCCCATGTGAATTTTAATTTCTTTGCAAGATAATCAACATGGTATTTAAAATTACGTTTTTTATCCATCCAAATTCCCAGATATTTATAATTATCTACAGACTGGATACAGACTCCATCCAGTGAGGCGATGGAGAGAGGTGGCAACTTTAATCGCCCCGTATTAAAAACCATAACTTTAGTTTTATGTGGGTTTAACAGGAGCTTCAAATCTATTAGCGCATGTTGCAGTGTGTCAAAATCTGCTTGCACATTTGCAAAGGCCAACTCAGCTGTGGGGGCACAGGAGTACAGAACTGTATCATCTGCATACATATGATACTTACAAAATTTTAAATTATCACAAATATTATTGATATAAAATAGGAAAAGCAAGGGTCCCAAAACTGAACCTTGTGGAACACCCTTCGTAACAAAGACTGGGTTTGACAATTCATTTCCATTTTTAACCATTTGTGAACGATTGGACAAATAGCTATGAAATCATTTGACCGCATTACATCCAATGCCAGATCTCAGCAAGGTGTTAACAAGCAATGGATGGTCCACAGTATCAAAAGCCTTTGTGAGGTCTATGAACAGAGAAACACACATACATTTTTTATCTAAGTGAAAGTAAGTCGCAGACGCTTAACACAATCATCTTCATTAAAAGTAAAGAAACGAAATGATCTTACCAGGGATGTTGCCGCTCTCTCTTATTGCTCTCTTTGATTTTGAAATTAGCTGATGATCAATAAAATGCAGCTCATATCTGTTGCTTTCGGTGACGTGCACTCCATTAAATCTGCAGCGGGAATTGAAGATCGGATTTATATCCGTTTTGCAAAAACACATTTATGTGACCAGGTGTAAATAGAATCGTTTTGATAAATCTGATAGCTATACGATCTGAGAAAACGCATGAAGTGGCCAGGTGTAAACAGCCCCTAAGATTTTAAAGGACTGTTCATTCAAATAGATATAAAAAATCTTAATTTAAAGGGGTCATATTATGCTTTTTCCCCATGTTCATCGTGTGTAATGTTGCTGTTTAAACAAGAAAAAGCTCAGAAAGTCCCTCCAGCGGGAGTTAATCTCTATATCAGTGTCAGTGTTTCTGAACTCCCTGAAACGCCTCCATTGTAGTCTTGAGTTTTCTTCCGGGAACAAACACGTCAGAATAAAGGGGCAGGGCCTGGATGAGTTAGTTAGTAGTGTTTTGAAACTAGTGGTTATGGTGTGTACGTCACAACTCACTGATCCAGCCGACCAATCGGAGCACATTGTGCTTTTCAGAAGGAGGGGCTTCATAGAGACAGGAACTAAACAGAGCGTTACTGACAGACTGGGAAGAGAAAAGCTGCAACAATGTCAGATATGGAATAAAAAACAATGTGTTTTTTGAACATTCAAACATGGAATTATATTCTAGTAGCCTAGAGCCCAAAAACAAAATCAAGACTTTGTAAAAGGGCTTAATATGGTCTCTTGAAAGGAAAAATTAGCTCTAAAGGGTTTGATGTCTCTTCATATCCAGGCAAGCAAGTCAAATTCTGCACGTGACCTGAAACTGCTCTGTGCGGATGATGAGCAAACCAGGACGTGTTGGGTTACAGCCATGCGCCTCTTCAAGGTGAGAAGTCTCTCTCTCTCTCTCTGTCTCTCTCCCTCTCTCTCTCTCCCTCTGTCTCTCCCTCTCTCTCTCTCTCTCTCTCTCTCTCTCTCTCTCTCTGTCTCTCTCCCTCTCTCTCCCTCTGTCTCTCCCTCTCTCTCTCTCCCTCTCTCTCTCTCCCTCTGTCTCTCCCTCTCTCTCTCTCTCTCTCTCTCTCTGTCTCTCCCTCTGTCTCTCCCTCTCTCTCTCTCTCTCCCTCTGTCTCTCCCTCTCTCTCCCTCTCTCTCTCTCTCCCTCTGTCTCTCTCTCTCTCTCTCTCTCTCCCTCTGTCTCTCTCTCTCTCTCTCTCTCTCTCCCTCTGTCTCTCTCTCTCTCTCTCTCTCTCTCCCTCTGTCTCTCCCTCTCTCTCTCTCTCTCTCTCTCTCTCTCTCTCTCTCTCTCTGTCTCTCTCCCTCTGTCTCTCCCTCTCTCTCTCTCTCTGTCTCTCTCCCTCTCTCTCTCTCTCTCTCTCTCTCTCTCTCTCTCTCTCTCTGTCTCTCTCCCTCTCTCTCCCTCTGTCTCTCCCTCTCTCTCTCCCTCTGTCTCTCTCCCTCTGTCTCTCCCTCTCTCTCTCTCTCTGTCTCTCTCCCTCTCTCTCCCTCTGTCTCTCTCCCTCTGTCTCTCCCTCTCTCTCTCCCTCTCTCTCTCTCTCTGTCTCTCTCCCTCTCTCTCCCTCTGTCTCTCTCCGGGAGGTTTGTTCCCATTGTATCCCGCAGCGACGGTGGTCATGCTGAACCCTTAGAAGAAACCCAATCTTAGGATCTGTGTTAAAGCCTATTGAGCTGCCTACATACGCAGCATTTTAAAGATAGGGTAGGCTATTTATACTGGTTGAAACTCTCTTCACATCCTGATAGCGTTCAATAATAGAAGTGGTCTAAATATTAAAACGTAAATATATCATAATAAATATATAGATCTTCTGTGGAAGTCTCGGCACCAAAAAATGTCCTATCTACCTGTCAACATATGTATTTCCATACTTCTCATATTTCATATTTCAATACATATTTCCCCGCGCACCTTCTCGCGCAGACATCACACGTCATCAGCACTTTTGCTGCGTGGCAACCCGTGACGTCACGTCCTCAGACTCGGATTTATGCATTTTATTGTCAACACTATCAACACCAAAATGAATCTGCAGAAGTCATGTACAAATAAGAGCTCTGTAAGTTGTTTACGTTCATTATTACTGTAATGTTATGTGCTTTTAGACATGAGGTAGTTTAACGCCTCTCTCTTCTCGTGACGCTTTGCAGACTCTGCTGTGTGCGTTCATGCCTTTTGAAGGAGACGTGGCTTTTGAGACGCTCTGAAGGGAGGGTGGGATCTTATGCTTTCAAACAAAGCTAGCTTGCTATTGCTAGCCTCTCCGAAATTGCCTACCCTACCTTTAAGTTATTATAGATGCACTCCTGACATAAACACTGTAGTCATCCTGATTCTGCTGCCTTCTAAGGGAGCGTTCGTACATGCAGTCATTCATTTTCAATTAGATTTCCGGCAACTCTTCAGGTTTCTAACTGCAACTTCCCAAGATAGAAATTAATCTGTAGTTAAACTAAGCTCCCAAGTAAAAAAGCTACTGAAGATAACTTCTCCAACACTGTTAGAACTGTAGTGTATTGAGTTGAATACACAGAGTAAATTCAGAAGCACTGCTTGGCCACTCTAGATTAACTCTGGGTTACAATTTGGTTGGCCAGTTAATTGTCCAAAGCGACACCTGTGTTCTCCAAGGGGGTAATCCCATAGATATACATAATAAAGGCTAGATGTCCCATCCACGCTGCTGGCCAATGGAGGTCGACGTCCGCACCTGGCGGCCATCTTGTCACAGGCAGCTCGCTCAATCGTAACATTGTGTTTTAACGGTGCATGTACTTTTTAAATAACCATAACTTGCTCAATTTTCTACCGAATTTCAAACGGTTTGGTTTGTTATAAACGTCAGAGATGTAGTTATGCCACTGCAAACTTATGAATAATAAGTGTTTCAATAAATAATCATCCAGAATTATAGCCACGTTAATAACGTTTGTAAGAAACCAAACCGTTTGTAAATCCGTCAAGATTTCGACGAGATAAGAGTATTTGTGTTCGTGCTGATCACTCATCTTACATCAGATACCACAGAGCCCGCCAGAAAGCTTGCCTGTGACAAGATGGCCGCCGGTGATGACGATAGAGACTCCACCGTAAGACATCTAGCCTTTATTATGGATATCTATGGGTAATCCATCAGCCGGAAACTGAAGCTTCATCCGGGGGCCGCCATTGTAGCTGACTATCACCTGCTGTTAGCATTCCATTGACTCCCATTCATTTTGGCATCACTTTGACAGCAAATAACTGTACATCTGAGGCGTCCAAAGACTCCATTTGTCCATTATTTATTTCTAAAGAAACACGACATTGTATAAAAGGCTCCATCACTCTGTATCTTATGTTATGGCCCCGTAGAAGCCGTTTTTGTAAAAATAGGCTAACGATTGCGTCATAACCACGGGACTCTCTGTCGCATAGTAAAGAAATTACCGTATAGACAGGAGGAGAAGCTCACAGGCAATCTTTTACTGTCTATAAGGCAATCGGGGGGACGTTAGTGATGCGTGGGTCGTCTCATAACCCGCGGACCCCGCGGGTCGGGTTGGGGCGGGACAGAAATTGTCACTTTATTTGCGGGGCGGGTTGGGGCGGGTTATTAAAAGCAAAATGTTAAAAAAAAATCCATGTATGTTGCGTGCAATTTCCAGCCTATATTAAATATTTGGGAATATCTATTTTCATATATTATTAGGTTCTTTGATAAGGTTACAATACGAATGCCGTAGTATCAACATAACTTGTGTGATTTCCCTAAACCTTTGGCGTCACATGACACGTTGCGAAAGTGGTGCGTCAAGCAGCTCCCACCGCCATCCACGACAACAAGAACGGAGAAATAAAAGTGAAGATGGAAGACGAGGTGCGGGAGAAATTGAGGTCGGAAATTTACATAATTAAAAGAAAAAATAGTTCAGGCTGCTAAATCTAATGTTTGGGTTCTCAGAAATAGTTGCAGCAGGAGACAGTATCGGCTATGAATGTCACAGTCTTCGTCTGCACTGTTCTGTCTTGTTTGCACTACATCTCCCAGAATCCCTCTTGTCTCCACACCTGATCTCACTCCCTCATTTCATCGTTATCATCATCTGTTTCACCTGTCTTCACCTCGTTAGTGTTCATTTGGACTTGTATTTAGTTTGCTTCTGTTCTGCCTGTCCTTGTCGGTCGTTGTTTATGTTTAATGGTTTTGCGTATGAGATACCTTCTGCCTGTCATCCCTGTACCTGTTTTGGAGTTTCTCGAGTAAATGTTTGAATTGGAGCTTTTTGTCTCAGCCTCTGTCTTTATCTACACCAAAACCGTGACAATGAAGTGCAACTCGTGTGAAAAATATACAAACAGTAGCGCCACAAAACGGGCATTTCCACTTTTCCAGCATGTCAAGACATATTTGTGGGGGGTCTAAGAAATAAAAAATGGTTTAGCCTATTAGATGAATACAAACGCTGCTTTGTAAATGTTGAATATGTTTATCATTATCTTATTAATATGACCTGATTTATGGTTCATATTCATAATCGTCTGTTGTTGCCAGTTTACAGGGCGATGTTTCCAAGCACTTTCAGGCTGAAATAAAGGCAGTTTTCATTTACATTACAATACCTAGTATGCCTATTTAACGGTCGCGGGTGCGGGGCGGGTTGTAAAAATAGGTACGGGCGGGCTAGGGCGGGCTGGGGCGGGCCAAATAATTTCATAAAAGCGGGACCCGCGGGTTGGAAAAAAAGCCGACCCGCGCATCACTAGGGGACGTGGAGGCATAAAGTCAAGGGAGAAGCCCATAGATAGAGAGTCCATAAAACCAACGGGACAAAATATTTCAACAACGGATTTGTTTTAGATTTCAATTCAGATTTGTCTAGGCACAGCTACTAGAACACTTACAACTGTCAGACGTCACATCTACGTCGTCAAACTCAGTTTGAGTCTGCGCAGTCGCTCAGCCATCAGGAAGTCAGTGCTTCTAATAGGCTGCACTTTTCTCCGTTGAAATGTATGGGGTCGGTGTGTCCATTTCTTTTACCGTCTATGGTGTTCTCAGAGTTTGTGATTCAGTATTGCACAGTAAAAGAAGAGAAGAACTGCCCATCGTTGTCCCGACTCTTACTTGTGTTGTTTTAACAATAACAAACACAAGAACGTTCTTAATTTAGACACATATGAGGGTCTATTTCAGTTAGGAAGCTCCCTCAGAAGGCAGGCGCCTATGTAGGCAGTCGACAGTATGTTTTGGAACAGACCTATAATCTGGTTGTTTGTTTATTTACAGTATGGCATGCAGCTTTACCAGAACTTCATCCAGCCCTATCAGAAGCAGAAGAGTTCTCCAATGGTGAGCTCCAGACACACACTGTCATGTATGTTTACAGCATTGAGAGGCTCCATGAAAACCATAAACACACGTTACAGCATTACAGAGTAGAAACCAGCACTGAAATAATGTCATTTTTGCTCAGCACATCCTTGACTGGTTTCATTTTTCATCAGAACTCACTTCTGAATTAAAAAAAAAAAAAAAGACTTTAAAGGTTAATTTTTTTGTGGGTAAGTTTGTGTAGGGAACATATTGCTGTCTTTTAAGATGCTAGACTTTTTTCCAGATATACAAACACACATGAATGCTTATTCATCTACACACCAATGCAGACACACAATATAATTAAATACAATTTAATTTAATTTTTTATTCTTTTTTGCAGTTATGAGAATGACATTTTTGCAATACTGTAATGAGAATTGACATTAATTTCAATGACAATTTAGCATATTTCCTCTCATGCTCTCAATAAATGAATTATTCCATAGACACTATTGTGGTATCTGTCAGGAGTTAGTAAGCAAAGTAGTGAACTTCATCCATCTTGTTTACTCCTCCACTTCCGTTCTTCACACATTGCGTCAGAACACAACTTCAAAATAGTAATCAACTATTCAATTCTTCAACTCAACTATCATTCAATTAATTAAAACCCCATTCCTGAAAACATGAAAAGTAGCACGCTTTAACAAGAAAGCTTGTTTTCCAGATGTTTTGAGGCCGCAGCCACTTTTCTTTGTTTATCATGAAAATAATGTCCCAGTGCAAATCAGTTGCAGCTTTAAAAAGCAAAATATCTAATATATCTAAATATCTAAATACCTAACCCTAACCCCGAGGCGCAGTATGACATGGATGAGGTCTCGTGAGATTCAGCTCTCCGTGTCTGTATTTACTTTCTTTCACTTTCTTACTCAAACACAAAGAAGCAGTTGATGCAGAATGAGGTGAAGTTTGTGTCTTTGTGGATTATCCTGTCACCCAGTGTTGTAAACCCTTGCAGCTTGTGTATTAGTGCGTTTGTGTGGACACATGGCTGAGATTAAGGACCTTTCGGAAGTCATACTCACTGCTTCTCTCACTATAGGGATCACTGTGAAAAGGAAATGCTTCTTTTGTTAGATAAGTGAGTGTGCTCTTGAAAACCAGCACAGCCATAAGCCCCCACAACTCAAAATCCTTAAAAGGCGTCTGAACAAAGTAACCAGTGTTCATGTATAAGAATAACAAAATTCCTCTCCAACTAACATCCTCCTGCTCCATCAGAGAGAGAGAGCAAATCAAATCTGGCTCTGAATTATCTTCTGTAGAGCTGCTTTACAGCTGAAATTGAATTTGTTTTATAATTGATTAATGTTACAACATTAGTTGGCATGAAGTTGCGATAGTCTCTTCTTTCTTATTGTGACGTATTTCTGAGTGAAACAGCTTCTAAAACAAGAAAAAAATGTGGGACGGGACTTGATTTTGTCCATGGGGAATTGATTGGATGGTTGTGGTTAGATCTTTTGTGATTGACAGGTTGGTTGCTCCGCCCTCGCGCCGGTAAACACGTCATCAGAGAAGAGAAGAGATATATCGCTGCAAGAGTGAGGGGAAATTATTTTGATTAAAGATTACAATGGCACATGATTTAAAAATAAATAATGATGTCCACTGATAAATAATCTATAATAAATACTGCCAAATTCCATCAAATAATAAGAATTTGTCCATTTTGGTTTCATGATGACACTGTTATTTTCCTGTTTATTACTATGAATCTTCTTTGAAACAGTCTTTATTGTATGAAGTGCCATTTAAAGGGTTAGTTCACCCAAAAATTAAAATCATGTCATTAATGCCTCTCCCTCATGTCGTTCCAAGCCCGTAAGATCTCCGTTCATCTTCAGGACACAGTTTAAGATGTTTTAGATTTAGTCTGAGAGCTTTCTGTCCCTCCATTGGAAATGTGTGTACGGTATACTGTCCTTGTCCAGAAAGGAAATAAAGACATCATCAAAGTAGTCCATGTGACATCAGTGGGTTAGTTAGAGTGTTTTGAAGCATCGAAAATACATTTTGGTCCAAAAATAACAAAAACTCCGACTTTATTCAGCATTGTATTGTCTTCCGGTTCTGTTGTGGATCCGCGTTCAGTGACGCCGCTGACGTGTGTCAGGAAATCCTTAGACATGTTTGTGAAGATTGTTTTGTTTCCAGCGTGCGTCTCCCTCAGACTGTGAACGAAGCTCGGGCGCACCAGACACACGTCAGCAGCGTCTTACGTCAGCGGCGTCACTGAACGCGGATCCACAACAGAACCGGAAGACAATACAATGCTGAATAAACTCGTAGTTTTTGTTATTTTTGGACCAAAATGTATTTTCGATGCTTCAAAACACTCTAACTAACCCACTGATGTCACATGGACTACATTGATGATGTCTTTATTTCCTTTCTGGACAAGGACAGTATACCGTACACACATTTCCAATGGAGGGACAGAAAGCTCTCAGACTAAATCTAAAACATCTTAAACTGTGTCCTGAAGATGAACGGAGGTCTTACGGGCTTGGAACGGCATGAGGGCGAGTCATTAATTACATAATTTTCATTTTTGGGTGAACTAACCCTTTAAATCAATGTGACTTTTCTCGAGTCAGAATGGTCTGAAGACTGATCTATAACTAGATTAATGTTTTGTTTTAATGATCAGAATCCATGTGTTTTTAGAGACTGCAAACCATTACACCGTGAACCTCACTAGAGAGTACAGATGTGGTTCGCTGGTGTGAAAAATCAAGTTTACATCATAATTCAAACAGGAAATATACGCTTATTCATGCGCAAATATTTGATCTTAAACTAGATGTCATGCTTGTTGTGACGTCCAGGGTTGGGAAAAATTCAGAAAGTCTGAATTTTGGGGGGTGAACTACGACCTGTTTCTGTTTCCGTGAGATTCAGTATTGTATGTTTGTGTGTGTTTTTAGAGGAGCATCTCTGAGAACTCACTGGTGGCCATGGACTTCTCAGGACACAAGAGTCGGGTGATAGAGAACCCGTCAGAGGCGCTGTCAGTGGCTGTGGAAGAGGGCCTGTCGTGGAGGGTAACGTCCTCACACACACAACGCACACTAGAGACAACTGTGCACAGATGTTGCATCTGCGTAAAGTAGCGAAAACAGCATTGGAGTTTGATGATGATGATGATGATTTATTTGTCCTCGAGAGGAAATTTGTTTCCACCATAGATATGTACATAATACACACATGTATAACATATTAAGAACATTAACATATAAACATCTACAAAAAACAACACAGAAAAAAAAAAAAAAAACAACAACAACAAGAGAGCATAGGCTACCTGACGTATCAAAGGCCGTTTTTTTTTTTTTCAGTTTCTCAGTGCACTTTATTTTGCTGCAGTGTATAGTATATATAATGAGCTATAGCACTTTGACACTAAGGTCCCATTAGTTAACTAACAATGAGCTGTTAGTTCATGTTAGCTCAGGTACATTAAATAATATTACCAGATGCAACTTTTTAATAATGAATTAGTAAATGTTGAAATTAATAATATTTATACATGTGTTTTTCATCATTACTAATGCGGAAAACTTATTTTAACAAATGGGACCTAATTTTAAAAGGATAGTTCACCCAAAAATGAAAATCCTGTCATCACTTACTCTCCCACAAGTTGTTCTAAATCTATATGAGTTTCCTTCTTCTGTTGAACACAGAAGAAGATATTTTAAAGAATATTGGTAATCAAACTGTTGACGGTAGCCATTGACTTAGTAGAAGTAGAACAAAAATACTATAGCCGCGTTTCCACCCGAAATTACCAGAAACAATTTGTCCCAGGACAAAAACTTTTGTTCCCCCAGACCTGTTGCTGTCTGCGTTTCCACCGCGGTCTAAAGCACCGTGAAGATTAGGCAAATAGTCCGGTGGCGTACGACTGCGCGTTACTTTACAGTTCCCGCTGGATTTCATCCTCTGAATTTAAGCTAAATAAAGACCGAACCTCGTTGTCAATCCATCGGTCATATTTTTAAAACTCCATTCTTGATTCGAATAGCAAACAACTGTTACTGCACGCACCGCAACAGATTAAAAAAAAAAGGTGGTTGAAATTAAATGCGGCATGAACTCAACCAATCAGCGCCCAAGTCCCACCCCTGAAAGTTCCTGAGCTTTGAAAAAGTACTACCCCGCAAGCAGGGACTTTCTGAGGGGGAAATATGTACCCGTAACTTCATTTAGACCCTGGTTCCTGCGGTGGAAACACACGGAGTACCAGCCCAAAGTCCCTAGTTCCTGGGGAAAGTTCCTGAGGTGGAAACACGGCTTATGGAAGTCAGTGGGGTCCATCAACTGTTTGGTTATCCATATTCTTCAAAATATCTTCATTTGTGTTCAGCAGAAGAAAGAAACTCATACAGGTTTGGAACAACTTGAGGGGGAGTAAATGATGACAGAATTAAAATTTTTGGAGAACTATGCCTTTAAAGTGTTAACAATTTTTGGAGGAAAAGAAGAAGATGTGGATTATGGAGCTAGTCATGAAAATGTAAGGTATTTAAAAAACGAATATACAGGAATAACAGGGTGCCACTCACAGGGAAGAATGTATGGAGGACCAAACCTGTATAAATAAATAAATGTAGACATAAATAAATGTTGACTTAAATACATATATACATAAATAAATGTGAAAATAAATAAAAGTGGAAATAAATAAATGCATAAATGTAAAGTAGCTTCTGTAAAGCTGCTTTGAAACAATATGTATTGTGAAAAGCGCTATACAAATAAATTTGAATTGAATTGAATAAATAAATAAATGAAAAAATAAATAAATGTGGAAAAAAATATAATTATTCATTTATTTATTTAATTTATTCATTTTTAATTTCTGCAGGTTTGGTCCTCCATAACAACGAGTGTGTTTACATGCACTTTCTTAAAGCGATTATGCTTAATAAGCCGACAATGTGTGTGGTCATGTAAACGTGTTAAACAGTTTTCCTTTATCTGCGTAATGTAATAAATAGCTTAAGATTTAGAGCTAGATTTTTGTCAAATACCCGATTTTGACCGGCATGTAAACACCTTAACCTGCGTTCTGTCAGCTTATTGAAGTGCGCATGTGAGTTATGTGAAAGGAAACCGTCCTTATACTGCAGATTTAAGCACGTTCAACGAGTGTTTTGCAGTAGGGGAGGAGAACTATACATCCCAAACTCGTTGTGCAGCCAAAGGACAAAAACTTCAAATATGAGAGGAGAATGAGTCTGTGCAAGTTTTTCACTGACATTGTGAAATACTTGAAATGCTTTATTTAGCATCACAACTCACATATGACATATAGAATACTCTGAATGAAATGCGTGGATGCTTACATTTTGAAGTTACCACCGGAGAATAACCTGTTTTTTAATAGTCTTGTAAATACAGTTTTCTTGCCAGGTTTACATGCAAAAGTTTAATTGCGTATGTAAACAGCCAAATTGTGTTATTTAAAAAAATACGATTTTTGGTAGTTATCGGCGTATTGGTGTTCACTAACAATTTACAGTATACAAACATGGGCAGTATAGAGTGTATACTATGCAGTATTCTGTATGTTCGCTAAGCTTGGTAATGCAGTGTGTAACAGATGTTTAATCTACAGTATGTGTTATCTTGTTCTTCTCCAGAGGAAAAGCTGCCACAGACTGAGCTCTCATGGTAGTCCATCCGCCTCTCAGAGCTCCATGTCCAACATAGGTCAGCACAGTCAAGAAAATATAGTAAAAAAAGTGGTTCCTCCCTCTTTCTGACATAATGATGTAATTTCCTTCTCTAGCCATCCATGTGGCTCAGCCGTGGTTTCACAGCAAACTGTCCCGGGACGAGGCTCAAAAATTAATCACTCAGCAGGGCCTCATCGATGGGTATGTTCATTTAAATCTACCTAAATGCTTATTGCAAAAGATGAAGGAAATTATGAGCCCTACTTTCTGTTCTTTTGATGAACTTGAATTAAAGCTTCTGCATTTGTAAATATCTGTCTTCCCAGGGTGTTTCTGGTAAGGGACAGCCAAAGTAACCCGAGGACATTTGTTCTGTCACTGTGCCATACGCAGAAAATCAAACACATTCAGATTGTACCGGTAAGTCAAGTAAGGAAGAATTGACGACGGGCCATTGAATTATTAGAAAAATAACGCACACCCGAGGTGGTAATGCATGTATGAGAAAATGTCATTTTTCAGCTTATACTACGGTTACCGCACCTCATAACATTGTTCAAATTATGTATTTCAAGGCATTTGTCAGGTTTTTGTCCTTAAAACTCTCAATTTCTTATGCATTTAATTCCTTGCCTCCGTTGCTAATTCCAAAATGTCATTTTATAGATCGTAATGGAGGTTTGAGCCATTGATAGAATAATAACTGCATTAATAACTGCATTAGAGAGAGAGAGAGAGATCACACGTGTGTGAATTACCCGAGTCTCTCAACAGTGTTCGCCAGCAGCGTCTCTACTAATAGCGAATCTGTAAGTTTATCTGCTTCAAGATCAGCGCCGTTATTACCTTTCTAGAGAGAAATGTCATTGTTGTCAAAGTTTTTAAACTATTTTACTGATAAAATCGTCAGAGCAGCGATGACAAAATGCTTCTGTGCGAGTGTGTGTTCGTACTGGAGAGAGAGCGGGAGAAAGAGAATATGAGTTTCACTGAAAATAATTGCATACCTTAGAAAACATCTATCTATCTATCTATCTATCTATCTATCTATCTATCTATCTATCTATCTATCTATCTATCTATCTAATATAGAAAATATATATTACAGTATAAATCAAGAGATTTCAACAATTTATGTCAAAATGTAACATTGTTGTGTGCCTTTAACAAGGCAAAATCACCATATTAAGAGGGTCATATACAGACAGACAAATATAACAGCTCTGGCCAAAAATATGAAAAAAATTTGTACATATAATGCTGTAAAATATGTGTGTGGATGTAATACTCTAAATGTGTTTGTGACTGTCAGGTTGAAGAAAACAGCGAGCTCTTTTACAGTCTGGACGACGGACACACACGCTTCACTGACCTCCTGCAACTAGTTGAGTTTTACCAGCTGAACAGAGGCGTTCTTCCCTGTAAGCTCAAACATCACTGTGCCCGCATCACCCTCTGAGGTTTTCTGGACATCAGCTTGTGCCTTCGACAGGAAACACACACCGACTTTGTCCTGTATAGTTTCACTGTCCACCCTCTGATGAGCATTAGGGTCTGAACTCTGTGTGTTTGATATGGATGAGTATTACTAAAGGACTTTTGAGGACCCTAATATTCACCAAGGGATGATCATCTGTGGTGCGGCAATGTATAACGTACTATATCCTGATACAAACACTCTCAGTGTGGATGAGACCACCTTATTAAGCTATCAATCAAAGCTAATGTTTAATGGCAGACCGTCTGGTGTGAACAAACTAAAGTCGGGTGCACATCCTATGATTTTTTCTTGGGTAAAACATTTCTTTCAGCATGAATAAGGTACAAATTACAACCCCGTATTTTTTTTTACGACAATTTTATTATTATTATTGTATTTATGTAACATTTAATGTAATAGTTAATGCATTAAGTTACATTTAATAACAATGAGCAATGCATTTGTTACAGTATTTATTAATCTTTGTTAGTTAATAAAATACAGTGGTTCATTGTTAGTTCATGTTAGCTCAGGTCTATTAGATAATATTAAAGGGGCCATATGTAGAATTCAGAAACCCTTGTTATTAGCGACACCGGTGGCCGTTAAGTGAACTGCAGCCAGCAACTTATTGCTCACATATTTTTATTTAATTACATTAAATGTTACATTGAA
This sequence comes from Tiaroga cobitis, assembly GCA_030578255.1. Classification (NCBI taxonomy): domain Eukaryota; kingdom Metazoa; phylum Chordata; class Actinopteri; order Cypriniformes; family Leuciscidae; genus Tiaroga; species Tiaroga cobitis. The sequence goes on from CM060599.1 coordinate 50,216,905, forward strand.
ATATAATAATAATAATAATAATAAATCATCATGTTAAAATAGATCAAAACAAATAAAAAAATAATTAAATATATATTTTTTTAAAGTTACATGAATGAGAAAAGGCCCTATACTTTCAGCAGGAGACAAAATCGATTTCTGAAAGTGTCTACAATGTTCAAAACTGCAGAAAGGTCTACAACCCTTAAAGCTTTTTGTTAGCATCCATTTGGGAAACATTAGAGCAATTAGTAAGTGAAACCATAATGATCTAAAACACCCAGTCAATGCTGTCAATCATGACCCAAGTTAGATGAATATCGTACAGGTGACTTAGAGTTGATGTGTGCTGCAGGACAGAAAAGGCGGTGCCGTCTGCACTCGGCGTAAAAGATGTGGTATAGCCATACTCTGAACACTTAATAAGCTCAAACTGTTGCTGTTTTCCAGGGGTTCCTTCTTATCCTTTAATCATGCGTCAGAAAAATTCAGGTATTTTATAATTGACGTGATGCATGGTGTTTGTCGGGAGAAATGTCCTGATCTGTACCCGCCACCAGCGACCCGTCACAAACGAACATACGAACACTTGACATTATCCTCTGCTGTGGAATGCATCACTTCCTCCCGACGACAGCGATGACGGCAAACACGGTTTACTCTGAAGAGCTGCACGCATGGACGAGTGGGTGAGACAAATCATGTCACGGCAGATGGCAGATCAAACAATTGATGTACATTTGAAATTGATTTTTAGAGACTCATGGCAGAATTCAGGTAAGCGGTGTTACACACACGAACTGGAACATTTGTAAAGGTAAAACGATCAAAAAGTGATCTTTTTCCAGGAGATGCACAACATTCATTTTTTATGAAAACAAACCTGACAGCACAGATATGGCAGAGCTCATGTAAAAAACAAACGAATTACCAAGGATCTGTTTTAAATAGCCAATATAATTGTAGACTAAAGCATTTCTAGAATAAATAATTAGGTAAGTCAAACAATTAAGCTGCACATTTATGGATGTCCAAATAACTGTCATGAGCTGCAATTTCTGTTGTACAAATGAACAATTGGTGTGTTTTCTGCGTCCTCTCTGATTTTTTCTGTGTATGTTTTTTGTAGAATGACTTGTTAAACGAACACGATACTATACATTGTTTTACAGCTGTGTATTAAAAGAAAAAAATCTGATGGCCAAGGTCATAATTGCACTGTAGTTGGGACACTGGTAACTTTTGATTTCTGATGTTGAAGCTTATCCAGTATATGATAAGATTTCTCTGACTGTTAGTTTTGTTTTATTGCTATTGTTATGATTTTTTTTTTATATTTAGATCTGTTATTGCTGTCATATCCATCTACTTCTGATCAGACTTTTTTTCTACAGCTGTGTGAATGCTGGAGTGTATGTGAATTGTTTTTTACACCCTTATTTCATGGTAACTGTACATCTCACAAAACCTCAAGGACTGGGTCATATTTCATGTGAAACAAAAAAAAAAAATAGAGGGAATCAATTCTAATTTACATAAATAATAATAATTTAGGATGAATTCTTCACTATTACCATTACCAATTTAAATTATTTTCTGCGTTACATTATTATTTTTATGACAATTATTTTCCCCAGGAATTCTCAATACTACAATGCACACTTGATATTCAAATTGTAAAGTATGGTAATCGTCGTAAAATCAACTATTTATGCAAAACATATTTTTTTCTTTTCTATTTTTTTATTCTTGAAGTGAAATTTGACCTGGACATGCTTGTGCTTCTGATTGAATCACAGTATTAAAGCATCAAACTCATAGTCATATAGCTACAGTCATATTTCCAGCATATGCCAGTCAGATCTCAGTTTTCAGATCTCAGATCTGCCAGTTTTCTCACTAACCGTGTGTCTGTTCATTTAGAGTAGATTCACTATTCAATGTTTGTTCCTCATTATTTTCAGTGCGACACTGAACTATGTTGTTTAAATATGAAACACATTTTTGTACTTTTATTTCCCGATGTTTAATGACACTGACAGCAAATAAACTTGAAAAACCTTGTTCGATCCCAAAATGATCTCGTCTCATTTTGCATATGCCTATTGGTATTTTTCCATAATTTTCTACACAACCATGGGCTGTCAAATATGTTATAATCATCTGTAGGATACGATAAAGCTCCCAATAAACATATACATAGACTAACAGACATAATTATTTTTGTGGGCTTTAATAATTACGGCAGGTCAAATGTTTTAGACCTGCAGTTTCTGAATAAGCAAATGAGCCATGAAGGACCACAGCTGGTCTACTGATGATTGGATGAACTGATCAAACCCCACTCAGGCTTTTTGTACACTATTGAGTAGGTGAAAGGATGGTCCCTTGTTGTGTGACACACCAGTAGTCAAACATGGAGGAGAAAGTACGATTCTCCGGGGATCTTTTGCTGCATCCAGAGTCTGTGATTTGCACAAAGCGTGTGGTAACCTGAAGCAAAAACACCACAGCTTCTTCACAGCGTGATGTGTCCTCAGGTATACACCCAGTGGGTCAAGGTTTCATCCTACAGCAAGAAACAGACCCGAAACAAACCTCCAGGCTATGCCAGAACTACTGGACTTAAAATGATGGATGGCCAGTTCAGTGTCAGACTGAACCCAACTGAGCTGGTCTGGGATGAACTGGACAGAAGGGTGAAAGCAAAGCAACACGTGTGGAAACTCCTGCAGCTGTGTTAGGGAGAGCTTTCACTGCATAGTTTGCTTGGTTACACATTATCAATTTCTATTATTCAGATCAGTTAAATGATTGTTAGGCTGCATAAATTAGGTCAACCGGAACACTTCCTATAACACCCGATGTACTTGTTACATCATAAGAAGAATGGCATCTACACTAATATTAGTCTGTCTGTCTCATACTTAAGCCAGCAACGTCTGGCCGTTTTTGAGCATCAGCCGACTTAGTTTTTTTCAGTGTTGGCTCTAGTCGGACGCCGTCTGGGTTTGTTTGGCCGATTCAATGTAGAATCGGCGTCGGGCCGTCAGTAAGAGAGAGAACTCATTGGCAGTTCAGTTTAGTGAACGAGAATTAGAGCAAAAATGATGAAAGTAACCAAAGAAGTCATGACGGCAGAGACAGAAGGCTGTTCTGATTTTACGTCATGCTGCTTTGTTTATGGTTTGTTTAGGGCTACCTGCAGTCTTAGTTTCGCTCTCCCTTTCTGAATGATGAATAGACAAATATATCTGCTTAAATAGACCATCATCTCCTTTACACGCATGCAGGCGCAAAACATGCATAGTTGACAGTCGCCTGTAGTCCTTTCAGTGTGTTTAAGCACAGATTTTTCCCCGACGCGAGGCGACAACACAGTCGGCTTTCATCAGCGCTAGTTCTTTGCCGTCGATTTGGTGTGTCCTACCTTTACCCGGATCTGGTCCATATCCAGATCAGATGGTGGACCTGCACCAACACGACCAAAACACAGCCCTGAATGTCAGCAGAGACCATGTCTACTAGATGATCCCCGTGAAGGCCTCGTCGACACGACAGATCCTCAGCAGAGACCACAAGAACCAGACAGGTCCAGTCCACAGATCCTACGGCCAACTTCGGCTCCATACTGGCGTGATCAATTCATCTTCAAGCAAAAGAAACTGGATGAATATTAAAACGCTCCCAATCCTGATCTGAACTCTGACTTGTTATACAGCCTGAATCATAATCATGTTCATTTGTTGGCCAGAGGAGAACTGCGCGAGTCAGCGCGACTGATTAATATTCAACAATATTACATTGATCTGCCCGTACTGACGCTGTTGCATGAGAGCTGAACTGAGCTGGATGACGACATCACAGTTTTCTGCAGAACTGCTTTATAGATGAAATGAACTGATTTTATAATCGATGATCTTGATGAGCACTGAATCAACACTGAACTGACTTCAGCTGAACAAAGGCCGAAATCACCGTAAAGCTGCTTTAAAAACAACCTGTATTGTATTAAGCGTTATAAATAAAGGTGACCTGACTTTAAAAAAATTAGATACTGTAGGGCTACATTTTGTTAACCATAATAATGTCATGATTTAATTTTCATCTCTATTTGTTTATTGGTTCTATGCTCTAATTTCAAAATACATTAAGATATCAAACTGCATAAATGTCAATAAAAACGGGAAAATCTAGCTATATATATATAGCCAATAGTTCAACACTCCTTCAGACCAAACTCTCTGTTCCTAGCTCTGTCTGTCAATGGATCACCAGCTTTCTGACAGCTAGGCCAGAGCTAGTGAGACTGGAGAAATCCACATTCAACACGATCAGACATCATGAGCATCAGTGGAGTCATTCAGAATATGATCTACAGTCGTTAAATCTCTGTCCTCTGCACTTCTGTAACTTCCGGCTACCAGATCAGACCTGAGTAAACTACAGCGGATAGTCCGGACTGCTGGAAGAATCATCGGTACACTCCTTCCCACTCTCCAAGAACTGTACTCATCCAGAGTGAGTAAAAGGGCTGGAACAATCACTCTGGGTTCCTCACGTCCAGGACACTGCCTTTCTGAACAGAGCACTGAACACCAGCCATTTCATTTATCTATTTATTTAGCACATTTAACACCGAAAGTGCTTCACAATCACTAAAAACACAAATTTAGAGAGAAATGTTAAAATTAAACACACAAAACATCGACAAGGTATAATGATCAAACACCCATCATGAAGATGCCCAGGAAAGTTTTAACATGTGCTTTTTACATGACCTTAAATTTCGGTAGTGACTTTACTGACCTTACAGAAAGAGGGACAGGGAAAGTGGGTCCGACACAGGAAAACGCTTATTGTTTGTATTTTGTTCTGACAACACAGAGAAGATTTAGATTTTCGGATCTGAAAGATCTAGATGGATTATAAAATGCCAGCATACTTGAAAGATAAGGAGGGGCAAAATTGTGTAACGCCTAAAAACAAGTAACGGGATCTTTAGGTAATTCTATCTTGAATTGGCAACTTTTCAACGATTTTAAAAATGGAGTAATTGACTTAAATTTCTTAACTGACTTAATCTTGCAGCAGCATTTTGTATTTTTTTGAAGACGCGCCAATGCTTTATTGTCAATTGAAAAGTAAAGAGAGTTGCAGTTTACAAAAAAAAAATCAACAGTTGATAAAAAAAAAAGGTTTAGTTTTGGCTAAGAGACGAAGGTAAATTAGAAACTAGATCTGACAACCGAGTTTATTTGTTTGTCCATTTTTAAATCGGTGTCCAGAACAAAGCCTGCATTTTTTTACCCCAGTTGTAATTAAGCACAAGTCAGGCACAAGAAAAGTTCGTTTTTCCTCAGACCATCTACCTCATGAACAATTAAATGCCCCCTCAATAAACATGTGCAAGTCAGAGTGCATTGTGCAATGGTTCGGCTTACAACCAGGGTTAGGTGCTTCTACATCAGTGTTAGGCTATATCATTTATGGATTGTTATGGGTAGGGTTAGGTTTAGGACTGTTTTCGGACAGGAATGTAGTCCAGGATCAACAAAATATGTTGATCCAGGAACATGTCTTAGCCTACTCCCGGTAACCACATAGGCCTACATATGTTGTCCGTTGTCTATTTTTTATATTGTATATTTAAAGGCCGATATTTGTTTTTATTCACTTATTTTATTTTGTCTTCTGTCTTGTCGATGTCATGCTGTCTGTGCAGGAAGCTTGTCACCAGGACAAATTCCTTGTAAGCATTGTAGGGCCTATAACCTTCAAATGTTTTAATCTGTTTAACTTGAAAGACTTTGTCATACCAAAATTCAAATTTCATTTTAAGAACTTTTCCATTTATATTACCACGCGGCTCTCTAGAATACTTGATTAATGAGAATACTTGGTCAATGACGACGTTCCGCAATGACGCAAATTTTAATTTTCAAGTCATTACGCAGACACTGAAGGCTGAATATACTTAATTCCTTACTTAACTGTTTAGAAAACAAATAAAACACGGAAACAAATGACATACCTTTCGAACATCAGACATTGTGAGGCCTGCATTACATACCGCTGGCCACAAGATGGCAGTAAATGATTGTTAAATCTCCGCTCTTTCAGGTGAAGCTGCTGTTCATCTTCAGGTTAGCTTTTAGCAACAAACCAGAATCTGACTAATCATTTGTAAATGGGATGGATTATCTTGTGGGTTATCTAACGAAAGTGCTGTTCTACTTCTAGAAGGTGAGATTTTCTTTTTAAAAGCACTCGATTTAGCACATTAGTCGAGGGCAACAAAAACTTTACAATAAGGTTTCATTTGTTTACATTAGTTTAAAATCAAAAGTTGTATTTGTTAACATTAGTTATTACACTGAGAAGTAACATTTACAAACATGATAATTATATATATAATTATATAATTAACTAATGTTAACAAAGATGAATAAATACTGTGACAAATGTAGGCTATTGCTCATAGGTGTAATACATTAACTAATGTTAACAAATGAGACCTTATTGTAAAGTGTTACCCCCAAAAAACAGTACTGTAGTCAGTTAATTGTCTTTTTTTATTGTTCAAATTTTTTTTGTTTTTTCGTGATTTTTATTGTTCGTGATAAAAGAATACATTGAGAAAAAGAGAAATATTTTCTAATGCAAGATACGACATAGAAGAAAATAAATAATATATAAGAAATATTATTTGATAAGATAAATTATTAGACTATGTTAGATTACATTGCATACTGCATATAAAAACGAATTCAATTAAAGTTACTGGCATACTCGCAAATGTTTTTTTATGTCTTCTTTTTTTTTTTTGGCAGTGTCTTTACACCAAATGCAAACAGCCAAGCTCTTTGACAAAGACTATTTTACCACCCACCACTGGTCAGACATTTACCCTGGGTACATACAAATGGTATATCAGCATGTCATACTTTGTGCAAACACCATCACGGTTTGCTCCTAGAGTAAATAAGATGCTATTTGTTGCTATTTACACTTGCTCAAAACACTATCTACTTTCACTTGGTGTAAATAGCCTCTGCCTTTTTTCTTTTATGTAATTTTTTGTGTGCGCGTATTGATACTTTTGCAATATTCTGTGCAAAACAATAACACAATCATTCTGATAAAGTCATATGAAATGAAAAGATTGAGAAATAGGTCGTCAGAGACCTTGCCTTTGGCGGCAGCTGTAGTGCACGCTGCACAATTAGCATGTCTCTCACTGCCATCTGCTGAGTGACCCGTCGGGCACTGTGTGAGAATCTGCATCTCTGATGTGATCACAAATCCCGTGCACCATTCACATGACATAACGCATTTTGTGCATGTGATATTTGAACCGCCTGTTGTGAGTTTAAACACAGTGTCTCTCTTCTCCTCCCACCCCGAGCGGTGCTCTCTCTCTCTCTCTCTCTCTTGGCTGAACACTTTCAGTTCTCAGATCTGGAGGATATAGATGCACTGATGTCTTAAACACACTCCCTGTCTTCCAAGGTCTGCTGTTAAACGCTCCTGTGGATGTATTTCTCCCATTGATCTGTGTTTGGCTGCAGGGTTCTACACAGAGAGAGAGAGAGAGAGCACTTGAGAGAAACCGTTCCTTAATGAATTCATCCTGCTAAATGCAGTCCAAAGTGCCTGTGGATAGCTGTGATCTGCTTAGCTATACGGCACCTGTGTCTGAGCCCGAGCTCCCACTGACTGGGTCTGCAATATAGCGCAAAAACTATATACAGTCAAACCAAAATGAATTCAGACACCTTCAACATTTCTCACATTATCACAGTTTATTCGCTATAGTTTAGAAAATGGTAATAAAATATGACAGTTATCAAATCAGTTGATATTTCACTGGTTTTGTCCATCCTTCTGTTCGACTGTCTCACAAATGAATTATGTTGAATATCTGTCAGCTGTTAAATTTAACTACACAATTAGATAATACCAATTCAGGTAAAAAAAATTACCAAGTAATGTTTCATTTTGTTCAGTCTGTGGTGTAAAAGGGTTGCATTAGCAATTAAAGAAAAAACACTTCAGCAAAACATGGTCAGGTCAAAGTGTCTGAATAATTTTTGGTCCCAAATTTTTATAAATGTTACTGGTAGTCACTGTATGAATACTTTTTTGGTATAATATGTCACAGTTTACTTTATTTTGCTATCCTCACTTACATAAATTAACTTTAGTGTTTTGCATCCACTATAAAAAAAAAAGATATCTGGTGTCTGAATAATTTTTGGTTTTACTATATATACATATATATATATTACTATATATATATATATATATATATATATATATATATATATATATATATATATGCACACGTCAGCTGGTGATTTTACTAAATGAATGTAAGGAAGATTCATAGTCAAAACCGGCAATATTTTCATGTATTTTACAAAAATATTTTGGTAGCACTTTACTTAAAGCCTTTATGTATAATGCATTATAAAGGTAATCATAATGTACATTATAATGCATTATATCTTTTCATAAATAATTGAAACCAAAGTTAAAATGCATTACTGATATTTGCAGATTCCTTGTGTTTTAATGCATTATACGTACTAAAAGTGTGTTCAGATTATAATGTATTATTACTGTCGTTACAATAATATTTATGAGACCATACAATGCATTATAGGGTGCATTACAAGCCACAATTGATGCATTGGAAATACTTTTATAATGCATTACACATAAAAACTTATAGTATATTTTATGAAAAATGTTCATCTTTGATATGATACATTATGGAATGGTGCAATTAATACTAAAACCAAGGGGTTGTATATATAGACTGATTTGATTTCGATGTGGAATGACGCAACAGTTCTTGAGGTCTTTAACATTAATATAAATGCAATATTGTAATACATGGAGCTGAAAATTCTGGATAAGGATGAATTTTTTTTTTTCAAATAGAGATTGCGATTCTCCCTCGATTCTGAACAGACAACCAAACTAAATAACATGTTATTTACTGGTTCTGACTAAATGTTAATTGCTGCAGTTTATTTGAAAGTGTTTCATTTGAATGATTTTTTTTTTTTAAATGATTCAGTGACTCGCTCATAAATACTTCACTTGTTTTATTACGGGATGAATTAGCATTTTTTAACGAATCTCTTGAATGAATGATTTAGACTCTCTGAAATACATTTTTGGAATAAATAAAAAAAAACAAAAAAAAAAATGTAACAGTCACTTGTCACCACCTACTGGTATAACGTTGTAATCGACGCTGTCGTTAGTTAAAGCGCCAAGTTACTTTCAAAAAGTGATTTGCTCTATTTTGTTCGCTGCCGTAATAGACATCAGGTGTTCTTCTATCTGAACTTTCAACTTTTATTCCAGTACATCTGTGATGATTTGAATGTTTGTAATAGAAATAATGATACTGCGAAGCTGTTTAATATCTATACATGACAGCGGCTCTCTCTGGGTCAGCAGAAGCTCAAACACAGTCTGAATGTTCTGGTTTGAATTTAATAGACACAGGAGAATCATTGTCATTTAGGAATAAGATGGCGTGGGTGTTTGAATGGAGATCGCGATTAATCGTGCAGCTCTACATATAATTTTATGTTGGCAGTAGGTCATTGTAAATGTACAGTTAGTATAGTGAGAAATGTAAAAATCCTCCATACTGCCCAGTCAGTTGCCCGCTGGATGCACCTGGTCACGGGGTGAGGTGGAGCATGCAAAGGCTGAAGGTGAAGGTACTGAAGGAACAGGACCTCGAAAAGGGTCAAGCTGGACCCCGAGGCACGAACAGCTCCAGTTCCCATTAATGCCAGTGCTAATGTCAGCAAAGCCCCAAAGGTAGTGAACCGCTAGCAAAGTAAGCAAGGATTACAGGAGCAAGTGACTTTACTCTACTGTAAACAATCCTGTCTTGCTCCTTTAAACACACACACACACACACACACACACACACACACACACACACACACACACACACACACGGTTCAGTCTGTTGATAAGAGCAGATCTGAGGACTTTGTACAGCATCTCATAGACTTCTAAAAGCAGTTCACTAGATATTAGTGTTGTAAATGTTAAATGTTTTTAAAAGCAGTATTTTATAGCAGTTTTTTGTTATGCCAGAAGGTAGCGACAACTGAAGGTGTCAGTCATTTAAATCATTTGAATGATTCTTTCAGATAAGTGAGTCATTGCATCATTCACTCAATTCAATCGTACCCTCAGAAACACTGATTTGTTAATAAAGGAAACGAGTGTCTGGTTTAGTCATTCTCTAGTCTAGCCCAGTCACCGGTTCTCTTACTGTGTGATGTACTTTATTGTTGATTTTGCTTCGACTTTGTTTGGAGCTGTTTTTGTTACTGACGTAATATTTTTACTTACTGACGTAAGAGTTTTTTACTTCTTGTTTGTGATATTGCTTAATTATAAATGACTGATTGATGAAATATCAGCCAGACCGATTAATTAGCAAATATTTTGTCTCACAATTTCATATATGATGTTAAAAAAAAACTGAGATGTGATGCTTTGATATTTTGATGTAATGGCGCCAGTCTGACACACAGAACACCAGGACGCATCCAGACCACTTTATCAATGCATGTACATCTTCTGTTTTCATGTGTGCGGTAAATTTGGACTAAATATTTTTCAAATAAGTATATATTGCGTATATTGACATGTATACTACTGACAATCACTTTTATAAGATTTTGTCATTTGTTGAACACACAATGAGACTTATCAATTAAAGCCTGTTTTGGTCAGACTAAAGTGATTAATGGAAACTGAGAATCTCTACAGTTTTGAACCAATAATTCAGCCAAAGCTAAAAATAATGCTCATTATTTCTCTCCCTCGTGTTGCTCCAGACTCGCAGACTGTTATTTTGTTTGACAAAAACCCCATACAAGACCACATAAGTAATATGTGCTCAATTTTCCAAAATCTGTGGTAAACGTCAAACCTTTATATTATAAACGATTATTATTTAATAATGACTTTGCCTTTTCTGTTCATCGCACAAAGCTGACTTCATTTGAAGACTTACATTTTTTGCGCCAGTCAAATTAACTAATTTTATGGTTCTCTTTTATGGAGCTTAACACTGTGGTCACCAAATTGTTTATGTAATATCTGTGTAAAAATCCTTCAGAATGACATAAGGGCGAGTAATCTACAGACCACAGCCTATTAACACAATACTTTGTTACACAGACAATTAAAACAAATGCAATTTTCACAGAACATACTTCCTCTTCAAACTTTCTCCTTTTTAATGTCCCTCTCTCTCTCTCTCTCTCTCTCTCAGACCGAGTGAATAAACAGACACTGTTTTTTTTTTTTTTTTTTTTCTCGTTCTGATAGATTGTAGTTGAAGCTAATTGCAGTGTTTCAGAGCGGCGGACTCTCTCGTCTGCTTAACCCCAGGATTTCTGTCCTTTTTTTCTCCTTTCTTTTTTTTCATTCCAGAGGTCTCGTTGTGGAAGGACGGCTAGTACCCTGCTTTGTTAATTACGAGGATAACACATTCACTCATCAAATAATGGATGTGCTTTGCAATTTTAAGTTTTAATAATCAATTACTGAGAGCAATTCTCCATGGAGTTGCAAAAGAGTCATTAAGTCTCAAAAGGCAAAGGGAAAAAAAGCTCTATTTTTACAAATGCCTGAGGGGAATTGACTCAAAGCTGTTCCTATGCATTTGCCAATGTAATTCCAATAGAAAAAGGACGGAGGAAAAGCGTGTGGCATTTAGTTCTTTTGAAAAGAGGTGAAGTGTGGAGCGGAAGCCTGTGGAGTGTAAACCATTAACAAATGATTTGTACAGAGGGGTCCAAAAGTCTGAGATCATTTGTGAACATGCATCTATTCTGCATTTTTCTTATTTGATTACACTTTTTTCGTTGGTCCACTTTAGACATTCTACTAACTTTAACCCCCGGTTTCACAGACAAGGCTTAAGCTTAGTTCCCGGTTAAAATGCGTTATTGTGCTGTTTGATATTAAAGCAACTTGCACTGACATATCTTAAAATACGTCACTGTCATTGTTTTGTCTCAAGATTAGAGATGCACCGATTGATCGGCCGGTGACCGGAATCGGACGATTTTCACGTGATCGGCGACCGGTCTGACATAATCCGATTTTATGCCGGACAAATGCACTCGGGCGGCGCATGATTAAGATCGCGCAACATCAGCATCACACGTGCACACGGAACGCACACATGTAGGAAACCTCATGAATTACGGCCGTTTCACACCGCAAAGTGCAGCGCGTTGTTTTTTTGTTTTGTTCGGCGTGCATGTTAATCAACGAGTGCATTCACACCGGGAGCCGGAGCAGCGCGTGAGCGTCGAGCAGGAGCGTCGCGTGAGCAACAGTGAAGCGCGGGTTTCGGCGCCGAATCTATTTTTGCTGCGCTCAATTTAAGTGAAAGCACACTTTTGATGGACAAAATAAATATGATTTCATCCAAAAAGTGCCCAAAATGCACAGAATTTGCATGTCTGGTGTGTTTTAACAAGAACTGAAGTAGGCTAGGCCATGGGCGAGGCTAGCCCCTTTTTAGGGGTGCTTCAGCACCCCTAAAAAGGAGCTCAGCACCCCTAAAACTTGGAGTAAGAAATGTTGTTATTCTAAAAAAATTGTTCGTCTTTGACACGGTTAAATAATGTCCAAACATACTCCATAGTTTAATTAAATGAAAATGAAAACATCTCTTCTTCTAACGTTAATTCTTTGTACCTGCACCGCTCAGCACGGCCGTCATCCAGCGCGAAACACACGCAGAGTTATGAGAACCCGTTAGGTAGTGTTGTGAATCAACTAAGATGCTCCAGAGCTGAGTCTCACACTTCTTTCCTTAGAGTTGTTCCGATTCTGAAACCATATCGGTGAGTACTGGAGTCAGTATCCTGAATCGGTACACCTATAATAAGTGTTTATTTTCGGACTATTTTAGTCCAGCGGGTCGCCGCCGCTGTGGAGTATCAGAGGACCTGGGTGACTCGTCCATAGTAATAAACGGAGAGAAGTAGCACCGGTTACAATGTTCTTCCGCAAGACGCATGCAGTTCCGTATTATAACTGCTAGAGCGTGAAACAAAACAAAAAAAAACAAAAAACAAAAAAACAGCAGCGCGACAAATAAACTGCACACATGTGTAGTGCGTACGCATGTCTCTGTTGTTAAAGTTTATTGTTAATTTGATACTCATTTTAACAATCGGGAGTCATGTAAACATAACGTTACGTGGGCGTTTTCCGGTCAGTCTTCATGGATTTTGAATTTTTTTATTTCAAATCCACAATGGAGAATACAGTTTTTCTTATGAAAGGAATTTGTGATTTAAAAAAAAATCTAAGCCCAATAATACTAATAATATGACATTTAAAATGGCACACCTCTGTGTGCCTTTTGATCATATCCTTAGAATCTGTATGGAAACCATCAGAGTCTTTATCATTCTTTTCATTCAAAAAGAATGATAAAAAATGGCTTGTAGAGAGCCAAACTTGTGGGCACTGATCCTTTCTGTGTGCATTTAACCAATATATAATTATTTTACATGAATTGTATTTCTTATAATGTTTTGTATGTAATTTTATCTTGTGTTGCCTTTTTTACTGCTGGCTGGGGGACTACCGATGAAAATTAGCTCTTTTAGCTAACTCGGTTACATTTACATGGTTCTAATGTTGATTAATGTACACTGTCCCCTTTTCAAATACTTTTTTTTTTAAATAAGAAAGAGAGGGAGATAGAGTTGGAGAAAGGGAAAGAGGGGAAGAAGGAGAAAGGGAGAGCTTGCAGGAAGAACCAGGTGAGGAAACAAAAATAAATTGACAAATAGTGATTAGTTTCAAGCAAAACAGTAATTACTCATACTCCTATACTAACGTATTGCCATTAAGTATTACATTTACTTTTTGTAACATTATTTTACACCACATATTTTCATAATAAAGGAGGAGGAAAACAACAGGGAGAGTCCAAAGGGATGAGAGGGAATTGACTAGTGAAAGAAATGAAGAGAGAGCGGGAGCGTATATGGGTGTAAAATGTGTGTGGTGGCAGTGGGGCTCATTGGGTGCTCAGCGCCCCTAAAGCTCTGACCCTAGAATCGCCCCTGGGCTAGGCTATGTCAGAAAGAAAATGAAGACTCAAAAATATGTATAGAAAATTTACCCATTTAAACTTGTTTTTATTATTTCCCAATCGTTTCCCTGCACATGCTCCACTTGTCCTGTTTAGCTTGGCTGGACATGTGTCAGATGAGAGAAGAACTGTTTGAGAAATATAACTTGCCATTGATGTACAACAAGGTATTGCAATAGGTCTGTGTGTGTGTGTGTGTGTGTGTGTGAGAGAGAGAGAGAAATATCTTTATACTGCAAGGCTATATTTATTTAATTTTTACTTGTTATTTATATTATTTAATTGCCATTACCTGTTTTCATACAGAAGTTTAGTTTGCTAAATATATAATTTTTTTTTAGTTGGATATTGAATGTGAAAAGGAAATGGTTCTTCCATAACACTGCACTTTAGATGTGTGTGAATTTCCCACAGTCATTTATATAGTTCTATTTCATAGCGATCATCTGTTCAAAAAATGTTCTATGCAAAATGTTCTATTAAAGAGAAGATAGAAACTAAATATTTGTGTGTGCTGTGAAGTGGTTTGAAAAAATGAAATCGGAATCTGCTAAAATCGGTATCGGCAGGTCAAACTCAAGGAAAAATCGGAATCTGCTAAAATCGGTATCGGCAGGTCAAACTCAAGGAAAAATCGGAATCGGCCTAGAAAACTGTATCTCTACTCAAGATGCACACCAGTACTGTTATATTCTAAGGCACGTTTAACGTTAAGGCCTAATCGTGCTAAATCTAAACACTGTCTGTGAAAAGATAAATGATTTATCCGTACACAATCACATCTTAATTCATTTTTTTAATTCATATGCCCTTATGCATGACGCGTGTCCCGATGGGGGCGGGGCTTAATATCCTCCACATCTGGCATCAGGTCTGCCTCCATATCCAGTACCAATTCCTGAGGGATGAAATCAAACCCCGCTCTACATTTCACAATCAACTCTTTTTACGTTTCACAATATGAAAGAAAAGACTATCGCATCTTCTGTTTCATGCCAAGATTTTTTAGCCACCTTTTGAGTCAACCTGAAGTAAAAACTTGACCCTGTTTGCCTATACACATTCCTGGTCTTGTTGTGCACGACTGTTAACAGTTCACAAGGCATCATTTACACTCCTTTGTTGTCCTCTGGGGACTGTGGTGCTTGATAGCAGTGGTCGGTAGGAGTTCTTGGACTACGTTTGCATCCTCTGAAAAGAAACGGAGATTTCAGCCAGTGTCAGTGTTGTAAACCTATTGTCCCTTGTTTTATCTCTGTTGTGTTTGGCATTTTTCTCTTCCTTTAGTCGCAACTCGCAAGGTAAAGTGAAAGTTTCATAGTTTTACTTTCCTCTAAACATTCATTCAACACAAGAACATCAGCTGTTTTTTCTTTCCCCAGAGGGCAGTTCTCCACTCGAGCTGCGGGACCCCAGTGTCGTGCGGTGGGTGGGAACACACAAGAAAGGGCTGTTGGTCAATATGTAATGTTCATGCGTTTTCATTAATAATATCATGACTTCTAGACCAGTCTAGTCTGCCAATGTGTGAGCGAGGGTGTGTGGTAAGATGGTATCTCTAGTTAATAACTCTTCTGATATAACGTGTTTGACTGAGAAGTGAAGATTATAGACATTTGACTAGTGGAATAAAGTCTGGTCCAGTTTAAAGCATTTTATTTTTATTCCGGCCAAGAACGACCCAATTAGAAAAGAAGAAAACCATGAAACCCCTAGGCCGGGACATGGTGGTGGGAAATAAATACGAGATGGGATGTTAGTCAATGCTTTTGCGTTCCCTGAGAAACTTTGCGTTCGCTCGCAAATCCTTTGCATTTCACAGAGAAACTTTCACAAGCATTCACAAGCAAAATGCGTTCAATCACGAAATGTTTTGCATTCCCGAAACTTTGCGTTCGCTCGCAAATCCTTTCTTGGGGGAACAAAAAGGTTTTGCGATGGAACGCGAAAACATGGAGAAATATTTTTTCCCTCAATATTATATTTTTTCCTTCACGTGCTCCGTAGAAAACGTCTGACTGACATAAAAAGCAACCAATCACAGTTCGTTTTGTCAGCGTGTCATTTAGGGGCGGGGTCTATTTGAAATGCACTATAGCACAATAATAGGCTGGGGGAAAAATGATTAGTGTAAATGTTTTAATGTAAAATATACATCACTGCTCATGAATATCAGTTTATATCCTGCTAAAAGTGGCAAAAGCATGCGTCTATACTCCTAGAAAGATTTCAGACAGTTCGTTTGGACTTTAAAAAGAGTTGATGGTGAAACTCTACATCAGATTGAAGAACACAGGAGATGGATGCCTGTTACAAGCGATCAAAGGCGGAGTGAAAAAGGAATGACAGCTGGATCAGGAAGGTGCGGAAAGGGAAAAAAAAAACTCTCTTGTACATGAAGCAAGAAAAGATTGACTGTATCTTAAGAACAAAAATAAAGAAATAAATAAAACAAGCTGAAAGATGTGTGACAGCAGCATACCGCGCAAAAACAACAACACAAGAATACGAACACGCCACTTTCTGACATGCCTTTAGATTTGATCTTCTGACACCGCTTGGAAAACGACGCGTCCTATCTCGCATTAGTGTTTGATCGCCAGTTCAGACACTATTATTAAATTGATCTCTAAAAGTGACACATCAGCACTGTAAACTGAAAACACATCAAGAACCGTATGAAAGAACAGCACTCACAATGAAAATATTTGGATGAGGTTTACAGTGTTTGTGTGGCAGCGATACACTGATATTCCTCAAACATTCAAAACCTTTAAACAGAGTATTAAACTACTGAAATTATCATTTCAGTTTGTAATCTTTATACTTTTGATCAAAATCCTTTTTAACAAGGATTGACTTGCATTGTTTGCCATGCAAAATGTAGTTGACATTGTAGAATTTGCATACTGAATAATATTCTTGTTGATCATCTTTGCGTACTGAATAATGATTGGTATTTTCTTTATTGCATTTACACCACCGGTCAAAGGTCTGGAATAATTATTTTGCTCACCAAGTCAGCATTTACTTGATGGGAAATACAGTAAAAAAACAGTAATATTGTGAAATATTATTACAATTTTAAATCACTTTTTTCTATTAGAATATATTTTAAAATGTAATTTATTCCTGTGATCAAAGCTGAATTTTCAGCATCATTACTCCAGTCTTCAGTGTCACATGAGAAATCATTCTAATATGATGATTTGCTAGTCAAGAAACATTTCTGATTATTATCAATGTTGAAAACATTATGCTATATAAAATTTTTGTGGAAACCATGATACTATCATTGCACTATCATTCAAAAGTGCGGGGCTTAATTTATTTTTGAAAAAAGTTGTTTATTCAGCAAGGATGCATAAAGTTGATTAAAAGTGACAGTAAAGGCATTTATAATGTTACAAAAGAGTTCTACTTCGAATAAATGCTGTTCCTTTGAACTTTCTATTCATCAAAGAATCCTGAAAAAAGTATCAAGTTTTCCATTGATAATAAGTTCAACATTGATAAAAAAAAAACATTATTACTAATTGAGTACCAATGATATTTGATGATAATTGAGCAGCAAATCATCATATTAGAGTGATTTCTGAAGGATCATGTGACACTGAAGACTGGAGTAATGATGCTGAAAATTCAGCTTTGATCACAGGAATACATTACATTTTAAACATTTATAAAATAGCAAAGAGTTCTTTAATAATATTTCACAATATTACCGTTTTTATTTTTGATAAAATAAATGCAACCTTGTTGAGCATAAGAGATGTAATATTAAACTCATAATTATTCCAAACCTTTGACCTGTAGTGTTTGTACTTTAAGTGCTCAGCCGAATGCATTGCAATGATTGCAAACCTCAAGGCTTGAGAGTTTCCTTTAAGTGTCTCATTAAACGGCGTGTTATTCAGAGAGCTATAAGCATTACAGCTGAACTTACTCAGACGTTTAGAAATCTGACTCTAGAAGGCTGCATATTACGCATACTAAGAATATAACATGCTTTTTATGATATGTTATGATTTACAGAAATCAGGCTTGATTAATGAAAAGCATCTTTTTTTTCATTACTTTTTAGGGATAATTTATGGAAAACCCCAAAGAGCTTCTGATTTCACTCACGCAGAATCAAAACCTATAACCCCCATAAATGTCCTGCATCACTCACTATGCTGTTTCTTTCAGGAGTAGCAGATCTACTTGAAGATGTTATTTAAAGAATAGCATGCTTGCACACACACACACATGGACTGACAGGCTGCTGGATGGGGTCTTTAGCTTGGCTCAGGCAGCCCACACACACCCCACATGTGCTTGGATTGCATTCACTCTCTCTCTGATTTACATTGCGAGCAGCGGACAGGGTGGTAGAGAGGAAATGCTCCATTTCTCCCGGTGCTTGGGAATGGAAACAGAGGAGCATATGTTGGGATTTGAAGAGTCAATCCATGAATAACCTAAAGCGATGTTTCTTCTTCTCTCTCTCTCTCTCTCTCTTTCTGGGCAGACTAGAAGTGCAGTAGAGCTGTGCGGGGAGAACTGGCTTCCCTAAAGTATCAGGCTGTAGTCAAAAATATTTACAGTGCCAGAAGGTATTCAGCGAAATATTCGAAAAAATTCGATATCGAGCTGACCTCTCACTGGGCATCTGATGCCTCTCTCGCTCTCTCTCTCGTTCTGCCGCTGCTTCTGAAACAGTTTGGCACACAACAACAGATTGCTTTATCAGCTATGCTATGTATAGATTTCAAATACATACTGTTTTAATAATTATCATCCAGGTTTTGACAGTAATGATGGCTTTGAGTTGGTGTGGCCGAGATTTGTCACTACGTCTTGCATAAAACATAAGCATCTAGTTTCTGAACTCATAATTTGAACATTATTATGGTGAATTCTGCTGATGTACAGTAAATGTGTCACCTACTGTATTATCTAGCAGACATAAATGAGATTTTGTTCAAATTGCAAGAGTGGTGTTAAAAATGATAAACCAATCCGTAATGTTTTGCACCATATGCAGAAGTGTGTGTACAGTAAACATGTAGCTGTCACAGATCTGTATAATATCCAGCAGTTATTGCCTTAAAGCCTAATGCATTATTTGTTGTTCATTTGTTAATAGAAGGAAAGGAAAAGTTCTGAGCTAATAATTATAAAAACAGTCAGTCATTTTTTGATGGAAAAAATAAACAGAACCACATATGGCACAGATTTGTTTATTTGTTTGTTTTAATTTTTATTTTATTGCAATAATCACATTCTAGATTTTGTTCTCAGTGACATAGCAGCATATTTTCAAAACCGATACCAGCATTATTGACCATATTACGCTGTATTGTGTGCATTAGTTTCAGATCTCCTTTTTATTCTGGTTTTCATATTTGTATTCTGATAATTCCTGCTCTTCTGATTCTGTAGTTGCTTTCGAGCGGATGGCCACTAGAGGGCAGGACAGATCCAGACAGGAGAGATCACACACTACTGCACACACACACACCACTGATGCGTTTACTGGCACATTAATGTGTTCAATATCTTCACATAACCAACATTAAGCATTTAGTGAAAAAGACTGCAAAAATCATTTACGAGGAAATTAAATCTGCTGAGGAAAGAAGTGAAAAGAATAACGCAACTGTAAAAATAATTAACAGTTTGTGTGTGTTTACTTGGCTGTGGGTTAAGGGCAACAAAATTTTCACCCAGAAGATTGGCACATCTGAGATAGATAGATAGATAGATAGATAGATAGATAGAGTTATGAGACAGACTGTGTGTGTGTGTGTACAGGTTTGGCTATACTTGTGAGGGCCAAATGTCCTCACTTATAGTGAAATATTATGACAACCGACTAGTGAGGACGTTTTACTGGTGTCTAGTTCACCCCTCACTAGTTAAAAAGTCGAATAAATCGGCCAAAGCATGTTTTATTTAAATCTAGATGTTTGCACATGTTTCTGTGATGGGTAGCTTTGGGTTAGGCCATAGAAAGCTTCTTTAGCCTGATATAAAATCAATGGAAACCTGTGCAATGTCCTTACTAATATAGTGAGCGCACATGTGTGTGTGTGTGTGTGCGTGCGTGTATATGTGTGTGTGGTCCTGGTAAACCCTATGTAATGGGGAGAAAATGTCCCCACAAAGATGGCAATATCCAAAATCCTTGTCCTTGTGGGGACTTGTTTTGGTCCCCGTGAGGAAAACCGATCATACTGCGATGGGTTTTTTGTTGTTGTTGTTGTTGAAAATTTAAAAGTACAGAAAGTTTTCTGTGATGAGAAGGTTTAGGGAACAGGGGTAGGGATAGGGGTGGAATATAGTTTGTGCAGTATAAAAATCATTATGTCTAAATTTCCCCAAAACACAACGTGTGTGTGTGTGTGTGTGTGCGTGTGTGTGAGAAAGGGTTTTTCCACAGATTGCCAAGGAGGAACAGATGTCATGGATCAGAGACACTTACACACTCCCACAGTTTTCACTGAAATCTTCACACACACACACACACACGCACATTTTGCAGATTTTTGTAGTATTCCAAGAATTTGCACTTTAACTATAAAAGGCAACAAATAATCTCACAATATGCGAATGTAAAATATATATAATTTCATAGCTATTGAAATGAAAATGGACTTTAATTACTTTCTACCCTCATATTTCTAGAATGATGAACCAGGGTGCATGTTATTCCAAAGAAAATGTATATTTGTCTTCATAATCCTTGTAATAAATTGCTCTACCTCTGAAACAATTTTCTTTTTATGGTAACGTCACCAAGCCCTCTTATTTTTTAACCCATCCACTCAATTCCTGATGAAAAAAAAAAAAAATCTTATCCTACATCCCCCCCCCCCTGTTGAAAATCAGATTCATTTGTAAATACTCATATAAGTAGGAATAGAAAGGTTATCATATTAATTTTTTGAAAGCAAAGTAGTCTCACTGTTGGATATTATGATGTTAATAGGCTACCTCTTTCACTGCCTAAGTCTTTTTTATGATTCTTTTGCTTTTTTTCTTCAATCAAACATCAAGCTTATTTTTCTCTGCAGCTTTTCATCTCTGGTTATTCCAA
This sequence comes from Tiaroga cobitis, assembly GCA_030578255.1. Classification (NCBI taxonomy): domain Eukaryota; kingdom Metazoa; phylum Chordata; class Actinopteri; order Cypriniformes; family Leuciscidae; genus Tiaroga; species Tiaroga cobitis. The sequence goes on from CM060599.1 coordinate 50,238,147, forward strand.
ACGTAATGTTTTATATCACGGTGTGGTATATGTAACATTTGATTGGATTGCACACATATAGAGCTGAGGCATCTTCCTCTCTCTGCACTTGCATTAGCTTTATCACAGCTATTGTTATTATTCTGCATTTTACATAAATGTCTTAAAAACATGACAACTGCCAGAACAACAAGACTAATGTATTCGGTGGCAGCCGAGGGAAGGAGAGGGATTGTGAAGTGTGCAGTGAAGTGAAACATGAAAGGTTCCAGACAGGATGACACAGTGTCGTTCGGCTCGGCACAGATAAAAAGACCCTTCTCTCCCCGAAACCCCCCAAAATACTCCTCGCCATTAAACGCTTTGTTTTTTGAACGTCTCTCCAGATCCAAAGCGAGGAAAGTGTGAGATGACAGCTGATCTACACATGTAGAACGCAGCGTGGCTGTTACTGAGAGCTACACACACACTGCTCTTCTCTTTCTCAGTCCCTGTGGTGTCTCGTGTTGGTGTCCTTCACCAGTTGATTTATGGTCTGGCGCTGTGGTTTGTCAGACCACAATAGGGGACCATCGTCAATGGCAGCGTTTCATTCTTACACCGCGTCCTAACCAGACATGAGAAGTTTCCAGCCCCAAAGCACTTTGTCTGTTCACAGCAATTACAGTAAAAATGCTACGTTATGCAGCATGATATAATAGTTCATATTCTTCAGTCAAATTCTCCCTTTAAACCCCTCACCACTGTTTACAGTCCAATCGATTCTCCACAATGAATAATATCCTGTATAAATTGTAAATACATCAGATTGTGGAAGCAAAATACTGTCTGAATGTGATGTCGCTTGATTCAAATTTTATTAAAAGTTTGGGTAGCACTTTCATTTAGGGTCCAATTCTCACTATAAACTAGTTGTTTATTAGCATATTATGCATATTACTATGATATTGGCTGTTTATTAGTACTTATAAAGCACATATTATTACCTTATTCTGCATGACCATATTCTACATCCCTAAATCCTACCTAATACCTTACTAACTATTAATAAGCAGTAATTAGGAGTTTGAGGCAAGTCGTAGTTAATAGTGAGTATTGAACCTTAAATTAAAGTATGACCAAAATTTGTTAAAAATTTTATTTGGAAAAATATATATATTTTATAGTCATATTTGTGCTTGGAGTCAATTGTTTATTGTGATAACGCGGTGAAACATACCAAATTCTGCTGTTATCATTTTTTGCAAGGCTGTCATAAAATAAAATTAATTATGAACACATGCAAAAACAAGAGAGAACCAAGAAAATATTAATGAATTCATTCAATGTATGCTTTTTCATGTGAGCTTGTTTGTTTTTCTTAAAACCTGTACCGATCAGATGCTTTCTGAACTGCTGTTTTGTTTGAACTGTGTTGTGTTTATTTTGTTATTGAGGAAAGTGTGCATTACATATTTACATTCTCATCTAAACGTCGCGTGGACGTCTGGATGTTCGTTGACAGGATATCACTGCAAAAACATTTCCAACTTCTTTCTACATCTGAGCAAAGAACGAAAAGACACTTCTTCGTGAGTATATCGGTGCATTGAATCACGTTCAGTCTCTTCAGTCCGTTACGTTTGCACACGTGTGAGGTTAAATGTTAGATAATTTATTTCTCACCGGTTTCTCTTTCTGCAGGGTCACCATGGGTAATCGTTGTACTAAAATCTCATTGGTCCAAAATCCTGTATTGATTAGCAGTGTTACACTGAACCATATTTCTATTTTCAAGTCAAATGTTTATTAGTACACTGCTTTTTCAGCATGGGCTTGTTGGAAATTTGACGCCTTGTGCCGAGTTCAAGACTACCCTGCAAAAAATTCTTTAATTTTCTTTTCTTTTGTCTTGTCTCCCCACTAAAACTTCTAAATGAGAAGCAGCATAAGATATTAAGACTTGTTTTCAGGAAATATACACTACTGTTCACAATTTTGCGGTTACAATGTTTAAAAAAAAAAAAGTATTTGAAATAAGTTTCTTTTGCTCATCAAGGCTGTATTTAGTTGTTAAACTACATTGGTATAGTGGTAACTACACTACATTGGTTGAGTGTCTTACTAATAGTTGTCTTGCAAATTAAGCTGGTATTATCAAAGAAAAAATACACACTTCAGCTTTAATTGCATTTTTATTTCTCAACAGGCATTTATTTCTAGTGCTGCAGTAAGTTACCTTTGCTCTGCCTGTTCAAGGTGCATTCACTTGTATATTTGTTTACCCAGAGCTTCTCCTTTCATGCGAGGTCTCGAAGGAAGGCTAGAGTCGACCGTATAGTCCTCCGCGTCCGACTCCTCTTACCGTGGCCCTTGTTACAGGACGAGTTAATTGAATCAGAGTTCACTCCGTCCATCCAGATGCTCCTCGGAGGGAAAACACAAAGTTTTGGTGCAGGTGTGTCCGTGTTAACACTCATTTCCATTAAAGATCTCTGTTGCGGCTCTCGGCCTCGCGGCAGACGGGCAGATTTGTCTTCGTAAACATTCTGTGGACATTATTCTGATGTCGGCTCCATTCAGAAAGATTACACTCTGACCTTGGTACATATCCGCCTATTGATACATTCAGGGTTGCTTGTGTGTTCGGTGTGGAAGGAGAAAAGTCGGAGAGAAAAGATAGGAGATCTGTTGATTTGGTCTCGGATATGGACACAGTTAGAACGGCCCTGACCTGAAGTTGCCCACACCTTTTAGGCTTCGCCGAGAGTGACTGCGCCTCACAATAGTGTAAACGGACATCACAATAGACGCTTACCCTGCGCGCACTAATGCATTCATCCGTGGAAAGAATCTGAACCTCCGTGGCTTTTTTCTAATAGCCAGATTGTGTAATTCTGAAAGATTAGCTTTGAAAGAGATTCTCTATTAAGACCAGAGAGGAATTTGATAGCTTATGGAAGCGTGCAATATTTCTTATCAATAAAGCTTTATGCATCTTTTCAGCGAATGAGAAAAACCTGTTATTGTTTTGTCTGCCGTGGTTTCAGCGTGGCCAATGCCATTAGCGGGAGTCTCTTAAAGGACCTGGTCGTCCGGAATTGTACAGTGAAAAATTCATCAAAAACAAGACAACTACAAACATAGGATGTTCCATGTGTTTTTGTATGATGGAATTGAATGTTATAATTGGACGTTTTATTTATTCATTTTCTCCCATCCGCTTTAGACCTTGGGCTCGTTCCATGAGAGTAGTTGAACAAACTCAGGGTTAAACTCAGAATTGAGTTGACAAAACCAAATCATTCCAGTCAAGCTTTGATCCTGAGATCATGGAGCATGTGCAAATAAAAGTGTGACATCAGTAGCGAACAGCCAATCACACGCCTTGAAACGGAGAAACTGCGATTCACTTCTTGCGCTAGAGTCAGCGCGATTCAATGCTCTCTTCTGACGAATGATTCAATGCTCTCTTCAGATGACATGATGGTCCCCGTCGCTGAGTGGGGCGCGGCACGAGCCACAGGATGGCATCTTTAAAAAGACGCAGCTCTTTTGTGATGAGAGGTGCAAGTCGCGTCACGTAAGCGAGCTAACACTCTCAGCAGAGTAAGGATAAAAAGGATACTTAGAACGGCGGAAAGCGCAGCAGGTACGGCAGTTGAAGGCGGCGAGGCCAGCGACTCCAGGAGCTCGTCCCACTGAAAGGCTTGCGTTGACGGCGCGGCTTCTCACTCCGGATGCGTGTGCTTTGTGGAAGAGATGAAAATCAGCTTGTACCAGCCTACTGAGCTTATTTATAGGGCGAGACCACGCCCTTTCTGGCGGGACGTGACGATATGAGCGCGAATCGCCCCCATTGGTCATTACGTCACGCAGAGTCTCTCGATAGGCTGCTGCATTTGCCGCAAGAGCAGCCAATAGGCGAGCGAGCTGTTTCGCCTATGTCTGCTTGCTGCTGCAAAGCGTTTTACATTAATAAAAAATTAAGGATAATTTTTGGCTTCAATATCTCGTGGAAAAGAGGTTTTCCCCATAGCGTAAGCTATTACTCAGTACGAGAGATACTCTCGTAAGAGAACTGGGGGAGCGACTTTATTATATCAGACATGTGTCACTTTGCTCACAGCTGATTGGTCCAATTTCAGTTTGAGATCTCTTCTAGAACATAACCTGGTTGGCCAAACCACTTTCATGCCTAAAATCCTGGGTTGGCACACAAAAACTACACTGAAACATCCCTGGCTAGCCACCTAAATGCTATAGAGCTTATGCGCCAGCTCCTCTGTATGATATATTTATTGACAACAAATCAATCTCCAACATTCACCAGTTTCTTAAACCACACAAATAAACTCCTATAATCTCTTTTCATTGTTTGTCCTTTTCTCATTTAACCTGTTTGAACCAAGCGTGCCGCACAAGCCCTCAAAAGTGAAGCCAAAGCGTCTCGATCGCCCCCCAGAGGCCGGTCCTAGTATAGGTCATAAACCCCGCCTCCCCATGTTATTCAACGGGACGTGAGACCAACTAAACAATTAAATTACACTTCACATATCCTTTTTCCAAAGATAGTTTCTGTCATCTACTGTAGTTTCTATCACATTGATGTAATTTCAAGTGTTTGTTTTTAAAATAAGTTTGTTTTTAGTTAGTTATTTGATGCTATAAAAACGGTGCTGTGACATCATGATTGACAGCTGTGATTGACAGGTTCTCTGTGCGAAGTAGTCACTGAAGCACCAACGGACTTTTTTTCATAGTGTGTGGTTAGTAGCTGTATTTACCTTATTTTAACGAGGCACTGCAATCAGCAGACATCATTGGAGAGGAACTGAGCAGACAGAGGCCACTTAAGAAAAGTGCAGGAGCGTGTGCTTGCGATTGATTATGCGAGAGTGAGGGCGGGGCCTTGATTTCGCGGCTTTACTTCCTGCTCACGACTGCGCAGGTCTGGTCCTGAAAACGCAAGTGGATGAATTTTATGTTTAGTTTCTTCCGTCATTGTCGTAACTTCCTATCTCCACAGCGCTGGTTAGCTTAGCTTCCAAACAAGATGGCTGATATTGCTGTCTGTATCTGCAAGTGAAGTCCCACCCACTGATCTGTAATAGGTCTGTAGCGTGAGTGGGTTCCACACCCTGAATAACTGATGAGCATGTGTTTGTAGTCTCAACCCTTATACAAAGAAATGGGACTTCCTGCTTTTTATGACGCAAAATGACGATTTTTACGTCATAAAAAGCAGGAAGTGGAACACTTAAATCCTTATTTCTCCCATCTCAGGGGAAAATAAGGTAATAAACCATGACCATTCAAAAATATGACTGGGTTTCTAAAGATACAAAGCTTAATGCAAATGGGTGAAGTGTCCCTTTAAGACCCAGCAACTAATCAATTAATAAAAATTTCGGTTTCTTATAATTTGGCTTTGGCTGCATTACCCTATAGTTTATTTTTATTCTTTTTACAAATGTAATCAACATTTTCGTAAGTACTAGATGTGTTGGGATATTTAACATGCCATTCTAATTATATTATGCTGAAATTAACGAAATGAACGAAATGACTCGAAAAAAGATTCGTTCATTTTGCTGAACGAGACTCAAAGATTCGAGTCAGTAAAATGATCCGAACTTCCCACTACTACTCTGCTGCTCTCCTCCCCCTCTCCTGTGTTGTATCGTCACGTGACTCACCACTAGCGCGCTACTCAGGACTAACCCCACTAGTGATGGGAAGTTCGGTTCTTTTCCGCGAACCGGTTCTTTCGGACAGTTCGTTTCAATGAACCGGTTCAAAAAACCGTTTCATCAGTTCTTTTAACGTCATCACGTAATGACGTCAATTATATCATCCCGGCGGATCAAAATACATTCAAATAAAGGCATTTGTAATCATAACTTGAGTTAAATAATAGTACTCATCGTCATAATCCTCTTGGATAGGTTTCTTACATTTTGCTAATGAACCCTGTACCAGGGTTGTGGACTCGAGTCGCATGACTTGGACTTGACTTGGACTCGAGTCTCAAATTTGATGACTTGCGACTCGACTTGACATATTCAAAGATGACTTGCGACTCGACTTAGACTTTGACAACAATGACTCGCGACTTGACTCGGACTTGAGCCCTGTGACTTGGAAAGACTTGACCTACCCTCTAAAACCACAGATCAGAGTTGTAATAATCACTGACTGTAGTATAGCACTGTATCATTGACGCATGATCACAGCGCTGATTAGCGCTGTTTTCGCACGTTTGGCACTGAGCCAGAGAGCGCGTGATGGAGTGTGTTCAGCAGCGCGAGTCAGTTGTCATTTATTATCGCACGTTCAGACAGTTTTCAACCAAATGTTTTCTTTTTTCTTTTTCAGGCATTTAAATACACAAGTACTAGCGAACCATTTATAATTTGAGAAAAAACAACAACACACTGATATCTAAGTAAGCGGAAATAATAAACCTTTCAAATGTAATTTTGAGATGTTATTTCCCCCCCACAACAAACGCACATTTTAGCCTATAGGTAACTATAAAGTCTTCTCCCTGTTCACCACCCACTCACTTTCATGTCTTTCGGGAGAAATGGATGGATTTACGTTACGTTTTGTAACGTAACGTAGCCCCAAAAAGTGCCACGTGGCGCTTGATACGTCGCCATAGAAATAGGAATGTTCTAGTACAATTACTGTCGCGTTAACAAAATAATTTAACCAGGGACTCAATATTTTACTTAATTTTACTTAACTTAATGTGTAGCAAATCACGATTAATTTTCCCAATGAACAGTTACAGAACAGTTTTATTTTTTTTATTTTTAAATCTGAATTGCCACAATAAATTTGATAATATTATATATTATTATATTATATCATATTTTAAAAGCCTTTCTGATGTAAATTAGTATACATTTCATTTACTATAGTAATTAACACTGAGACAGTAATTTGTGCAAAAAGCACTAATGACTTGTTTAAGACTTGAAGCTTAAACTCGAGGACTTGCAACTTGACTTGGACTTGTCTGTCTTGACTCGGGACTTGACTTGGGACTTGAATGCAAAGACTCGAGACTTACTTGTGACTTGCAAAACAATGACTTGGTCTCACCTCTGCCCTGTACGTTAGGCTACAAACGATGTGCAAACGCGGATGTTTTACATGTCTTAAAGATCTAAAGTGAATAAACTGGTCTTCATCAATTTTATTTTATTTGTTATTAAATAAACTTAAGCTACATTTCGCCGAATTCGGCTCCTGATTTAAGTCCTCGTTTCACCCGTGCTCATGTATCAGCACAGCATGCAGTTGGCCAAAAGAAAGTTCGGTTCAGAGACAGTGCTATCACGCATGCAGTATCTCCTGCTCATCGGTTCTCTGTATCGAAAGTGTCCGAAAGAAACAGTTCTCGGTTCTGTACTGGTGATTCGAGAACTGCTGCAACAACCAGTTCTTGTTATGTTATGTTTTGATTAACACATTATAAACGTTTACTTTGCACCCTTAAAACCTTGGCAAGAGTTTACGACAAAGATTTGTGTCAACTAATTAGAAATTAAATTAGCTGTTCCTGAAAATAATGTTTTAGTATAATAATAAATGTTTAGTTTTAAAATCCATTTATTGTGTTTCCAATCTTTAAAATAATACAGTGAAAATTAAGATATGTGATAAACATGTTTCCAACACGTTTTATTTTGTTACACTTATTGATGTTCAACAAAATATTTAAGAAACATGCATTTCGTCCCTCTGAAAAAAATGCACGCATGCTCAGTTCATCAGCTCATCGGTTATCGGTATGTCGAACACGTCCGAAATAAACAGTTCTCGGTTCTGTACTGGTGATCAGGGACGGACTGGGACTAAAAAACGGCCCTGGACTTTGACTAGGCCCGGCCCAAAGCAATCGGCGCGCGGAAACTCGACAACAACAACAATAGCGCCTGCCGCCTGGCATGAGTGTCACAAGACTTTAATTGTGGCTCATGAAACTATACTATCCAAATTATAGCTAACAGTATATTACACAATCTATTCCATGCTGTCTTAAAATGAATTTCTTACTTAATAATATTAATTAATTTATGGAGTAATTAATCTTAGCTACTGCACAAATAATAATACCACATCTAAATGAAAATAGGCTACACCATTACAAATGTAACTTCTGTATTCAAAATCTTCAAAGTTTGTAAGCATTAGTTGTAATGTTACCAACTTTTTTAAAAGTAAAATCACAACATATTCCTTAATATTAGCTACTACTATTAAAATGTTGAAGTTTAGCTGTTTTAACTACTGTAATCATTAAAAATGTAGCAAGCTGAATATCACTTCCTAACATCATCCCTAGCAAGTAACTTGCAAAGTAATTTCTGATTAATTCGGTTCGGGAGTAGTAGAGATAAAAGCCCGCCCGCACTGACAATTGATTGGTTGGGTCCTTTCATGCACACACTAGCACACACACGCAAGGTCTCTAGCTCGCTCCCTCTCTCTGCCATGCGCGCGCTACGCATGCTTGCTCGCTCTAGATTCCGGGAGATTTTAACTAATTTGCGGGCATTAGGGAGCCGCTATCAATATGCGGGAGACTCCCGGAGACTTGGGATGTCTGTGACTGCGTGTGTGGCGGGCGGTGGGCCGGCCCGCCGGCCGTCCTGGAGTACCGGCCGTTCTGTGATTCTCCAGATCACACAGATGGCCAGTCCGCCCCTGCTGGTGATCCGAGAACCACTGTACCTGTGCGTTCGGTAGTACGCGGATGCTCAGTATCAGCTGCTCGTGCTCATCACTTCTCTCAGCACAACATCTCTCAGCACAACATGGTTACTGGAGTAAAATATACTCCGGGATATTGGTTTATTTCGAGTCGGACTGTCAGGCATGTCTGAAAGTGAGTAACTTTAGTAACTTGTGGATCAGCGCTGACGCAAGACGCGAACTGTTTCGAACGATTCAGTCCGATTTAGTGTACTGGTTCGACCGGTTCACTAAAAAGAACCGGTTCAAAAGAACGATTCGTTCATGAACCGGCCATCACTAAACCCCACCCCTACCGCTACCACCAGCAGTCAGTCAGCCGCGCGCGCATTTCTAGTCTACAGCAGCACAGTCAGAGACGGAGAATGGCAGCAGAGAGAAAGAGGAGTGTTGTATGGCTGTATTTTCAGGCCGAAAATGAGACAACAGCGACTTGTACCATTTGTAGAAAGTCTTTAAAATATAGTGGCATTACAACTTATTTGTACAAACATATGAAAAATCACAGACCAGAAAATGCAGAGCTGCAGAAACGGAGAGAGAAGAAAAATCGTTATTTTATTCTCATTATATCTTATTACAAGGAGAATTTGTTTTACATTTTTTATATTTATTTCGAAGTAAAACTTTGTGACTTTGTTTATTTAAGAAAAAAAATCCTGAAAAGAAGTGCGCTAAAGAGGAGAAATGTTATTGTATTCTCATTATATCTTACAAAGAGAATTTGTTTTACATTTTTTATAATATTTGTTGTGAAGTAAAACTTTGTGACTTTATTTATTTAAGAAAAAAATCCTGAAAAGAAGTGCACAAAAGAGGAGAAAGATTTTTTGTTAACATGCTACTTGAAAAGAGATTTTGTTTTTACATTTTTTGTATTTGTGAAGTAATAATTTTGTAACTTTGTTTATTTAAATAAAACAGAAGTAACCAAAAGTTGTTTCTGAAGAAAAGCTTTTGTAGTACTTATTTTAACTGACTAATAACCCAAAATGCAAATCACAAAAACAAATTAAAAGTCATGAAAATTCATTTAGATTTAGGTTGAAGACGCATCCACCTTAATTATTAAAAAGTATCGGTATCGGCGATACTGGCCCTGTATTTACTTGGTATCGGATCGATACCAAATCTAGCGGTATCGCACACCTCTATCCTCTGTATGATATGAGCGGAGGCTGCAGAGAGATAGCCCGTAAACGTGATCCCGTGTCAAAATAAAAGTCTCTTTTTTAAGTGTCCATGCAAAATGAAAAAAAAAAAAAGGAAAAGAGGTCCTTCATGAATGTCCATATGAAAGGGTGTAGAAGAGGAATATTATGATATATACATATTTTCATACAACCATATTGTGTACTCATTTTTCATGGGTACCACACGTGCAGCCATCTTTAGAATATTGCCTTTTTGCGGTCGCTCTGTATATTTCTATGGCATCGATGTCCAGGAGTAATTAGCTGGTGAAGTGGATTTACTTATTGTAAAGTTAACGAAAGTTATCATGAGGATTGTATGTTTAACGCAGATGTCTTAACTAATGTCAGTAGACCGGGAAGATTTTAAAACGAGCCGTTCATTTATAAATACGTAAGATCGCTGTGAAAATACAGACCGGAAGCCAAAAGACAACGAGCGCAGAGCTGAAAAGGGGCGGAGCTACACAAGCTCTATAGGGCCCAGGAAAAGTCATGGCAGTTAGTTAAATCATAAAACTGTCAACCAAATATATATTTATTTTTTTCTATATTCTATATTTCTATATTTCAATCTATATTTTTTTCTTACTATGGAAGCTAATTTCTGGCACACAAAAAATAAAAAATGTAATTGCGACACTTTCTCACAATTCTGACTTTTCTTCTCGCCATTGCAAGTTTACATCTTGCAATTCTGACTTTATAGCAATAGTGAGAAAAAAAAGTCAGATTTCTGAGATAAAGTGTCGCAATTACCTTTTTTTATTTTTATACATATCTTACAGACTAAAAGCAATTTAGAGTTTATTAATTCTCTTTTGTTGTTTTCCTGTTCATGTTTTATATTTATTTGATTTCAATTATTTAAAGCATTAACCCTCACAATCTTGACTAATTTTACCCTCCCAATTATGACTAATAAGCAGCCAATTTACAGTATAAAACTCATAAACCGTTTAAGTGCAACTCAGTCGACACAAATACTGTACTGATCCATTACCCCAAAACACCTTTATCTGGGCTTATTCAATACGTCTATGTCTTTTGCCAATGTCTATTTACAATTTGAAAGCATGACCAGAGGAAAAAGAAAGTTAATGTGGTTTCCTGCCATTGTCAGAGTTTTATAATTTGCCCAACATGTTGATTTTTGCTAGTTGATAGACAAACACTTAAAGATTGAAACATTACATCAGGCAATGAAGACATTGGCTTTGTCAGTCGAAATTTTTTCTATGACTATGAACTTTTTCTTTCTTTGCAACTTAAAAAAAAAAAAAAAATAGAAATCTGAAAAAGGATCAATTAGGGACTTAAATATCTGTATTTGCTTCGGGAGTGTTGTATTTGAGTTTAGCTTAAGGGCTGGGGTTTGGGTGATTTTAGATTTGCCATTGGTCTTTTGTCAGACCTTGCACTTTGTTTGTCGAGTGCTTGTGTAGACTAGAAAATCATTGATCAAAAGTGTGGGAACACTTCCTATATTTTGTAAACAGTAAAGCAGCCCCTGGTTTAACCTCAATCCCATTCCCTTCCGGGGAAATGAGTTATATGCCAGGTTTTAGTGCCTAAATCAGAGGTCCTGTAGGATTGTATAGTCATTTTTGGGATATGGATGAAATGCACTGGCACATTGTCTGTCATTCAAACATGCTCTCAAACCCTGGATCAGCGAGTGATCCATCGTATTGTATGTGAAGGGTTGCATAACATGCGCATCTAACATGTGACGCCCGGTAAAGAGTTTTGTTAAATCGCCAAATATTGAGCCAGTCGAGATCAAAATACACCCTCATTGAAATCAGAGTCCCGTGGTTCTTTCTCTGGACTGATAACCTTTGACACCGTGAGCTCTCACTCACTCACAACTTTTTGAGTGTATGTGAGTGAGTTGAGAAACAAGAGAACACATATTAAAGGGATAGTCTGTAATAATGTGATTGTTTTACCTTTTTGTATGTGGCACCTTGAGACCTGAATGCTGTTCAGTAAACGTGGAGTCACGGACATATGGCATTCGTCATATGAGTTATTTATTGATTCCCTGTGGAGAAAGAACGAGAGTGAAACAGTGTTGTCTTTGATGGATGTATCATGTGTGTTGCTTGCGATTCTGTTTTCTCCCAGGTTAGGATTTACTTTGTTTTGCCTATATTTGCAGTGTGCTTGGATTTACTGTAGTTGTTTTTGTTAATAAACTCAGTGAACTGCATTTGGATGCTACTCTCTTGTTTTTCTGGAACACCTCGTGTTACGAAATTATAAGACGACTGTAAATTGAACTGTATTTTACTGTAAAATTACATGAAATGCCCCCATTAGGTCTATAAACAGGTTTTTACTATTGCATTTTCAGTCTTTTACCATTAAAATCACAATCATCTTTACCAGTCCCTGTGATTGAACTCAATTGCCGTCTTTCCTTTGCTGGTCTGTACAAATGCTGCCATTCCCAAGCACACTTCCTCCCACAGATTTAGCATGTTCCCATGATTGTGGCAGGATTTGAATTAATGAACATAATCTTGGAGCAGCTGTATTTTTAAGGCTTATTCTCTCTGCCAGACAAACAGCAGGACATTGACATGCCTATTAGAACTTCAATACCTACTTCATTTTCCGGCTTTTCCTTTCTTACAGATTCCGCAAATTAGACCCATGAAGTGGACATTGATTTAGGCCGAACTAACAAACTTGAACAATCCGACAACAAGGTCTGTTATCAATAATACACGATGCCCAATGGTACGCTTGCAAAATCCCCCGACGAGAATCTAAAAAGCTTATTAGGATTTAAATGAGCTTACACTTACGTACAAATATGATGCTTCCCAATTAGTGCGAAAGTAAATGCTCTTTTCCCCTTCTGAGCAAACGCTAAGATGATTTTTATTGACCCAACTTTGATCCCAGAGATTAAAGAGGAAGCAGGATAGCTGGCAGAACGGTGATTCCTCAGGGTCACCGAGTTTACAAGCCGTCAGAATAAAAGAGATCACGTTCACTTTGAGAGCAGCATGAGCTTGTTCACTCAAACAGCCTTAAGATACTGTCTATACAAGTGAGGGTTTTTATTAGCATGTCTGTTTCAGACTATGTCTATGTTCAGGTAGGAATGCAAGCTTACTGTTTACTTCTTGCCATTTTAAAATGACATTTTGCATAAAACATATCTTTTGATTTTGTCATTCAGAACAAGTAATGAGTTAAAAAAAAAACTTCCGGTTCATTTGTAATCGGAGTATTGCATGCATACAGATCATTTGAATATTTTGCACAATACAGATATTTACTGCTAGCCTGGCTAACGAGACCTGGGTCTGGGAACCACATGTTAATTTTCTCGTATTTGAGGCGTGGTTTACGAATGCCCAGAGCCGTTTATTGGGTGCTAGGAATGTCTATCAAATGCGCCTGTACGTAGCTCATAGCCAATCGTTTCAATTAAACCAGATGACGTATGTAGAGCGACAGAAATTAGACGAGGAAGAAGACGATGGGTCAGAGATTTATGTGTACACGATGGCATGTATCTAACGGCCGTTTCACACCGCATGCGTGAGCGGCGCGTATTTTTTTCGGGGTGCATGTTAATCAACGAGTGCATTCACACCGGGAGCAGGAGCAGCGCGTGAGCGTCGAGCAGGAGCGTCGCGTGAGCAACAGTGAAGCGCGGGTTTCGGCATCGAATCTGTTTTTGCTGCACTGCTCACGCTAAATTTAAGTGAAAGCACACTTTTGATGGACAAAAATAAATATTATCTCACACAAAAAGTGCCCAAAATGCACAGAATAAGCATGTCTAGTGAGTTTTAACAAGAACTTGAGTAGGCAAATAAAAGAAAATCAAGATTCAAAAATATTTATAGAAGATTTAGGCTACCCGGTTAAAACTTGTTTTTAATTATTCAGTTTAGGTGAAAGTTGTGTATTATATAAAAAAAATATTATATATAAACATTCTTTTAGTGTAACACACAGACAGCTACATAGGCACAACCCAAATCAAACCCGAGTGTGTGTTTTTTTTGTGTTTTGTTTTTTATCCGCGGAGTTTGCAGTCTTGTAAACATTGAAAGTATGACTGAAATTAATAGATTGGAGCCATTTTCTGGGTTGTTTTGTTGTTTAACATTTATATGCGAATGTTGTACACCTCCCCATTACAAACTTTCAAGACTATCAATGTTATAAATGACCATTGTTCTAAAAACAAATGTATTTGTAACAATGTCTTTGTAAAGAATTGCTCGCTTATATATGTAGCTTTGGAGCCGCTGCTGTGACACTGTACACACGCTTCCAGTGTGCATACTCTCTCGCGACGATGTAAGTTAGTTACGCTGACGCGCTGCTCAAGTGCCGCTCACGCTTACGGTGTGAAACGGCCGCAATCCTGCATCGAAAGGTAACTTCGCGTCTGCTGCCATGTTTGATCCATAGGTATAAACAAACTGCTTCAGTGTGTCGCATGGACGTCGTCATCGTCTTGCTGCTCCCTCCCCGTTCTGTGATTGGTTCCCTAGATGAGGTGAAAATCTGGACCATGGAATCCAGACTGCCTAGCAGCGTGAATAAAATCGCTCTGCGGAAAGGCAGCATGGGGAAACCCAGGCTAATTTACTGCAGGAATAATAAGAATAATGGTAGTGTGCTATTTCAAATGTAGCGTTTGTCTAATGTGTGTTTGCTTACTTGTCTGCTAACATGTAATTGCTTGGTGCATTTCTGGAGCTTTTTGCTTTGTTTACGTGGCAACACCATCTGTGTGCCGTCTTACACATGCTTTGGCATTTGATGCAGCTGTTGTGCAACAGGGGAGTGATCTTGTCTACAAACAATTTTATTCTGTCTTTTTCTATTTAAAGACGACGTTAAACACTATTCGCAGCACTTTTTGTCATTTTGAGCATATTTCTTACTGAAACTGGACATTTAACAAGTTAAAATTTAGTGCGTGAGTTGATTATTCATCAGGAATTGATTGTATTGGAAAAAGTAGGCGTACTGTTAACATTCCCAATCCCATTTGTCTCAATGGCAAGGAGCCATATGCCATGATCATTATATTATAACTCCATGCAGCAGAAATATAATGAAACATCTACTATACTATACTATACTATACTATAATATAACATCTACAATACTATAATACTTTGTGATTTTACATTGTTTTATATGTTTGTTTTTAATACACAGCTTCTTTTGAATGGCTGTCAATGGCAAAGCATGTTTTTTTTTTTCACACATAATGGTGCAATTAACTAACTAACCAGACAAAACATCTGGGCGTTACATACTAATGGAAAGTTGATTCAGAGTTTTGTTTCATTTTGTTTGGTTTTAATCGCATGCATGATGCATTTACAATGAGACCAGGAATATGGAGTTTGTGGACTGGATGTCGAGTTCAGAAACCCGTGTTATTAGCGACACCGGTGGCCGTTAAGTGAACTGCAGCAGCAGCTTATCGCTCACACTCGTGCACACGTAACGTACGAGAGACTGAACGTGATTCAATGCACTGATATACTCACGGTGAAGTTTCTTTTCATTCTTTGCTCAGAAATAAAAAGAAGTTGGAAATACCTTTGCAGCGAATCAGCGATATACTGTTAATGAACATCTAAACGCCGTCCACACTGATGAGAGCGAAGTTTAGATGAATATGTAAATATGCGCTGTGTTCTTTCCTCCTCTTTCCTTTCTCCCTCTGACAAAAAATATTCATCCTCAACTCAGTTGATGGTGTTTTGCTGATAGCGCCGCTGCTCGCACTTGAGCCTAAAACTCTTTTGGGGTGTAAGCGCTGTTTTCCTCATATCTGAAGAGAGTTGTTATTAGAGGCTCCACAGAATGGAGCAGTCCTCAGTGAAGTGGAGCGCTACTTGAGACAAGGATAGCATTTCAGAGCTATTGACAGAGAGCCGTTTTCGCCCCAAGAGCTCGCGCCTCTTCAGTCACAGCCATCGGCACCCTAAACGCCACAGAGAATCCATTCCTTACAGCTGTGGAGCTGTCGTGTTTTTCTTTTCTTTTTTCTCTGTGTTTTGATTTAAGATTCCTCATTTATTTAGTGCTGGAATAAAAGATTGTATCAGGCAGGGAAGATTTTACAGACCTCAGATTTAATGCACGGATCAGACAGAAACTCTCTTAATGCGGATATAATATGTGTGTGTACTTTGTGTTTACTGCATGACTAATATTTAGGAGTGGGTGAGTCTTAAAAATTGGGATGTGTACATAGGGATTTGGTGGACTGTCTTAATTTGACCCCAAACAAACACATTTCTTATACAACAATTTAAGCTAGATGCAGCGTAATTGAATGCATTTTTACACGTTTTAATAAGGACTTTAAGGACAAAACAGTTACCATTTGTATCTAATAAATAAGTATCTAATTCAATTAATTATCCAAAATTTGGAATTAATTGATGGTTATGTAATTCACAAGCCATTTGGTTGTTGTTTTCCCAGCAAAATTGTACTATACTGTGATTTTTGGTCATAATATAATGTATAATAGTGAACATTTTAAAACTTGTTTTCATTTCAAATATTTACACATCTTTAAAACAGGTTTATTTATTTTATTTTGCCGCTGCACTGGCAGATTTTTTTCACTTGTTTTACATACAAAAATGCACTTATTATCAAGACAGTCTATGAAAACAAGTCATCCACAGTGCTATTTCTGTTTTCATAAACTGGAAAACCAGACAAAAAAACTGATGAAGAATCTGATTTTCTGCAGTGTGTAGAACTTTAGAAAAGAAGTTTTCTTTCTTTGTTTCACTCCCACCTCCGTGACTCCAGTGATTTTCGAGAGTCAGGGCATAAAAATTCCGAGCGCAGAACGTGAAGTGATATAAATTCTGCACCACACAGACAACGGAATAATAACATTAATGAAAATTTTACATTGACTAAAAGTCAGAGTTCCCCCTTCATTAATTTTAAAGTCGCTCTCTCAGACTTGGAAATGCGTTCGGACAGCCGGCTCTTTGCTCCGACTCCGAGAGCCCACCAACGCTTTCCACGTGTCGCTCATCATTTTCAAACATGACGGCGGCCGCTGACCTTTCGGCTCTATCTAGAGTTTACTTTTTGTTCTCCCACTCCACTGAAGTCATATCTATCACACACTTTAATTCCATATTTTATCCCCTCAAATGTATTGTGGGCGTTTTATCATCATTGCTCAGCTGTGTGTTGATACACACCTCACAGGGGGTGGTTTAGGAGAGTTAAGTGCTAAACAGCAGTCATTTCCTCTGTAATAGATGCTACAAAGTTGCAGTTTTTTGAGGAAAAAGCCTCATTATGAGAGAGATTTGTTGTGTGGGATGGATGTTCCTCCTTCACGAGTGCTGCACATGCATGAAGGTGAACAGGTTAATGCGGCAGATGCTTTGTGCATTGCGCTCACGCATTTGACGGTGTGAATGTAAAGGCTTGAAGGAACACGTGTGTGTGTGGCCTATGATCAAGTGTCCTGGAAGACGCCGGTGTAAACGGAAATTAATATCAAAACAATCGGTAAACCAATTGCTGTTCTAACCTTTGTGTTAGTTGATAATGTGACATGCAAATGTAACAGGGGTCCAAAATTATCCTTTAGTCACAGCTGACACTGGTGAGAGGTGAAGAAAATTTACCAAATGAAAATGTATTTTTGCCAGCCAAGTAACTGTATTTTCCTACTAAAATTGTATGCAACATTTTTACAATTTTTACTATCGGGTACTAGTTTTAGTGCCTTAATGTAACATAACATAAGGTGCATATGAAGTAATATATCAAAACTACTACAGCTATGGTGATATCTGTTTCTTCCCATTGTGTCAGATCTAGGAAGAGGAAAGAATTACATTTGGAAATGCATTTGGTTTAGCCTTGAATAAACATGACTTATCTGCCTTGAAGTGCAATAGAGTTTAAGCTGTATAGTGAGAGATTACCGCATGTCCTCTTGTCTCTCCCAGAGGACACTGGGTAATCGCGGTCGCTGTCTGTCTGACATGGCCGGGGGTAGAGGGATGTGGAGCTGGAGGAAAATGGTAAAAGTCGAAACGTTGGTATTATGCGATGTTTAATCTGTATATATAAATTCCTGAAATCCACTGAGCCTACAATTAGATAAATAACACAAACTCAGTGAACTGCTGGAATAGTTAGTTGTCAGATCAAGGACTTTGTCTGTTTTCTTTTTGTGTCCTTTATGCAGCAAGACAGAAACCCCTTCGCCTGGTCAAGCAAAACCACCTACTTCTTTTAATAATGTAATATTTCATTAAAAACTATGGAATGAATGATTTTTCATAAAGTTCTGTATTCTTTCACTGTTGTGGATGGAACATTGAACTTAAATTATCTGACACGTTTCCTGCAACTAATATATTTTTAAGTATTAAAGTGCATACAATATTAAACTTTTTTAAAAGAAAACAAATTATTAATAATTATATAAAAAAAAAATCTTAACGTATGTTTCCCTTTGGCAATTGTTCTGTTTTAAGCATAAATCCAACACATTTAGTGAGGTTTATGCTTAAAAATAAGATAAAAAAACGGAAAATCTGATTATCAAATCTGATTAAGAAAAAATCATTGATCTCTGATTAAAGTTAGTCTTGTTTTAAGTTTTTTATTTTATTTTATGGAAAAACAAGACAAAAATAATCAACAATACTAGAAAATGTGTGTTCGTAAACTATATATCATAATCACAAAAGCCGTCCTAATTCTGGAATATAACATCCGATTTTCACAATTCAATCAATTATTGATGTATAAAATCCTACCCTTCGTTTTTTCTTGTTTATCAATAACCTGCTTGATTTGGGAATATGCTTCATGAGACGGGTTGGAAATGGCATTTTCTGAACCATATCGGCTTATGATTTTCTCCGTCTTCATGCGTCTCTTTTTCTCCTTCAATCGTCTTCATTGTTTTTGTCTCTCTTCCTCCCCAGTGAGAACCGGTGCTGAACTCTTCCCATCCTGTGTTTTAAAGCAGCTTAAGTGCTCCTCCATGCCGCTGATTTCCTTGTAGGCCTTAAGAAGTGATCACCTTCCTGCAATGCCCTCAGGATTAAACAGGCCAGGCCCGTCATCTCTCCACGTCTCGCCCCTACCTTTGTAGTCAATAAAAGACTAACTAGAAAAGAATGAGGAGATGGGAGAATCAATCTACTGGAAGCCTCCCCACAGTTTTCTCATCACTTCTTGTGCCGTGTGTCATCTCTGTCCATAACGGGGAAAAAGAACAAACTCAGTATGTGGGATGAAGGTTTTTTTTCTCCCTCTTGTCTCTAGTATGGACTGAGAAAATAGAGTCAGGAAAAAGAGTGATTTTGATGGAATGAGTGGGGGAGATAAGTTGTGTTTTATGTTGTGTTCAGACTCACAGCGGGGATGAGTACTACACGAGCTGGCATGTTTTCCCAGAGCGTCCGGAGAACTGCTAAAGACGTCGTGCTTGTTTAAGCTTCAGTGTGGCAAGCAGAGACGGATTTTGGGATTTCAGGCCAGAACACTTAACACAAAACCCTAGACCAACAGTTTGCAAGATACTACCGAGTATATTGTTCTTCTTAAAGTGCCCCATTAAGCTATTTTAAAGGGCTCCTAATTTTGTTTTGAGGTCTCCTACAATTTACATGCATCTAAGTTAAAAATAAAATAAAACACTTTCATTTTCTTATAATATACATTACAGCATCACCTCTTTCCTCACAGTGTCTGAAACAATTAAATCAAGAATTCGGTCTCTCTAAACCCCTCCTTTCCTAGAGCTATACTCTGCTCTGATTGGTCAGATGGCCCAGTCTGTTGTGATTGGTCGACTCCTTACAGCACGCGTCAGAAACGAAACGCCCATTACTATATCTGAATTTTAGCTCCAGCTTTTCCTCAGCACTTGATACACAGATATGCGAACCGTAACGATGGCGTCAGTACGTACGTATCAATTCCTGCCCGAG
The DNA here is from genome assembly GCA_030578255.1 of Tiaroga cobitis. NCBI lineage: Eukaryota > Metazoa > Chordata > Actinopteri > Cypriniformes > Leuciscidae > Tiaroga > Tiaroga cobitis. The sequence goes on from CM060599.1 coordinate 50,258,065, forward strand.
TCTCATCCTTTTGAAATGCATCAAAGTGGATCTGCTTTGGCAGCAGAAAACACTCTTCTCAACATGTCGACAACACGAACCAAACTCTTTCAGTCTCAACTACAGCTGCAGTGTTTGGGGGCGGCGAAAAGTAGACATTGTTCTCCAGGAGCCAATGAAAACCATAGATTGGCATTATGCAAATTTGTTACAAACCTACATAGGTTCAAGCAGGAAGTGAGACTGGAATTACTGACAACTCATTTCAGGCAGAATCGATTCTTTCTTTTGGGAGACAATAACTCCATTTATCTGCACTTTGATCTTTGAAAGTTTGCAGACCTTTTACATTCACAAACAGCCGCATTACACACCACATGAAAGGTTATATCTGAAAAAGCACTTGTTTTTCTGTGGCAGTAACAAACGTCAATACGCAAGGAGTCTATTGTCCATTAAATTGAGCTTGGTTAGCTAACTTCCCTCTTATCTTTGCAAACCATTACTCCATTAAGATTGCAATTGTAACAGATTATTGGAGTACGTTTCACAAGAAAATTCTATTTCAGTCTTTCTGCATTTTTTTTTTTTTAATTATTTGTGAAATTTACAAGCAATTTCTGAGTGAAAATCGTTTTAAAGTAAATCCTACACCTTTTTTTAGTTAGTGTGTATGCATTCAAATATATGCAGCATATATAATATAATATATTCCAATTATGGGATTGTCTTCGCTATGAAGCATACATGCAATCTGGCCAAAATGCGGAATGATTATTCCATTGGAGAACAGCCTTTTTGTTGATGGTGCACCTATGATGGCTTAAAATGCTGCCTATGTAGTCAGCTCCCTGCAAATAGGAATAGAGCCATTATGATAGAGTTTTAAGGTTGGCTGAGGCGATCACAGATTAATCATTTATTTGTAACAAGGCTGAGAAGCAATGGAGTCTAGAATCGCCTCTGGTGGGACACTCTTCTTTACTGTGCGTCTCATTTGTCAGTGTATATATTTGTTTGGATTTGAAGCTCTGTGCCGATTCTGCTGATGGGCACATCAGGCTGTGAGGACTGGAACCACCTCAGCAGTATTGTATTTGAATCAATGATTCAGTTTTGTGCTGACACTCTGAGGAATCCTGTACTTTACCAGTCACTCCCTTCTCTTTTAGTTATAAAAGGACGTTCTGGAGGGACCAGAGAATCACTCACACTCTTATACGGCCTACAATTGAATCAGAAACATCATTTTGAGTTACGTGCACATGCATGACAAAGTGAAATTGTATTTACCAGTGGGAAACTGGGATGTTGGAAAGGTTGTGCTGAAAATGACAGTGTCTCTGCAGTAGATGGAAGGAAATGAGTTTCACTTTTTAGTGCTGTATTTTAGTATTAAGGTGGTGTGTACTGCAAAGTTTATAGTTGACTAATGTGAAGTTTCGTGGACTGCTTTATAGCATTTTTATCACATGAAAATTAAGTCTCTCCTTCTAAATATATCCAGTATATACACATTGATGAGCCAAAACATTATGACCACCTGCCTAATAGGCTGTTGGTCCACTGTGTGCTGCCAAAACAGCACCGACCCGCCGAGGCATGGACTCTACAAGAGCCCTGAAGGTGTCCTCTGGTATCTGGCACCAAGACATTAGCAGCAGATCATTCAAGTCCTGTAGGTTGCGAGGTAGAGCCACCGTGGATTGAACTGTTGGTCCAGCACATCCTACAGATGCTCAATTGGATTGAGATCTGACTTGTGGCTGAGTAGACCTTCTGTTGGCTCGGACCAGACGGGATAGCCTTCGTTACCCTGGTGCATCGATGAGCCTTGGGGGTCCAATACCCTGTCACCGGTTTGTGGTTTGTCCCTACATAGACCACTGTTGGTAAATTCTCACCACTGCTGACCAGAAGCATCCCACAAACTTTGCCATTTCAGAGATACTCTGACCCAGTCAGACTGCTTCTCAAAAGAGGGTCTGTTCAACGCTGGATTTGCATAAAAGTTGGGTCGATACCATCTTTTTGGGCGTAAATTTCAAATCCAGAACAAGTATCGCACTTCATATTTTGTGAATGTTTCCAAATCGCGTTTCTGAATGTGCTTGTTAGCATGCTGTACGGCTAAAGATGATTATATAAATTATAACCTTAAATAATTAAACAAAATGATTAGGGCTGTCACTTTTGTGAAAAAATCCTGTTCGATTTTTGAGACGTAAGTGTTCATTGAATCGATTGTAAAATCGATTTTCCATGTCTAAAGACGTTTCCATTTTCATCACCAAATGTAGGCAAATCCACGGACACCTAACAGGCATTAGGACGAACGTAAAGAGGGCGCTTGAGACGCACAAGTCAGCAATATTTCTGATGATTTATTGGCGTGAAGTTTCGTGCACAATGACAAACAGGAGCGCAACATTCAGGGATTGCAATTAACACCCTCCGACCCGACAAATGCGGGTAAAAATGGCGGGTAACGCGGTCAAATCACGAGCTGATATGGCGTGTTTCTATGTTTACTCACTTTCTTTGCTGTGGAAGTTTGTGTAAGCCAAATCTGCGCGGATTTAGCGCAAATACGCAACTCGTGAGTCCTCATGATATATTAAATACAGCGTATAGCGCAGAATCTGCGCATTTCTGGCTTACTTGAACACACACATCACTAAGCAACAAATAACGGCGCGCTTGTTCACTTGCATTGAAGTAATAGCGAATATTAAAAAGCATTTGGTTAACAGAAAAGATTTTTTATTTTTTTATTTTTTATTTTATTATTTTATTTTCCAACATCCTACATGTTCTGTGTGCTGTATTGATCTGTCCACCTAAAACACATTTTTGGTAAAAAAAAAAAAAAAAAAAAGGGGCTGTTAAAATCGATTCCCTATTTTCGTTTTCGATACTTGTGTTGGTTGGTCCGATCGATTATGCAATCGATTTTCGAACGTAAAGTGACAGCCCTAAAAATGATACCTGTTCTATCTCCATGCAGCATGTATTCTCTGACTCTGTAGGCATACAATTCCCACATGAGAACAACACATGGAATCGATTAATTGAATAAAGTTAACTTCACAACAACTAAATAAATGGATAAACTAACCATTCAGAAACATCCAGTTGCATTCTAAAAGTTGTAACTTCTTCCTGAGTCTCTCCATCAGTGTTTGACTCCAGTTCGAGCATGTAAGGCTGAATACTGCTACTGACAATTTCTGACATTTTGGATGCATGAGATTCTCTGGTTTTGTTGTTGCCGGTGTATCCGGAGCACAGGCTCAAAGCAGCAGCTCATTTGCATTTAAAGGTTCACAAAACAGCACCGACCGACGCAAAAACGGCGTGTTTTGCTTCCACCCAAATAAGGGGCATTTTGGACATGCTATACTAAATGATCTATGAGATATTTTGAGCTGAAACTTCACAGACACATTCCTGGGACACAAGAGACTTGTATTACATCTTGGGAAATGGGGTGTAATAGGTCCCCTTTAAGTTAAATTTCATTCATGCTTATTCATTCATGCTTATTCATTCATACTTCATTACTTTCAGAAAGTGTAAAAATGTATGACTAATACCATTGAAAGCTCTTTTTAAAACCGATTTTTAAATAAAATGTATGCAGTGTACAAATGGCTATGCTTGTAATTGGGATTTAAGTGTATGTTTAAAAATATACCAATTCCTGAAAGTCTTTTTTTTTTTTTTTAAATTAATTATTTAAATTCTAGATCTAGTCAGGTCATATGTTGCTCATTTGTTTTATTTTGACATCCTGAATGCATGATGTATCGTAATCTCCACTGGTTAACCCAGCAGGAGGAGCTCACCAGGTGCACTTAATGCAGTCTTAATACTTTGTGAAGCATTCATTCATACTCTGTTTATTTTCTCTCCACTTTAGCTGGCAATCTTCTTGTGTTAACATATCCTCCCACTTATTTTTATTTTATATCTTCCCCATTTACTGGTTAGTGAATTTAATTTTGCTTCGCTATTTGGTTGTGCACATTCTCACACGGATTCCTCTAAATAGATTTGAATAACTTTCTATATTTCAGTCCTTGACTAGACAATTTCTTCAATAATCCCCATTGGTACTTTTGGAGGAACAGACCTTGGGTTTTTGAAAATTTGTCTGGTTGTATGTTGTATTAATTAAAGACCCAAAAGAGAAATGATTCTGATTTTGGTGCTGGAAATGTTGAATTGCTATTGAATTGCATTTTAATTAAATTTACATTTCTGTATGCAATGCACCACATACAAGGACAATCAATTCTGTCTGATATACACACTTTTGTTTGTGTGAAAGCTCTCATACTGTATGTGGCTGGCGTCATAAATGCTATTTTTTTTAACACTGAGGTGAATATTACTCATCTGTGATTTCTATAAAAATTTACTTATCCTTGGACTACTCTTTTCATAAGTTACCTACAAGTGTGTGTGCACGCGCGTGTGTGTGTGTGTGCTGCTTTCATGTACCGCTGTATGTTTTCATACGCTGGCATGCTGATGAGTTGGGCCCTGTCATAGCTGCCTGCCTCAACTGAATCCTTTAAAGCTCCCCGACAACACATTCATAAACAGTTTTGATGGGCTTGAGAGATTTTGTCACAAGACAAGAGGAAAGAGAGCTGTCCAAAACAAAGACAGAAATTTGCTTGACAGTTACAGTTTCGCTGAATATGTATTATTCTCGGAAAAGAAAGAGCAGGACACCGTCGATTGATTTCTGTGGCGATGAGGATATTTTTTTTTATTTTTAACTTTATAAATTGGCGATCCAAAATTGATCAAAATATATTAATGTAATAATGAGTGTGTGTGTTAATATATATATATATATATATATATATATAGTAGTCAACATTTGAAGTAGATCAAAACCTTTCATCAAAGTTATACATGCATTTTGAACAATACCCATTCTTGTCTTTTTTGATCCACTTCAAATGTTGACTCCTATATATATATATATATATATATATATATATATATATATATACGCAAGTATTTGCATCTCGCATAAAAGATTATCCGGATAGCAGCAAGCGTGTCTATGTTTAACTTCACAGACTTCAATGAATGATTGTCGAATCATGCATGTGCATCAAATAGATGAAGCGGATTAGAATGGGACCGCAAATAAAACAAATTTTTTTGCTAACATTTTTTTTAATCTCTTCCACTTATTACAACAGCTCCACAAACTGCAGTGAGTTGCTGCCAGTTGTAGCAATATTGACAAACATAGTTTGTTCAGTAAATAACTTTAAAAATAAAGTTTTTCCCCCCGCAGTACCAAAATTAAAAAGCGAGGTATGTAATTTTTGTGTAACGTTACACCCCTAATATATATGGAAAATTTCTTTTTTTAAAGTTTGATTGGGAACACTGGAAAAACATGGAGAAAAAAAGTACCATACTTTTTTATTTTGGCATTAGAGGCAGTGTCAACGACCCTATCAGAACAAACCTGAGAGTTGAGAAGCGCTGTTTTAGCCGCCCAAAACGGTCATTTCTTGCACGAGGAACATCAAGCATCATTCCAGCTCTAATATGCAAGCCAAATGACTCTCTTTAAATGCAGCCCCTTGAAAGTAACAAGACACCGAGATAAACATTGTTCTCTTCAAGCGCCTTTTGAATGAGAGATTTCCTGTCCTCGCCGTTCTGTCTCAGACCCCGTCCTTTGAAAGGGTGTGTGATAAAGTCTGGAGCGAAATGACTACAACACACAGCTTTCAGGGCCAAATGAGTTCCCATAGTATTATTTTTTTATCAGCGGCCGGTTCTTTTGAAGTTTGATTCCGAAGTGCCACAGCCACGAGATGTCAGAAAGCAGACGTGCGGCACGAACAGATGAAAGTTTACAGAGTGGTCACTCATCTGAAAGAGGCAGGGGGAGAAAGGGAGAATAAAGAAATTGTTCCTTGCTTTCAAAAATGTGTACTTCTTAGCGTGCATGTGTGCGTGCTCTTGACGCAACCCAATGCAGAAATGAAAAGCCTGTATTTTACAAGTTTTGATACCGGCCTTTATCATTATAATGTAAATGTGTGCATGAACACATGAATAACGCATTATTTTAGACCCAATTGGCGTTAAAGTGGCTTTTCATCCTTTAGCCGGAGCCCCATTGTGTAGGAGCCGGTGTGCATGGCTCTAATGTAGGGACTATTCTATATCTGGGGATGAAGCTGTCTGTTCAGGTGATTGACACAAGCCCACATTAAGAGGTGGTTTTGAAAATTAGTCCGTGGAGACCTGGCGGAGGTGCGCGGAAGAAGGAGAGTCGTCTCCGAGAGGAGCCGTGCCTTTTTAACCCCGCTCATTGGTATTCTGCGGCGCGCACGGCAAGGCGCTCTCTAAATGACTGAGGCGCGCGGCTCGCCGAACCCCTCGACACGCGCGCGCTCAGACGGACCCCGTGGAGAGCCGCCCAACAATATGCAGCCCGGAATACAGAAATCAAAATGGGGCCCAATTAATAATCACATAGTTAGTTCATATTTTATACACCACTCTTCTTGAGCCTGAACAAAGTTCGAATGAGCAGAAATTTTGGATTCGCTTTTTCCCCCCTCTCTCTCTGCACGGCACGCGCCCCCTACTTACCTTAACATCTTGAACTTTCCTCAGTGTTTTTCTGCTGTTTCTGCATGGTCGAGCTGAGGCAGCCATAATGATGTGCTTGCCCGGCTCTTCTTTGTCTCTATCTGCCTTTGATTCTGTAAAAACACAGAGCAAACAGCACCAAAGGATGGCCATGAAATGACAATAACTTCTTTATATTTGCAAACACATGAGTGTACATAACGTAAAGAGTAGCAGGTTTTGCTTTAAAACCGCACTAGCCGACATTTCTTCCGCATACGCACAATTCTAAGCATGTTCTGCATGACCTTGAACTGTCAGTTATGCTCCTTAGCATTACGCTTTTCAAAATGCTCAAACCAGCACTTTTTACTTCATCTAATTAATCAAAATATTACTGGCTAAAAGCCTTTATTCATATGCACATAGTTTAATTTGTTGATTGCACTGCAAAATGCATCTGCGGCCACATCCTCACTTCTTGAATTATTTTCTGTGAAGACAGCATTTGAGGCACATACTGTGGGATTTATTTTGTCTTGGAAAAAAAAAACCCTTTCTTTTCAGGGATATCAATATGTATGTGTGTGGCCTAGGCTCGCCCGTCAAAGTCAGTGTTGAGCACTTTACAGATTTTGACATATTCATTTAAAGTTGCTAATCGCATGTAAATATGCAAGGCAGGTTCCCCTGGGCTCTCTTTGAAATGCAAATAAGGAGTGCAAACAAAGGTCCGGATGGACAGAGGTGCAGATACAGTGAAATCACAGAGGTGTGATACTGCTCACATCTCATTAGGACAGAAAAGAACACCCCCCGTTTCTCATTAGACTATTTATTGCAATTTGTTTCTAATTTTGTTGCATGTTTTCTCCTTATAGATGTCTGGTGCAGAGGAACTCCTATCCGGCACAGCTGTTCTCACTTGTTTTACCTTGTCGGATCTGTTGAAAAATCTACATTAAATGTGTTTAGACAAATAAGAAGGCTTGAGGTCATATCCGTGTACCTGCGTGTTGTTTGTAATTCTCAGTGATTTGTACGTGTAAACAGAATTAAGAATGTAATAGAGTGTGATTGTGACTGTAGTCGGTTTGAGTGCATGTATCTACAGCTACAATAACATGACCACTTTAATTACTGAAACTGCAGCCATTTAGTTTTGTGTTTTTACATGTGGGAGGTGAAGGATATGACTTAGTATTAAATTAGTGCAACAAAATATATTTGTGCAGTTCAAGTTTCTGTGCAATTCCTCCACAGCTGCTTCTGGGTTTTTACAAATCTGATACCTGTCTGTCTGTCTGTCTGTCTGTCTGTCTGTCTGTCTTGATCCAACAGTCACTGAGGTTTCACTCTATGAGCCGTTGACAGTGTTTGTTTGGCCGAAGAGGTGAAGCGTTCAGAGAATGATCGTAGTGGGGGCCGTAATCATGTTCAAACCCGTCACCAAACCACAGGCCCTCTTAAAGCAAACGTGCGCTCTAGAGCCGCCGTCCAGCCACAGAGACAGAACACACATTTTAACAACATCACGCCTCGCTGTTCCACCATTTCCAATTTCCAGCAGGCAAATTGGGATTCCTGACTGCACTCACAAGTGTCTGAAGCACCATTTTCTGACTCTATGGAGTGGAAAATATGATTCAATTCCTGTTCAACGCCTTTTCATTAACCGAGTGCTGAATGTCATCCACAAAAAGTGTGTGCTTGTATCCAAGTAGAGTAATAATTGTATATTATTAGCCATCCCAATTATACTTTTGAGAATTTTGTTGTATTATTGTATTTTTTGGCTTCTCGAGGTTTCAAGAATGCAATGAAAATGCACTATTAAGTGCTCAGTGCAGTGACTGTACTTGTTCATTGGCTGCGGGCCCTGTTCATTCAGCCCCAGTGTTTTTATATGGAGAAGAGGAAACTAGTTAAATCAGATCCCTCTAGAGAGGCGTTTCAGCACTCTGGGTGTATAGCCACTTAACCAGACTCAGGGATATTAGCCTCGCCCTGACTTAACCGCCAATCCATGTCCTGTTCCCACTGTAGTCCCTATTAAAATTTTACAGGTCAGAAATCCAAACGCCGCCAAAAGAAATGTTCTTTTTCATTACAAGTGACAAAAAGAATGTTAAGGTCAGTCTGTGGCATAATAGCACGGTAATTAGAACCCCTTGACTTGATAAAGTGTGACTGTAAATCAATGCTGGACTAATTAATCAATATCTTAATTATTAGACCTTTTAATGAACATTTTTGTTGAAATTCCCTCAGAACCCCTGGCCGCAGTGGCCCTTAATGTCGTCATTAGTTCCAACAGTGAGTCTCATAGTGCTGGGTAGAAGTGCTTTCATTAGAATACCACTCACAGCACATCTACAAGTTTACACGTACACCGCTCCCGCGGTCATGGAAAACCTGGGAAGTTTTTAAATTGTGATTTACAGACCTGCAAAAGTCATAGAAATGACTGAGATCTTAAATCGCAATGGAAAATTCATGGAAACGTATTTATATATATTTCTCTGGTATCAACCTCCAACAACACACTAGCAATGACATTAAATGGAGATCAAATGGAGAGTTTTGCTTCAAGATGATGTTTAAAGCTGATCTCTATCTATCTATCTATTGTCCGTCTGTCTGTATCTTTATCTATTGTTCTATATATCTATAACAAAATCGATTGAGTTTATAAATTAATCTAGTTATGCTGATATGCTCCAATCAATCTATTGCATTTGAAAAATCCTTATGCAGTAATCGCAAACAACTCTAAAATGCATGTAAATTCATTGGAAATTGTTAGGTGTGCTTTGAAATTTCAACCAATGAAATGTAACATTCTATTTTATATCTGGTGAGATTAAACTGTAATCGAGCAAATACAACATGTTTAGTTGATTTTGTCTCGAACCTTCTGCAAAAATGCACTATTTATATACTAACCACGTGCATGTAATGAGACGCTGTTTAGGTAATTATGGATTTATGCGATTATGCATATACATACTTATTAGCGGCCTGTATAATTAACACTCTTTGAACACCACACACACGCTGTGCTGCTGAGCGTCACGGCAATCTGTAAACATATGGAACTTATTTACCAGAGTATTCATCTGTAAAACCTACATAAACAAACCATTATTGCGTCTGTATTTACAGCCTGTCTGCCATGACAGCACCTGATTTTAAGTGTAATTTTACTGCATTTCAAATAAATATAATTATTTTCATTTCTGGGTGAATAAATTCCTAAAAATATTTTGGCTAATATGATTGTCTTTCAGTTGTCAGTATTGATCAATTCTGCAGAATTTCCACCAAAATCAGTGAAGAAAGTGCCAAAATGTCTGCAGATTCTGTTTGTCGGAGCCAGTCATATGTAACCAAAACATGACGCCTGTATCTCAGTGAGTGGTGAAGCTTCCTAAGACTGTCCATACGAGTGAAGCGAATCGACAGCATTTGTGATTGTGGGGTGAGGCAGAGGACATGTGCGGTGTTTGGAGAGCCAGGCGCACCTGTCGTGTTGCGTTTATCTGGGTGGACGGGCGGCTGGTGCGGGTTGGCAGCAGACAGGAGGAGTCAGTTAAATGTGGCATAACCGAAAAGCAAACGCACTGCCAGGGGACCCACGCCATCTCGACATGATTGAAGACGTGAAGGGAAAAACCTGCGTGACCCAGACACAGCTTCACATTCAGTATATCCAGCCTTAAAGCAATAATAATCAGAGTGGAAATGGACTTGGTATTAAAAATATATTTATAAGGATAATTCTGTGGTAAACAGAAGATTTTGAAGAATTTTTATATAGATCTGCATACAACAAACAAGCATCAGTATATGTTTCCATCCACCTATTTTTATGGGATATTGTATAAAAAAAAACCTTGGATGGAAATGCCATGATGTGCATAAATTATAAAGATGCGCATAAAAAACGTATGCGTTGAATTGAGACAGATAACTTTGTTTATCCGATAAGAAGACGTATGCGTATAAACTACGATGGAAACACATTTACCGAATAAATCCCTCGATGCGCAAGAAAACACTCACATGACTTTGCCTCAACAGTGGATGTGATTGGATAACTGGACTATATACAGCACATCATCTCAAATGTTCTTTTTGTCTTTCTGAAATGCCTGAGCCAAAGACTGTTATCAAAATGGTTGGGTATAATGTCCTTCCAGAAGTGTCTCACACGATTGCATTCCCAAACACCAGGCATCCACAGCATAACATGACAGTTTCAAGTAATTTATAATGTACGAAAAAAAGAGCCACATTGGCTTCCCCATTGCATCAGCAATCCATATTTTATCACAGATATTGTGCGCCAATTTCCTAGGAAGTGACGATTTTGTTTTCTTGAACACATGGGATGGAAACACTGCTTAATTCGCAGAATGTTCTATGGAATATTCCAGTTTTATGCATACAGTAAGTTTTGTGTAAAATTTGTGACTTTGAATGAAAACATTGGACTGTCAATTGATTCTTGTCTTGTAACCAAATGTCAAACATTTTTGTAAGTTTTTTTTGGAGAAAGTTATCATATGACTTGGAATATAGTGCATGTACTACTTTTATAATACTTGTATACAACATGAGGGTGAGTAAAGAGTGGCATAATGTACACAGGGTTATTCTTTGTATTTAAAGGTTAAATTTGACAAAATGTAGGAAATTGGCCTAAAATACACATTGCATTTTTAAAACTATATTTTCTTAATTTAAATTTTTACATTTACATTTAATCATTTAGCAGACATTATTATTCAAAGCTAATTACAAATGAGGAGACCAATAGAAGCAAATCAAACCAACAATAGGGCAACAATATTCAAGTGCTGTGAATTTAAAGCATATTGTCAGTTTATTTGATATTTATATGAGGGCCTAAAACTAACTTTTTGCCACACCTGCAATTGGATGGTGACTTAAAGTCCCCGTGAATCGGAAGTTGCAAATGGCTTTTCTCCAGTGTTGTGACGTATTTCCAAGTGAAACAGAATATTGAATAGAGGGCAGGGTTTTACTTTAGCGCACTTTCTCTCCATCTCTCGCTCATAGCAGACTAACGGTGTGAGGGGAGTGGTTAAACGTTTTCAACCCAAGCCGTCAAACTGACGTCATCAGAGAAGGAATGCCATTCCAGACCGGAAGTAACTTTTCAGATTTTGATTAAAGATTACCACGACAAACTATTTTTTTCTGTGTATTAACTTGGACAGATTAATTGTTCACCACAAGACTATAATATGCGTTAACAAAGTAAATAGGGTCAATTTTGATTTCATGACGACTTCAAGAAAATTTACTGGCAATACATTTTTTTTTTTTACCAGCCATGAAACATAGATTAATGCTTAATAAAAATAAAAAGGTAATCAGTCAAGAGCAATGAGTGATTGTTCTTTATCTTTTGTTGTTTGATTAACAGTAAAAACACAGACAGCAGCAGGAATATTAGGCTACTGTCACTTTAAGAGCTAATGCACAGATCCAATATACTGTTACAGATGTATTTTATGTTTACATTTTATGATACTTGCCAAGACGGGCATTTTGACATAATTTTGTTTGAATATGTCTGTTCAAGCGCAAGAAGACGTGAAAGAGCTGGATTCAGTATTCACGCCGTCTGAGACGCGGATTTTGGGGCGCGCTTCGGTAGTTTGCTAACAAAAAACTTCCTACAGTGTGAGAGTAACGAATTGAGTTCCCTTTCACGTCTTCTTGAGCTTGAATATTTATATTGGCAAGGCTTAAACTTTCATGACGATGCAGCACTGGCCCGTCAACTGTCCCGAGCGTTGTTAATGTTTATGTTCTTACAAATTTGCATCGTTAGAATTCATAAAAATGTTACCGGCCAACTGGTGATTGAAACAGCTTTATATACTCACCAACATTGATTTTTACTCGCATTTTAGCTTGGCGAGTGTTCATTTTATGCCCTTTTTATATGTATGTTTTGTATTTTTAGAACAAAGAATATAGAGGAAAATTTGTGAGAACAATTAAGACGTGAGAGGAACATTTGTTTTATTCAGGTTCAACTTGTTTTAGCTAGTCCAAAGCTAATCAAGCTTTTCCTCAAAAAAACAGTCATTAACGACCTTTTAACATCCTACGTCATTAATAAGCATTTGATTTTTTTAAAGGTAACACATGATTTGAAGAAGTTTCCATTGAAAGTTATGAAAGTGAGTGAAAAGTAGTGAAAACGCATCACTTGAAAATTCTGTCATTATTTACTTGTTTACACCCTTCTTTTGCAGGTTTGGAATGACATGAGGGTGAGTAAACAATGAAATAATTTTAATTCTTGGATGTCCTGTTCCTTTAAAGAGTTGATTTAAGTAACTGAAGAATCACCCATATATATGTCATGTGTGGAGGAAAAAAATCTGATGAGCACTAGAACAATCCCAGTAGTGTTTAAGATCCAAGCTGTTAATTTTCTTTGTTTAAACACTGCCTGTCTCTCAATTAAACCGCTTCTGTTTAAGTTCACAAAAATCCTACACAACAAACACAACACAGGCTGTAAATGTCATTCAGAGAGCCGCTAATCGCTTTACTCGGATGAGAAATTGAATAAACAGCAAGGAAAACATGTTCAGTGACGGCACATTTAATGCCCACAATGAGAGCTCAGGGTGTATTCCTTCAGGGAGCGTGAATGGAGACAGACTGTTTCTGGTGAGAGCTCTAATTAAAGCCCTAATGACAAGAAGAAGTATCAGCATCGCTGCCGTGTTTGACTTTATTCAAAATAGTGTGCATGCCGTCTCAAAAGTGTGGCCTGACTCTAGTAATTGCACCAGTTCAAATACTTTTTGAGTTCGGCCTGTGAAATCATTAAAAAAAAATCCCCCCTAAGAGATTTTTTTTCCCTTTTCCATGCTACCTTGATAATTCTATATGGGTTACACAGACAAAGATATTAAACGAGAACAGACAATGTGAGCGGGGTTAATTGTAATGACTGCACCCCACTGTTGCGGTATTGTTACTATAGTAACAGCTTGATGAGTTAATCACCATGGCAAATTATGGTTTTGATATGGGGATCTCTTTATCAATTGTGCACATCTTTGGCGTAACAATTTAAGGAGATATAATGTAGACAACAACAGCAGGATTGTGAATTGAAAAACAGTAAAAAAAAAAATATATATATATCTATTCCAGAATTTCCATGATCTGTTTCTATTAGCAATTCCAGCGGAGAATTTATTGACATAATTACTGTATGTGCGTACATATATACAGTGAATATATATATAAATATACTTATACTATAATATATATATATATATATATATATATATATATATATATATATATATATATATATATATATTATAGTATAAGTATATTTATATATATATTCACTGTATATATGTACGCACATACAGTAATTATGTATATATATATGAATGTATCCATTTCAACATATTCAGATACAGTTTTTAAATATATATATATATTATTTACATTACTATATTTAATATGTTTTAATCTTATTTACTCATATTTTTGGGCCATTTTTTTTAAATATATTTTCAGGCAAAATATATACAGTCAATATATAACAGTTAGGCCGTGTGTCCACCAAAGCGTTTTTTCACGCGCCTGGCGTAAAATTCCAATTGTTTTCAATGGGAGCGCCACGTTTTTTAAACGCCATGAGCGTAACGAGGCGCTGAGCGGTTATTTCACGCTGAAGCGCTGAGAGCCCGGCGTTTTTACAGGTCGCCGAGAGTTGAAAAATGTTCAACTTTGGGTAAAACGCAGCGCTCATCACTGTCACTTTTTACCCAGCCGTCCAATCACAGTGGAGGAGGGGCGGGGCTAACACCACACCGACCAACTGTCACAACATTCTTTCTGTACAACGACATCAACCAGCAGAGCTAACCGAACAACATGGATGAAACATTTATTTTTAGTATGAAACAAATTATCTGCGAAATCAGTTACAAGTAAACTGTGCTGCGGATATTCTGTATCATAGCAACGAAACGTCTCAACTAGGGCTGTCAGTTAAACGCGTTATTAACGGCGTTAACGCAAACCCATTTTAACGGCGTAAATTTTTTTATTGCGTGATTAACGGTCTTTTTGGCCTAGCAAACTTTGTAGTTTTTTTTCACATGCTGTTGCAACAGGACGCGGCGCTGCGCTGCGCTATGAAACCCATTCATTTCAATGGCTTGCGCCGCGCGAGGATGTTTTGTTGCTTCATCAACCAAAGCGCAAGCGGATCTAGCTGGACCGGAAACAAAACAACAGGCGCGCCGCACACACTTGTTTGGGCCGGCCAAAATAGTTGGTTAACGTTACGCTTTGAGTGGATGACGAGCGCGAGACGCCGAAATGGATGCCAATAAGATCCTGAATGGAAAGTTTACTTTTAAAAAGTTGCCAAATGGTTCCATTGACAAGACCAAAGTGATCTGTGTGTTTTGTCGTTGTGAACTGAGCTATCATCATCGCAGCGCGTCCAGTCTGAAATACCACTTGATGATGGACAAGCACACACACACACACACACACACAGTTGATGCGAATTCTCCGCCCCCTCGTCAATATCAGGACCTCGGCAGTATTTCTTTCACCCTTTTATTAATGGACAGTGCATTGAGAGATTATTTGCTCCAAGTGAGAATGTTAGTGTGAAATTGAACACAGTATGTCAATGTTGTTTTCAATAAAAAACATTTGCACAAAGCAAGCCGATCCACTTTTCCATGTTGATAAGAGCATTAAAATGAGAAAAAATAATGGGACAAAAAGAAAATCAAGAGACATTTTGAATCGATAAAAATAATTGCGATTAATCGCGAGTTAACTATGACATTAATGCGATTAATCGCGATTAAATATTTTAATCGTTTGACAGCCCTAGTCTCAACGGAAAAAACGCTGCGCTGCCAAAACGCTCTCAAGCACCCACAGCAGAGCGCCTTGGCTAAAAACGCTTTGGTGGACACACGGCCTTATTGCTGCTCCAGTTGGTTACTGATATTTTTTTATCATGACAAAAAAGATTTGTGCATGTCTCTTATGAGCTATTGGTTAGTGTGGGCTAAATTAATGCAATTACATGTGAGGGATATGACTACAGTCTGTTCAATAAGTTTTTGTGTTTTGTGGCTTCCGTCTTCGGTTGTTTGTTCAATCTTCTTCTTCAAAAACAGCAGCCCAACTGTGAGTGTTGCCACCTAGTGAATCCCACCAATTAGTGCCGTCAATTTAATCAGACTGTACATCTATCCCTCACAGCCTCGTTATCATTCGCATCAAATTAAACATGGCATTTAGCCTGATTAAGATTCATTTAAAGGGAGCTTGATGATACTAAAAGTACTAAAAGAATCATTAAGGAACTGGAATCAGAATCATTAAATTCCTTACGATGCCCCCCTGCAAGTGTGTGGATTATATTCAACATAAACTGGAGCTGATGGTCGTGATGTCATGAAGGTGTACAGACAGAGCGGATGTGCTGCTTGGCTTGTATTCTGCTGTGTTTACACAGTGTAGCAATTCCACTGCTGAATTATTGAGATTGCACAGCCATCTCCTGAGATGGACAACGCCAAAGATGGACTCAATCTCTTTTTCAAATACACACCGAGAGCAGAACATACAACTGCTCATTTTAAAATAAGTCTTTCTGTGCTTAGTGTAGGACAGGGTGAAATGGTTTAAAATATATATATTTCAGTAATTTTTAGCAATATTATATATTTTTATGTATTTTTCTGAAATGGCTTAAAAAGATGATATTTTTTCTATCCATCATAGAGAAATTTTAACAGCCGCTTTGGCCATTTTCAGCTAAAGTTGCTCATTGCTCAGTGAAGCATTAACAGCTTACACAAGGACGTCAACTTAAGCTCATTTTCATATTTTCAATCATATTTTGATATTCTGAATCTAATTGGTGTATTTTTATCAAGCAACAACAGTAAAAAACTAGATGTTTTAGAATGCAATACCACAAAAACAAAACAGTTCATAAAATCCAGTTTTCCCACCAAAATGATGTCACTTCCTCTGTGATGATGTCATTACGGAACTGGCTATTGTTAAAGGGATTTTGTAAAAGATTAACAGGGTAGAAAGTGATATTGAATAATCTATAAACTAATTATCTGTAAAAAAAATCTGTAAAAAAAAATGATATTTCCATCTTTAAAAATTGTGAGATTAAATGTTATTTATTATACTAAAACAGATAATGTGAGCATAATACTGTACTATGTATGAATGACCTGAATACTGTATTTTGGCCACTTTAAAAATAATTTCTCTGTGTTGTCTCAGAGCAAGTGAAGCAAAAAGCGCTTTGAGGATCTCAGGATGTATGTCAAAGAAAGTAACAGTAATGAGATAATACTATTAACAAAAAGAAAACAAAGCGAGCAGATGGAAGAGAGAAACTGAGAATGAGAAAAAACTCTTGGCAGATAAATTCACAGAGCTTAAGGGTATATGATTAACCAACCTCTCCATTCTCTGGGTCCCAGGAGAGACGCGGAGCCTTACAGGAGTCGGAGGAGCTGCGGTGAGAAGCCTGTGTAGTTGGAAGAACAAGCAAGGTTAATGAGTAGAAGTAAAACGAGCAGAACTGACATTAGTTTAAAACAAAGAGTAGAAAGAACAGAGTACGTTTGGAGAAGACGAGCGCTCGCTAGTCCTGTCGCATCAGAAATAGACACAGCTCATTCTCTTTGATTCAACTCCCTCATGACAGTTTTAGCCGCTGTCTCAGAAGTTTAAGCAACACAGAGCAACACAGAGCTGTTTTGGTACTGGCACTTTTTTTTTGTGCTGTTTTTGACATCTGATGTTTGTATGATGAATCTTTAATTGCTGTTTAATGTAATCGTGTTTGGAATGCAAATCAAATGAGCAGCGCTGAAGATGGAAAGGCTTTTATCATGTTAGCTTGTCAAAGCCAACATATCCTACTGTTACTCCGATTAAAAGTATTTTTCTGAGACTCTAAATTCCACTCTAAATCTTTCAAGCTGATTTAATGTGCTGTTTCTTTTCTGACTGATCTATCAAGCTGTCTCTCTATCCGGCAACCTCTTAGCAACACCCTAGTAACGACCCCGAAAACACTAGCAACACCCTAGAATCCACTCATCTATCTATCTATCTATAAATCTATGTATCTATCTATGTATCTATCTATCTATCTATCCATCCATCCATCCGTCTGTCTGTGGTTCGTTCGTTCTGTCATTCTTTCTATCATTCTATTGTTCTATCGTTCATTCTATCTGTCGATCGCTCTATCGACGGAAGATTTTTTTTGCTAAAAATTAGACAAATTTCTTTCAATGCTAATTCAAGAATTTAATTGCAATTTAAAATGCATCGTCAATTCACTTCTGAATGTTGTACGATCCTGGCCCACATCGTTTGCCTATTAGCAACCACCATTAGCAATTGCCTCGGACAAAATTTCTCTTGACAAACGTTCCACTTGCAATCTATACAAGTTTAAAATCGCAAGTCTGATCACATGATAAGAGGATTCATTCATGTCTAGAGCACAGACGGTGCAGGACGAGTTACATGCCAACGCTTACTACTTGAGGTTAGTGATTTGATCAAACCCTAAACCCCAAGTATAAGCACTAAAGTGATATTTATCTTAGTTAACACTGCAGTGCAAACTAATTGATTTTTGATACGCTAGTGTCGCCAAATAGAAAATGCCATTATATATACTGACTGTTGTCAAACAGGTTTCCCCAAATACTCTGCATGTCTGTCATTGTTTGGACAAACAGATCTTACCACCCCAAAGGCTCACCAATGTTACTGTGTCGGGCTGAAACAACTTGTGTACACACTCTTCATGATCAACCTGCAAGTGATTCACTCATAGTTCGTCTTGCACAAAAAAACTACATGCATCACTTTTACACACAATTTCACATCAAAGCACACAGTCTGCATGTATAGTCTAGCGTTTTATCATTTAATGTCACGTCAATTTCATATGATGATTGGCTGGTGGCTCTCCCACTCTTCTCCTCCTTTAACTGTGATTATACAGCACATCTCCGGACGGCTCGTGTGTCAAACTGCATCTTAACCACGGCTGACAAAAAGTGCGCCATGCAGCTCATCTTCACTGGAGCAGAACTAAAATCTGGAAGTAATCAGCTAGCGGGGGAACATGAGAAATTCTCCTGAAAACACTTTAGCGCGGCTGGAACCTACTGCTCCTCAAGATTGGATTCAGGTATCTAATCCCAGCCGGCAGCTTCACCTCCCCCGCACCACACAGCTCCATCCCTCCATCTCTCTCTCTCTATCTCTCTCTCTTTCTCTCTGCGGAGAGAGTGTTGTAGGGCCATAGAGACCACAAACACTCACACCTGATGAATGCTATGTAAAATGATGGGTGCTATGTAAGCCTGCTATTGTTAGATCATGTTTATCAATGTATTATGTATACCACCACAACATTGCTTTGCTACACTGAAAAATGTTTCAAACTCAGAAATTTCTTGTAAATTTCACAAATAATTAAGAAACGGCAAGTAACACTTTGAATTAAACATTAACTTTTTAAGTAGAAAGACTGAAATTTTCTTGTCAAACATACTTCAGTAACTTCAAGTCTGAATGAATGTGTGTATTCAGATGGCTCATTCCAATGAACCTGATCAGAAATGATTTAGAGAATCCATGCATATGGATATTTTTGGTATTAAAATATGCATGCATAGCCTTACACAGGTTATGTGTTTAAGTTTTACTTAAATGTCATAACTATGAAACTTTCCAACAATGAAAAAAAAAGAAAAAAAAAAAGCTAAGGGTGACTATTATTCTTGCAAGTCTTACTTTTTTACTTCAGAATTCTTAAACTTCCATACATCACCCTTATTGAGAGATCATCATTGTTTTTGAGCCAGATCAATACTGCTAATACTGTATTTTAAAATACTTTAAAACTTTTTAATAAAAAGATAATGGCCCCTTAAATAGCCTAAATGTAATTTACCACCTTTTCTAAGTTATCTATTTTAGTTTTTTTGTTGTTTGACTGTATTTTAATTATTTTCTTGTGGGAAGCTAGTTTCAAAGTAAAGCATCCGAGTCGGTGGTGTGTTATTTGCGGATCTTGGTGGAAGCAAATGAGTCTTTTGACCACAGTAAGTTGTATTTGGGAATGTTCACTGCAACGTTTCCATGCAATATATGGAATTTTGATGAAAAATAAAGTGATGATTATTTAGCCAGTTTATGGGGTGACTCTTTTGAGATCAAATTGCATTTCACATCATCCTCTGTGGCACAAGAATGATAAAAATACTTTTGAATGAATATATTAATATTAGTGCTGGGCAACGATAAAAATTTTTTATCGCGATTAATCGCATGAATTTATTGCGATTAATCGCGATTAATCGCATTGTTACGCGCAAGAGTGAATAATGAATTCTAAAGTAGTGTATTGCGCACTTTATATTTAAATGTACTGCTATATACACAAAAGTGCAATAACATGTGGTTTGCAAAAACTTTAAACAAATAAGGTGCTTTATACCAGCAGTATTACCTTTACACAGTAGCAATACAATATTTATTGTAAATCTCAACTTAAACATTAATGTAATCAAATCAAATATTAAAACAAATGCCACGTGCCAGGGCATTACCTTTTATCTAGCTTGTTAAAACGAGTCACGTTTTCTTGTTTTTCCCTCTGCATGTGTAATTGCGCGTCAAGGGGGACAACGACGCAGAAGTAGGCTATAAATAAAAACCAACGCGTAGTCTATAGCGTAGAGGCTCCGGCGTAGGTTCGTCTGGTCCGACGCAGAATTATAAATCAGCCTAGAGTGAGGTGAAGTGGTCGAGAACAGGTGCAGCGACAAGCGGGTGCGTTCCTGTGAAACTGTTGCGGTCATGCTCGCCTCATGCACGCGCCCGCGCTCTCCCGTTGCAGAAGTTGAATTTTTGTAGCTACACGACGCGCAGCACAAACCATTGGAAGAGACTGATCCTCGGCTCGCTGTTTGTGAGTTTCCCAATCTAAATAGTTATCAGGACGTCATCAACAGAAGGGAATTCACATTGCAGAGCGTCTCCGCTAAACTAAACGCAGGCCTATCAGGTAAAGTTATGTATAATTTTAATTTAAGTTAAAAAGACTACAGCTGCGTAGCGCACAGAAGCCGTTGCCATGGTTACTATCCATAGAGCGCCTGTCATTCACTCGCGGAGCGCTGTCTCCCTTTCTGTTCACCTGAGAGAACCGGCCAAAGCCCCTCTACTGCTTGTTTGGGTGGGTTATTTGCTGGCTGACCAACATCCCACCCCTCCTGTGATCATGGTTTGACTGTAGGCCTATGTGTATTCAGAGCCAGTGAGCAACGGACTTTCAAAATAATAATAAAAAAAACTGCGTTAACGTGCGATAAAAAAATTGTCGGCATTAATTAATAAATGCGTTAACCCGATAATAACGCGTTAACTTGCCCGGCCCTAATTAATATATGATAAATATAGCTTGAATTACACCTCATGAGCATTGTATTAATAACATAATATTAGACATACTATATAACTTGTTATTATCTATACCCAATATGTAGCACATTATTTTAGATTCAGCTGGTTACTATAATGATTTCAAGCTTATAAAGGTTATAAAGGTGCACTAGACAAAGAAATACAAGATGTATTTGTCATGGTTGGACTGTCTCACTTCTGTATACTCAGAGAAACAATTGTTGAGTCTCACTGAAATATTTCTGTTCTTCTTTTTACTTCAGATTATCATGTCATTGTCCGTTACACTGAGTGACGTTGAATTCTATCAGGATGAATATACAGAATGATGCTGCACTGTGGAAGTATTTGGAAAATTCCTGATAAAGACAGAATCGGTCTGCTGTTCTTAAACACTCGGGCTGTTGATCTTAGAAGCTTTCATGATCTGACCAGGTCACATTCCTGCAGGTAATTGAGTTTAGACTGTGTGTGTGTGTGTGTGTGTTTAATGCGTATAAAAGGAAACCTGGGTAAACTCAGACACAACAGACACATGCCATTGAGGGAATGAAGCTGTATGAACAAAACTGTCACAGACATTCCTCACGTCGACAGAGAAACACAGTACAGCATTTATGGCAGGGGTCGGGAACCTTTTTTGACCAAAGAGCCATTTTTTCATTTTTGGTTAATGCATGTTTCCAAAAGAGCCACAGTAAAATAATTATATAATATTATTATTAAAGACGTGCTTTTTTTCAATAAAATTTCAACAGCATTAGGCTAAAAACAAACAAATATTTAGCAAAGTTTCAATATTAGTGAAGGGCTTTCACTGTGAGGTTAAGTTGTCAACTGATGAGCATAAATCCTCTCTGTCTGCATGAGAGAGAGAGAGAGAGAGAGAGAAAACACAGTACTTACATTTACTGTGTTTACGTGAATACTCGACTTGCCATTTTTATGTATTTCTGTATTTATTTGGCCGTTTAGGTGCGCAACCGAAGACAAAGGCTATGCTTTTCCGTGTTGCGCTCGGCGCGCGCACACAGCACCCTGCCAGTAATTCCGTTCTCTTTCGCGACTTATCGCGCTTTTAATATTTCTTTTCAATATAAAGCACATCCTGCTCTTTTTTTCATTCCTTCAATTTTTGTTATTAATAAATTAAAACAGAATCTTTAACTGAAATCTGCGTGGATTATCAAAAATACGACCGTATTTATCATTTATCATGTGCCATAAAGGGTTTCAGCGGCAAAAGTGAAAGTATTAAAGTTTACAGCCTTCTTTTACGTTTTTTGCTGCTTTTCGCCATTAGGCCTACCTTAAACAAGCTGCAGCTGCTTGAATCCCAGTGCAGGAGCTGTAGGTTATCACAGAGACAAGTTGATTGCTCTGATGACTCGTAACACTCGCGAGCGCGACCAGCACTGAATACGCTCTTTTGCCGGTACAACATGAATATACTTATTATCATAAACGTTTAACTAACTTCGGTAGACTGTGCTACAAGGGAATTTTAACTGGCAGATTTTTCTGCAGAGAGCCGATCTGTATTGATGTGTCTTATTTTTTTGTTTCGCTCGTTTGTTGGTAAAGGGTGAGAGACCTCGCGAGCCACATGATTTTTGCCAAAGAGCCAGGTATGGCTCGCGAGCCATAGGTTCCCGACCGCTGATTTATGGCATAATGTCAATTATACAGTATGGTTCCAATTCGTCTCTTAACAAAAATCACACTTACAGAAATTCACTTACAATCGAAGTACTTTAAAAGTATAGACTATGGAAGTAAAATAATGTCAAATGTTTTTGAAACAAAAAGCATGTTGAATTGCACCAATTGAAAAAAAAATATGCATTGCGTTAACCATGCTTGCATTTTAATCCATTGTATTTTTAAGGCTTGCATTTTTATGGGCTGAAATTCAACATGGTTGAATATTTAAGCTGTGAATATTTCAATTAAAAACATTTCAAACACATTTTCAATAATCCATATTCACCTTTCATATTTCACTTCCAAAATTTTCAAACTGTTTAAAAATACAACCTATAATATTCAACAGGCAATTTTCGGTCCATTTTATTTCGCCTTGAAAATTCGCTTCCACAAATTCAGTGGTTCAAATTCGACAGTAAATTCAACGTCGACATCCAGGAACTGCAGGAAAAGCAGTAGATTACCGATCATAATCTCCATCTGCTGTAGTCGCCTTTACCAGCAGGGGGTGCACGCGCGTGTTGACAAGCACCAAAGCAACAGGAGAGGCCTTCACAAAACGTCATTTGCTGAAATGGACAGAACGATGAGTACGAGTTATAATTTATGTGTGTGGAAAAGGTTGATTAAGACACAAAACACACGAGCGTTTACTCAAGTGTCTTATGAGACTTATTTTTACCCCCGTGCAAAGTAAGGTGGTTTGTCCACTGCAAAACTAAATTCTCTCGCCGTTGGCATTGATATTAAGTTTTAGTAAAACAACTGTAATACACTGAGACAGAGTGAATTGTTTGTTTTAGTCACTATGACGGAATACTAAATTGATGGCTGGGTTTTACATGATGGCAAAGGCAATTGGCTTCCTGGATGTCGACGTTGAATTTACTGTCGAATTTGAACCACTGAATTTGTGGAAGCGAATTTTCAAGGCGAAATAAAATGGACCGAAATTTGCCTGTTGAATATTATAGGTTGTATTTTTAAACAGTTTGAAAATTTTGGAAGTGAAATATGAAAGGTGAATATTGATTATTGAATTTTTAATATTGAAAATGTGTTTGAAATGTTTTTAATTGAAATATTCACAGCTTAAATATACAACCATGTTGAATTTCAGCCCATAAAAATGCAAGCCTTAAAAATACAATGAATTAAAATGCAAGCATGGTTAACGCAATGCATATTTTTTTTCAATTGGTGCAATTCAACATGCTTTTTGTTTCAAAAACATTTGACATTATTTTACTTCCATAATAGACCAAAAATGATCAGTTCTATATACAAGTTTTGGCTTGTTTACCAAATGGTATACGTCCATTGGTTTACATTCTTTGTGAGTATGTTACTGTAAATAAGTGTTTTCTTTTTTAAAAGGAGACGGACAAGATAAAATTGTTTTCTGTGGTATAAGCCACACAATTGCTATTGATAGAGCATAGCATATATTGAACCCAGAACATTCATTTAAAACAAATGTGTGCAATGATTTTTTTTTTAATTCTTGTTTCTGATTGGTTGAAAAACACGCTTCAACGCTGTTGATTATTGTTATTAGCTAAAAGTTAAACTATTAAAAATTGTTTTGTTCATTGAAATATAGTTGAAATAACATAAAATAATAAATGGAAAATTCAAACAAGAAAAATTTGAAATGTTTTCTTGGCAACTAAATTAAATAAGTACTGAAATAAGTTGAAGTACTAAAATTAAATTAAAATAAATTTGATGTGAAATAGAAATATAAAAAAAAAATTATAAAATGAAAATATACAAATAAAATCTATTCAAAATATTAATAAATACTAGAACAGTATATAAAATAATGCTAAATAAAACACATTTTCTATAATCGTACGGCTTTTAAATAGTTCCAGGTTTGTCGATTTTACAGTTTCAAATTCACTATATCATCAAGACACTTTTGAATTGGCTTACTCTTACTAATTTTGTATTTTTGATCCAGATTCTGTCAAATTGTTTTTATATCATTTCATTGAGTTAAAGAATGCAAATGGTGAGCAGTTTGATAGGAATGTAAATAAGAAACTTGTTGCATGTTTGCATAACTTGAGGGAATTGCATGAGTCTCTCTCGTATGTCTGCATTCATGTTATGGTCTTTCTGAACCCAGTGAACCCTTGTGAAGACAGTGCGCAGGAGTCATTTAAACACTGCTCCGGGACGAGAAGCAGCGTTCCATGTTTTACATTGAAAAAACTTTGCTTGTGTGTGCATTTAGAATTACATTGTGAATGCAATACATTAATTCCCAAATTGAGTTAGATGCACACATGGTGCAAAATGTCAATTTGCATTTGAAAGTAAGGAAATAGAATTACATTTGAAATAATTGAACTATCTTTTAAACTGAACAGTGTTTATCAAGACAAACTTTGAATGACCTGACAAAACCATGTTTGAATTTAAAATTTAAAAAGCCTTTATAGTCTAGATGGATGGATGGATGGATGGAGAGATGGATGGATGGATGGATGGATGGATGGATAGATAGATGGGTGGATGGATGGAGAGATGGATGCATGGATGGATGGATGGATACATGGATGGAGAGATGGATGCATGGATGGATGGATGGATGGATGGAGAGATGGATGCATGGATGGATGGATGGATGGTTGGAGAGATGGATGGATGGATGGTTGGATAGATAGATGGATGGATGGATAGATAGATGAGTGGATTCTAAGCTGTTGCTAGTGTGTTCAGGGTCGTTACATTGAACGCTTTAAACATCATCTTGAAGCAGTCTCCATTTGATCTCCATTTAATGTCATTGCAGTCTAAGTGAAACGATTGAGACAAACCCTTGTTTGGGATATTTCTGTAGGTATAACTAAACATCTGCCCGGCTGAGGTCTCACAGACCATCTATGCTCCTAGTTCTGTGTGTCAGTCTCTCTGAGTAAAAGCAGATAACTGTCAGTTTCAGCAAGGCTTCACAAAGCCAGTGGCACTCAGTACAGAGACACACACATTCTTCAACCAGTGCAGCCTGATACTGAGAGGAACACACACACACACACACACACACACACACACACACACACACACGCACACGCACACGCACACACACGTACACACACACACACACACACACACGCACACACACACACACGCACACGCACACTAGGAGTGGGCAAGACTCAGAATTTAAGAACTTGCTCTTTTTGAATTCATGAGTGTGAATTTGAATCGGATTGACCATATCCTACAGGATAAATGTAATTTGCAAAGGATTGGAATGACAGAGAGGATTTTAATTTATTACAATTAAGAACAGAAACAAAAAGACATGTTTGGCTCTCTTTTGAAGACTTTGGGAACGTTTTGAGCATTCAATAAAGTATTATTCATGATACATAATTTTTTTGACAGAAGTCTCTTCTGCTCACGAAAGTTGTATTTGTAAAAACGGTAATATTGTGAAATATTATTATAATTTGAAAGAACTGTTTTCTATTTAAATATATTTAAAATTTTCAGCATCATTACTCCAGTCTTCAGTGTCACATGATCCTTCAGAAATCATTCTAATATGATGATTTGCTGCTCAAGAAACATTTCTGATTATTATCAATGTTGAAAACAGTTGTGCTTCATATTTTTGTGAAAACTGATACATTTATTCAGGATTCTTTGAAGAATAGAAAGTAAAAAAAAGTTTTTTTTTAAATATTTATTTGAAATAGAAATCTTTTGTGAATGTGTTTACTGTCACTTTTGATCAATTTATTGCATCGGTGAATAAATGTATTCATTTCTTCAAAATAAAATATAAAATCCTGAACCCAAATGTATCAAATTATTTAGGCTAATATTGTGGGAATTAGTATATGTAATTTAATTGTGACTAATTCAATTGGCAAAGCATATAATGAATTCAATTAAAATATTTAATTGACTCACGGTACAGTCTATTTATATGCATTTAAACAAAAGATTGTAGTGGCATCTCAGACATTATTATTATCTAATGTGTCTGGAAATAGCCCATATGTGTATGATAAAATATTTATGGGTTATTCACACACACACACACACACATATATATATATATATATATATATATATATATATATATATATATATATATATATATATATATATATATATATTAACTACACAATTGTTTTATTTAATTGTAATTCTCTCTCTTTTTGTAAATTTTTTTTTTGTGTACCAACTCAATTCAAATTCAGGAATTAAATAGGAATTTAAAAGACGTTCTGAATGGCTCGGGATCCTGTCACATTCACACTGAGCCATTTAATGCCATCAGATGGTGTGTTAAGTGAGCTTGTGCTAATCACACACGTCTGGCATACAGGGTGCCATGTCTATGGTTCGAGACATACTGATGCCTCTCTCTCTCTTATTCCTGACTTTCCCAAGGGACGCCCTGCTGAGAAAACGACGGGGCAGCAGAAATGTGCAAAAACAGCTCTATCTCTCTCTCTCTCTGGCAGAAGCCCCATCCTCCTCCCTCTCTCTCAATGGAGGAGGTCAGACTCGACCAACAGCAACATATCTTCAATCCCCAACATTCACAACACCAAATCAGTCATTTGGTTGTTCTTTACAACATGTCAGACGGGGTTGCCTAATTTAAACATTTACACCTTCACTTTAAGGTATGAATTTGTGTATTCAATTTAAACATTATAAGATAATCAAATCTTGCTCTCCTCTCCAGCTTTCAAATCTCTATCTCCATTCGACCGAGAATGAATACGTTAAGTTAAACAACTTATTGCTGTAAAGTTGGACATGCTTGTAATTTAAGCAGCATATTAAAATTACAAATGACATATTCATGCATAATAAACAGCACAGATGTCTTCAACATTGATAAAAATAAGAAATGATTCTTGAGCAACAAATCATCATGTTATAATGTTTTTTGAAGGATCATGTGACACTGAAGACACTGGAGTAATGATGCTGAAAATTCAGCTCTGATCACAGGAATAAATTACATTTTAAAATATATTCACATAGAAAACAGTTCTTTTAAATTGTACAAATATTTCACTACATGGTTGTTTTATTTCATTGTAATTCATTCTTTTATTATAAGAAATTTTACTTATTCGGTACGTCTGAATCTCATACTGTTTGAGTAGGTACTGCATTTGAATTTGAACTTACTTTGTGACTGTTAAAAAAGTACGTTTTATATAATATGAATATGAAATTCGGACGTATGTTCGCATGTTGTTACTGTCACATGACCTACCAGCGTCAGTTGTGTTGCTTCACTACCATTCATAAATTCTGTCCAGTGGCCTCATGGGATAGTAAAGTGTCCATCGAATGCACACCTCAGGATCTTGCTGGAAGTAGTAGGTCATCCGGATACGTTTTTCAGGGGTGAATTCATGTTGATTGGGACACTTTTTGCCATTGAGATGAATGGGGAAAAGTGTCCCAATCAACCTTAATTCGCTCCCTATATGTATTCGGACATACTACTCTTTTGACATACTGTTTTCCGCCAACTACATGTAGTGTAGTATTCGATTTCAGAGGCAGTGATTGTTTACAGACTCAATTCAAAAACAAATAAATTCAATAATTAAATACATTAATTTAAATAAAAAATAAATTATAACAAAATTTAAAGTCAAATAAATACATATTATTGCTTTATTAACCTGGCACAAGTTGCAAATGCTGATTTAATAGAAACTTGCCTTGAAACAATCAAATTTGATTGTTTTAAGACACTTGCATGAAATCTGACTAGCGTGGCCGTATTTGCATTATCGCAAACATGATTTGGTCTGTAAATTATCATGTATCTTTTTGCTAACTGGCAGTGTAGAAGGTTCTGGAAGCTGGCCAGGCCCTGTTCTCAGTCCAAATCAAATGTTATTGTTCTGTATTTTTAGCAGAAGATATCTCGCTTTTGTGTAGCATGTTTAATTCCCGGCTAATTAGAGCCTGCGTGAGAAGAACCACATTTAGAGCAATAGACAAAAGATTTGTATGCGTGTTTTTTTATTTTTACTGGTGCCACACAGAAACGGCTAGCTTTGGGCAGAATGGCACACAGAATCATCACTGAATGGCCGTGAAACAAACCTCTGCATGTGTGATGGTGAAAATAATTAGCTATTTAAAGACAAAAGCATGATTAAATGGGTCTTATCTGAGATATTAGCCTCCGCAGTCCGCCACAAGAGCAGCTTAACATTCCCTTTGGCTGGGATTGCAGTCGGAAGCTCAGGTTTGCTGTCAGCGAGACTAGAGGTGAGCCTCGCCAATAAATATGTATGTGATTTTGGAATCTGGCGCTCACTGAGGTCATTCGGGCCCTTGTTCCTCTTTGCTCTCTTTGACAGCTAAGTACATATGCTAACGCTATTTATAGGCCTCCTCTCTGCCACCAACTCACAAACAGCAAGTAAAGGAAGAGGATTAATTGCTACTTTATCACAAATCTTTCGATAAGAGCAGTCGTAGTTTAAGAGTAATCTTGGTGCAGCGCTGGAAGCTGTTCATAATTAATCTACAGTCAAGGAAAACATTTAGAAAACATAGTTAGCTAACTACTTTTTCCATTATACAAGGGGACAAATATACTGTATCTGTTTAAGTGCATAACTATCAGATTACATCATTAGTTTTTACAGTCAGTGCATTACTTTATTGTGATGATCTCAATTTGCGAGATATAAATAAACTGGTCACAATTTTATAGAATTTATATACAACCGACTAGCATGTAACTAATTGGATGCAAAGCACAGGATGAATCAGTGAATTGTTTCTTTGATTGTTGAATCAGTGAATCGTTATTGATCTGAACCAACTGTTTCATTAAAATAAATCAGTCTATGCTACATTTGAAAGACAATCCACCTAAAAAAAATCTTAAATCAGCCTAATGTGGTTTTCTCATCTCTCAGCTTGTCTGGTTTGATGGATTTAGTTTAAGCTGGGTTTGAGGTTTAAGCTGCGCAAGTTTCAGATAAATGGCAATTTTAAACTCCAACCAGGATTATTATGGTTAACTAAAACTAAAACCATTAAAAAAAAAACGTTTTTGTTATTTTAAAGGTGAACTAAGTAACTTTTTTACCATAACCCAACAGCTTTGGAGTCATTGTAATGTTTATATTACTGATTTCGTGTTGAATGGTGGTCGTCTCGCACCCCCCTGGTGCCTGAGCCGCAAAAACACCCTTGCAACTTTGGGCCGGCGGGCCTCAGTGTTAGGAAGTATCGTGTGATATCAGGTCTCGCGAGGTAACGAATTGCTTTACGGCACTGCATGCGTACACGCCCCCATCCATCCAGTATCCGGATAGCTATAAAAAAAAGGTAACGCTAGATATTGAATTCTTCAAGTTTTCGTAATGGCTGATGTAAAAAAGAAGAAGAAAGCTCGGAAATCTTTGTCAGTGGACCAAAGAAAGAGGAAACGGGAGACTGGCCGAGCGAGAAGTCAGACTAGAGTTAAAGGTGAACTATGCAGGTTTTTTTACCTCAACCGAACAGCTTCGGAGTCATTGGAATGGTTATATTACTCTTTTCGGGTTGAATGGTGGTCGTTTCGCACCCCCCTATCACATGTGAGCGGAAAAAACACACTTGCAACTTTGAGCCGGCGGGCCCCAGCATCAGGGAGTGTTGCGTGATATCAGGTCTCGCGATGTAACGAATTGCTTTACGGCAAAAAAGATCTGATAAACTTCTGATAAAATAAGCATCAAACAGAAATAACCCGGCGCACATACAATACAGACTGCCGTCAGTTAAACAGGGCATACGCAGCTCTTAAAGGGGCCACACCTTATTTCAACTCGTTACAGCTTCCATCCTACTGAACAGGTACCGGTGTACAGGGGGAGGGGATCCGGCCGTGAGTGCGAGCCATTTCTTTGTGAGTGCTATTTACGACAGTACAAGTACTCCACAGCAACTCTAGGGGTCGTTGTTTGACAAAAACGGAATTCCTGCATAGTGCACCTTTAAATAAAATAAGCAATAACTGAAATAAAATAAAATATTAAAACATTTATTTCAGCTAGTTTCCAAGACAACATTTATAATTTTCATTTAGCTCAACTTGATGTACTAAAATAGCTAAAAATTAAAATGACTGTATAGGCATATATAAAAAAAAATGACAAACACAATAGATTTACTAAAACTGTAACTAAAATTAAAACAGAAATATAAAAAAAAGTCTAACAAAACTTGGAAGTTAACTCGAGAAAGCCTGACCTGAACGTTTGAAGTAGTTTTTCAGTTAATAGTTTAAAGAAGTCGTTTTAAAGTTTGTAGGCTATCAGAAAAACAGATTGATATGCTGGATGGTTTCTAGAGGGTTACTATACAGTACTCTGGTGGTTGCCAGGGTGTTGCTATGTGGTTGCTAGGGTGTTGCCATGTGGTTGCTAGGGTGTTGCCTTAAGCACTGTCTGCATTAGCTAAACTGAGGAATATGAGCATACGTACATGCATGTATGTTGGGGATTTTTTCATGTGCGTGCCGTGCTGTGCGGAGGCTTCAGGGTTCAGGGTTTCAGACGTGTAATTTCCCAGCACGCCGCTGGAACCAGTGTCATTTATAAACACGCGTGTTATTGAACCACCCTGTGCTAGCTAAGGTGTCCTCGTCCTGCTGACATCAAGGCCCTGAATCACCTCCTCCCATCGCCAATACCGCAACTCATTATCACAAGCTTTCTCTCTCTCTCTCGATTTCTTTCTTCTCTTTCTTCATGTCTATGATGAAGAGGATAGCAGACAGTTATAAAGACGTGGAAACTAGGAGGAGGTGAATAGACTCGATCTTCCTCCGGAGCTGTTTAGGGCTCTGGAAACAAGGTGAAACGTCCAGCGGCTGTCCAGTGAGATATTTATTATAGGCAGCCCTGGGAAAGCATTAAAAGTGTTGGATCTGAAGTTGTGAC
This sequence comes from Tiaroga cobitis, assembly GCA_030578255.1. Lineage (NCBI taxonomy): Eukaryota > Metazoa > Chordata > Actinopteri > Cypriniformes > Leuciscidae > Tiaroga > Tiaroga cobitis. Next base: position 50,289,897 of record CM060599.1, read on the forward strand.
AGTTCAAGGGAACGCTGGAGTGTTAACATATTCAAAATGGACCATGACAAGGTCAGGCCTACGATATGTTGTCAGTTTAATATAGCCTTACAGGACTACTGCACTTTTTATTTGATTCTATGATGAAACTGTGGCTTTCTTTTTATCTAGTTCTTTCCAAGATAGATTCAGTGAAGCTTTACAGACATGTTGCCAATGCATCAACCTTACAGACGGTTACAAAAGACATACACAACAAGGATGGCAGTAGCAGCGCAAGTGGTGCCAAACAGAAACTAATTATTAACAAGACTGTAGGTGGATTTTAGGAATTATTTAAAGTCCCTGTAAAGTCAAAATTAAGTATGTGTTCTGAGGTTGTCACACCACAGAAAAATGTGTTATTAGCCACCCAGCCAAATTTGAATGATAAAAAAAGCCGGCAAGTACATCAAATAAGCTATCAAAATCTTGAAAAAATGAGCATTATTCTCTGCTCTCAAACGCTGGGGGCGTGTCCGCTGGCTGCGCTGAAACCACGCCCACTCGCGGAAAAGCTGTCGACGGCGATATTAGGTGATACTGCTTTCGGGACAGGAGGATAAACGCTGGCAGGGGATAGTCGTTTCGGCCCCGTTCACCAGTAACAGCGGATTATCAGTGAATCCCAGTTGTCTCTGAGGAAAGTTTATAAAACGATCCTGTGTAAAATGATCACTACAGAGGCGGGTGTTGGCGGTGATCCTCAGCTCTTCATCAAGGTTGGCTCTACACAAAATTAATCCACCTCTTCTTCTTGATGTGATCGTTTTTAGGAAATTTAAATAAAGACACCGATCTGTTTTGTACATGATCGCATCCAGGTAGTAGCCTACGCATTTCCGTGTCGAAGGCATAGCTAGCTAGCAAACAGCAGGCTGTAGTAACTAATAGTACTGACAGTAACTCGCGTTTGAGCGGCGAATGCGAATGGGGTCGGGAGAGATCAGCCTCAGTGGCCTCGGTGCGTCATCAAGTAGGGGCGTGTCCACGAGCTCAGGGGCTCCAGTGCGTCATCGAGCCCTGTTTTAGCCCCGCCCAAAAAATCCGGAAAATAGCAATGGTGAAAAACTGTTTAATGGTCTAACTCCGCATTTCAGTACTTCACAGTTCACAGTCTTTGTAATATGTTTTAGCAATACATTTGTAACATTTATAATGTGTTTAGAATTTTTTTGTAGAATTGCCTTTACAGGGACTTTAAGTATTAACTACAATAATACTTCCGCCAGGTCGGAAGACTTATCAGTAATGGTCAATTATAGAGTGCTACAGTGCCCGCCTCCTTTTTCAGATTTTAAAATAGTCTTCATAAACTTAAAGAGTTTATAAGCCATGAACCAAGCCAATCAGCTACGAATTGAATCATGACCTTACACACTTTGATTTGAAGCAAAAAAAGTTTTAGAAAATCGGACAAAAAGACAAAGATACAAGACTGTGTACTTAACGGTTTTAGAGAGGGGAAAAACTACAATCCCGTGAAGCATTGTGAACATCATAATTAAAAACGATGGAGAAAAAACTCTTTTACAAATGTTGATTATTTGTATAAAAACAATATATTTGAAAATTATTGCAAGATATACATATATATATATATATAAACATTTCAGTATTTTGAGAGCGTATGGAGATCGACTCGATCATTCACAGTGCTTCATGGGAGTAGGTGGAGCTCTTTTGCTTTTTTCGACTCTCTGATTGGTGTAATTGTCTGTACAGCATCATGGGTAATGCAGTTTTTCACCAGGAATTCCACTGTCAAACACGATTATTTAAAAAATAAGCTGAAATATTGCGGGCCGACGGCTTCAGCAGAAGCAAATCCCATGTATTAACATCCTCGTAGCTCACAGTAGGTCTGTCTTTAAAGGTTTAAAGTTATTGCGTTTACTGAAAAACCAATATTGGTTGACCTAAAAAAAAAATTCAATCATGTTTAATTGCTGATTTTTTTTCATGCTTATCCACTCTATAAAGCTATCTCCATAACCATAGTCACAGTGGAAAATAATGGAAGCGGAAATAAGGCGAAAAGAGCTCAGTAGCAACTGGCCACTCCCATGATGCATTGCAAATGACATAATCAAGTTGGTCTCCCTATACTCTAAAAAACATATATATTTAAACATTGTGCAATATTCTTCAAATAAACTATATTTTAAACTCTTATTCATTAAAATGTCATATTGGCAGTTATATTGTACATTGCCGATTTGATTGTTATTTGCAATGCTTACGTTTATATTTACGCATTTGCCAGATGCTTATCCATAGTGAATTTGCATTTAATGTGAACGTTTTATCAGTTCATACATTCCCTGAAAATCGAACCAGTGTTTCTAACTACAGGAATGCAGCTTCATGGGATGATTGGTTCATTCCTTTACAAAAGATTGTATATTATACACTGTAAAAAAAAAAAGGTTTTTTTGAAGTTGTAAATAAAACAAACATTAATGGTACGTTTTACAAGAAAATACTAGTTCAGTCTTTCTACTTTAGAATTTCACGGGTACTTTACAATAAGGTCCCATTGGTTAACGATAGTTAATGCATTGACTAATATAAACTAACAATGAGCAATACATTTGTTACAGTATTTATTCATCTTTGTTAACGTTACTTAATAAAAGTACAACTGTTCATGTTAGATCAGATCCATTAAATAACATTAACCGATAGAACTTTTGATAATGTATTATGAAATGTTGAAATTAACAGATTAATAAATACTTTAGAAGTACTTTCATTGTTAGTTCATGTTAACTAATGTCGTCAACTAATGTTAATGAATGAAACCTTATTGTAAAGTGTTACCAATTCATGTTTAATTCAATGTGTCACACTTGCTGTTTCTTTGTAATGATTTGTGAAACTTCTGAGTGGAAATTGTTTCAAATCCAGTTTTGTTCAGTGTGCACATGTGTGATTAACAGAGCTGGTTTAGTTCAAGGTTTAAAAATCTAGCTTAAAACATTTTTTGGAAAAACCCAAGGCCGCTCACTATATTGCACTATATTCGTTAGATGGTTAACTAGGTCTGTCTGTTCACAGGTCTTTTTTCTAGCATTGCTTTGTCTTTCATTCTTATTCCGTCGGAAAACATGGTGTTAGCCTCCTGCGTGCACATAAATCCACGGCGTCTACATCAAAGCCTTGTGATTTAGCCCGTCTTTCCTCACCCGAGCTCTCCTGTGAAGCTTAGAGTTGATCTCACGGCATAATGCGTCCAGCGTTCTATATATCGAGAACTAATATTGGCTTGGGCTGGTGCTGATTGACCTGTATTCTGGAATGGCCTCTCTCTGGGCGGCTCCACCTGGGGCCTGATGCTGTCAGAGAGAACGGATTGATGACAGTCATTCAGTGATGAAGCTGTATTCATCATCCCTGTCCAGAGCTGCACTGGCCAGATGGAGTGTGACCATCCATCCACTGCCAGGGACACATCTGTTCCTCGTGTTGCTTAGAGTACTAACAAGTCAGCGGCTCCCTCAAAAGCCAGCCGATGTCAGGCTGAGGGGAAGGGGAGCGGATGGGGGAGGGTGGAGGCGTGCAAGAAATCAGACCTGTTTTCTCCATGCTTTTTTAATCTCGCTTGATGTGTTCAGCTCTGTCTGATTCCTCTGTCAGATTCTATTGGCTTTATTGGCATGATAACGAATAGAAGCTTCAGATTGCCAAAGCTTTATTATGCTCATATGTGCGGAGGCTGATATAACGCACCGTTCAAAAGTTTGGGGTTGGGGAGATTTTTTTTAACTGTATTTGAAAGAAGACCAAAAATACAGTAATATTGTGAAATAATATGACATTTTCAGATAATTGTTTCCTATTTGAATATATTGTAAAATGTAATTTATTCCTGTGATGCAAAGCTGAATTTTCTCCAGTCTTCAGTGTCACACGATCCTTCATAAATCATTCTGATATGCTAATTTGCTGCTGAAGATGTTGAAAATAGTTGTGCTGCTTAGGATCTTTGTGACTTTTTAGCAATTAATGCATCATTGCTGAACAATTCAATGTATTTATTCAATGCATACATTGGCATGAAATGTTTTTTGTTTACAGTACAAGCACTTACATTATATGTTTGTGCATCCTTCCCTTAATGTGTTTTATGGTATCCGCATTTGGAATCACTAGCGCACAATGAGGCATTCTGGCTCAGAGCCCTTTTTTTAAGACTGACAAGGACAAGATCAGCACTCGGAGAGACAGACAGAGCAGCGTTTTCTTCTTCTTTTCTTGGCTGACAGACAGGCACCACACAAAGAGACAGCAGCAGAGCCCACCTCTAATCTCTGTCAATCTGTCTCTCTCTCTCACTCTCTCTCTCCACTAGATACTCTCCACTAATTCCCACACAGCGATTACAGTTATTATCACACTGAAGCAACACAATAAACACAGTCTGATGCTGCCACATCAAGAGACATGTTGACAGTCGGCGTAAGAGAGAGCCAGACAGAGTTTGTTTTGCTTTCTGTTTTTTTCACCCCTCTTTTTCTTCTTTTTTTACACAGAAGAAGAAGGTCAAGGATTTTCTGCTTAACGATTTCAATATGCCTCTTCAGCTTTGCTCATTAGAATTCAGACTTTTGCTTGAGGAAAAAATTAAAACAAACCGTTCATACCTGTATGTACTGCATCTGCTTGTTTTTCACTGCAGAATTGTAGATTTTGTCTGTCCTTTCCTGCACATGCAAACACATATAAACACACAAAGTTTAGAAGATATTAACCAAGTCATCGTGAAATGCCAATCAACCATTTTACTTATTATTATATTTTCTGGATTTTTATTATTTTGGAATCATGCAAAATAAGACTATTAATACAGGAATTTGTGTTGAATATGGAAATAGAATTCATGAAATCTGATTTCATGTTGACTTTAGATGATGATGAATAACTTCTGTTTGATAAATAATGCCACTACCTGTGCTCGTCGCTCCTCCTTTGACAGATTCTCCATGACAAGCTCCAGTCCACACCCTTCATATGAACCTCTCATCTGCTTCTCCCAGCTGCTGCTTATTAAAGAAATAAGCCACAAGAGACCATGTGTTACAGTGATTTACAGTTTCAGTACAGTTACCATGGTAAAATCAATGTAACATACAGAATCTTGTGGATTATTGCTTTAATAAAACAGCACAAATAATACTTTAATTAATTACTTTAATTTACCACTTGAACCCCTGGTTTCACAGACATCTATTTTCAGACTAAAATGCATGTTTGAGCTGTTTTAACTGAAAGCAACTTGCACTCGAATATCTTCAAATATGTCACTGCCATTGTTTTGTCTCAAGATGCACACCAGTAATGCTTTTTTTCTAAGGCACATGTATAAAAGCTTCTTAAATGCCCCAATTGACCTTGGGCCTAATCCTGGCTTAATCTAAGCCCTGTCTGTGAAACCAGGTCTAATTATAATATAAATAATTAGAATTTTTTTTACCAAGTAATATAGTTTTAAGGGATAGTTCACCTAAAATTCTGTCATCATTTATTCACCCTCAAGTTGTTCCAAACCTGTATGAGTTTCTTTCTTCTGCTGAACACAAAAGAAGATATTTTGAAGAATGTTGGTAACCAAACAGTTGATGGACCAAACTCATTGACTTCCATAGTATCATGACTTCCATATTCTTCAAGAAAGAAATTCATACAGGGTTGGAACAACTTGAGGGTGTGTAAATGATTTTTTCATTTTTGGGTGAACTATCCCTTTAAATGTAGGCTGTTTATGTTTGCATTAATAGCAGTCAGAGGTTTATGCATGTGCAACGACTTTAAAAGCAGCTGATCCAATCAGAATTCAGAGTCAGAACAAACCCGTTTTTGGTGATGTTGAGTAACGTGTGTTATCCCTCGTGCACCGCTGAGCTAGTTTGGTCTGACTGCAGTATCAGCGCAGACAGAATGTCGTGCTGCTCCGTGTAAGTTCATTAGGTGCCCGGGAAACTGGAGGAGGCTCCGGAGAGAGCCGCGGGAACTTATTCACTGTCTTAAGACTCAATCCTAATCACCTCACTATAGCGTGACTGACAGCAACGCTCTTCAATGTGATTGAAAGTATCGATTGCTCCATCGCTCAATTGCGCTTGCTCTGTAGCCGCGTGCGGGATTCACAATCACAGGCCGCGCTTTCAAAAAGAGATCTCTTCATCTGCCCTAATCATCCAATCAATAATTAGTGTCGGAACAGCGGCACTCTGGCAGGGTTCAGTTAGGCTGCTCCGCTTCACACTTAATTTCTTCATCTCCGTCTTTCTCTGACCACCGGGAAAGGAATGTGCTGAGTCAACTTGACTCTGTCGAGTTGTAAATGCTGTAACACAGTTGACATTGAGATTCACAGACCCCCTCGGCGCGAGTGTGTGCGTGCATCCTGCCATGAAACGTCGGCACTATTGCTGTCACCTTCAGGAATGGCAGAGAGCCAGCTTGAACTGGTGAGAAGAGCTGCCGCCCGCCTTATGGACATGCAGAAGTTGTTCATCTATAATTTCAGTCTTTACTCAGATCTTATTTTAGTGTATTCAGTTTTGTTTAAGTCAAGCATCACTATTACTGCAGCTATTAGTGATTCAGACACTCAGAACACCTCAGGAACAGCATAGTAACACCCTGGCAACAACCAGGTAAGCATATAGCAAAGTGTTAAAACACTCAAAATGCTTTAGCAATTGCATAGCAACACCCTGGCAACCACCCAGAATAACCTGTACAAGAGTAACCACACAGTACATTGTTAAAAACTAAGAACACCTTTGAAACACATTCGCAACAACCAGATAAGCACATACCAAAGTGTTAAAACACCCAGAACACCATAGCAACCGCATAGCAACAGCCAGATAAGCATATAGCAACGTGCTAAATGACTTATAACACCTTAGCAACAGCATAGCAGCGCCCTGGCAACAACCCAGTAACTACATAGCCAAGTGTTAAAACACTCAGAACACCTTAGCAACAGCATAGCAGCACCCTGGGAACAACTAAGTAACTGCATAGCCAAGTGTTAAAACACTCAGAACAACCCAGGAACTGCATAGCAACACCCTGGCGACAACCAGGTAGGCACATAAAGTGTTAAAACACTTAGAATGCTTCAGCAACTGCATAGCAACACACTGACAACCACCGGAATAACCTAGTAACTGCACAGCAAAGTGTTAAAACACTCAGAACACATTAGCAACACCCTGGCAACAGCCAGGGGCCAGTAGCATAAAATTAGCCACTATGTTAAGACTGTGACTCCAGAACTAGTTTGACCAACTAGCAGTAAGACAAGAGGCGACCAGTCTTACTTTAACGATTCAAATGAGACCGTTCTACCTGTTATGTCACTGACTTTAAAAAATTAGAACCGGTCTTGAAGAAAATAATTAGATGGCTAACTTTTAAGACTAGTCTTAGCAGTATATGCCACAGGTAAGCATATAGCAAAGTGTTAAAACACTCAAAATGCTTTAGCAACTTCATAGCAACACCCTGGCAACCACCCATAATAACCTACAGTAGTATCTGCACAGCAAAATGTTAAAAACTCAGAAAACCTTTGCAACTGCATAGCAACACCTTGGCAACAACCAGATAAGCACATACCAGTGTTAAAACACCCAGAACACCTTAGCAACAACCTGGCAACAACCAGGTAAACATATAGCATTGTTAAAACACTCAGGGCCAGATGTACGTACATTTGCGAACGCAGCGATAATAGCGCCATGGCCAAAACGCAGAAAGCGCTTGATGTGAAACCGCAGTGTGCGTGTTATGTACCAAACCTGCAGTTCATCAGGTAATCAGCGCCTATCCTCCCCACCCACTATACCGTAAATTGTGCGAATTTAAACGCGCAATTGAATGGGCCTCCTCCTCTCACTGCTGATGCTATGACTGTTTGAAATGACCCTGATGCCAATAATTGTAATGTAGCGAGAAGTTTAACAACTGCTGGAATGGAATGTGAACGCAGAGTCAGAGATTCAATGTCATCTTTGATTTCTTCCAGTAACTGTAATATTGCGTTGCTGCTTAATCTGTAACACTTAATGCGGAATACATAATTAGGCCCAGTTTACGCTTCCCCTCCCATCTCTTTATGTGACACTCCGACTTTCCCCTTGACCATCCCATTAATGCATATGCATGACACGAAAAGCGCAATTTGCCATTTTCAGTTCAGTTCAGGCAGTCTGCGCTTTCATCTCGGTGCGTCACGTTCGTACATACATCGCCATGGTTTTATGCGCACTTTGCGAAACAAATACGCCTGAAGTGGGGGCAAAAGCGTTAGTACATCTGGCCCTCAGAATGTTACAGCAACTGCATAGCAACTTCCCTGGAAACCACCTAGAATAACCTAGTAACCGCACAGCAAAGTGTTAAAACACTCAGAACACCTTAGCAACAGCATAGCAACCCCCTAGCGAGATGATCTCCCACACAGTCTCATGTTCTAGTGTGATGCTGCTGATACCGGTTTACAGGAGATGATGACTCATCTGTAGCCATGTGAATGGAAGTTTGCATCTGATTTAACACTGAAATCATGAATAAACATTTTTGAATCAGGACTGTATGTTTTTGCATACAGCATAGCTTTGTTGCATTCTTGGCTTTTTTTATATTAGGTAAAAATAATAATTTATTTATGTTTGTGTGTATAATATATATGGATATCTATCTATTTTACTTGCTACTAAGTGCCTCAAAACAGAAGTCTGATTATCTTTGAAAGATTTTATGCCACTAACCTGACCATTTTTGGCAAAACCAGTACTAGCACTTTAGCAGTGAGCGGCTCTCATCTCATATCACAAGCAGCTGATCTGCACTGGGAATTAAGCATCAAAATAATAAATAAGAGGAATAAGAGGCCTCAAACAGTGTCCAAAGTGTCTTTGTGTTTCTTCAAGTGTGTGTTGCGTGCATTAGTGAAATCAGAAGATTTGATTACCGTCTGTGTGTTAGAATGGAGCGGAGTGAAGAAGCCTGTAGCAAGCTGTTTTGTTGGCTCCCTGGCTGCCTGCAGGCAAGACCTCTGTGAGCAGAATGAGTGAAGCAAAGTCCCTGCAGGCAAACAGACAGAGAGACAGAGATGGATCAAGAAATCTTCATGTTTGCACACAATTCACGGACCGCTGTTTTCCTTTTTCTTACAGAACTGGCCAGGAAAAAATATTAGGTCATTGTTTAATCATGGTTATTTTATGGAATAATTCACCCAAATCATTATTGTGTCATTATTTTCCTCTCTCATGTCGTTTCACACCCGTAGTCTGGAATTTTTGTCTAAAACACAAAAGGAGATTTTTTTTAAGCATCTTCATGCAGCTCTTTTCCATTCAACAATAGCACATACCATAGTCATATTGTCAAACAAAAAGTATACCATAAATTGTCAATATGACTCATACACGATATTTAAAGTTTTGTAAATGATTATATATATATATATATATATATATAATCATTTACAAAACTTTAGTATATATACACACACACACACACACATTTTATTTATATTGCGCTTTTCTTATACCCAAAGCGCTACAAAAAGTACAGTACAAAAGTTTTTTTTTTATCCAACAACAGGTAGAATACAATATACGTCCAGTGTCTCCAATTAAAGGGGACATATCATGCTAAAACCACTTTTTTAGCCCTTAAATGCATTTTGTTGTATATTTGGAGTGTTTAAAAGTGCAGAAAAGTTGAAATTATTCTCTTCAGGTGTTTCGTTTATATCTTTATATTCTGTTTTGGTCTTATTGTTCACCCAGTTCAGATTTTTCTGTTTTCTATGACGTTTTCTGAACAATTACGCCACAGTATTTGCAGCGGAACTACCAAATAAGGACATTGACTACCGGCCCAACATTTCGATCAATCCACCATTATTATTCCTCGCTCCGATTTTGTAGTCCAAGCTCAATGATGCAGAAGTGTCGAGAGCTCAAGTCAAAATGTTCGGTTGTTGGATGTAGTGACCCACACGCTTCGTTACACCGTCTCCCAGCATCAGAACCTCTTCGAAGTGCCTGGTTGAGTTTTATTTACCAAGGAAATGTTCCCACATCTTTTGGTAAAGTCATTTTCGTGTGCGCGAAGCACTTCGACGATTCTGACTTCAACAACCTCGGCCAGTATAAAGAAGGGTTTGCCGATCGACTTAGTTTGAATGAGGGGTCAATTCCATCTATCTTTGGAGACGACGAACAGATCACTTCGGTAAGCTGTAAATATCTTTAATAAAAAAAGTTTACTTTCTTAAAACACATGGTGGTCATGGTTTAGCAGTGCGTTCGTCTTTCTTTGTTTTTGTTTTTTTGAAGTAACGTTACATGTCTGAAGTACTATTGTTCTTGAGTTTCATCAATGGTCATTTAGCTGCTGTGTTTTCTGATGCTTTTCTAAACGTATCATATTATCCATACAGATTTTTAGTGGTAAGATTAGACCGTAGTCATTTATCTTTTTAGTGTGATTGTTTTAACAAGAGAAATAACGTTAATCGACTTTCACTTTATTTAGAGGGCTAAACCAACAAGTCACAAACCAACATTTGCTGACAAAGGCTGTCAAACAAAACCCCAGAGGTGCTCAATTGGGACACAGCTTTCTATAAGAACACTCCAGCCTCATGTCAAAAGTAAAGGTTTGCATTATGTGGTAACTGCTATGCTGTACATTTTATAAGGCTGCATAATGATTAATCACGACTAATCGTTTGTATAATTTTTGTTTTGTTTACATCATATATGTGTTCTGTGACGCTATAAAATCGTATATCACTAATCAAACTACAAAAATGGCCGAACGGGGTGGAGTTGAACCGACTGTCAACTCAGCACCCTGGAGAGCGGGCGGGGTGTGACACAGCTCCTTTGCATTTAAAGGGGCCGCTTCAAAACGAGTCACTCACAGAAGCACATCAGAAAAGGAGTAAAATAGGGGCCTGTGGAGCTATAATAATGAGGAATTCAGACCCAAGAATTGCAGTTTCGCTTTATATAGACCACAAATGTATGTTTTATATGTAAAAAGGAAACATTTAAAAGCATGATATGTACCCTTTAAGACACAAACACTATCTTAAAAAGATGGGGTTTTAACTGTATCTTAAAACTACCTAATATTGGGGCATTCCTAACAGTTAAAGGTAGTGCATTCCCCAACCTAGGGGCAGCCACGGAGAAGGCTCTTTAAAGTCCCTGTAAAGTCAAAATTAAAGGGTTAGTTCACCCAAAAATGAAAATTAAGTCATTAATTACTCACCCCCATGCTGTACCAACCCCGTAAGGCCTTCGTTCGTCTTCGGAACACAAATGAAGATATTTATGATTAAATCTGAGAGGTTTATGACTGCTACATAGGCTTCCTAAGGGATTGAAACTTGACGGCCCAGAAAGTCATTAAAGAAAATGTTTAAATATTCCATGTCGCAACAGTGGCTCAACTATAAGTTTATCAAGCGACGAGAATACTTTTTGTGCGAAAAAACAAACAAAAATAACGACTTTATTCGACTATTCCTTTTCTTCCTTGTAGGCCTGAAACGAGACTTCAAGAGATTTCCACGACGCATGCGCGAGAATTGCGATCTCCTTCAACTACTTCAGTTCAGTTCTCGCGCGTGCGCGTCGTGGAAATCTCTTGAAGTCTCGTTTCAGGCCTACAAGGAAGAAAAGGAATAGTCGAATAAAGTCGTTATTTTTGTTTGTTTTTTCGCACAAAAAGTATTCTCGTCGCTTGATAAACTTATAGTTTAGCCACTGTTGTGACATGGAATATTTAAACATTTTCTTTAATGACTTTCTGGGCCGTCAAGTGTCATTCCCTTAGGGAGCCTATGTAGCAGTCATAAACCTCTCAGATTTAATCATAAATATCTTCATTTGTGTTCCGAAGACGAACGAAGGCCTTACGGGGTTGGTACAGCATGGGGGTGAGTAATTAATGACTTAATTTTCATTTTTGGGTGAACTAACTCTTTAAGTATGTGTTCTGAGGTTGTCACACCACAGAAAAATGTGTTATTAGCCACCCAGCCAAATTTGAATGATAAAAAAAGCCACCAAGTACATCAAATAAGCTATCAAAATCTTGAAAAGCTGCCGACGGTGATATTAGGTGATACTGCTTTCGGGACGGGGAGATGAACGCTGGCGGGAGATAGTCGGTTCGGTTCTTTCACCAGTAACAGCGGATTATCAGTGAATCCCAGTTGTCTCCGACGACAGTTTATAAAACTATCCTGTGTAAAATGATCACTACAGAGGCGGGTATTTGCGGTGATCCTCAGCTCTTCATCAAGGTTGGCTCTTCACAAAATTAATCCACCTGTTCTTGATGTGATCGTTTTTAGGAAATTTAAACACCGATCACCGATCTGTTTTGTACATGATCGCATCCAGGTAGTAGCCTACGCATTTCCGTGTCGAAGGGATAGCTAGCTAGCAAACTTTAGGCTGTAGTAACTAATAGTACTGACAGTAACTCGCGATTGAGCGGCGAACTGATGCAAATGTGCTCTATTGTTAGGGGAGGGGCCAGCCTCAGTGGCCTCAGTGCGTCATCAAGTAGGGGCGTGTCCACGAGCTCAGGGGCTCCAGTGCGTCATCGAGCCCTGTTTTAGCCCCGCCCAAAAAATCCGGAAAATAGCAATGGTGAAAAACTGTTTAACGGTCTAACTCCACAATTCAGTACTTCACAGTTCACAGTCTTTGTAATATGTTTTAGCAATACATTTCTAACATTTATAATGGGTTTAGAATTTTTTTCCTTTACAGGGACTTTAAGGAGAAAAGAGTCGGCGGAGCGAAGAGATTGAGAGGGCATATATAGCGTAATTAAATCACATATATATGATGGTGCAGTTCCTTGTACAGCTTTATATGTTAAAATAAGAGTTTTAAAATCAATACGGGCATGGACCGGAAGCCAATGCAGGTTCCTAAGCACCCCAGAGATATGCTGACAAGAAGGAGTATGTGTAAGAATTCGTGCAGCTGAGTTCTGAATGTGTTGCAGGCGCTTAATAGACTTCGCAGGTAGGCCAAGATAAAGGGCATTACAATAATCAACCCTAGAGGTAACGAGGGCATGGGCAAGCCTTTCTGCATCAGGTAATGAAAGAAAAGGCCTAATCCTGGCAATATTCCTGCAGATTTTGAAATGCTCTTGCACATCAAGTGAATAACTCATTATTTTTGTCTCATTATTTAATATGCTATAGGATATTATTCTCGTTACTGTAAGTCAGAAAATAATACTATTCAATGTTTTAGATAATTTAACAATTGAAGTATTTTACATATTTATACAATATTACAGCATACAATATTTATACATTATTGTTCAATTCGTACAAAATAAAATGTAATATTTTTTCTTTTGATTTGGCGGTGAAATGAGACTTGAACTTGTGAGATTCTTGTATTTTTCGATGTACTTCAATTATTTTGTGAGATGCTCTGAGGAAAAGCTTTTTTCCTTCACTTTATTGTGTCTGTCTTGTATCAGAAGTACAGTGAGCACACTGGTAACTGCATTACAGTTCTGACCCAAAGCCTCCAGCAGCCATCGGCTAATTGGTGCAGGTCTGAGGCCGGGTCACCCGATAATTAACCAAAATTGGTTGTAGCTTTAAAAACCTTTCTATATATAAAATCCCATACAGGGTGAAATGAGGTATGAGAGAGAGAAATATGTTGATGTGTGGCAAAAAGTTTTAGTGGCAAAAGTTACATCTGACAGTTGCATGCCAACATTTTAATATAATTTGTTAAGATTTATACTAAATTATAATATTTAATATTCGCAGTAACACTTTATTTTGATAGTCAGCTTTAGACATTCTAATAACTATAAGTAACTTTGCAACTACTACTCAACTTATTCTACTAACCCCAACCCTAACCTAACAGTTTACTCGTGCTCTATTGAGAGTTAGCTGACATGTAGTTGCAAAGTTACATAGAATGTCTAAAGTGGACAAACGAAAACGTGTTACCATATTTACTATTTAGAATATATATGTAACTATGTATACAATTGATATGCAATCAACGTTACTTTGAGTTTCTTTAGTGTTGACTCCTGCATTTGACAACCTCAGTGGTGAAGATCAAAAACACGACGGTCTGTGCTCTTTAAAATACAAACAAAACCACGTTTTCTGCACAATACTGGGTTTGTATGTGTTTCTGTGTGTTCTGAAAAGAACATTGAGATCTGTGAGCAGTTCACTCGGTTAGGATTCTGCTCGTCTGTTTCTGCAGGATTACCCTTCCATGCATTCAGCATTTTATGAGTTCTCTCTCTCTAACACTGTATTTTCATGGTCCACTTAAGACATTCTACTAACTATTTTGGAACTACACTCTAATTAGATTATTACTAGACTGTCTGCTTAATATCTGCTAACACTTTATTCTGATGCTCCCCAACAGACATTCTACTGATTATAGTGGACCAGCGAAATAAAGTGTGACCTAGAAGTTTCTGGAAAATCAGCCATTCACAGATCTGTGCTGAGGAAACAGCTTTGTTGGACTTTGACTGAAAAAAGCAGATTCAGGATGAGCTTATTCATATTCATAGGTCATATCTACATATTAATATTATTATTAACTCATTAATTGACAGCATTGTCAGTTTAAAATCTAAAGACTTTTTTATTATGCAAAGTTTTAGGAATGTACAAATCTTCTGATGGAGAAACAATATGCATTAAAGAACTTTTAATGCCCAAATGTTTAAATGATAATGGACTAATAAAGGTCTAAAATTACTCAAATTAATCAAATAAATTTGCCCTCTTTGTACAGATGAGTTTAATGAATTCCGCAAGTATTAAATATTAGTAATACACGTTATAATACCGTTATAATGTCAAATTAGTTCAATGCATTGCATAATGTGATTGGTTTTAATTAATCTAATTTTATAAATATGATCAAAAAAATTATCTTAGGAATTAATTTATTATTCATTTTCTATATTATGCACCTCAAACATTTGCATGTATCAAAAGATAAAAGGATTGATGGCTATAGGTTGAAAAAGTGTCGATATGTATAAGAACACTTTACGTATGAGTACTTATAAGTTCACGTTGGTAAATTTCACATTTTCCATTAGATGGAATGTTTTTTTTAATGTTTACATACAGTATCTCTTAACCACAGAGAGGACAAACCCGCTCTCGCCGCCAATGATAGATTCTGCCACATTTGCATTCAGAACGGCAGTTTGCGATTTGCCAAAAATGAATATTCAGGTGCTGTTTAGCACATCTCTACAGAAGTATATTTTGAGGATGTATTTACTTGAGAGAAAATGGACATCAATTTGCAAAAATAGAGCCCATTTTCTAACTCTTCTCTTCCAGTCACAGAGTCTCTAGCTGTGAAGTGTTGTTCTTTTAACCTCTCTTCATGCGCCAAAGTAGCTCAATTTGCTAAGGGCCTGTTGGAGAAGAAGCGTACTACAGAAACAATCGCTTACGTAATGTTGAAGTGTAGCTCTCTGTAGACACTACACTGAAGCCCACAGAAAGCGCGTTCCCACCGGCTTCTCTGCGCTGAGGAATCGCTCACCTCATCCAGTAAACGAGTCAGAGATAATGTACAGTCAGCCGGTCATTATCACAAAATAAACTCTGACTGGGTGATCTATCATCCTGAAGAGGCTTACTTTGTGATAATGAATGTCTGACTGTACATTATCCTACTTATTACACGGCGACGTAACAAATAAATAAGTGGACTTCAAATATTGCTTAGAGAATTGCTTATATTATGTGAGAAGAAAGACAGAGTGGAGTTGCCTGGGTTAATTATTTTGTTTAATGATCATCAGTATACAAAAAATATTTGACCAGAGTGACCTGATGAACCAATCAGAATCGATTATTGCAGAGAATTGTGAACTGTGAGTTATTTAGTTGGCTAGAAACTGGAACTGCATCATTACATAGATTAAGTTTCATTGTAAGAATGATAGTCTGACAGTTGCTGATATAATTTACATCAGAAAACATCTGTCAGGATTAGAGAGGCACCGATTGATCGGCCGGTGACCGGAATCGGCCGGTTTTCACGTGATCGGCGACCGGTCTGACATAATCCGTTTTTATGCCGGTCAAATGCACTCGGGCGCCGCATGATTAACAACGCGCAACATCAGCATCACACGTGCACACGGAACGCTCACATGTAGGAAACCTCATGAATTACGGCCGTTTCACACCGCAAAGTGCAGCGCGTTGTTTTTTTTTTTGTTCGGCGTGCATGTTAATCAATGAGTGCATTCACACCGGGAGCCGGAGCAGCGCGTGAGCGTCGAGCAGGAGCGTCGCGTGAGCAACAGTGAAGCGCGGGTTTCGGCGCCGAGTCTATTTTTGCAGCGCTCAATTTAAGTGAAAGCACACTTTTGATGGACAAAATAAATATGATTTCATCCAAAAAGTGCCCAAAATGCACAGAATTTGCATGTCTGGTGTGTTTTAACAAGAACTGAAGTAGGCTAGCCTATGTCAGAAAGAAAATGAAGACTCAAAAATATTTATAGAAAATTTACCCATTTAAACTTGTTTTTATTATTTCCCAATCGTTTCCCTGCACATGCTCCACTTGTCCTGTTTAGCTTGGCTGGACATGTGTCAGATGAGAGAAGAACTGTTTGAGAAATATAACTTGCCATTGATGTACAAGTGATTGCAATAGGCCTGTGTGTGTGTGTGTGTGTGAGAGAGAGAGAGAAATATCTTTATACTGCAAGGCTATATTTATTTAATTTTTATTTGTTATTTATATATTATTTTTTTGCCATTACCTGTTTTCATACATAAGTTTAGTTTGCTAAATATATCAAATTTTTTTAATTGGATATTGGATGTGAAAAGGAACTGGTTCTTCCATAACACTGCACTTTAGATGTGTGTGAATTTCCCACATAGGAGTCATTTATATAGTTCTATTTTATAGCGATTATCTGTTCAAAAAATGTTCTATGCAAAATGTTCTATTAAAGAGAAGATAGAAAATAAATATTTGTGTGTGCTGTAAAGTGGTTTGAAAAAATAAAATCGGAATCGGCCTAGAAAATTGTAATCGGTGCATCTCTAGTCAGGATGCATATTAAATATATTACACTTAGGTTTTCCACTTTGGTGCGTGTGTATGTACTGTATATATATATAAATTGTGCAGATTATAAGTAATGATTTCTCAGACTAACATTTTATTAAACTAATTGCAAATATGTATCATCAAAGAGCATTTCCAGTATTATCTCAAGATAATAGTGGTAAAAAGGACATGCATGTTTTTATGTATTCGGAATAAGACGATTACCATAATCGGAAGATGGTGTGCATGTAAACATGGTCACTGAGTAATTATAATTCCAGTATCTTTCCCGTTTTCCATCACTGCCAGCAGACAGGTGCTTGGTTCAAATCAAACGTATCAGTCTTGTTTAATTGGTGAGAGAGAGAGAGAGAGAGAGAGAGAGAGAGAGAGAGAGAGAGAGAGAGAGAGAGAGAGAGAGAGAGAGAGAGCTAAAGGAGTGCCTGCAGTTCGATGCGTGTGAATTGAGTTTGGTTTTGGTTGAAGGGATCTGAGTTAAGGTGCTTTCATATTACTGTGCATGACAAACAATGAGCAGGGGAACCAATTAGTCTGTTGAGGTGAGAAAAAAACTCACGTCTAGTAAATCCCAGCAGATCTGTTATGATTCATATCCAGGAAGCATTTAGCTGACTATTTCTTTGTTTGCCAATGGCTTAATTATGGAACCACTGTAGCGTTGTGTCTCCCCCGAGGGCGACTTGTTGGAGAAGAGCCAAGTGCATTTTTTAATGCACCAAGTGTGTTTAGATGGCAAGTATGCGAGTGTGTGTGGGTGTGTGTGTGTGTACTGCAGACAGTTTCTATGAAAAAGTACAATGCTATTGACTGAATCAGTGTGTGAATGTAGTACTTTGGCTGTAGGCATAAAGTAGGGGTGGATGATCCTAATTTTATCACATTAATGGTATGTTTCACAATATAGTCATTTTACAAAATGCATCATTTGGTAAAGACTACCAATTAAAAGTGCTGCATCTATCTTGATTATTTTCTTTTAATTTTGTTTTATTATTCAAAACAGCTTGACATTATGTGATGCTTAAAAAACCCTTACAGAAAAAGTACTGTGGCGGTACCATGGTACAGCGATGGCATTACTTGGTACTCCAAGGTCCCTCCAAAAATGGTACTAATATGGTAAATGTAAAACAAAAAAATGACCATAGTACCTTTTGGTGTTTATGTACATGTTATTTTAAATTTTAAAAGCACTTTTTTTCCCTCTCCCTTTGACATCTCTATTAATTTCAGCTGACATCATTAATCCCTAAACAACCTGACTTTATTCTTGTATGTAACACCCACTTTTCATCATCCAATCAATTCCTGATGGATAAAATCAAGTCTACATTTTTTTTCTCCTTAAATAAAGCTTGAATCAAATCTGAAACACACATTTCTAAAGCCTCTAAATTATCAGCATGATCAAAAGTTTGATTAAAACCTGTTGCACACAATCTACTACAATGCTTCTGTCATCTAATTGATAGTTTATAGACTTTTTTAAATGTAAGAGTAAAGTTTATACTGTTAATAATATTTCAAGATGAACATTTACTGGCCTTAGGCAACTTATGTTTACTTATCAATACATCATTTTTTAGAGAAATCATGTTAGTATGTAAATATCAAATATGATCCATCAGGCTTTTGAGGAACGTTTATTGTATTGCATTGCATTATATGTTTTGCCTCACAATAAAAACAGAGATTTGATCATAAATCTAAGCATTTAAATATAATCTTACTAAGACGTATTATTGGAGATATACAGTCACAACTGATATTTATGTGCATTTTCTGTAAGTCTTTGATACTGTTATGAAGATATTGGCCACATAAATATCAACATCTGTTGCAAATAGTAATTTTGCTCAGTTTTGGCCTCAGAATAAAATCGAGGTGTTTTTTCCTTCCGAGTACAAGCTCCATATTCTCACTATATCACACTGTATGAGCATTAAAGCCTGTTGTAACAAAAAAAAACATAATGTTTCTAAAAGTTCATTAAACAAAAAGAGATTTCACATGTCAGGCTTTACAGGGTTAAATATCCGGTTTTGATATGTATATGTCAGATTACAGAATGGCTGTTTGTATCATGTTGTCTTCAGTATGAATGCTTCAGTGAGGTAATAGGAGGGACTTTATTCACTTGTCAGACCCAGTATGTCCACAAAACACTGATTTTGTCATATAGTATAATGTGTTTTTTTCTGTGTATTCTCCGGCACAGAGGTTGATGAGGGCCGTGTAATGATCGCATTAGTCTGGTCTCACTTTACAAACACTCTCTTTTATCCAGCAGTCAAACAATGGCAGCGCAGAGTGGAACAACAAAGTCAACGAGAGTGGAATGTCGTTTGACTTCATTCATCCCTCGCGTTCTCTTGTTCTTTTACTTTTCTCTGCTTTATACCTGTGAATACAAATATGTTCCTTTTTTCCTCTCTTTATTTGTGTTCTTTATCAGAGTTGAGTGTGCTTTACCTATGTGTGTGTGAGAGCTTTGATAGCGGATCCGTTAGCTTCCCCCTCAGGCAAGACGCCTATGTTTCTGAGCAGGCACACACATGCACGCACACACACACACACACACACACACACACACACACACACACACACACACACACACACACACACAATCATGTTCTTTCTGTGCTAAATGCCCCCTGGCTCTACCCAGCACACAATATGATCATTGAGCTTCACAATGGCTCTGACAGTGCTGCTTTTACAGTGTTGGCAGATACCTATTTCCAGAGAAGAAAAGTAACACTTGCTCTCTGTCTGGGAATACAGCTGGATCTGAATCCCCTGAATTTTTGTGTTGTGTTGTGTGTCCTTTTGTGTTATCTTTCCGTTTGTGTCCACGGGAAGACACTGAAAATGTGGAGTGTATGTGCTGGATTCAATGTTTTAAGAAATTCTCTTCTAAATGAAAGTTCATGTCTTGTCATTTTTTTGGCATCCCTCCACAATTCCAAGACTAAAGGCCTGTTCACACCGATAGAATGATAACTATAAAGATACGATTTCAGTATCCACACCAGCAGATGAGATCGTTCTATTTGTTCTAAGCGCGCACTTGTCTGTCACTTTAAATGCTCGAGCTCAAGGATGGATTCTGATTGGCTGTCAATGTTTTTATCATTCATCAGCTGGATAAAATCGTTCTGAAAGTGATTCCAACGATATAATTTCTCTGTGCCGTTATTGGTATAATTGTGGGTCTGAAATATTGATATATTGATAATATTGATAACTTTAAAGGCAAGGCAAGGTTAGTTTATTTATATAGCACATTTCCCATATAAAGGGGTCATATAATGGTACATGCACTTTTACAAGTTGATTGTACTGAAATGTGTGTTGGGAGTGCCTGTACACAACCATCATATAATGATAAAAATACATCCAGTGTTTTTGTTTTAATCTTCTTATATGTTTTCCCCTGCCTCAAATCAAGCCGTTCGATTTTGTGACGTCACTAAATCGGACGCCCCTCCCACGATTGTTGATTGACAGCAGTGTTTCAACACAGACCCGCCCTGAGTAGGGTGACCAGACGTCCCGTTTTTCCCGGGACAGTCCCGTATTTCAACTCTAATTGTAGTGTCCCGACTTATTATGAAAAAATCATGTTTTGTCCCGTATTTCATCGTTAATATATATATTTTTATATATTATAGGTTTCGTTTTCGAAAGGCTACGTGTATATGTATGTATGTTATGTTCAAAACCGTGTAGCCCGCGCACGATAAAGAGGGAGAGAGCGAGAGACCTTGCGTGTGTGTGCCCGTGTAGCGCGCGCACGACAGATAGTGAGAGAGCGAGAGACCTTGCATGTGTGTGCTATAGTACGCATTAATACGCATGCGTCTTACACCCCCCTCCGGTTCTGTGTCGGTCCCGTATTCAACTCCAAGAAATCTGGTCACCCTAGCCCTGAGCGAGCTGTCATCATAGTCCTCCATTGATACGCTGGAGCAGAATGGCATCTAAGCGACTGTGGTGTTCTGTTCTTGAGTGTAATAACGAACACAGAGTCATTTTGATGTTCCTAAATCCGAACCGCTGAAGACGCAGTGGCTGAGTTTTCTTTTCGAAGGGAATATTCCCCACGATCAACGTCAATGCGTTCATGTTTGCGCAAATCATTTCTCACCAGACTGCTTTATAAACGAGGGTCAGACTCAGTATAAAGCTGGTTTTGCTAAGAAACTGCTCCTGAAAAAAGAATCGGTACCAACTATTCATGTCCCTGCTGCACCTCCAGAAGAAGTGAGTGTAAAGTTTAATTAACCTTTATATTAATCTTTTCAAATCGTGAAAAAAAGTTGTTCATTATGACCATTAACTGTAACCTCAATCTGTCAACGAACTAACGTATACATCAGTAAACACACAGCGTTTTATCTCACAACTCTTCCCTGCCAGTACATACAAAAATAGATCAAAGTGACATTACGTTAACCAACCATTCAGAAACGTCCTTGTCGAACTTCTTTGCGGCCGTCATCTTGTTCCGGGTCCGACTCCGGTTCAAACTGATACGGTTGCACAGATGTGTCCTCAGACACTCCCGCTGCCATTCTTTCTCCAAAACATACCCTCAACTGTTGTCAAGGCAACACTCCACGTGCGTCAAAACCACTGATCTATATAATCATTATAATCAAAACGCCCCAAAGAACAGACGGGCGGGGTGAGCAAAGCTCATTATCATTTAAAGGCATATACACTGAAACGGCGTGCTGAAAACAGAGCTGTTTTTGACCAGGTAAAATTATTGTTTCCTTACAATGCTAGTGAGAATTTTTAATAAAAGTATATTACAAAGTTTTCATTTAGACCCTAGAGATTCATATTAACTGAAATGGCATTATATGACCCCTTTAATATTGATAACGATTTTTAGAACTATATCTTTATCATTATCTTTATAGTTATTGTCCTTGGTGTGAACGGGCCTTAAGGCTATTATAGTTTTGCATTTTGCAAATGTGTTTTTATTTACATTTAAAGCGGAAGTGTGCAACTTCGGTATCTCTACAGTGAAACCAAACAAAGTTGCACAAATAATGTCTGTTTTCAAACAAGTTGCTCAAAAACTCTCTCTGTCTAAAAGGAAGTATTACACATATCACCTTAAATTTCAGTTTTAGTTTTTAGCTGAATGAATGAATGAATTACATTGAGCACTTTATTTGAAGGGGGAAATTTCCTCAACCACCAACAAGAACAAAAATAACTTTAAAAAACTTTTTAACCTTAAAACATGAAGAAAAAAAGATTGGAGTAAGAAAAATAAACATACATTTAACATATAGTTTTAATAAGATGTTTAGATTTTTTCTGGGGGAAAAAACAAAACAAAAAACAAATTAGGATATTAACAAACTTAAACATGAATAGACATGAAGCAACCAATCTGACTTGTTATTTATATATATTAGGGCTGTCAAACGATTAATCGCGATTAATCGCATCCAAAATAAAATGGCTGACAGACATCACAATGTTTAGACGGCATCGGCTAAACATCGTGTGTCCCCCCGTTTCCATGGTGACGCGTCATGCTTGGCAAGTGATTCACCACAGCCAAAATAGCGCTGTATGACAGATTTAGCGCTTTTATTTCTAAATATTAACAAACTTGCTTACCATCTTCTTATCTTCTATTCTGATTCTCAAATATTTGTAAGTGAGTTTGTTTTGTCGTTTAAAAAAACGTTATAAATGATCTTGATCTGTAACGTGAGATGGGCGCCGTGTTTGGGCCGCAGTTCAGAGATTTCTGTCTGTTGGATTTATTACAGCGCGTGAATTCATCAGTTTCTCCCGAAACACATAAAAAGTAAGTGGCCGGTGAACTGGGAGAAAAATAGAGTTGACTTTATATTTATTTACACTGTCTCTCTGATATGAATAAAAACCGTCGTCAAATATATTTCAATGGGTCGTTATTGCTGCTTCCATAGACAGCATTGTGTATTTTACAAACTATAAATATATTGTTTTGCCATAAATTATATGTATTTAAATGTCTGAAACCTAAAATAAACATTATGTGGTTAAAAACACTGAACAGTTGTGATGTAGCCCATGACAATAAGCGCTGAGCGCGTCCGTCTTTGGCTCAGCACCAGCCGTAGCGCGAAAGCACGCAGTTTGAATCTGGCAGTTATGTTACGTCACTGTACATTCGCTCAGCTGCTGCGAAGCGTGCCGAAATCGAAATTGCTCATGAGATATAGAGGAAAATATCGAGTGGAAAATGAGAATATTACAAAAATACCCCCCCGCCCGATGTCATCGTCCATCGCGATGTTTCACTGTAGACACAGTCTGATGCCAAATTGGTAGACATCGCCCAACCCTAGTTTACATAATATATGTGTGTGTGTACTGTGTATAATTATTTTAATACATAAATACCCACACATGCATTAAGAAATATTTGCATGTATATACTGTATATAGACTGAATGTAGCCTATATATAATGTATATTTTATATAAATATAAACATTTTATTTATAAATAACATATTTTTCTTAAATAAATACATGTGTGCATTTATATACAAAATAATTATACACAGTACACACACATATTATGTAAACACAAACTTTTATTTTGGATGCGATTAATCGCGATTAATCGTTTGACAGCCCTAATATATATATTTTTTTTATTATTTTTTTTTTATTATACATATTGTTTAGGGGTGGATTTATAGCATTATCATACCACGCCATATCATATATCATTATATTATATTTATTCCATTTATATACTATGACACTTACTGGCAACCCCACTGATAACTTTCCTCAGGCGTGCTTATTGAATTAACTTAGTATCTTGTAAACATAGCTTTCATTTGACTTTATTTGACTTTAATTATTAATTCAATCAAATAGGAGCTTTCCACAAGTGCTTCTTGTATTCTTTTTTTCCAGTAAGCATTATAAGGTTTGTTAACAGACTAACAGCATGCTATTTAAGGCTGACAAAACCATCTGCATGCATGTGCCTGAATGACCTGTTGCGATGCAGTGACTGTTGTCTGAAAGACAGCGAGCGTTTAGTCCCTGTGTGAGACGACTGGAGTCTCTGAGATTACCCCGAGATGGAGAAATGTTGAAAGTGATAGAGAGAGACACAGGTGCTCAGGGATGCATGCGGATCCGCGAGCCTCAGAGTGGCTGATAATGGAAGCAGTCGCGGCTGTGGCCGTATTGATTGCTCAGGCCACTAGTTTATTGTTCTAAGGAGTGACTAACAACAACCCGCTGGGTTTCAGCTTCTCTTGGCTCGACCGCTCCAGCCACTTGGGCCAGAAGAGCCGTGTGTTTAATTGTTTGCTGTGTTGGTCGGACCGCAGCAAGGTGTCCGCGGGGACACGGGCCGATCCAGCCTCTGACCTCTCTCTCTCCACAGCGTGATGCACTGATTGAGAGAAGAACCTATCAATGGTGTTTCGTCCCCTCTGCTCTCCAATTAACAGACAAAAACCCAGGTTTAGTCCTCACGGAAGGACCGCTGGAGCAGCAACACAATGGAAAACTAATAGATGATCATGGTTCTGCCAGGGCGGATCAGGGAGATCCATGTTTGGACTGTTTCTTTTTAATTAGACTGAGACATTTCAGTTAGTAAAGCTGAAATATGCACTGCACAAAATCATGCTCTTAATCAATATTGTTGTATTGGGGGAAAAAAACCTTTAAATAAGATGCATTAACTTGAGAAGCAAAATTGTGAATTGTGTTTAGATTTTTGTTCCCCTTATTTGGCTAATTACTTACTTTTTAAGCATAAACCTCACTAAATTCTGCTGATTTAAACTTAAAATGAAGAACAAGACCAAAAAAAAAGACATTCCTCCATGTTTAACATAAAACAAATAAATAATAATAATTCATGAGACTCAATAAAAAGTTTAAAGCTATAATAATCAATCCCATACAACTAGAATGATTTTAGAAATTTTCCTCATCCTTCTAGGGGTCAGAAATGTTCAATAAATATAACATAAATAAGATGATAATAATAATAATAATGATATATTGAGATTTGATTCAAGATGATTACTTGTGGGTTCCCCTGTGACAAATCTTCAAACATGATCTCATTAATATTCATTGCTATTTATATATGTGTAGATATTGATATTAAAACACACTGTAACATAAACCTTTTTTATGTATGTACAATTTTAAAGACGTACAAATGTCAATGAATCTTGTGAGGTTCAATATATACTATTACATTTATTGGAATCCATAAATGTTTTTTATGTATGTCTAATAAATGAGATTACTTCATTTTTACTTAGTGCATTGAGCTGATTTGAGATTCTCATGGTGTCTTTCTGTTGTGTCTGACTTTCAAAGATGGTTTGGACACAAACAGACAAATGGGTAAATAAGTGAAACACACAATACTGTAACACTGTAAAATAGAAACTAATATTTTACTTGAGCTTTTATAATAATGCAGTTCAGTCATAAGCGGTCCAAATCAGTGTTATTTGGTGTGTAATTCAGTGTAATATGTTTTATTTTATTTCAAGTAATGATTTTTTAAAATGTTTTTAGTATTAATTAACAATGACTGGTCCAAATAACTTTTATTAGCATCTGGTTTTCATCTTTAAACAAATAAGGCTTTCTCTGACGGTTTCTCCATCATTTACTGATGAATGTTATGCTATGTGTTTCTATATTACATTCATGCTGTCAGTGTGTTGCTATTCATATTCAAAGTGTATGAATCAACATCTACCCCGACATACACAAATGTATGTGTACGCTTACCAACGAATACGAATGAGATTACCCTGGTTACCTAGCACGTCGTCATGCATATAATGCAATCAAGCAAAAGTAAATGGCCGACAAGCTCAAATATTTCTATTGTACACCACAAATGTCAATGGCCACTGCAGAATTGCGTAAGAAAAGTCAGATTGGAGATTGATCGTCACTCTAGTTTCGCTATAGCAGACACAGAGAGGAGTTAATTTCAGGTGACATTTCAAACATGGTCTGGTGGACTGTGATGCCCAGCCAAAAAACAAGCTAACGGGGGCCGTCGGTGCAATTCCTGCTCTGGTGCTCAATCACACAACTAAATGTAGATATCCAACCATCTTCAAATGAACAAACACAATTTGGCAAATAGTACAAAATGAAATCGAGCGTCGTGCGCTTTCCAATCCACTCGCAAGGCTCTCCGGAGGTCCCTCCCCAGGGCCCGCTGAACGGCCGAGGAGTCGGGCTCAATCCTCACAAACATTATCTGTGAGCGAGTGAACTCTATTTGGGAATTGGTAAAGCGCACGGTGAGAGAAATGGACTCGGAATAGAACAGGCCGGCAAATTCCATTTCACATCTGAAGTGGCAGAGCTGCAGAGAGATCATTTGGTTTGGAGTGAGTAAACACTGAGGAGTCCATCGCTCACCATGACTTGTGTGTGTGTGTGTGTGTGTGTGTGTTTGAGAGAGAGAGAGAGATAGAGAGAAAGAGAAAGGCAAAGACTACAAAAAAAGACTTTTTGCACATATATATCTTTTACCCTCTAACTATCTGCCCATCCGTCTAAAATGTTCGACTGAAAGAATATTTCTCAGTGCACTCATACAAATTTATATAGAAACAATTTTCAAATTGCTAGTAAATTTCGTAATTACAAAGAAACAGCAGGTAACAGATTGAATTAAAGGTGAAATTTTATATATACAGTATATATATATATATGCAATAATAATATTCCTCATACATTCTGGTTAAGTATTAAAGTAAACTACTGCAATTATTTAGATTTTTTCATTTTAATTGCTTTTATTTTTATATTTTCTAATATTTTATATTATATTTTTTTATATTTTAAATTATGTTTTAATTTTTATAAATGTCTATACGTCTATAGGTTTTATTTAATTTGTGTTATTTTAGTACTTCAGCTTAAAGTAAACGAAAAAGAAAAATGAAATAAAATATTTTAAAAAAATTAAACTTCTTTTTTCAGTTCATGTTTATATTATTTCAAGTAATAAAAAAAAAAAAAGGTTTTAGTTTTAAGTTAATGATGACTACACCAGTCCAAATGTCTCTCATTAGCATTTGGATTTCATCTGTAAATAAATTTGCCTCTAAACAGTATTTCTCTGACGGTTTCTCCATCATTCACTGATAAATGTTAGACTATGGGGTTCTGTATGAATATTAACCTCAATTGCATTCAAATTCATGCTGTCAATGTATTGCTATTTATTTTCATATTCAATGTGTATGATTCAGGGTCTGCTTCAACATACACAAATGCATGTGTACGCTTACCTACGAATACGAATGAGATCATCCCGGTTATCTGGCTGTTTCTTTGCAATTTAGTCTTACATTTAAGGAACCAAGACATGAAGTTGCATGAAACTTTAACACTCTTCTTGTGTTGTCTTGCATACCCTGCTACTTTCCTTTATTTTTCACAATAAGCAGGTGATTTGTAAGCCTCGCACACACTTCCAAATCTTTCTCTTGGCCGTTCAGATCTATAATGCAAAATATCTGCAGCAGGAGTCTGGCCCGCTTTGTTGTTTTGACATTGAAAACATGCGTTTTCTATCAGCTCGCCCTCACTGCTGCAGTCAATATATTGAGCAAGTGTATATATGTGTAATGGAGGTATTAGAGGAGGCTGCTATAGGTGAGATGTAGCCTCTATTTATAGCTGTTTATTTGAATTATTATTTACACTGATCAATGGCTTGGTAAGTGTTAGCTAAAGAGAAGTCGAGCAATCTGAGGAACACTTTCAGATCCTCAGCTGATGTAGATAGTTCAGTAACTGCATTTGGACAAATTATGAGCTGTACTCCACTGGTTAATGGGACACATTTACTGTGCCTGATTGCAAATAAAATTGGCATTGGCGTTTGAAATCATATTGCTGTTACACTGTTTTGTTAAAGCAATAAGCCATGAGAGGCATTGATGTAATTTTACCATGGTAAGGGGTTTATATGCTAAATGCAATGGCTAAAACTCTCTAAAACTGTGGTGAAGTCACTGTCAACATCATGAAAGATATCAATGTTCAATAAATAATTAGTGATGGGCTGATACATCAGCCATGCAGGCCAACAATATTTGACCATTTTGATGTAAATTAATTGAACTGTTTGTATTTATATGTAGTCTCTTATGCTCACTAAAGCTGCATTTATTTGATCAAAAATACAGTAATATTGTGAAATATTAAAATTGAACTGTTTTCTATTGTAATATAATTTATTCCTATTATCAAGGCTGAATTTTCAGCATCATTACTCCAGTCTTCAGTGTCACATGATCCTTCAGAAATCATATGCTGATTTGCTGCTCAAGAAACATGATTGTTATCAATGTTGAAAACAGTTGTGCTGCTTCATATTGTTCATGTTTTTGTGGCATTTATTTGAAATCTTTGTATGGGAAAATCTTTTGTACCATTATAATGTCTTCACTGACCCTTTTTATCAATGTGTTATATAAAACATTACATCAGAATTTAAAGCTTATAGTACTGTATGGTATCCATTTAATATTAAGATCATATTTATAATTTAAAATATTTCCTATTAAGATTGCATCTCTTTTTGTGATAAGTGTTTCTTTTATCAAATATTGTTTGTTTACATATTCATAGCTAATTTGTCTACTCTTTAATGAGAAGTGACCCTCCTCACCCCGATCTCTCTGTCTTTCTCTCTTTATAAGGTTGGAATTCTTTCAGATAAAATCAGAGGTGAAATGAAGCTCTGACATCATTCTGCCAGTATGAAACGTCTCTATTGGCATATGCTAATGACTCTAATTGAAGGACCAGTGACTGATCTTCATGCTGGGAATAAAGTTATTTAATTAGACACAGAAACCAAATGACAGATTAGCACAGATTTACATAGTGACACTAACAGACATTCAGTGTTAGGGAGTAACTAACTGATTTAGGGATGCTATTAACTTATCTATGTTTGTCTAACAGTAGCTTAGCTGGTTTCTATACAATGCAGCTTGTCTAACAATCTACTTTTACCCGTTAGCATTAAGTAGCTGTTTTTGGTAATATTTATTGCATGTACAACTTCATTGCCAAGGTGGTAATCACAAATATCCTCTTATTTTCAGTTTAGTGCTTTATGGAGACAACAAAAGCTGCACATTTATATTTCCAAACTGATTACAATAGTTGCAAATGCAGTAAACAATTAGTTTACTCTCTCATATCATATGTAACCAGACTGATTCCTTTTTGTGAGTCAGTTCATTTAGATGGTTTATGTAAATTAACTGGTAAAAAAAAAAAACGAGTCGTGACATGTGCTCTTTGTTTTGGGGGAAAGTTGTATTATAAGCTGCTGTTCATTACTTCGTTTTATATAAATGAGTGTGTTTTTAGTTTTATTAGTTGTCATTATGTAGTAAACAACCAGTTTAAGGTACAATATGTAAGAATTTTGTAATCAAATATCCAAAAATCACTTGCACAGTGTGATATATTTCCTGCAGTTGTGTACTTACAATATCCCAAAAGTCTCCAAAGATTTTTTATTTCAGAGAAATTCCAATTTTAAATAAGTGTCTGTCCCGGAAAAAAATGTCGCCTGTCAATGACGCAATATCCGCGCTATCCTCGGTTTCCGCTCGTACTGCCGTAGCCATGACGTAACCATGGCGACAGACGTGGACAACTGCGTAGTGCGTAACGTTTAGCGGCACGCAGTTCTTGTTTCTTTCACACATAGACCATGGCAAGCAGACTTTGGGACAAACAAGGAGAACTAAAATGAGGATCAATATCAGCGTGGCGTTTTTGAGATGCCGAGAGCTCCACGTCCGCGACTAAGTTGGACTTGACAGAGCTTCACGAGTCACGACTTGACAGCTTTATTAGACAGGTGAGCAAATGTACATAAAGCAAATCAATGTTATATAACGTTAGCTCAACATGATGAACTGTTAGAATATGGTCAGTATGTTATTCTAATGTTGATCTAGCTTACTGCTAGTTTCGTATAGCAAACGAACTAACACGTAGTATAACATTATAACTTTCAACACATTTAAATGCCGTTTAGTGTGATAATGTAACGTTAGACCAAGTGAAGCAGCGCTGCGTTACCTCACAAGTTTAATTCGTCTAATAAACTGACCTGTGTGAGTAATCCAGCACTTGCGGGTAGTTCGGTAGAATTAAATGTCCTTATTCCTTTACATCCACGGGACTCGCGTGTGATATCTGTCTCTTTAGCAATCGCGACCTGCTTCATACCACTGTAATGTTAAAAAACATGAATGTTTGCCCTCATCCATAAACATTATTAGATCCATCAGCTTGACAGCAAGTCCCATCATTCAGCTCATCACTGCATCATCAACCTATGCCTTTGTTATTGTTGGAAACTGCGCCCTCTTGTGGCGAAAAATTGTGAAAAACCTACATATTGTGCCTTTTACTCTCTTATATTTAACATTGCGGAAATTTGAATCAGTTCATTCAGACGGTTAATGGAAATGAAAAGGTTCAGATAACGAGACGCATGTCTTCTTTGCTTTTGGGAAATATTTTATTGAATGCTGCTGTTCTTTACTTTATTTTATCAAATTTACTGTTCTTTGTTTGTTTTATTAGTTGTATATGGTGTGCAATTATCAGTTTAAATTGAGTGATTTAGCCTATTTGAGATCCTCCTCGTTGTTGTGCCAGAAAAATATGGTTAGTTACATACCGGAATGGTATTTATCGAATTTATCTATGGTATTTAGAACAGGGTAAATTTTGATTTTGTGTTGCTTATAATCAAGCAAGTCCAATTTTCTCATCTATCATATTGGGATTTAATCAACCTGGGGTGCGTTTCCCGAAAGCATCGTTAGCCAACTATGGTCGCAAGTTCCGTCGTTACCAATAGTTCAATGGAAATTGCGATCATAGTTGGATAACGATGGTTTCGGGAAACGCACTCCAGAGCAGCAAATCAAAAACATTACAGAGTCTCCCTTTAGTTTTCTTGTCATATTTATTTAATCTTCACAGGCTTTATGGAGTGAATTTAAGAATGTTAATGACCTTGCTACAGATAAAGCAATAAATCTCTTGAAATTTGAATTAGAATCTCTACTTGCATTCAGCATTATTATTTCATCTCTGGCCCTGTGCTATTCACTCATATGGATTGTCAGACCCTTTCACAGCATATCAGGCATTTCCCAAAATATTCCAGCTGTGAAAAGGATGTTGGGCCGCCACGGCTATGGACGCAGCACTTTAGCGCGATAGACAGATAATCTAACTCTCTCTCTCTCTCTCTCTCTCTCTCTCTCTCTCTCTCTCTCTCTCTCACACACACACTCCTGGCGGTCATGAAAGGGAGAGGCGTTAATTGAACGACCTTGGCATGGGTGGGTTTTTCAGGAGTTCCACTTCAACATCTAATGCAGAGAGAGGAAGACAAAATTGTGTTTTAGTGGGTATTTTAAAACCATGTGCTTTGACCATGTCTCCCTGAACACTGACCATTGTTGCTGAAAATTACATTTTATGGTTAACAGTTGTGACCTTCTTCAGGAAACCTCAACAAGACTTTTAAATATAATAGGCCCCAGTGATAATCATATGAATGTACCAAAGAAACATGACTGCACAATATATCAAAAGAAAAAAGAAACAATTAAAAAAACTTGTCTGCCGGTTGATATCCATTCACGAGGGTAAGACATTTTCCTTTTCACAAGTCTCAAAAAGGCATTTGTTTAGTCTGTACTCTGTATATAATGTGTCCACAAATTAGCAAGATCTGAAATGCATATCGCAAACCATTGACCTCTTCAGTGTTATATCTAATACTTCTGGTTGATTTCTTTAAATACTATAGGAGTGTAAAAACACGTTTAATGTTCAAGTTCTGTTTAATGTCAACATGAATATTGACCTTGTTTGCTGTCAATGCATGTTTTTGGTCTTATTGTGAAACCACTTTTCTCTGACCTGGGAACTGGTTTCATAAACTGCTAAGACTAGAAAGTTAGGCTACGTTCACACCACAAGCCTTAATGCTCAATTCCGATGTATTGCTCAAATCCGATTTATTAGAATAGCTGTTCACATTGTTGTTTTAAATGTGACCAATATCAGATTCCAGTGTGAACAGATCGTGGTCTGAACAAAAGAACGATAAAAATACGTCACGCAGAACACTGTCATACGGAAGTAAACACAGATGACATTAAAGTAAGAGATTACGTATTTGTTTATTGTGTGATCTGCTGCGGAACCCAGCGAATTTATGCCCAGGCAATATTAAAAACAAAGACGAGGATGTGAAAAAAGAGAGCAGAGATATTAAACATTTATGATGTTTTGCTTGTATATAGAGCTGTCACTGTAATACTTATGAGTTCTGACACATCATTGTCCTTCACTGACTACCTTTCACAACTGTCTTGATAACTTCGGGTATGTAAAATCTTTGAAGTGACTCCGATGATCGCAGAATTGTGACGAATGTCGATCTGGAGTGACGTAAAAGCCGCATGAATTCCGATATGACCATTCAGACTGAGGTCACATTGCAAAACATCAGACCTGTATTGGATTTAGGACCACATATGGAAGTGGCACAAATTGAAATCGAAAAGATCAGATTCCATGTGTTTGTGTATGGAGCTATTAATGTGTCTTTATTAGAGCTGCACGATTATGACAAAAATCATAATTGCTGATTATTCCCTTGAAATTGTAATTGCGATTATTAATTACGATTATCACAATTTACATTGAATATATATAGGCATATTATAATGCATGTTTACACAAAAATTGTTAACACACACATGTACTGTCCCCCTTTACTTAAGATACACATAAATTGTAACAATGACTCATACTAAAGACTAGAAAAACATTAGGACTATGCTAAAGCAATTAAATACCAGTCCCAAACTAGTTTTTGTTAATACAATGTTGATATGAGCCACCACAGTCATTTAAAAATATAAAAAATAACACAAAGTGAAAATAAAGTGGCATTTTTGGGTTATGGAAACGACACTTACCATGGTAAATACACAATACTAACAAGAACTGTTAATGAAATAGCTCCTGGTAAATAGAATGAAAATCATACCTGCATGCAAATCCTTCTCAGCTAACACGTGATTTAGTGGTATTTTACTTTTATTTCGTGACTTACTACAGTAATTTACATTGCAACGACGTTGGATGCTCGTACTACGAGCCTCGTAGTTTCTTTTGCACTTCATACAGTGAAGCCATAAACAGCGCGCGCCGCCGCATTTGCGCGTGCAATTGAAGAGTGCGCGCTACGAGCACAGTATAACGGCTGACAGGACAGTAAAGTCCGCTTTTCTGGGGTGAAAGACTTTTTATTTCAGCGTACACTTACGTCACTGCCTGGTATGTAATATTCTGCTGGGTTTTCTGAAGTAGTCGTGATTCGCCTCTCATAACATAATTATGCTCTAAACACACACACGCAGAGTGGATTTTCTTTTGTAATCGCGGCTTTGAGCGATTACGTAATCGTGGCATCCGTAATCGTAATCGCAATTAGAAATTCGATTAATTGTGCAGCCCTAGTCTTTATTACATGTGAGAAAATAAATGATCTGAGAGAAGAAAAAAAAAGTTTGAGAGAAAAAGTTATCACACTGATAGCAAAAAAGCATTTCATGAGAGAAAAAAGAATATTTCAGAGAAAAAGTTTTCATATCAATAGCAAAAAATTATATTTGAGACTAAAAAAATTTGAGAGAAAGTATTTTCTCATAGAACATGTAATGATTCATTCAGTTCGACTCCCAAGAAAAGACCATGCTTACCCAACTGGACAATAGGAACGTTCCAATAGGAAAAAAAAGAACGAGGCCCCGCCCATGACACAATTTTCACAGCGAAAGCAAAATCCTGACACGAGAGCAAAAAATTGCATTGAGAGCAAAGAAAAGCGGTTTGAGAGAAACACTTTTTTTTTTAGAGAAAATGTTTTCACACTGATAGCAAAATATATATATTTAAGTATTTTGAGAGATTTTTTTCTCAGAAATAATTTAAAAAATTTCAAATTTATATTTTTTTATGTTCTATGAGAAAATGCTTTCTCTCAAAACTTTTTTTAGTCTCAAATATTATTTTTTTGCTATTGATATGAAAACTTTTTCTCTCAAATATAATTTTTTCTCATGAAATGCTTTTTTGCTATCAGTGTGATAACTTTTTCTCTCAAACTTTTTTTTCTCTCTCAGATCATTTATTTTCTCACATGTAATAAAGACACATTAATAGCTCCATATTTGTGCTGTTCACACTGTCATGACAAAAACAGATCTGACTCACATATGAGCAAAAAAATTTGGATGTGGGCCACATTTACCTGCAGAGAATCTTATTAACAACAATCTTATTAATCTTATTTTACAACAGCACGTCCCGTTTGTGATCAGATTTGCACATCAGCAATATCTAATTGTGCAAAACATTAGCATTAGCATAACATCCAGCAGTATGAAAGCCAAAAACAACTTGGCGACCTACAGCAATTAAATCATGTCTTTGTGAACGCCCACTTCTTTTTCTTTAACCCTTTGCAATCAACCATCACAATCCATTCTGTTATGTAACGTTCATTTTTCAAGATCCAAAATGGATAAAATCAAGTCCCGTCTTAGTTTTTTCACATTGAAATACGAAACATTATATGCAAAGTGGTTTGCGATCATCCACATTTCACGTCGACTTTAATACATTTTACATGTTTAAATCCAATCCACGTTAAACGTCCGTAGGTTCTTGACTATTTTGACTAATTGCCTCAAACTCCATTTGTGCCGCTATGTGCCGCTCACTGCCTACATCTCATGTCTGCCATTTGTTTCTTCCTCCTTCTCTCTGTCAGTGCATTAAATAAATAATAGCCTGTTGGTCTGTATTCCAGATGAGTGCTGTTCCAGCCGGCACAGAGGGATGTATCTGTGAGATATAGGATATATATTTTCTCTCTGAGATTAAGAGATGAGCGGGCGGGGGAAAGAGGGAGAGGGTGAAGGCCTGGGCTCCTGCTGTCGGACAGAGCAGGGCTGAAATGGCAGATCCATCAAAGCAGCGGAGCTTGTCTCACCTGGGGTGGGCTCAGACCCTGGCACCGCAACGCAACGCACCGCGTGCCGCCAACGGTCTGCAGCTAGCGGATCGGGAGAGAGACAGCGTTTAGGTGTGTAAGGGAAAATGACCTGTGAATATGTGCATGTGTAAAAGAAAGACAGAGATGCCGAGAGAAAAAAAAGCTGTAGGACGGAGGGAGCGAGTGAGCGCGTGCTGTCCACTGGCTCAGAGCCAGACGAAACACCATTGTCCTTCACCTTCCACAGCATCCGCCTGACATGCAATTACAATAACTTTACACTCTTCAATCTTCACTCATAACCAGTGTCTTTAGCTCTCATATATTTACCCATAACTAACTTTACACTCTTAGCGTTATGCTTGCATTCAGCATCAACATTTGGTGTATTTCATGTTCTAATAGACTGATATAGGCTGAGAGAGCTGTTGTTAACCAGTGGATATTTGGCCTAAACTTATTTACTGTTTACTGTTTATTTATATTTACTGTTTACACAAACGCACGCACGCATGCACACAGACACACACACATTGGCAGGGGACTGTATACTTCCTGATTGGCTTTTCATTATATTAATGCTTTAGATATATGTGTGATCAGTAATTTCATACGGTAACAGTTTAATCTAAAAGTGATAATTGATGTTTTTGAACAGCATACACCTTATATGTAAAGTTGCTGTCTCTAGGTTACCACATTATCTTATACAAGGCATATTTCTGAAAACAGTTATGTTTAATGTTTAACTTCATGTCTGCAAACTTGTACACGCTTGTGCAACGTTGACCAGCCACAGGTACTGAATGAGTACAGCACTCATAAAGCGTAATCTATTGGACACCTGTGTTACTGTAGGTGCAGGACTACTTCCATGGTGTCATTTGCATATTCTACATACCGTTTAAAGTGATGTCAGTGCACCTTTCACATTAGCACAAAACCAGCATGAAGAGGGTCACGTGACCTTTGCACAATAACCACAATTGACCAAAAAAAAAAAAACCATGTGCGTGACATCCATCCATTTACACCGGACTCGCGTTAAGATTTCACACTATACGCATTCTGTCACTCTGTAAAATGGAAGTAAAAAAAAGCAGCAGACAAAAGGTGTGTGGGGGGTGAGGATTGTTCCGCAGTATTTAACATTCACACACAATGCTGCGGGAAAGTGACAATTGCTTATCTCCATGGCGATCAATAATGGCTACGGGTTTAGTTCGCCGAGCGCGTGTCTCTAATGCGGAGAGGATGTCATTATTATTTTCTGTCTCCTAATGATGGTCATTATGCATAGCCACTGATTGAATTCCATTTGTTACCTGCGTTTGAGTCTGAGTAGAATAATTACCATTTAAGTGTCTCCATTAAAATTCATACACGAAGGCCTCCTGTTAAAAATAACTAAAGTATTCTTTGAATGTGAAATGAATTGCATTTCAGCCCAACCCTGATTTAAATACTTGATTAAAGAATAGGGCTGTCGGCACAGATTGTGATTTCTTAGAAGATGCTCGATGATCAGCTGAAAACAACTTGTAGCTCTTGTGTCCTGCATTTGTATTTAATATTTAATTAAAATGGATCTGCTGCTGGTAAAACACAATCAATATCCGGCTCTCTGTCGAAATTACATTTTCAACCTCCCGCGCCTCATTCAAAACAAACATTGTTTTTCATTACGTCGAACATCGTCCTCAAACCCTGTTTGTTTGTGGTCAATTCTTGGTGCTGTTTCGGTTCAATATATGCACGAGTTGATTTTTAGTCATGTATATATCGGATTTAAATGAATACTCGATAAATGACGACAAAGGACAGCCTTGAGACCATTCTTGTACAGTATAAATAGACAGATTCATTTATAACTTATGCATGTTGGTCTTATTGCTGCTTTCATTAAACTGTAGTGGACTATACAATTTACAACTGAAGGATTGTTTCTAATTCTACATTCTGAATGGAATAAATACTAAACTAAATTCTGCCACATTCAAAGCCGCTGAAACACACGTGACATATTTTATATTGATGTGATATTAGTTATATTAGTGCGACTATAAGATGGCCTAAGGTTTTGCTAACAGACTATATTACATGCTGTAAGAATTGTTTATTCTGATTAACAAATATAACTATTGATTTAAATATTGTGACTATTATGCTAAAGATTATGAACAGCCTTGAACATGGTAAAATCATGGTAAAGATGCATTGTGTTCTTATGTAACAGTTCTGACTCTAAATTTTAATTGGAAAACATTATAAATGAAATTGCGGGCGATAATATAGTTTACGTTTTGCGACGATATGCAGTTGAGATATGCTATTCTGTGAAGGGGAAGTGGATTCAAATGGATACACCCTACGCGAGTATACAGTATGTACAGTATGCTGATAAAGTTGGATATACTTATATATCCAACTTTATATAATGAGCTGAGTGATAATATAGTTATATTTTGTGACAAAATAAACAATCAGGCAGTTGAGATTTGCTATGTACCGCTTTACGTGAGTGTACTGAGAATAAGCTGGATATAGAGCAACTAAAAACATATATGTGACATGCATTTTATATCAATGTGCCGGGTAGCTATGTTGCCTGTCAACCTATAGTTTGGTGGATGATTTTTTTCAAATATATAATTATAATGAATTAATTTAGTGATTTATTGAACAATCGTGTCTTTTATGCTTTGTTGATGCCTAGCCCTCGCCCGTGGCTATTGCTTTAATAGACTTCAGAAACTTCATTGGATTCGCAGTAAACTGTGGCCAATCTGTCTCTTTAACGGCTGCCAGCCACAGCTCTATGAATACATGGTTGTTTTCCTCTTCACTAGATATCTCGAGCACCAACGAAAACATGTCACTTCTCGTTTGTTGTTTTCCTGGAGTCCACCCCTCTGTCCGTCCACCCAAGTGGAATTAACTGTGTTTGTGTTGCAGGTAAATAAGGCGTGTAGGGCCCTAATACAGCCATCGCTCGGCAAGAGCCCAGCTGCGGCCGGGCGTCTATTCCACGGCGAGGAGGGGGGCGGTGGGAGCCGTAGTGAGACCTAATCAATCAATGCCAGATTACGGCTAAAGCCACTTCCATACCCATTAAAGGAGGACAAATGCAGAATTGCAACTGAACAACTTCTAGTTTTAAGCCAACAGTGGGACTTCCTGGTTATTTATCAAAGTCATTGCTGGTGAGCCAGCATGCCTGGCCGCACAATTGTACTTCTCAGCGAGAGAAGGAGCTCTGCTGAAAGGAGCGTGTTTATGCCCTCAGCTGTGGCGCTGTCAGCCTACTGGAATTTACTGTAAATCACATTGCTTTTATTGCGAGATTTAGTATCTTATCCTCTGTGGGCTTCATCCACTGCGAGCTTGTCCCCATTAGGACGTTAGCCCGAGACCATAAAGGGACTTGGCTACACATCATCATATAATGTGAAACCAAACCTTTCATTTCTCCCCCTTTCGTTCACCCGCTCTCACTCTCGTCTTTGTCACCTGCCCGTTATTCCCTCTTTAAGCCCATTCGCCGACAATCGCGACCTCAGACTGGCTGGATTCTCGCTGTCATTTCTCTTATTGGAATAGGGCTTTTAAAAATAAAATTCATTATGTCATAATTTACTCTACTTTTTTTTAAGAAACATCATGCAGCTCTTTTCCATATATTCTTAAAATGTAAGGCTCCAAACCCTTTTTTTTTTCACAAGGCCATAGAAGAACCATTGGTAACACTTTGCAATAAGGTCCAATTAGTTTACATTAGTTAATGCATGATCTAATAATAACTAACTATGAGCAACAACTGTTAATTATTAGTTAATGTTAGCTTGGGTCAATTAAATATTATTAATAGATACAACTTTTGATTTTAATAATGTATTTCTAAATGTTGAAATTAACAATAATAAATGTTTTTTTTTTAAGTATTTTCCATTGTTAGTTCATGTTAAAGGCACACTATGTAGAAATTGTGTTTTCGCTGTGGAATACTTGCACATGTCGTAAATAGCTAGCTAGACAGTAGACATCTGTGGAAATTATTGGACTGGTCTAATTATCAACAATGGATGAATGAACAGCATCGTAAAAAAAATGACATACTACAAGCAAGCGCAACAACATAGACTTACTAGTCCATCAACAAGATCGCCAGGTCAGCATCGCTGTTGCATCCAGTGCTGCTTTTTAGCTCGCGCCAACTAGTGAAAGCCCGACCGAGTGGGACTCTTGTCCGGTTCCTCACGCGGTCAGATTCTCTTTTCCTAGTCTCTTCCGACCGCGTTTTCTTTGCTTTTTCCATCGTCGAGTATCACGTCTGAAATGCGCGCAAGTGTCTTCGTGCTTCATGTTGTTGTTGATGTGCGTGACGTCGTTGCCGTAAAGCATGTCGTGATTCTCGCGAGATTTGTCGGGGGCGCTCCTCTCAAACTTGCATTGCTGGTTTTTACAGCGGCGTCCCCCCCCCCCAAGCTTTACTACCAGGATGATTCGCCCTACTATGAGTTTGTTTACCACCGAAATGACTTTGAAGCTGTTATATTAACCCTCTGAGGTCGGCTATCGCGCCGGCGCTTTTTTCTTATCAGTGCAAAAGAAACTCAAAATACTCTGTTGATTTTGATCTTACATATTAAGTGTTGTACATCATTAGATCCTGATAAGTGTCTATTTTTTTTGTGATCACAACACGATCGACGCGCGTTCACGGGTGATGGAAGTCGGCGTACGAGGTAAGACGTAGCCTAGGAACTGTTGTGACGTAGAACGAACGCGCCAGCGCAGCCAGAGAGCAGAGCAAAACAAAACACGAAAGCGCGTGAACGCGCATCGATCGTTGCCGGAAGTCAGATATTTTCATTTATAAAGTTTTAAATATGTATATTTTTACG
The DNA here is from genome assembly GCA_030578255.1 of Tiaroga cobitis. NCBI lineage: Eukaryota > Metazoa > Chordata > Actinopteri > Cypriniformes > Leuciscidae > Tiaroga > Tiaroga cobitis. The sequence continues at coordinate 50,330,187 of CM060599.1, forward strand.
ACAAAACCGCACGGATTACCATCAGAAGGCCTTCGTTTATCCCCCTGGAGCCGGATGGATTACTTTTGTGAAGGATGTATTCACATTTTGGGACTTGAAGGAGGTGGACCCCATTGCTTCACATTATATCCACTGAAGGGTCTAAGACATTTTCTAAAATAACTGAAAATGTGTTCGTCTGAAACAAGATTGACAGATGCATCTCAAACGGCTTGAGGGTGAGTAATGCATGGTTTAAATATCATTTTTGGCCGAACTATCCCTTTAAATATACTATAGTATGATGTTTTGTCAAAAATAAAGTAGGTATATTGAATTATCAACTAAGATGTTATTATAGTGTTTGTTCCAATATTCAAACTAATGAATCCTTACCTTTTTTTAATACGTATGATAAAATGTATACTTTTTACAAAGAAATACACTTGAAATATTGTTAAAATTGTAATTGTTGTTGTAATTGTAACCTATTTGTAATTGGTTACAATTTCTAATTGTAAAATATGTATAGGCTATATAGATCATTTCTTTTGTCCTTGCATTCTTTGGGATCCTGTGACACACCTGTGTGAAAGGGCTAATTAATATGCAGCTCATTATGCGGCACATTATCCGGCCTTTGTCTTCTCAGGTGTGAACACGCCTCCACGCATATTGCCTTTCCAAACCAAAGGTCTCTAATAAAATTTAAATCAGTGTATGTGTTTGTGTAAATGATTAGGCAGGATGATTTTCAGATCATTTTGAAGCAAAAATTCTAGGCAACAACACTGATTAGTCACAAGTCTTGTGGACACATATTTAGTATGTGTTTTGTGCCCTTATTTCAGACACTTTAAGTTTTAGTTTTTTCAATAACCATGCATAAGCAATATTCTCTCAAAAATACAAACATGTTTCATAATTGTTGCTCAGAAATTACGGTAGCCCAGTTTGTGCTTTATTGAGTGAATTTACACCTTTGCCATTAACATGTTTATAAATAACTGAAAAAAGCATGTCAGAGCATGTCAGAACACCTCAAGGACCCCAAAAATCCTTAGACCTCAGAGGGTTAAGGTACAATTCTTCCATAGTGTGCCTTTAAATACTGCAGCTAACAAATGGAACCTTATTGTAAAGAGTTACCATATACCATTTTTGGTTCCCTAAAGAACGTTTCAGTGAACAGTTCTTAAAAGAATATTTTTTTCTTAGTGTGAAGGACATTATAAAGAACCTTAGAACCTTTTGTGCACTATAAGGTACTATGGATGTTAAAGGTTCTTTATGGAACCATGTATGCCAATAAATAAATAAAAACTTTATTTTTTAAGAGTGTACATTGTTTATATTGAACTGTCAAGCTCCTAAAAGGACAAAAAAATCACAATAAAAACCATGTAGTGCATATGACTGCGCAACACTGAACATTTCTTGCAGTCACGCAATAACATTGTGTGTGAAACGCACTGAAATTTAAGTAGCTATTTGTTAAAGTTTCGAAAGAGCTGGAGAATGAGATTTAAAAGCTTGAATGGACGGGAACGGCGTCTAAAATTTAAATCGGTTCCTCACGCAGTTATCGAAAATAGCAATCAGGATTGGAACGACAACGAGGGTGAGCAAATAATGACAACATTTTCAATTTTGTGTGAACTTTTTTTTTCAATTGTGTAATTTTGGTTCATCTGAGCGCAAGCAGAACCAGACTTGTTACTCGGTTCAAGAAAAAACGTCGTAATACCAAATGAAGACATTTTTAATGATGCTGCCATGATTTAAAGCATTACAGACCACGTTAACAAGTATTAAATTAAACACATCACTTCATGAGCTGTGCTTTCAGAGCTGGCATTGTTTGGCTTTTTCTCCAAAGCATTTGTCTCCATCGAGAAAGAAAGAACGAAGGAAAAAAAATCTCATGAAATCTCTGCCAAGCTCAGTTGAAATGATGGAAGCTGACAGCAAAGTCTGCAGGCAGAAGGTTAAAAAACAGCACATCACGTGACTGGACAAACCCCTAACCCCAGTCCTGAGGAACCAGACAATTTCACTGTGTGTGCGTGTGTGTGTGTGTGCATGTGTGTGTCTGTCTAAGTAAACAACCTTAGAAACACATTCCTATCAAATTAGCAACTAATGCAGAGTCTACACTGCCCCGATCATTATTACTTAAATGGTTAATCAGTTGAAATCCATTTAGATAAATGGCTGTTGTTAACCACAGCATGGATGAGCGGCTGAAGTGAGGAAAAACACATTTAAGGTGTAATGTCATGCATTTAAGGACTATTTCATCACCCACTTTAATGAGTACTTGTATAGCTCACATTGGTGCTAAACTTCACCAGGTGAGGTATTAACCACTACAGTAATGGTTTACGCATATGATAATAGAGCATAATCATTTTTCATAGACAATGAGAATGGGAACAACAGATTTGCATAGATAGATAGACCTGTTTGAAAACAATATTTTTTGCAATTCCATTAGGTGGCGCAGCGCTAGTGGCTCAGAAATTGCACATTGAAACTTTATGGATAAATTAAGGAACACATATTTATTTTTGCTTAGAATAGAGATCATGTTACTCTGACTATTCTGAAGTAAAATGTTTATTTTTAAGGATTTACCAAACCTGAATATATGAAATATGAATGTAAAGTTTACATAAAATTGGTATTTTTCATAATTTTAATAGACATGGCTGAATCGTAATTTAGTAATAAGTTTGCGTGGGTCTTTGATTCGAGAACCCAACCTTTTAACAAATAAATTGTGCCGCTATACTCTTGGTGTTTTTTTGTTTTTTATCGTATTGCCATGTTGCCACTATTTTGTAAAAGCAATAGATTATTACCACAGTTAAGGGTTGTTCACGATGACAAGCAATTTGCAGAAACATGCCAGATGTTATTCATTTTCAATTTTTGACAGCTACCAATGAGAGCGCAGAGAGCGATCCGCCACGGGATAAAACTGGATACTGCATTCGAGTAGGAACGCCTACGAGCAACCAGAGACTCGCCAACCTCCGGGTATTTAAACGCTGTCAGTAAACAGGCCTTTATGGGGGTTTGATAAACATCCCATTGTAAAATCACTGTAAGTGGCTTATTGGTTTAACAATGTACAGCCAATTATGTCAATATGCATTGTTGTATCTCATCAGAATATTTTGATTCAACAAGCTCAAATGACTAAATATGTTATCAAAATTTCCTCTCAACAAGGGAACGGTGTGCACTTGAACAGTAATTACCAATTAAACGACTAATCAATACACTAACAAGAAACCGGAGCCGTGCTCCATCCGTAGCTTATGTTATGCTAGTGTGTTATGTGTGTGTGTGTGTGTTAGTGTTTTTGAGGATTTGTGGTGGATGTTAGGGCAGTGCAGGCACACACTCACGTCTCCGATGTGCGTATGTGTGTGTGTGTGTCTGGATGATGTGTGTGTTGACGTGCCGTAGCAAGAGTTCAGGGAGGCAGCTGAGCAAAATAATTTAGAATGTCCTGCCTGCTGACACAAGGACAAAAGGCGCAGAGAGAACTTTCTCATATGCGGCTGGGAGACAATGGCGGCCGCTCTGGCTGGAGTCTACACAGCGGTTGTTTTCTCTCTGACCTCTCGTCCTTAGAGTGATGGTCGAAGGCAGCAGACAGCAAGGCTCTCCTGCATTACTCCTGCATCGTGCCCGTGCAGCGCGCAGGTAGAGAAACACCAATACTAATGGACAGCTTTTCTTCAGCTGTTTCTTACACTGACAACCTGGAGATTAATAACCGTCCTGATTGCACCTACAGTACCGATAGAGCTTACCGTCTCTCTCTCTCTCTCGGACGCTCTGTTCCAATATCTAGTGAGCTGCCTACTTAGTAGGCAGCAATTTAGAGCAGCACTTTTCCAAAAGGTAGTAGCATTATAGTAAATAAAGATGCCAAAATCTAAGGCAGCATTGCATGTAGTCTTTTTCAGCGAATGCAATCCATGCACCAAATACTACGCTGTGGACGAAATTTTATTATATTCATGTATTTTATTCAACACCGAAAAGTATAGATTAAAAAAATGATCTAATTAAATATGTACCCAATATTTGTGTGTGATTTAAAGTTGGCATGAAACGGAAATTGTGATCATATTTTTCCTTCCCTATTGTGACGTATATCTGAGTGAAAAAATTTGAAAAAAAGATAGGACGGGACTTGATTTTGCTATGTGATACAACGACATCATCCTTTTCGTGCCCGTACTGTCCCAAAGTGAGCTAATGGGCCTTATCAGTCAACCAACATTATAAATATGAGTTTACATGTTTGCAAATCAGTCACTTATGAGGTTCCATCAGCAGCTGCCTATATGTAGGCAATAGGAAGCTCACTGGGTTTTTGAAACAGAGCCATTTTATCTCTCTCGCTTTCTTTGTTCTTTCTTGTCTGGTCCAGTTTACCAATTGTGTCTGCAGCATTTAATCGGATGCTCTCCCCCCCCAAACTGCACGCTTCCTCTACCCTCATCACATACATATTGTTCAGACATAATGAGGGCTGCAAGGTGTGGTGGGACTCAATCAAATCAAAATTTGAGATGCAACAATAGAAAGAGGGACACAATCGGTCTCCACCGATCAGAGTCTGAAGAAGTACAGTAATTATTACCTTAGATTGCGGCAAGCAGTCGTTTGTTAGGAAAGGCTGAATGGAGTGGTGCTGACTGCCGACGGGCAGAAATTCTCCAAAGGCTTTGGGGCTGTACTGGAAATGGCCTGCAAACTCATCGGGGAACGCTCAGGGCCAGATCGATGCATCAACCCAAGGCCCCGGCGCACGAATGCGAGAGGCCATGCTGGGACTGTGGGTTCCACAGTACACATCATGTGTCTAAACTCCAGGTCCTCAGCCAGGTCCCTCTGGGTTGTCAAAAGAGCACTGGGAGACGACAGAGAAGAGGTGTGGAGTGGTTTTGTCATGGTGTGATATACGACAGGATGTCAAACTCAGATACAAGAAGACACATCAAGATTTGCCCTTCATTTTCCCCCCAAAAAACCCAGATAGATATACACCATAAAGGTACTATGATATCTACAGTTTTGTCCACAAATAAAGATAAAATAATAAATAATATAATTGTTTTAATGTTGTATTTAAATCCTACAATAAATAAAAGCATTCAAGCATTAAAACATGCAGAATTGCTTCTACTACACTCATGGAAAATTTATATTGAAATCATCATAAGTATCATTCAATAAAGTGCATTTTTACTTCTTTTTTTTTTTTAAAGAAAATGTGACTGGTTCTTGCTCGTGTAAAATGCTAGGTTGTTGTGGGTGTAGTTGTGATATTGAAAAATGTATAGGAATGTATGAGTAAAACGCCTAGTAAATAACTAATTTCTTAATTTGATTATATATTTGTAGTGCTGTCAAACTGATTAATCGTGATTAATTGCATCCAACATAAAGATTTTTGTTTATATAATATGTGTGTGTAGCTATATATATTCTATACATGTGTGTGTGTGTGTGTGTGTGTGTGTGTGTGTGTGTGTGTGTCTGTATAGTGTATATTTATACATAGTTATACATTTTATGTTAGATGTGATAAATCGATTTGACAGCACTAATATTTAGACATTGAGACAAGAGGCTGTGCTATATCCATTTACAATATGACACACTTTTTAAAAACTTTTTAAAACGTAATGTTCATGAATCTCCATATAGCCACTAACATAATAGAAATAACGATAGCTAACGTTACATGCGAATCTTTACATTTAACGTTATTTATATAACGTTAATGATCAGCCTACCGCCTCTGACTGTGTTTTTATATTAATGTAACGTTAGTTCTGAATGTTATTTGACTTTGTTCTGTCTGTTCATTGAAAATAGATAAAAAAATAACGATCGCCACGTTTGCTGCGCAGTGATTTAGTGAACGTTTTTCGCTTTTACGACGTGGATTTTACAATATCAATAATATTAAATATTATACTCACTTATTTTACTTCTTGTGTTAAATATGCAACGTGTATAGAGCCAAAAAGTCCATATACAGCCCGTTGATGAATAATTCCTGTCAGTGTACTGTGACAGGACAGCGAGCGCTACTCGCTGTGTTTAGGCAAATCTGACCGTTGCTTTGAATTTGGCTCTCGCGCAGCGCGCATGCGCAATCTGCGGCACGCTGTGCTTCTCTAGAGCAGCTGTTTGGGGTTTGAAATTCCAACATGGCAGAGGCAGTGGTCAGTCTTCCCCACACTAACTTGGAATGGTTTCAAGTCGCTTAACCCGCAGAAGCATTCATCAGCGTGCCCGTCGGATCGATGCCGCTCTAACCCGAGAGGTTATCCTGTCATACTAACAGGTAAGAGTTAACCCGGCTATTTCCACCGAAATTAGGAATTAAACTGGACTAGGGGAGAGGAGCGCGAGCGCCTGCCTTTATCGCAACGCATGTCCAGTCCATGCATCACCGGGCTGAAATGAAACGCTCGCGCTGTCCATATCTAAATACATGGATTGTGTTTTGATACGAGATGTGATCGCGCGTGCAACGGGATGTTAACGCGCAGGCGGATGAAGTTGATCAGTGATAGTTGAATATAATTAATTACATTTTGCATTGGAAAGTGAGAGTGGGTGGGGTTGAAATTCGTGAAAGTAACTTTCTGGTGCACTAGAGCCGCATTATAGCCCACACAATAATCATCTGAAAAAGTTTTTGCACCCTTCCTTTTTTGCGTATCATAGAAAATGTGCATTTTTTTAATTCTGGACTTTTTTGGGACCGCAAATGTGTTTTTAAAGTAAAAAGAGATACAATGCGTGTTTCCATGCAGAGAATATCGTTTCTTTAAACCTGGGGAGGAAAACTGACATGAGCTCGCTGTCGTGGTCATGTGTTTTTTTTTTTTCTCCCTTCCCTCTCTCTCCTCCTCTCTCTCCTCCTCTCACATGTTGTCCACGAGCTTTTGTTGGTTTTGCCGTCTTAATTATATGCATGTAGGTTAAATGAATACCTGACGAAAAGGCCCCTGGTTTTCAAAGTGTAATTCGATAGCTGAGAGGAAAAAGTGGCTGTAAGCAACCTTTGGAATTCACATTTTCCTTTCTCCTGTTTGCGCCTTTGAGAAGATGATCACTAGCTCCAGTGTACATGGTACGTTGATTTATTGTTTATATTTTGGCATACACTATTACATTTGTGCTTGTACTTGCATGGTGTGGTTTGTTTTAGTCATGAAATGCGTGCTAGACTATAAACCGCAGCTAGATTCACGTAACCTGTTAGATTGTATGTTAATAATGCATGCATGAATCCATAATTTCACACGTATAAAGCATTTCTAATGTATATATCTTGATCTAACTTAAGCGTGTTTGTATAAAAGTTGTGTAAATTTGCATTGCATATATAATTATAAGAGTCGCGTGCGATGTGTTTACCTCAGTCTGTCAGAACTAAGTTGACACAATGTCAGCTTACTGTCAAAATGATGACTAGCGACTTATTGTTTTAATTAAACACGAGGTCTTTAAATATGTATTATCTTTCAAATCTTTAAAGAAGACATGTAACATTAATATTTTCTATAATCTTTGCAAATATACTCTAATGTCGTAACCGAGCCCTTTTTTTTACAAGTAAAATTACTATTTTTGTTTTACATTTGCCGATTATTTTGTTTTATCTAGGCTTGAATTTGTTCTAAACCCAACTATATTTAGATTAAAATAAGTTATGCATTTTCATTTTGAGGTAATTATCTGTTTATGAAGTTGTAGTTGGTATTTGCTTAATTGTAAATTCGCATAACTTCAGTCTGGAGTGATATGCATTCACGTTATTCATTATCTCTTTTTGCAGTCTTTTTCAAAACAGCTTAAAAATGTACTATATTTATATATAGTAATATATACAAAGACTTGCTTTATTCAAGCCAATTATATTATTTGATATACTAAATCAATCTCAAAACACAATGTTTAGTGATTAGGTAGAAATTTCCCCCCTGTAAATAAATTTACTTTTTTAGTATCAAGCACTAAGCGGGCATAGAGAAGTTACCAGAAGGAATTACTGTATGTGGCCGCATACATTTTTCAGCCTTAATATGGGACTTCATCCATCATTGAGGTTGTATATTACTACATTTTATGTAGTTCTTGAACACATATTTGCATGAATTTTTGATGTGCACCCTGCATTATGCACATTTAGCTATTTTTCAATGCATGTCCTTTTTTCTTTGTACTTGTGGATATTTCTTTCCCAATTCTTTAGCTCTGACTCTTAGTTCTGGATGTTGTCAGATTCGAAACTTAAGGCCAGAAATTGATTTGTTGAAGGTTATGCCACTGTCATTGCAAACTTGTAGTGTTTTTTGAAGGCAATTGAATGTCGATTTGTTTTACATTTTCGTATTCAAAGCTTTGGTTTTCACTCTCAACAAACTAACTAACCAACAAAAACAACAACTCTCCATTTTTCATTTATAATGTTAGTTATTTTCTGAATACCTCTTGCATTTGCATTTTGTTATTTAAAAACACAATCAAAATCGCCTGACTAAGACTGAAGTGTGTTTTCCAAGCCTCTTCAGCTTTATCAATAGAAAAATGCACTACATGATGAGTGATTTCATTACTGTAGAGTGTTTTTTGTGATGTTTTAATCAAAGTGGACATTGAGCGTGTGTTTTTTTTCTTTCCTGTAGGGAGGTCTAATAAGCCATTAGATGTGTAATGCACTACAGTTAGCAGAGGTATATTAACACAACAGGCATCGGCGACCTAATTTAGCTTTGCAGATATGAGTTTGAGGTGTAAATGTTATTAATAAGTATACTTTAAGCTTTTAATATGATACTATTTTGACAAAGCGATGTGCTAGGTTGGTGCTCGGAGTGAATCCTTGTGGGCGCAGCGAGCGGCTGACGTGTGAAAGCGCTGTTATCATTAACTGGGTCCCGGTTTAACCCCGGGCTGGGCTTTATGAGCATGTTAAACGACACGACAGCTTCACACACTCCTGATTGCGTGGCACGTCAGTTTGCGTGAGCCTGTGTGTATGTGTGTGTAGCTGTGCGTGTGAGTCCGCAGGGTTGACATGAAACCTCATGTTGAGTTTTGTGGTGTGCGTGATGACAGATGCTGGCCCCTCCCCTTTTCAGCACCCTCTTTGCTTGATGTATCTGGTGTTGACATTCTAGCACAGGGCTACAGTCAGCTCGCTGTACACAGACCTATAGAAGACGTTCAGCCCGCGCGGATGATGCGGCAATTAGCAGATGCGTGCAAACAATTAGATTGACGCTTGCGTTTGGGCAATATTTTGACAAGTTTCAAACATATAGTGATAGTGTTAGCTGCAGTGTTCATTAGTTTGTATTCTTATGACGTCTGAATGTACTGTCATTTGTTTTTAGCCTGCCTGCATCATGCATTTAATTGTCTTTAAAACATTCTTTTTGTCATATTCTTGCACAAATCTGTTACAGGGTCAGGCAGTATAAACATATTTAGAACTAGACCGCTTTTCTATGATACAAATAAGTGTACTGTCTGTCTGTGCAGTTTCAACAGTGTCATGCAGTGAAAAGAATCTAAAAGCATGTTGAATGTTTTTTTTTTTACCGTTATTTTGATGCATTTGAGTTTGAACATGTAACCTAGTGACTGTATTGTTCATTAGTTTGTATTCTTATGACTTTTGAATATGTAGTGACATTTGTATTTAGCTGCCTGTATCATGCAGTTGAATTGGCTGAAACGCATTATTTTTGGAAATTTATTTCACAAATCTGTTACATGCAGTATAAGCATATTTAGAAATCGACAGCTTTTCCATTTGACAAATTTGTATATTGTGCAGTTTTCCAATTTTTCTGTAATTATTTTGCATTATATATATATATATATAATATTATTTGTGAGTTTTTGTACTAGTGAAAGCAAATATTTTGCAGCATTGTATACACTGCATTTAAAATATGCATAAAAAAACAAAGGCCTATATAGATGTGTTTATAGCATATATTAATTCACATTCATCAAACTTCCATTCATTTGAAACAAGTTTTTTGTTGACTTGCTTGTTGGTCTGATGTATTAATATTGGCAACAGTGAGGCAGCACCATTGTTCATCAAGGTAATGATTGAATTCTCACATGATCAAATCTGAATGATCAATCATGTCTGGTGTAAATATAATATTTTTCAATATGCAGATTTCAATTTCCTTCTGTTCTGGTGGTTTACAAACCGCTCTTTTACATATTCATAGTGGCATTAACGTTTGGAGGGTTTTTGTGTGAAAGGCACTGTAGTTTTTAAATAGACTAGACAAAAAACCTAGAACATTTAATCTGGATTTAGGTCAATTACCTTAAATTATTGAACTTGGTTACACTTAAAAACAACATATGAGTAAGTTCGTTGCATGCATTAATTTTTTACAGTGTATGACAGAGTCGCTCTATTGATCTGTGTTTGGCATGTAGAGCTTATTGAAGCAAATGCATCAGGCTGGGATTGTGAGCTATTACTCATCATGGAACAATGTGGGGTTATGTAGTTTTGTGGGTTTTTTATGTAATTATTATTATTTTTACAGTAGATTGCAGCCTTATTAATTGTTTTATTACAAAGCTCACCACAGAATGTTTCTTTAAGGATCCTAGGAATAACAGAAGATTAATAGTACAAGAGATATATTTTTTAAATCTGTAGGTGAATCTTTAGCAAGTCGGTTAGTGGTGGGTGAATGGCCAAAAGCGTATATCATGGTACAAGTATTTGAAATCCCAGTATATCACAGGATATAGACTAGTTATTTTTGCGAGAAATTCCAAAACAAATGGATTGTATAAATAACCATTCGGTGATGCATGTTATCTGAAATGATTAGTCTGAAATAGTGCTGCACGGTTAATCGTATCGTAATCGCGATGTCAAGCCTATGCGATTATATGACGCAAAATACTGCGATTTTATATGAAATAAACAAATTAGGGCTGTTAACGCAGCATCTGTTATTTTTTGTCATCCTTTGGCTAGTGTTACATGATCCCGCTCTTATTCACGCGAATGCTTTAGTTTAAACCATTCAGCCAGTCAAAAGAGAGGCGCTGCCTGTGAATGTCCTGACTGAAAGACGCGCGCCAGTATCATGCGCATGCACAGACCGCGCGCCAGAATACAGTTCTCTTTCCGCTTGAAGTGAACGAACAATAACACACACAATTATGCCAAAATATCATTTGTCGAGTGTCTTCATCATAACATAAGAGCAGTCTTATGATGGTCGTCGACGTAAAGAGTTGTGAGAGAATAAGGCGCGTGTGAGATCCGCGTCTCTGTCAGCAACTCTTAAAGGGCCAGCATCCAATAATGCTTTCTGTCAGTAAAGTTAATCAAAGAACAAAGGAAACAGAGAAAAACACTCACTGCTCTTGACCAAAGAACTTGTGTAGCTTTGAATAGGATTTTAGTCCGTATAATTTATAATTTATGCAGCGTAGACTGTTTAATAACTTTATTCAATTTCTGTATGTCCTACCTGTTAGACAGGAAGAGCACAGGTAAATATGACATTTATTATGGGTTTATGTGAGGATTGTTTGAAGTTCACTTAAATTAAAATTAAATTATTTTTTATCCAGACATCAATAGCTTATTAATCATTATAGGTGTTATCAATCATTTAGTTGTTGTTGATAGTTTGAGTTGAGAAATACACATTTCAGAATTATCACTAATCTGTGTGTGCATTTTGCTTTAGAACCAAGCAAGTTGACTCATGAAACCATTTGTTTATTATATCGAAATCGCATATCGCAATATTGACCTCAATAATCGCAATATGACATTTTCCCCCAAATCGTGCAGCCCTAGTCTGAAATGATTTCTGAATGAAATGAAATTTTACAAACGAAACTTCATTTGGAAGTTTATGGACGTCGACTAAGAAATAACTAGATTGGGCATTAGTTCAGAAAACATCTTGAGTTAAAGACTAATTGATTCTAATTGGACGAGCCACGTTCAAATCTTTTCTAACATAGTTAATAAACACAAATGGTGCATGTTGTGTATTTTCGCATTGCAATGTTTCTTCATGTAAATACTGTACAATGGTCCATGTATGTGCCACAGTACAGCAAGCGTCATGCTGTAGGTATACCGGGATTTGCGGTTTAGAAGCCCAGCGCTGGCAGAAGACGATGCCGTTGGTGCGTTAGACGTGTAAGTGGCCCAGGCCTCCTGGGATTGTTTGTATAAATGAGAATGACAGGTTTTATCTCAATCTAATGGTGACAATTAAAGGGAACCTTCAGACTAACTCGGCTCGCTGGCGGATGAGCACCTTGGGGGATCTCGGGGGCCGTTTCAAATTGATGAAACACTCATCCGTACAGACGGATACATTTGTCAGTCTGTGTAACAAATCTTATTCGGTACCCCCTGTCTCCGTTTCAGACAAAAGCCCGGCTCAAATGAAATCAGTAGCGGCTTGTCATCTTTAAGCAAATATGTTAAGCGTAGTCTCGCGCGCTTTTCATCCGAACGCTGAGGAAGAACCCCACGGGAGACGGACGCGTGCAAACGCAACAAATTTCATTTCCACGCTGGGATCGCTCTCTTTCTCTCTCTCTCTCTCTCTCTCTCTGTCTCTCTCTCTCGTGGCAGCTGGCTGTGTTATCTTCGTATGATTCGGTGTGCGCTGACAATTCTTTCACTGATCTAAGTTAGAGTGCATTTGGAAGTGGTTGCAGCTGTCTGTTGCTATACTGAGAGATGTGTTTGCTCTACTGCAAAGATGAAGGACCATGAATCCTTGACATCCCCCTCCCGCTCCTCTCCACCAGCTCATTTAGACACTTTCTGTCTGTCGGCCTCTCTCTACCTCCCTTGCTGTGACTGACAGCATACGGGGTTGTATGTTTTTTTAAATGCACATATGTCTGTTATCCGTGCTGTAGGCCTGTTTTGCTTTCTCGGCTCTGAAATCATCCTCTAGAGTCGTGGAAGAAGAAAGTATTCACGCTCTAGGCTGTTGTATTCTCCTTCCATGTATCTTAAACGCATTACATTTCCCTTTTTGTTTGCTTAAGTCAATGTTACTGGGATTTCATTATTAGGCGGTTGTTGTACCCGTAATGATGGTATCGACCGTGGCGTTAGGATGCTCTCTATTGTGCGCGGTGGCGTGAAGCAAAAATTTTCCAGGCGTTCTGCTCCAGTAAATGTTCCTGCCATTGAGATATTGGACAAAAAGGCTGTCTGATGATGTAAAAGATGTAGCGGTTCATCGTAAACCTGAATAGAGGTGAAGTGCCCTCATCTCTCACCAGTTTATCGGCCTCTCCATGGGGCGAATCAACAAATGAGGACTTAAACGCGCCACACGTATTGATTTGAATACTTGATTTGATTCATTTGGCTCGCTGTGGGTTATTTTTAGTCGATAATCGTGTGCAAGGAAAGACACTGAAAGGTGTTTGTCTCAGTGTCTTTTCTCTTTCATTAGGGTCACGCTAGCTGGCTCCATGTAAATGTGGTGTTTTTAACATTTGTCAGGACGGTTTGATCTGTAGTTAGCCGGCGATGTGATATGATCAGAGGAGCGTAACCGTGATTGACAGTCAGCGGTGAGGACGCCACTGGACTCCCGTTCATTATAATACGTCGCGCGCACACACACGCGGCAGGATAATAACAGTCAAAACAAAGCTCTGAACACAGAACATTATAGAAGAACATCGTTGCTTTTGTTGAGCGCAGCAATTGGTTTAAAGGAGAAATGCATGATTGTATGAGTGATTTCAGTTTAGACTGTTAAATATCTGAAAATAATGTATTACCCTTTTGATAATGTTTGATTATTTAATGTTTATCTATTTGCTCTCAATTGCTTAAGTGTGATATTTATTTTATTTTTTAACTTAATTTCAGCTAGCCATTGTAGTCATATTCAAAATGTTTAATGTCAGAAGTTAAATACTGTAAGATTAGTTAATATAAGTAAAAATAATCCACGCTGATGTTTTTCTTCTGAAAAAAAAACGCTGAATAGGAAGGATCATGATAGTTATTATTTTCGTTTAAATGCACCAATATAACTTTGCATGATCGTGAACAGCTATTTACTTGCATATATGTTTACTAAAACATTTTAACGCATGGTGAACATTTTTAGTTATGTCACAAATTAACTGTTGAATCAGAGTTTTGAATTGATTCACTGAAACGGACAGTTTGAATGATTCACTGAAATGATCTAAAATAAAGATCTAGCTAAAATAATCAAGGTTTTTCACAGCAATTTACTTGCATATATTTTTACGAAAACATTACAATGCGTGAAAAACACTACTGAGTGTGAACATTTTAAGCGACATCGCAAATTAATTGTGGAATCAGAGTTTTGAATTGATTCATTGAAATGGACAGTTTGAACTGATTCACTGAAATGATTCAAAATGTTAGATAAAGATCCAGTTAAAATCTACTCGCATATATTTTTACTCAAACATTTGAATGTGTGAAACACTTCTCTGAACCGTTTCAAGCGACTTTATTGTGAAGGAATTGTTGAATCAAAGTTTGAACCAGTTCATAGAAATGGACAGTTTGAACTGATTCACTGAAATGAATCAAACTTTCCATTCTGTTGTGGTTTGAATCAGAGACAAACAATTGAAACCAAATTAAAATCACTGCAGATATATTATGACATTTTATTATACCGCTCTGCCATATTTCAGAGAAATGTACAACGTGCAAACTTGCTTTTTGTTTGTTTATTCCGATAGACACTCACTAATCCACTACAGCCCTGAGGAAAAAAAACAAAGATGATAAAGTTAATGCAGCGCCAGTGTTTCAAACAAACAATCTGAATTATTAGAACGGAACATAAGTGGCGCTTTGGTCCTTTTTCTTTTTTTCTGCCATTTCAAACAATGAGTCTGAGCTTTTGTTTTCACTGTCCCTGGTCACTAAAGCTGTCTGGCTACATAAAGCGAAGTGGCAGCGCACTGCCTGCTGGGGATTGGTTGCGAACACTCAATCCCCTGGTGGGAAAAACCAGTTTTAGCAGCAGAACTGTTAATCTAGGCAGCGCACAGATTCTCCTGCGTTCCCACATTTGCTTGAGTAATTATCATACCCCCAGTGGCAAGGAGAGAGACATCGCCTTAAATCACTGATGTCTTCATTACTCTGTTTACATTTTAATTAGACATACTAAACTTTTTGATTTTTAATGGGCTTTGCAGAACAAGACACGTTCCCTTCTTTAGTTGAAGGGAAATGAAGGAGACGTGCTGAGAGCGAACCTTGCACCTCGCCATGAAAGACAATCTGCACTTTTCTGAATATTTAACGCATGACAATAATTATTTCTGCTCTGACCTTTGATGCCAAACTATCTGGTTTTGAAGTGTAGCCTACTTTTGATGCATCGCAGAGGTATTGTTCGTTACATTGAATACCCGCAACGTCCTATTTTAGCATGAATTGACGACAATTCACTGTTGTTCAACGGTTGGCCGTCGCAAAGGCCTTTTTCAACGCCTTTCTCAGAATCTTAGTATACAAAGTCCTTAGATTCATTTGTGTTGTTGCGATTAGTCTAAAATGTGAAGTTGAATAACTGTTAATCACAAATGCATATAAAAACTAATGTCACCTGCTTTCACAGGGCTTAGAATAGCAGGGTCAAGCGAGAATTGTCCATACCTTCCTTCCAGCCGAGAAATACGTCCTTTATCATTGGACAACCTTGAGAAATGAGACGAGCAATTTCAGTCCCACTTCAAGACGTTCTGTTGTGTATTCAGCGAGGGGTTTCTATGCCTGCTGAAGTGTCTGGAAATGCATAAAGATAAGAAACAGTAGAGAAATGAATGTAGTAAAGAAATAAACTGCTGTTGAATTGAAGCAAAATGAAGCTCTTGGGTAGAGTAGGACAAACGGGGATTTTTCTCTTTCTGTTCAGCCTCAGATGCTGCATAATATGCAACAAGTTTTCTGTTGACTGGGAGCCCGAGGCTCTAGCTGATCTACAATGCATCTGAGATTTTATTGCACCCTTATGTCTTGTGTTAAAATATAATATCCTTGAATTAGTTTGGACTAGGATTTTGGAGGGATTTAATTGAAAGAGGTTTGTCCCTGTTATTACAGCCTTGACAGGAAAACCGCCCGGTTCATTTTCATAGGCATCACTTTCTTTATTGTAGGCTGCTGAAATCCCTTTCTTTAATTCATTATTTGATGTTTCATGACATTTAAATTCATGTGAATTACCCTAAGCCGGGGAAAACATGGCGAGTGGAGATCACAGTCATTTGAAACTCGACTTGGAGAGGGAATTATATCATCTAATGAGAACATACAATTGTAATTAATGTCTTGAAATTAGCCTCTGAGAAAAAAGAATAAAAAAAAAAAACGTGTCCATTGATATGCATGGCCGAAAACATTCAATATGAGAGCCAATATTTTGGCTGTTTCTTTTTTTTTTCTTCCCCTGTATTCTGTGCCTGTGAAGGAAAGAATGAAAAAAAAAATCCTTCAGGAATGATGAATTAAGTTATCACGTTCAGCAGCTAATTGTCTCAAATTGATATTTTGATGTACTACTAAAGATCACATAAAAGCAGTCAGATCTTAATTAGGCTGATGATCATGGGGAGACGTGAGCTATCGTGCCGATGCCGCGCACTAACTTCCCGGCGCTCTATTCGTCCTCGGCGGAGCGCGGCTGGCTGACAGGTTGGCAGTGTGCCAAGGATTGATAGGAGAAACCTTGAGTGTGGCGGCGAGGAGCCGTGTGTGAGGCCTGCCGGCAGGAGCGAACGCAGGTGGGACGAGTGCTGTGGAGGTTTGAAGCATCGGGCTTTTGGAAGGACACTGGTTTGAGCATTGCAGCCGTACCGAAGCTTGCTGGCTTTAGGGGTTAAGGTTTAGGGTGGGCGGTATGAACAGAATCTTGTGTGGTTCTGTCAGTAATTTAATGTCGTATAGTTAAAGTTTTACTGGAAATACAACAAAAATGATTTATATTTGAAACCATGTAGTAATGCCAGAGAATAATTCAGAGAATCAAATGCTTTAAGTGAAAAATAAATCTTTTTTATTTACCCCATTTCATAGTGTTATTTTTCTATTTATTTTTTTTACTTTGAAGTGTACACTTAAGGCACTACAGGCAAAACTTTACGTACACCAAACTTTATAGTTTCAGTCCTTTCTATATTCTGATATATTTTACAGCTATATATATATATATATATATATATTACAGAGTGGTTTATTAAAATTGCATTAACCTGATATATAACATTTTATGCTTAAAACTTGGTGACATTTTATGATTTTTTTTTTATGATTTTTATAAACATTTTATGCTTAAAACTTAAAACTTAAGCCTTTACAATAGAGATGCACCGATTACAATTTTCTAGGCCGATCCCGATTCGGATTTTTCCTTGAGTTTGACCTGCCGATACCGATTTCATTTTTTCAAACCACTTCACAGCACACACAAATATTTATTTTCTATCTTCTCTTTAATAGAACATTTTGCATAGAACATTTTTTGAACAGATAATCGCTATAAAATAGAACTATATAAATGACTCCTATGTGGGAAATTCACACACATCTAAAGTGCAGTGTTATGGAAGAACCATTTCCTTTTCACATCCAATATCCAACTAAAAAAATCTGATATATTTAGCAAACTAAACTTCTGTATGAAAACAGGTAATGGCAATAAAATAATATAACAAATAAAATAAATATAGCCTTGCAGTATAAAGATATTTCTCTCTCTCACACACACACACACACACACACACACACACAGGCCTATTGCAATCACTTGTATATCAATGGCAAGTTATATTTCTCAAACAGTTCTTCTCTCATCTGACACATGTCCAGCCAAGCTAAACAGGACAAGTGGAGCATGTGCAGGGAAACGATTGGGAAATAATAAAAACAAGTTTAAATGGGTAAATTTTCTATAAATATTTTTGAGTCTTCATTTTCTTTCTGACATAGCCTAGCCTACTTCAGTTCTTGTCAAAACACACCAGACATGCAAATTCTGTGCATTTTGGGCACTTTTTGGATGAAATCATATTTATTTTGTCCATCAAAAGTGTGCTTTCACTTAAATTGAGCGCAGCAAAAATAGACTCGGCGCCGAAACCCGCGCTTCACTGTTGCTCACGCGACGCTCCTGCTCGACGCTCACGCGCTGCTCCGGCTCCCGGTGTGAATGCACTCATTGATTAACATGCACGCCGAACAAAAAAAAACGCGGTGCTCCCGCTTGCTGTGTGAATTCACGAGGTTTCCTACATGTGTGCGTTTTGTGTGCACGTGTGATGCTGATGTTGCACGATGTTAATCATGCGGCGCCCGAGTGCATTTGACCGGCATAAAATCGGATTATGTCAGACCGGTCGCCGATCATGGCCGATCACGTGAAAATCAGCCGATTCCGGTCACCGGCCGATCAATCGGTGCATCTCTACTTTACAATGACTTAAAATGCATGTATAATAACAATCAGGCAATAATACTAGTTTCAAATAAAGTATCAAAAGCAAGAAATCATATGGTTTTATTGAATAACACTGTTAAAATACATAATCCAATATACATAACATTATAAACAATCAACTTATGTGCATTATGTATAGCAAATGCCGACAGAGAGCGCCAAGGCCCTGGTGATTATTACACTTTACAGCATGATCAAATCCTCATTTTATATTGACCAAACAACATTAAATTCAAGTGTCCACTTAATCTTTAATATTTGGTTACAATAGAAATGCTACAGCCACTGTCATTTCTTGAACAAGAATATGTGGACATCAAAACATGCGAACTCAGAGCGATGGTTTAAACCTCTATTTTGAAATCATGATGAACGATAGTTCGTAAATTTAGAAACACTGATATACAGGTGAAACTCGAAAAATTAGAATATGGTGCAAAAGTTCATTTATTTCAGTAATTCAACTTAAAAGGTGAAACTAATATATTATATAGACTCATTACATGCAAAGTGAGATATTTCAAGCCTTTATTTGTTATAATTTTGATGATTATGGCTTACAGCTTATGAAAACCTTTTCACAATATTCTAATTTTGAATTTTTGGTTTTCATAGCAAATAAAAGCTTGAAATATCTCACTTTGCATGTAATGAGTCTATATAATATATTAGTTTCATCTTTTAAGTTGAATTACTGAAATAAACTTTTGCACCATATTCTAATTTTTCGAGTTTCACCTGTATTCTCCTGTGTTAGTGAAGGTTTATAAATTATAGCACTATGCTAAGCTATATTAAAAAATTTGAATAGTTTTATATCGTGCACGTGCAGCCTTAGAAAACTTTCATGGATTCTCTTATATAGAAAGCGCCACTTCCGTTTCAATTGCGATCGAGGATTTTTTTAAAACAAGTACTCGAATTTAATCGAGGAATCGTGACAGCCCTACACTAATCATCTTGTAATGAATGTCACTTCAGTTCTACTTTCTGAGTATGAATTATTATATGCATTAAAAGACAGAACAATATAATTAAGCATATGTCCCAATTTACCAGCTACTGAAGCACTGTAGAAGGTGCAAACCAAAATATCAGATTATTTATAACAAATTATTAAGGCTGCCATAAATGCACTTGATACTTAAAAGTTTAAAAGATTTAAAAAAAATAACAGCATGCAATGGGTATCACTTTAAATTCTTATTTAGTGAACTACGTTGATGCACAAATGTTATTATTGCACATGAATTGAATTATTTATAAATTGGAAAAGTTGTGTCTTGAACCCTAAACGACTAAACTTAAACTTATCCATATAAAAGGTATTGCAAATTCTCTAACGGTTGACATTTCTCACATCGCACATTATATGCTGTCAAGAAAAGTCTAGAATTCAAAATACGTCACCACAGATCATAATTGATAGAATCTTGGAATCTTGCATAAAAAAATATGTGTGTTTGTAGGTTAGAAATGCTAGCAGACATTTGCAAAACAATTCCCTCGTCTAAATGAGGTGTTTATTTCTGTGGCATAATCTTGGATCATTTAAACAAACCCGACAGCTGCCCGGAGACTTCCATCATGACCGTGATGTCCATTAGGAGTCGGTTTAGGTAGTGAAGCCACCAAGGCCGGTCATCTTGAGGCATGCTGTACGAGTGCTGGCTGCTGAGGTGGCAGGCTGGCTGTGCTAATGATGGGTGCTAATGTAATTAGCTCATCCCAGCAGTCTGTAGAGCTCCGCTTTTCAGCTGTCGCGCTCACCAGCTCACGCTGACCCTGACTCACCCCAGCCTTTCACGGCCTACCTCTCTCTCATAGGCATTACCCTGCATTTAGTGCCCTGAAGGCCTGACAGCCTCGCCATTTGTTGATTTTTGGCTCCAAAACCTATGTGCAATTTCTTGTCCGAGTCAATGGGAAAATCAGAATTGACCCTATTTACTTTCTTAATGCACATCCGTGGTCGGGTTGTGCATGATTCAATGGCTCTCATTTTTGCTTTATGAATGTTGTAAATTGCTTCTGAAATTTGAATATCCTGTTTCACTTGGAAATACATGAGATTACATAAGCAAATTGGGTTGAGCAGAGTGTTTAATGTTGACTTGTAAGGGAAAGGCACTATCCTACGTTATCTACGCGTTTATATAACTTGCTCTTTTATATTCTTTGTGTAACTTGTAGGGGCTTTTTTTCTTTTTGTATATCATCAAAGCATCAGTGCTTTTAGAAATTGGAGCATAAATAGAATTGATTATGCATTTATTCTCCACTTCCCCAAAGTATGGATTATTATTAAATCATTTTATATTCTCTTATACTGGATAACCTGTACTTTTTTTTTTGAATGTCAAGTATCTTAATCAAAGCATCAATGCTTTAGGAAATTAGATATTAAATCGATTATGCTATTACTCTCCACTTGCCCAAAGTATTGATGTTTATTGATAGATTTGTGGTATTACATAGACATTAAACACAAAACATATAGGTGCATCTGCTGAAACTCCCATAAATTATTAACCTGCAAATTAGCATAAAAGGACATCACTGAATCTGCTGGTCGCATAAATTGTGTGAAGTGCCCTTCATTCATGCCCTTCAACATGGATAATTATGGAATAGATGTAAATTTCATGAATTTAATTGTAGGAATTGTATTGTATGCTAATGTATATGTTAATATTGAGTTAAGACACAAGTGATAAGCTGCCCATTGCTCAGACATCCAACTTTTAAAGTTAGCACACTCAACATGAGCGTGAAGATTAATTCAAGCATATTATAAGCAGAACCAGATCAAAATGTAGTTGTTTTTAATTGTATATTCAGTGGTGTAATTGCTACTAAACAAAGACTTCCCTTTTGTGATTTAGTTGATTAATATGTGGAGCGTTTAGTGTTTAGAGGCCTAGCAGGAGTGGATTATAATGATCATTCCCTTGGGCTTAGGCTCAGTTTTATTTTTTAGGATGTCTGAACCCCACCCCCCCCCCCCCCCCCCCCCCCCCAAACATCTTCTGCACCCCACCCTTCCTTTTCACCCCGTTCAGCAGGCGTTAAGGATGACCCTGTTTCCTCACTCCTAAGTAGAACCAATTTGGTTTGGAATGAGCCTGAAGGTTTCTCTTAATGAGATTCCCATATGAACCGCCACATTTCCACAGAGAGTTTTGCAGATCTTCTCTATGACGTTTGTTTGTGAATAGCTGATGTTCTTCTCGGCTTCCACTTTCTCAAGAGTTTTATTGGAGGTGTTCGTCTCAAGCTTGGTTTTCTATACCATTTAACCGATTTGTCTTGTTATCCTTTCTATCTTATCAGCATTTTGTTTGATTGATGCGAGGGATGCACTGATCTACACATTTTGATTGATTACTAATTATTTTTATTTTGACCACTGTCTAATATGATGCCCATAACTGTGAATCTAGTCTGTCACATCATCCACATGAAGTCTCCCATCTTACGTTTAGTTGCTTTAAGTAAAATTGGACAAGTACAGAAAAGATTGTTAAAGCCTTTTGTATATTTTGCACATCCCTACTTGAGAATAATGTTGCTTTTGCCTTTAGTAAATTTGGTGACATGGTGAAAATCTGCTGTTTTGTTAATTTTAAAACAAATCTAGAATTTCACATGCTTTACATTTTGCATGTAAAATTGTATATCAAAACATTTACAATTGGTAAGATTTATAACAGTGACTCTCAGCATAGAAAGATTACGACATCTGCCAAATCTAACTGATATTGCTAATCTGAAAATGCTAGTATTGGCTGATAAAGTCATTGGTAATATACATCATGCATCAAAACTTGCCTGAATCTTTTGCATTTAGTCTATTAGGTGGTATGTTTTTTGAAAAAGCACAAACCTATGACCCTGCAGAGAAATAAGTGTGTGTAACTCTACAAAGCCATTTAAGCAATTATCACCGTATTAGAAAAATGATGATTAATTATTCCGAGATGCTATTTTAATATGCACAAAGATGGCACATCTAGGTGCACTGTCCTCTTTAAGAGATGGATTGCTATGTAAAGCATGTTTAGGATCTGGCCTATTTGACGATCCCTTTAAATGTCCATATGGAATTGCGTTAATTTAAAAGAGAAAGAGCTCATATAGAGTTCAGCATCATCCTTGAGCTTTATGAGGGCTGGCACCTCTTTTGTGTTCATTATCGTGAAATCACCTCAGGGAGAAATGTTGACTTTTCACCGTCCAGAATAGCTGCTAATGTGCTGTGTAACACACTCATGTGCGACCGTAGACAGCGGCGCCGCTCTTTACTGAGGAAATCGCAGTGTTTCCAGTACCGGTCACTAGTACTCGAGTACTTGGAAGTGACAGAGATGATCGATCATGAAATCATTAATTGCATGCTTTTTTGTGTGTGTATTTTATTATTATTAATTCATGTATTAATGAAATTTTGCACCAACTGAGGTCCAATAAAAATTAGGTATCACTTTATTTTACAGTGTCCTTGTTACATATGTTACATGTACTTATAGTAATAACAGTAAATTATGCGTAATTGCAACTAGGGATGTCAACGTTTAATCGACGATCGATTAATTGTCGATAATACATTTAATCGATAAAACTTATCGATCATCGATTAAGCAGGATCATGCGCGTGCGTGCTGCTCAACCGCGAAACATGTAAGCGAGCGCGCCGGTGTGGTGAAGTGTTGAGTCCCACTGAATGACACACACACACCGGAGTTGTTTGGGACTATTTTACACCTCCATCATGACTATAAGTTTGCGTGTGCATTCGCAGCCTTTTGTTTTGTGCAAATGTAAGTTGTAATAGTTTATTTTGTGTACGCTTATCTATATCTGATTGGTCTCATATTGGATGCATTTGGTTAAGAATCGACGTGATCTTTAGCGCGCGCAGCTCAAACGACAATGCACGACTAATAATGACTATTGGGACTGTCATATTACACAAGATTATAAAGAGAACACTATTGTAATAAAACATTGTGAATTATTTGGGTTTAGATGCCATGTCGCCGCGTTGTTCCAGGAAGAGCTCGTCAGAGACTTTGAGCGCGTCCACCACAACATATGAGTCATTCTGAATGGCACATAACTCAGTTTAAGTTCACTTGTGCATTCACGTCATTTTGTGCAGATATAATTTTATATAATATAAATATTCTGTAATATTCTGTAATATTAATAATAATATTCTGCTTATTTTGTATCTGATTAATATCAAATAGGATGCGTTTCTTTGAGTTAAATAAACGCTAACAAAGTGCTCAACGGTTATTCATTTAGCGCGCGCCGCTCAAGCAGAATGCACAACTAATAATAACGATGGTTAATTTGGGACTTTCATATTACATAACATGAGAACACTATTTTATTAAATGGTTGTGAATTCATTGGGTTTAGTTGCCGTTTTCAGTGCGTTGTTCTAGCACTTCCACAACAGTCACATATTCTGACAAGCACGCATCTGAGGCGGCGTTGGTGACACATTGTATTTGTCGTTATATTTATATATTAAATAGTTAATTTAATTTATCAATCACATCAAAACATTTTACAATCCTACTAAGCCTTTATTTAGATTAAAAAACATTCTTATTAATTTGGTGAGTAAAGCTTTTTGAGCAGCATTTGCAGACCCTGTGCTGTTTGCCATTAATGCTAACGATTAATCGATTAATTGATCGTTCATTTAAACGACGATCGATCATGGGAATTTGTGGAAATTGACATCCCTAATTGCAACTAAATCTCAACCAAATCCTAACCCTATAGTAAGTACATGTTGTTGATTAATATTACTCGGTACTTAAAATGTATAATTACACCGTAACAATGACACCTTAAAATATAGTGTAACCAAAATGATATGTAAACATGTATCATTTTTATTTTTTTAACTTTTTTTGTCTCCATTGGCTGCATGGAACAACAAACACAACACATGTGTAGTCTGATTCACAAAACAATGCCTGTTACAAGCCTTTTCTTTTAAAGTCACCATCTAATCATTATTGACAATTCTTAGTTTTTTATGGATTATTGCTGTATTTATTATAAATGATGTATCCATGCACACCATTATTTATTAAAGTGCACTCATAATCTTTAATCAAAATATCTTCCCGCTCTTGGAGTGACATCTCTTCTCTTCTCTGATGACGTGTTTACTGGTGCAGGGGCGGGACAACCAACCTGTCAATCACATGAGATCTACCAATAGCAAACACATTTCACAATCAATTCCCCATGAACAAAATCAAGTCCCGCCCTGTTTTCTTACTTGTTTTAAAAGCAATTTCACTCGGATATATGTCGCAATGGGGATGAAATGACTATCGCAACTTCTCTTTCATGCTGCCCTGTTTCTTTGTTGTATTAATTATTTTTCATTTAAAAATAGAAAAATAAATGTCAGCCAAATGATTCTGTTTTGTAGTTAAAAACCAGCTGTAAAAAACAGTTGTTGGAACCTGGTGCATGCATTGTACGACATTCTCAAACACAGGGTCTTGGACATGCGTTAAAGTGTTTTTGTTATTAATATTTATTATTTTACATCTATTTTTAACTTGATACACGATGCCAAAGATGTCCGCCTGACCCTCATCTGTAATGCAATTAAAACATGGCACAAATGTTCATCTTCATGTTCATTTTCTGTCGAGTACTCGAGTTGTCCCTAGTGGTCCCGTCCGCTGAAGTACTAGCTCCGTTTAGCTTTTGAGAAGATGCATTACATCTTTTGCATTTATTAACGATGCAATATTTATATCACTGTATATAAGTTATATTTCATGGAAACATCTAGAGGACTGCCTCAAGTTCTGTTTAGCATTTATTTGACTTTTTTTCTGTTTAATTCCAGTCTGTCTGGATTTTACAGGCTTTTTTTTTTTCATTCCATACCCTGACGAAATTTCTTCCACATTTTAATGCTCCCCAAAGCCTTTCGCCTCTTTGTTTCCATTATTCATTCCAAAAAAGTTCTGCATTTGGAGGCCGGGAGGGGGGGTTGAAAAATAATTTTGTGTCTGACTAAATTTATGTGGAGCTAAGTCAGCGCTTTATGCAAAATCTATGCTTTATGCAACCGTGAGGTTGTGTAGGAGGCCTCAGTGTGCTCTTGCGTGCATCGCAGGATTGTGTGTGTGTGTGTGTGTTGTGGAGGGAGAGAAACAGAGAACAAATCTATGTGTGTGTGTGGGCCTGTCATGCTGTCACCAAGGCCTAATGTCTCTCCCGAGGGGTACCTGGAGGAGATCCGTACCCACCCAGTCAGCCTTTAGCTGGGGCGCGCGGTGACACTGCCTCCCCTTGGAGACTGGAGGTGTCACTGTATGTATGTAAACCAGTGACAGATGACTGGAGACATGCAGACTGGAGAGACCAGTCACTGAGGAAAAAACACGGCTTCTCTTTTCATCTCCCCTCCACAGCTCAGACACAGATGAATAAAACAAAACAACAGAGCCTTTGCATTGGTGAGACACCCTCATGTTCGTCTATTGTGTGACACCCTAATAAAAGATCTTCTGTTTATGTTGTGGGTTCCTTTAGAGCTAAATGTTGCTAACACTAGAGTTGGGAATTGAGAACCTGTCTATTGTTTAAATACTGGAAACGAAGGATGTTTTTATGACGTTAGATTTAGTTAGCGGCTCTTGAACATTGATGTTCTTCCACCAACAGAGCCACAGCAAAGGGCATTGTTTTAGGTGAGTGGTGAATGTGATGAGAAAAGGAACGAACAAAATAATACAAAGTCGGTGAGCAGAAAATCTTTCTATTGCGTTATTCTCGCTGTTTCAAGCTAAAATAAACAGTGCAACCAATGTTGTAGATTTGCAAATGAAGGACATGGTCAGAATAGGGTTGTCAATCTTCCTCTAGAATACTATTCGAATTCCATTCCTTATTTTATTTAATATTCGAATAATATTCGAATATTAAATGCTCAAATTCATCCTATTATTAATAGAGGGAATGCATTAACGTCACTTCCCCGCCGGAACACGCCCCCCTCAGCGGGACTGAGTGGCAGAAGAGCTGCTGCGTGGCTGGAGTTAATAGGGGAAACTGCGAAAACGCGAGTAAAACAAACTATTATCAGTTTAAACTAAAAGTTGGACTCGATATAGTGTTCCTTACAACTTATCAAAGATCCAGTGATCCATGGATATTGACATGCAGCCAGGAATCGTGTTTCCTGACATTTATATGTGCCTGATTTCGACGCCGGGGAAATAAATTAAGAAAATTTGCCTGTAAACGTTTTATATAAATACAATATAGATAGGTCTAAATCCGAGTGATCACTTACATTAATGTTATACTGTATATCATCATATCGTCCCCGTATAGTTTTTGGTCAGTGTTTATTTAAAAACATCCAATTATGCAGAATATAGTCTGTTTTGTAGCTTTTTGCAGTCTGTAAAAATACACAGTACCTCAGATTTCTGGTCAAATCTAGTTGTACAGTCAATCGCAAAGCTCTTTCCAGTTTTAGATGTGTTTTGTGTGTTTTTCACGGCATTCACGCTGAAAACAAATGCCGCCGCTCAGTCTTTTTGCCACTTGTGGGCGTGACCGCATTCACTCCGGCCGACGGTGACGTCATGCGCATACCCTCTATATTTACGACATTCCTCATGCTTATGGATCGCCAATGCCACTATAGCATGTGGTTGTTGTTACATGTTCTGTCCACTAGACTAGAGGGACATCTAACATTACAATAAACATTTTATTCGTGCTGAATATGGTTGAAGTGCTTCCGATGGTTTTCGGCTAATATCTCAGCGAAAACTCCACCGAAATTTCTGAAACTCATATCGTTCTTTTCAGTTCGACTAGACGGTTCCAACGTGCTCGCCGAATCCGTTGAGTTTTCGCCGAGATATTTGCGCTTCACGGGCGCTTTGGGGGGCACTTTTTTAGGTTGTTAAACATTTGCCATTTTTGACAGTATTGTTATGATGAACAACGTGGATAACGTGCACAATTGTGATATGATTCCAAATCTTTATTGTTCATCAGACGAAACAAAAGCATTTCATTTTCACGTGCGTGTAAGCCAAGGTGGTGAGAAAGGCAAGATTGCATGTAAAAAAATAATAATAATAATATTCGAATAGTAACTTCAGCATTCGAATAGTATTGATTTTTTTTTAATATTCGAATTATATTCGAATTTTGGAATTCGTTCCAACAGCCCTAGGTCAGAATGACGTATGTGTATGCTGTGTAAGGTAACAGTTGTTATTAATTGTATTATTTATTTATTTTGTATTATTTCTTTGAATATTTACATGGATATCATTTTGGTGTCACTTTATATTAGGTGTCCTTAATTACTATGCACTTGCATCAAAAAATAAGTAAAATGTAGTTATTGTGTTGATGTTTGCATTGCAAAACACTTTTACTGCTAGTGAGGTGTGATACAGGTAAGGTTAGGGACAGGTTTAAGGGTGGGGTAGGGGAAGGGTCAACAGAGTAATTACAGCTGTAATTACATGCAGGTATTTTTTTAAATATAAGTACACTGTAAAAACATGTACGTGTACACAATAAGTGCATTGCATCAAATTATTAATTTAAATGTTTGTACATAGTAGTTAAAGTTCAGTGTTTCCTCTTGAATTTTTTCCAACTGTGGTGGCAGGCCCATTTCCCCAGGGGGAGGGGGCGTGGCCAATGAGGCCATATTCCCATTGACCACGCCCCCTTGCCCCAGGTGTTTAAACCTCCCCTAAAGGCTGATTTATACTTCTGCATCGGACCTACGCCGGAGCCTCTACGCTGTAGACTACGCGTTGGTTTTAATTTATACTTCTGCGTCGTTGTCCGCGTTGATGCACGCAGAGGGAACATGTGAAACCCGAGGGAGTGGTTCTAGCAGACCAATCACAGCGCTTGCGTCCGCGTAGAATTGACGCGTTGTTACATTTTTGGAGAGGTGCACGTCAGGGTATGCCGAAGGGTACGCGCGCTACACACAGCCTACGACGTAGCTACGGCGGGAGGTCGACGCAGAAGTATAAATCGGGCTTAAGTATTATAACATGGAAGGCTTCAATAAGAGCGGCAAAGCGATTATGCGCATCTCGTGCGCAGAATGATGCACTTGAAGCAACGCGAATTTCGCGAAGTTACAGCGCGCAGCACTTCGCATTGAAAAGTTCAAAGCACAAAGCGAACAGAAGAGATTATATCTATCTATGCTTAGTGTATTCTATCTATGTAACAGTTTATTGAGTCTTTTTTTTTACAGTTTTAAATTTCAGTTACAGTGCGCATGAAGAATAATTCATAGCGCTCTCAACTCCAGTGCTATAATCTAACACATCCGGGAGAAAGGAATATGATTTAGAAAGCGCAATAAACTCCAGCAAGATAGTCATTTTATGCAAACTATAAACCTTTATCTACAAATAAAGTATAATAATGGGAACATTGATCTTGATGAGTGTCGTCGTGTTACTGTCGCAACCGAAAGCGACGCGCTGTTTGAATGCTGAATGGAGAATGACTGAGGAGAGATGAGTTTCCATTAACTTGTCTTTAACGACTTAAATATTCATTTTTACCTCACATTATGCTATTGAAAGACTTTAGAAGTCTTAGAATATAGTGCGAAAACTTTATTGTGCTTTACAATGTTTTTTATGCCTTTTAGAGGGGCTTAACAAATAGCACAATATCGGACCTCACTGAGAAGCTGCAGCCGTGGCGGGATGATTTTAGGTGTGGCGGCCCGCCACGGCGGAATGAATGTAGCGGAAACACTGAGTTAAAGACACTTATTATAAAGTGGGACCGTCATTTTAATATAAAAAGAAATGTTTATGGTAAATGAACAGTAAAAAAAAGGCGATTTTTCGCAGTTGTGATGGACTGGCCGATAAAACAATAACGATAATTACCGTAATGTAATTTTCCAATGTGAAATTATAACAAAAGTTTGATATAATCTTTATCCGCTATGCAAATAATGCTGTGCATGCTTGTTGCAGACCGTTGCACTGATTGCATTTCTGTTGCGTCTGAAAAACATTAAACTGCAAACGTGTTGAAAGGGCAAAAGAGCATGTTTGAACAGCGCGCCACACAGACCATTTGTTAGTTTGGCACAAAACACAGAGCAGCGTGAACTTCGAGCGAATGCATCTACTCGCTGACCGTCTCAAGCACGCGACCATTGAACAACGCTGTGAGATCCAGTGAGAAGCGTTTGAGTTCTCCCATACAAACCACAAATCAAATGCCTTGTGATTTAAACTAACGCCAGATGAAACGGCGCTGACATTCTCAACAACACTAATGCGTAAAACGGGAGAAACATTGAGCGACAACGATACTGTTAGAAGGCTTTTCAATCCACAAATCACATACATTTACCATGGATTTACTCTAGTAACGCAAACTGTAACCATGGTATTGTGGCAGAAATGTGGGATATTCATATCGAATTTTATTATATTATTAATGTAGACATTAAATGTATGAAAGGAGTAATGGAATTAGTATTTTTTTTGTTAAGAGGCTATAACAGTTTTAATGCATTTGTGTTATACTAAATGTCTTTAGGCTACTGTTTTTCATAACAGATACCATAACAATATAGTTACTTTTACCATGGTAATGAGGTGCAATGTGGGATTTTACCTGTGGTTAACATGATCCAAAAACCATGTAAGACCAAATTTCACCCTACTAAATGTTACCCTATAAAAATGACCCAACTCAAGCTATTGTCAAATGTGCATTTTAAAGAGACATTTTTATCATGATAGGCCTAATTGTTTTGGCCATTTCGCCCAGCCCTACATTGAATTAAATGCTAAATTTTGAAGTAGTTTCTTTGTTTTATCAACTTCAAAAAATTCATATTTCATGTTTTTTACATTGTAGTACAGAAGCTAGAGCAGAAGAAAAGTAAGAATATATTTTTAGGAAGTGATTGTGGTTGTGCTTACGGAAAGCATTTTGGGAGCGGAGCTATTGTTAATGAATCATTAAAAAGAACCGGAATCGTTAACTTCCTAATGCTTCCCATCCCTATTTGCGCTGTTGTAGGTTTAGGTAGTGCACTCGTCAGGAAAGGGCACGGGCGGTAATTGCAAACGAATGAGGATTTGCCGAGCAGGAGCCTTGGGCAGCTTTACTAGGTCAGAGGTCACTCAGGTCAGTGTTACACACTGCCGCCTCGCTGCGAACCCGTCTCTATGGAAATAAAACCTGCAACGTCATGCCGGCGTTAGAAAGGTGGATTCCAGCCCGTGAGGTGCGTGTGTAATCTTCGACTCAAGTCTTTA
The DNA here is from genome assembly GCA_030578255.1 of Tiaroga cobitis. Classification (NCBI taxonomy): domain Eukaryota; kingdom Metazoa; phylum Chordata; class Actinopteri; order Cypriniformes; family Leuciscidae; genus Tiaroga; species Tiaroga cobitis. Next base: position 50,361,115 of record CM060599.1, read on the forward strand.
ACCTGAGTGTTTAGGAAAGCCGGCAATGCAATCAGCTGTCGTAATTTCACAGATGGCGAAAGAGACTCTTGAGGCGATAGTATTGTACTTGTGCAAAGAGGTGTCTGAAAGAGCCAGCTGTGTTGTGATATCACTATATCATGTTTGTATGCTTCAATTTCCTCTTTAACATTCATAAAGGAAGCTCACAGTCACATCTGCTCATGATGGGTATACGAAACGGAGAGGTGCGACTGTGCTCAACCTCCTCTCCTCCAGCCAGCATGTCCACCGCAGCGAACGCTCGAAATACTCCGGGAATTTTCCTTCTCGTTTAACATTTTGTAGTAGCACACTGACCCGAAGCATTTTGTTACTCCTAACAACTCGCAGCCAAAAACACTGTAGCCATATTTTAGATCAGCGCCCACATGCTGGAAGTAGTTTTGAGATAAATTGTTCGTCTTCCGCAGAGTTGTTTAAAAAGCATTTTCACGCTTCCTCAACAAACGGCACTTTCTCAGGCAGGGGTGTCTGACGCTGGCACAGCAACAACAGATTAATAGCAGAAGTGTTGCTTTACTGCAGAGAGGAAATGCTGAACGCTGCTCAAGGACGAGTTCTGAGGGAAACACAATGAGGGAAGAAAAGTCCTAAATCTTTAGATAAAAAAGATAATATAATATATAGGTTTCTAAATGAACTGAACAAGGGTTTTGAAACATTTTTTCAAAAATTAAATACTTTGTTTTTTTTATATATAATTTGTCTTTTAAGTATAAGTTGACAAAGTAAAATACAGTAAAATTGTAAACATTTACATTTTACACTTTCTCATTAGTTAACTAGATTAGTTAACATGAACTAACAATGAAGAATACTTCTAAAGCATTTATTAATCTTAATGTTAATTTTAACATTTTCTAATAAATTATTAAAAATCTAAAGTTGTATCTGTTAATATTATTATTTAATGGACTGGATATGAACTAACACTTAACAGTTAGTTAACTAGCATTAACAAAAATGAATAAATACTGTATCAAATGTATTTCTCATTGTTCAATAATATTAGTCAATGCGTTTACTTGTGGGACCTTATTGTAAAGTGTTACCACAAAAAAGCATTATTTATAAACTACAGATTAGAAAATTGCAAACATTAGAACTTTTTTTTCTTTAGTGAAAAGATATTTGTTTGTTTATAAATTATTTTCTTTTTAACTTTATATTGGCATTATAAACTATTAACAGTTTTACAGTTTTTAATTTAATTTTACAATTAATACTTTTTTCATAAAAGTATACAAATGTATAAAACATTATTACATTTATGCTTACTTTTTATGTATTTATGTATATATATATATATATATATATATATATATATATATATATAATATATAATATATAACAGATTATACTATTCTTTAAAAACAAACAAGCCAAAGTATTTAAGCAAAACTTCCAACAAATGTAGTGTAAAAATGTAAATAAAATATTTACATGAAGAAATTTAAATGTACATTTTGCACCAATATCTCTGGTACACTACATTTCTCATGTTCTACTCCGAATTATTTATGTGAAGCGATATCTCTGTCGCTGCTCAAGAGTGAATCATGTTCATGATGTCTGCTTGTTATATGTTCCAGCATGTAAAGCACCTTCTATTTTTAGTTTCACACCATGCAAAAAAAAAAAAGCCATTCACATTTGAGCGGTGGCTGACCTCAGCTTGTGGATATTGAAGAGTGGGATTTGTTCTTTAATAGAATTGTATCTAATTAATTAGCTTTTAATGGCATGAATACAGAACATGCAAATACAGCACAATTAGATGCAGTCGTTACTTAACGGCATATATAATTGTACATTCATTTGCGTTTAATGGAAGGTGGCGACTCTTAGAGGAGTGTTGTCATTTAACTGGTGACTGGTAATAATGCTTTATATGTCAAAAACACACTCACTGCTCTTTAAGGATGTTATTATTTAGGAATTAAGGGAACTTGTATACAAGAGTTTAGACTTTTACCTATTGATTTCAATGAGAATGGCACACCACAAGAGAGTAGTGGGAAAATGCAAGGGTTTGCATAAGTAATGCTATGGCTTGCAACCAAAACTTAACTTGTGGTTAGTATATCACTTTATTGCTAGTATGTTGTTAATTATGACTGACCGATATATCAGGAAGCATTTTGTGTGAAAGACAAGATGCCAAGCAGCATGTCTATAGTTCAGTTCTCTACTTTGTTTTCAATCCAAATCCCTTTAATTATGCATTTATCATTCATTATTTCTAGTGATCGTCCAATCAGGACATTACTCAGTGGTTGACCCTTTTGACATTATCAGCACAAGAACCACATAATATACCCATAATATGTGTTTACTGGCACAAGGGCAGGACAACCAACCTGTCAATCACATGAGATGGACCAATAGCAAACCACAACCATCCAATCCAATCAATTCCCCCTGGACAAAATCCCGCCCCTCAATTTTTTTTTTCCATTCACTCGAATCGTCACAATAGGGAAGAAAAGACTCGCAAATTTCATTTTTAATGCCAAATGAGCAACATAGATCAGTATTTTTGTGCAGAAAACTGTTAGGCTAGTTGGAACAACATTTGGGGAATACTGTTAGTTTATCAAGTGATTTGAAGTGTAGCAACTGGACCCTTATAAGTGCTTATTATCCAACATACTTTAGTCGGTTATCTCCTCCTGTCAGATTTTTTTTTCTTTTGATTTACTGCCATTTAAAATGACCAGTCATTCGCCTGTTAATCTGCGTGAGAGCGGTTATGTGTTATTTGGATGGAAAGAACAACTGTAACGAGGCTCTTTATTTGCAATCCTTCACAGACTTGTAAAGGAAAACTGTGGTTGATCAGAGGCATGCTGGAAATGTCAATTCAATACTCTGCCACTTAGATCCTCAGTATTCCTGTCAAACGGCTTTTACAGCTGGCATCCATGATCTGAGTGCAGCGCCAAATGCGCACTGACGCTGCCTTTATAGCTCTTAAATAGACTTAAAAGTGGTGTGCAAATGAAAGCTATTAATATTTATTAACACTCTGATGCGTAAGGTTAAAAGCAGCCTCTCGACGTGTTGCGTTTGGCCGTTTGATTAATCACAAAGTTGATGGTCTTTACATCCGTGACATTGAAGGTTACAGGCATCCATTCTTGTCCTGTCCCGTCGGCCCGTGTAAAACTTGCACAGAATTCGGTTTCCACATGTTTAATGCACATCTAACTGGTATTTTTTTTTGTCAGAACTGGTTTTATTTTTGTGGTGACTACCAATAGAAGTGATCAGTCCAATCGTGATCCGCTGTCTGTTTGAATAGATCATCAGACCTGATGATCAGCTTATTGCTTTATTTTTTTTTAGATAAAAAGATTGTATAAATGCACTTTTTCATGCATATACATGTATGCCTCTTTTGTTTTGCCTTTACAGTGGAATGACATTTTATGTATAAAATATAAATGTTTATCTGAGTGTTTGTCGGTCGGCAACCCTGCCCATCCCATCTCTTCATCCACTTTTTTTTTTTTGCTCAGCTGAGCATTTGTCTTCACAATTGCATTAGCTCTGAGTTATACCTTTTGTCTCTCTTGTCAAATCAATACGTGGATGACAGGAGAACCCCGGCCGTGAGGTATCGCTCTCGCAGAGTGAGACAGATCTATCTGTGTCAGGGCCCCGGCAGAGCGCCGAGCCTGCTGGGAACACACTGCGCGGTGGGAAACTCTACACTGATGGAGACGAGGAGATTTGGTTTTGTTTAACCTGCCAAAAAGTGTACCGAGTGCATCTCCTCTCACTTTGTTCTGTCAGAACTGCTGTCTAGTCCTAGACCTCGCAGGATGAATCAACACTCTGAATCAACATGATATGTGGGCAGAAAAATCCAAACTGCTCACAAGCGTAGTAGACTTCCTTGTCAAAATGTGTTACTCTGATGTTGCTATAAATACACGTGCTCCCACTCGGAAGTTTGGACGCTCTGGACTGAATTGTTTCTCATGCTGTTGAAAACCATTTGATCTATTGGCGTTTGCTTAAAGGATTAGTTTACCAAAAAATGACAGTTCTGTCAGTAATTACTCTCCCTCATGTTGTTCCAACCCCGTAAGACTTTCGTTCATCTTCGGAACACAAATGAAGATATTTTTGATTAAATCTGAGAGCTGGATCACTCCTCCATAGGCTTCTATGATATTAAAACTTGCCGGCCCAGAAAAGTTATTAAAGACGTTGTTAAAATAGTCCAAGTGACTACAGTGGCTCAACCTTACTTTTTGTGCACAAACAAAACAAACAAAAATAACGACTTTATTCAACTATTCATGTTCTTCTCTGTGGGCCTCGAGTAAGTTCACGTAGTGTAACAATGCACCGCTTCTGTTGTACGTCAGTGATGCTGGCCAATAGTGAGCCTACATTCTGACGTTTTTACTAGCTTTTCTGGGCCGGCAAGTTTTAATAACATAGAAGCCTATGGAGGAGTAATCCAGCTCTCAGATTTAATCAAAAATATCTTCATTTGTGTTCCGAAGACGAACGAAAGTCTCACGGGGTTGGAACAACATGAGGGAGAGTAATTACTGACAGAATTTTCATTTTTGGGCGAACTAACCCTTTAAATGCTTGAAATCCATTTTGATAAACGTGATCATCATCACGCATGCTCCCAAGATGCACCTCATAAAGTTAAGTTGATGAGTGTCCAGAGAGTGAACCAAACCGATCTAGACAAAGAAGTTGAGTTTTCATTTGCATCACATGTTTGGTCACTGCATCATTCCTAGACTTCCATTAATATCATTTCATTATTTCACAACATATTTTGAATACTATATATTCTAATATATAGATGAATACTATACATCTACAATATACTACTACAAGGAGTTTTAACCATGTTAAGGCCTTATTGTGTAAAATTGAGTTTCATTTTATATCTGAAAAACCATAAATCAAATATTACCTGTAATCAGTTTCTACCCAGCACTGACCGTGGTATATGAACATCATTCTTTAAAATAATTTCCAATTATGGAAAATTAAATGCTTTTATAGCAGTACAAATGCTAGATGAATCTGGCCCGTATGGCTAATGTGTAAACCGTAATCAGTGCCGATGGCGCTGTGTTTTATGTCTGGATGACTGAGGCACGTCGGAGTGCCAGTGGGCGAGCCAATTTCCCCAACAGGCTCTTTTCATTTGTAAAAGTTTGCAGTACAGCAAGGCTACCTCACTTCAGTAACTTTGTAACAGAGTACAGCCCTGAGATTTCTATTTCATACTGACCAAAGATTGCTTCGGTTGCCTCATTCAACCTTTTGTGCGGTCTGTATTCTGCGGCTGACCTTTCTTAGTGGCTGCAGTCAATAGTGACTGCGAGTTCTGCGGGCCCTGGACACAACGGTGCAATTTACAGCAGGGGACCGCAACCGTCCAGGCTTTGTTTCTCTCTTTTCACAGCTCTTTTCTTAATTAAAGCATTATTGAGATTCTTAATTGCTGTTTATTCGGTCTGCAATGATAGAGACGCCTTTGATTTTGTGCTTCCCTCTGTCTTTCTTTTCTTTTAACCCACTCTTTTTTTCTTTCTCAAGACTCAGTCTGGCCTAGATGAATTCTTTTTTTTAAAGATGTCTGCTACTTCAACATCACGTTCGCCTCAATGCCGGAGACCCGTGGGTCACTCTGGACGTTTGTACCAAACATGCTCTGATTGTTTTTCTACTGTAAGCAGAACTACAGTAAAAAAAAAAAAAACTGATTTTTTTTATTTTATTTTTTTTATCATCTTGTTCAGCCATCTGGCAGTAATACCTGTCTTGAAATAACTTTCATTTTTGGATACTATACAGGTAGGGGTGGGCGATATGCCGGTAGACACGATTAACTTTGTCAACCAGTAGATATTTTGGACTATCGTCTCTATCGTGGTTAACATATTGCGTGATTAATATAGTTGCTGTGCTCCACTCAAAATTCAAGTTCAATTGAATTAATTAAAATAAGCTAAAGTAACATGATTTTTTTACATTTTGTCACAACTTAATTTAATTGTGTTCAAGCAACCTAATATATTTAAAACTGAAGTTTACTTAATTCATGTGTGTAAAAACTACATGAATAATTTTTCATGTTAGAATGTCTTAATTTAATGAAGTTTGTTCAACAGCTTATTTTTTTGAGTGTGCGCAGTATGGTTGGGTACCGAAACGTTACGTATATATGATATATGCTTCAGTTCATAGAGATCGATATTGATTTAATGCATTGAACAGCGCTGACGCCATTCATGGGAAATACCCTTAAATGTTAACGTTTTTCAGGTAGGTCTATTTCATTTGTGTCTTTTGTTCTATTGTAGTTCGGTTTCCTATATGCTTGAAATTAGTTTTTGTTCTTTTTTTAATCACTGTTTTACTTTTTTTTTTTACTTAGGCTAGTATTCGTTTTTTGTGATATTAAAATTGGTGACAAGAATTATAAAATTGTAATGGTATCCAAACAATTTTTATATCATTTTTATTTATTTATTTATTTAAAGACCTTTAAAGACCTTATTTAAACCAAAAATAACTATATTGTGATATATGTCGTTGTCGTGAAATAAACCTACTCGTATCGTGATTTTGGTCATGACCCACCCTATACAGGTTTGGCTGATTAACACAATTTGTAATTCATTTTTCATAATTTTTTACCTGCCATTTTTAATGGATAATGCATCTGTTTGTATATTTTCAACTTAATATGATGTAAAGTAAGTTTACACGTGGACTTTGAACGTTTCAGTTGATGAGTTCGCTTTCCAGCGATTGGATTTCAATCAGTCAGAGGGCATTCCTGCTCATGAATAATGAAAATAGTGTTTTCAGAATCACTCGTAATGTTGTATTATTTAGACCAATACAGACTAAACACTAATTTTACACTCAAATCAATACGTTGCTTCACTTTTGGCTTTTAACTGGAAGAATAAAATGGCTCAAAATATATGAACCACTTATACTTTACCTATTAGAGGGATAGTTCGCCCAAAAATGAAAATGTCATAAATTTCTCACACATATTGTTTCAAACCTGTATGAATTTCCTGCTTCCGCTGAACACAAAAGAAGATATTTTGAAGAATATGGCTAACCAAACAGTTGATGCGTCCCATTGACTATTAGTATTTTTTTTTCCCCATTCTATGGAAGTCAATGGTGCCCATCAACTGTCTGGTTACAAACATTCTTCACAATATCATATTAAATTATATACATTGACATTACTATCAAAAGTTTGGACATGCTTGGCTGTATTTGTTTCTTATGATCTAAGAAAAAATATATTTAAAAGAAAAAAAATCTAAAATCTTGATACTGGTTTTCTAGACTAATATACATAGACTATAATAATTGTATTATTATTTTTACACATCTTTTTTTTTTTTTTATTAATAAATTAGTAAATTAATCTTTTGATTTCATGCTTGTGTTGTTATCCTAAAATATATAAAGTAATAGTAAAAAGCAGACCCGTACACACTTCAGCAATATGATACCTTTAACATCAGTCAGTCACTCATGCTCCTCTAGATCAGAAAAAAATACTGATCAAATTATAAAGCAAAATATTGATGCCATTCAGTGCAAGTTTCATTTAAAAATTGTGAGGTGTGTAGTTTGAAACGCAGGAAGGGTTTTAAAAATGAATTTCATCCAAACTGATAGTCTGCGTGTCGTCCTTCTCGCAGGCTGTTTTAAGGGCTATCGATCTCAGCAAGCTAAAGGGCCGCGTGATGTTTTGGAGCTCCGCTGTGGCGCTGAGGCTATTTGAATTCCATTCAGATATCCAATAGCCACTTGGCTGTACATATTTCATAAGCCTGAGACGCTTTAGCCACCACATACTTCAGTTTTTATTAGTCTCTAAGAGCAAGAAACCAAATGTTAAGCAATCAAACAGAAGGGCTGTGGAGAGGCTTTATAGAAATACATATTTATGAATGACAGACTGAAATGACGAGGCACGTCACAGACAGGCCGAGATTCTTTATGGAGCCGATCAGGGTTAATATAGTTTTGAAAATCTCACTAGTTTTATTTTTTCATTTGCATCTTTGATTTGAGCTAGATTTAGTTTAGTAGTTGTTTTCGTTATAAGCCTAGTTATTAGGTTTATATCACAGCACCACACAACTTTAATTAAATCAGACTGTCAAATATTGATTATAATATGAAAAATTGTATCTGGTATCGTTTTCATTCGTATTTAGTTGTAGATAAAACAAAGTTTATTCGATGATGTTTTACAAGAAAATACTATTTCAGTCTTTGTACTTTAAAAATTCGGGTTTAAATTAATGTTTAACAAATATCATCTTCGCTACTGCTTTTTGTCTTCAATGTAGTTTTTGATGATAATGATAACATTTGTCTGGACATGATGGAGATTGCTGGAGTCTGGTGGAGACTGTCCTGTTTACCTGTCTTATTAGACTGGCCTTAAGATATATTTCAACGTCCCAGGACACAGGAGAGTGATAGAGAGAAGTGTAGCATTTCAGAAGAAGGTGTTGAGGATCTGATGAGGATGAGAGAGCGAGAGAGAGAGGCCGCTGACCACAGATTGAGTTTCACTCCTTTATGTGAGATGATCATGGCACCTGGAACTCAACTCTGAAAGACACACTACTACTGCATTGGTGATGGTGTTTTTCAGTCTCTCTCTCTCTCTCTCTCTCTCTCTCTCTCTCTCTCTCTCTCTCTCTCTCTCTCTCTCTCTCTCTCTCTCTCTCTCTCTGTGTGTGTGTGTGAAATTTTTCAATCCGCTTTAATGGGTGATGTTTTGTCAAAGAACCACCATCTTCTCCCTATGTTTGGTCTAATATATTAGTTTTGGTAAATATATATATATATATATTTATTATATTAAAATTAAATTTTAAAATAATTATTTTGTTGTTGTTAATTCATAATAATAAATTGTGGTGGTAAATTTTTGAAAATATTGTTTAATATTTTGATTTTATTGAAATGTTATTGTTTTTATTAATAATAATAATAACAACACAATATTTTATTTGTATTTATAAGTTCAGTTCAGTAATTCAGTTCAGTAATACTTTATTAATCCCCAAGGCGAAATTCTTTGTCACAATTGCCCACATATATAATAAACAACAATAAAGATTATAAAAGCATTTCTGTTATTTGGATATGTTATAATAAACATATTCATTAAATCTAATGTTCCAGTGAACAAGGAAATAAATAACAACGAGAATATTACACATACATTTTAAAACAGATCATATAATTATATTTATATTATATTTATAACAGAACAGATAATGCTGCACACACAGCAACCAAAATATTAACAGTTTAAATATTTTTAAATTGTAATTTACCTGTAATTTATAACTAATTTGTAACTGTAATTATAAAAGTAATATAAATGATGGTATTATCACAATATTATGTTTTAAAATATTTGTGAGAGAGAAAGTACACAAGACCAAATGCACATCATCAAGGGGATAAGATATTTTATTATCTTATATATATATATATATATATTATATATATATATATATTTTTTTTTTCAATTAAAATTCACAAGTTTTACTATAATGATAACTATAGACATTTTTATTTTGATATAAATTATTAACTTATGCAAGGGTAAATTAATTAGGATATTTAAAAAATATATATTTTTATCCTAATTAATTTACATCAAAATCTCTACAGTTATAATTACAGTAAAACTTGTGAATTTAGTATTAGCCACCACAATCATCAAAACATTTAAATAGACAGATCTTGAAAGGATTTTATAGTACTCAGTCTTGTTTCAGGAACTGAAGTAACTGGTATTTTTGGGGAAACTGTAGTTTTTATTACTCCAGATATTAACTTCAGATCTGCTCTGATGGTCTTTTACACACACCGACTAAAATGTTTACTTCTAAATGCAGCGACTCGCAGCGTACCGCTACTGTAAACAGAACATCATCAGCACAGCTGTTTATTAATTCCATCAACGGCGTGTTAACAACAATCAGATTATTCCGATCAGTTTTTTTTCCATTCACAGTGGCTTTTTATTCCTGTGTGTGTAATGAGGGGAGAGTGTGAGGTAATCACAATCCTGTGTCGGACCACTGAACAAGGTAATCTGTTCATTTGCCGCGGGCCGGGCCCGTTGGCTCCTAATTCAAATAATGGCCCACTGCTGCTATTAAATTTGCTGAAGAGAAGCGCCACAACAGCTAGAACACACTCGGCGAGATCTGCTCTTCCTTCCTGCCCTACTTCCAGCTTTTTCCGCTAGAAGTTGTGTGTGAACATCCTTATGGAGATTACGACGAGTTCTGAGGAAGTGTGTTTTGAGGAGGAAGTGGATTTTGGTCAATGAGGCTTCATGTAGCAAGGTCGCAGTCTTGGCAGGCTCGTCTTTGAAGTGTGCAAGTAATCTCTGGAGTGGGACAACTGATCCAAACCTCTAAGTCCGTCTATCTGATTTCGATCTTCACGACTGCATCACTGTGCCGCAGAACTAAGTGAACACGCCAGTGTTTTCTCGTACCGCTTTCAGGAGGAAATACAGGCCTGTAGATTTTGTTGCATTGATATTGCATTTTCTCCATAGATTGCAAACAAAACTTAAGAAGTTAAAGGGTTAGTTCACCCAAAAATGAAAATTAAGTCATTAATTACTCACCCCCATGCTGTACCAACCCCGTAAGACCTTCGTTCATCTTCGGAACACAAATGAAGATATTTATGATTAAATCTGAGAGGTGCATGACTGCTACATAGGCTCCCTAAGGGAATGACACTTGACGGCCCAGAAAGTCATTAAAGAAAATGTTTAAATATTCCATGTCGCAACAGTGGCTCAACTATAAGTTTATCAAGCGACGAGAATACTTTTTGTGCGAAAAAACAAACAAAAATAACGACTTTATTCGACTATTCCTTTTCTTCCTTGTAGGCCTGAAACGAGACTTCAAGAGATTTCCACGACGCACGCGCGAGAACTGAACTGAAGTAGTTGAAGGAGATCGCAATTCTCGCGCATGCGTCGAGGAAATCTCTTGAAGTCTCGTTTCAGGCCTACAAGGAAGAAAAGGAATAGTCGAATAAAGTCGTTATTTTTGTTTGTTTTTTCGCACAAAAAGTATTCTCGTGACTTTTTGATTTGTGTCTGGGTTTTTGAAACTCCAAAAAGCGCGTACATCCATCATGAAAGTAAACCATATGACTATAGTGGGTTAATAAATGGCTTCTGAAGCGAAGCGATATCTAGGGCCCTATGATTTCCGCGATCACGGAATCGCGGACGGAATTGGCCAATTAACGCGGAATCTAGTGTTAACGCGGAATTTCGTGGAATTTTACATATTTGGTTTGAAATTCTGTTTTTGTGTGGGAGAAGAACGTATGTCTGGTTAAAATGCAGACCGGGGGAAGCAAATCTGGGTGACACAACCCCCCCACCCCGTCATTTCAGCTACAATGACGAAATCAAAACAATGAAAGCATGGCGAAGCGGCTCTCCACGGCTCTCCTTTCGTCGGCAAAAAGTTAAGAAACTCAACACTATAAGCCGTCAGTGGCGAGCCGAGAAGTTCGCACGTGACTTATGCAGTGTTTCCCACACATAGACTAATTCGCCGCCACATACTGCGTTTCGTTTTTTAACACTATTTAAAACACGCAGCGTATTCTTTCAGTTGTATTTCCCCGCTCTCCCTCCGTCTCTCTCTCTCACACTCACGCGTCTCTCTCACATACACACACACACAACGTGCACACCACGTCTGTCTATGAGGATCCGGACTGGACAAAGGCGAAGCGAACTCCGTGAGCGACACTGGGCGAGAGAGAGAGACAGAGTGTGACTTTATTTAAACTTATATAAACTAATCTAATTTATATTACTGGACAGTTTAAAGCTCATAACCATATTTTGTTGTTACTTGAAGAGTGCAGTGTTGTTGCATCATGCAGTATTTGTCCTGAAAAGGCTACTGAGTAAATATCTGTATTACCTCAATAAATTTAAGGTCATTCCTAATTTATTTGTATTCTTTAATACATTTTAATCATTAACTTTAAAAGCACACTCTTTTTTACGACTAAAATAACAGTCAAGGGTAAAAAAAAAATAATTCCCAAAAATTAAAACGGAAAAAACGGAATTTGGGAAAAAATAAAACGGAATTTGGGAAAAAATAAAACGGTTTTCATAGGGCCCTAGATATCCATATTCAAAACTTTATCAACTATAATCACTGGCTTCCGGCAATGGCTGTACGGCGTGTTCACGAAGGAAGGGTGACCTCTGACCTGACGCATGATGTTGGCGTAGTGTATGCTTAGGTGAGAACTGATGAATGAGAAAATGCCGAGGATAGAGCAAAACAAAATGCCGGGCATGAATTAGAAGTCTAAAACAAGATGATTTTTTTTAAAAGAGAATGATTTTAGTATAAGAGAAGAGGAGGTACGTCATGCGTCAGGTCAGAGGTCACTCTTCCCCCAGATCTCGACTCTCGTGAACGTGTGTACGGCTGTTGCCAGAAGCCAGTGATAATAGTTTATAAAGTTATAAATATGGCTATTTTGTCGTATGGATTACTTTTATGATGGATGGATGCGCTTTTTAGAGCTTCAGAAACTCAGACACTATTCAACGCCATTACAAATCTGGGAAGAACCAGGATATTATTTAATATAACTCTGATTGTGTTTGGCTTAAAAAAGAAAAAACAAACTCTTTCAGCCAAAAAATAAAAATGCCATTTTCAGTGGCCAAAATTTAATTGCATTCCTATTTAAGAACATCTTTTTTTCTCTCTTAAGAAGAAAATGACTTTGGTGTGACTGTATTAACCTCTGCCGTCATTTTGCATTGGCTTCAGATTGTTTTGCCTTGTAAACAGTTATTTTGTGCTGAATGCTGGCAAAAATTGTTGTAATTATAAAACTAAAACGTTTATTATTTTAAATGCATTATTTAAAAAAGAAGTTTAAAATAATTAATTTGAATAAGTTGTGTGAAATAATGATATTTTGGAAATCATAGAATTATCCAATTTTATTTTTGAAAAAAATATCCAGTTTAAATTTTTTTTTTTTTTTTTTCAGCATCATTTTTTCACTGCAGTTGTAAACCGCTAAACCTGACTTTGTTCTTTCTCATCTTGAGTTGTTGTGGAACTCGCAGCTCTGTTGTTTCCCATCACTTTCACGCACAATAGCCATGCTAATACATCTACCGTGATGTTATAAACATAATAGCAAAATCTTAAAATCTTGACCTGTATTTTGACCTCGCTACAGTATACATTGTCATACCACCCAGCCATAGTTTAGTGATAATGTCTCTCTGTGAGTTCTAGAAGTTTTCACGTAGGCCGCATTGATGTGATGCACAGTTTTGCAGATGACAGTATTAGTCTGAAATCTCTCCATTGCGGTGAAACATCTCTGGCCCGCTGCTCGTGTGGTGGTTAGTGTTCTTTAGAGTAAAGTGATGGGCTCAGCTCTTTTGACCTCTGGTGGCGTGTCTTAATGAGCATCGCTTGGACAGAATAGCGACGCCCCACGTATGCGCAGGACCCCGTGAATTATTGCTTTGCATAAGAAAATGCCAAATGTGAAACAGTTGTCTCTTTTCACAGCGAAGCGCTAGTCAGGCAGAACGCCATCATGGGCTATTAGTCCTCGCATATGCGCCGTCAACAGCGCGCAACTCATCAGCTATAAAATCATCTGTGATTATGTGGAAAGGTTGGAGCATTTAAATTTGCATTTGAATGATGACGCGCGGGTACGTTTTAAGCATGCCGTGATGAATTTCGCCAGAGATGTGTTGTGGATTGTTTCACTTGCTCACTTAACACCTCGCCTGAGGGTTTTTTCTCTCTTGGATCTGTTTGCTGTTCATGTTTAGTGAACCATTTGAATGTTTTACCCAGTGTGAGCTAATTGTTCAGCTCAGATTTTTGATTAATGGTACATGTGTGTTGGTTTTTATTCAAGATAAATAGCGCCTCTGTATGACTGCAAGGCTTAAACGCTGCCTGAAATATTATACATTTACATTTATGCATTAAGCAGGCGATTTTATCCAAAGTGACTCACAAAAGAGGAGCCACGGCAATTCGTCAAAAGAGCCAACAATATTCGTTATATACAATGCCAGGTTTATTAGACGCCTACATTAGAAAGCAAGCCAGAGAAGAGAAGAAAATGCGTAGAATTAATTTTGATTAGCACTGGAGGAAAGACATTGTGTTTGCTTGGACTGCAGATTTATGGGAGTCGAATTGTGATTTTTCTGATAAAAATTGTGATTTGCAATTTTAAAATGGAATAAAGTGTTGCTGTGATTTTGTAGGGCACAATTTTGTGATTTATATATCGATATGGCTAGATTGTAATAAAATTTTTATATAAAAAAAATAAATATAATTGTAACTAACTATTTTTATATTTAATAATAAATATAAAATGATTATTTTTAAATGCTCTTTTTTGTAAAGTTACAATACTAATATTTATGGCTGTTTTATTTCAGTTTCACACGTTAAACCATCAAACTTTTATTTTGACTGAAACCCACAGGGAGCCCTTTTAAAGCTTCTCTTTTATTGATAAGCGCTTCTCATTACAAGTACGGAAAGATGATTTGAACATTGAATTATGTCAAAGCGACAATCTTGGAGCTTGAAAATTGCACCAAGCCATATCGCGATTTCATTTTTATTCCGATTAATCGTGCAGCCCTAGTGTTTGCTGTAGACAAATGCAATGATACGTGCAGTTGAAAAATAGGCAAACCATTTTATTATTCTGCACACGAGTCATTTTTCTTCTGTCAGGCAAAAGAAAGCATTGTTTCTTCTAAAGCATTGTTCAGGTGCCAGCGTTTGGTTATCACTAGTCAAAGAGGTGTTAAATTGTGTGTGGTGTGTGCGTTTAGTTTTATTGTCTCAAGTCTTGTAAGCTTTGTAATCTTTGGCAAGAAAGCATTTGCGAAGACCATAATTGTAAATGTAATTTTAGTCCAGCACATGGCCTTTTTTTGGCTGCAGACGTCAGTAATCATCATAGCCCAAATGCAAACATCCTGTGAATAACAGCCCTTAGGTGTTTCACGTCTTTGGTTTTTGTTTAACTTGTCTTACATCTGTGTTTGTTTCTGATCTATATTCATCCCTAGTGAGAGTATCATAAAACCGTGTTCAGGTGGGACGTAGATGATGATGATGATGAGTGTGTCGAAGCGAGTCTATGTATCATAGCTGGACTCAATTGAGTGTGAACATTTAATTCTGGCTTAGAAATTGCTGCAGAGGGCCTCTTGTGACACACGGGATGCATTATTCAACGCATGGACTACTCCGAGAGTTTGAGTCAGGGCCAGCTTACTTCCAGGTTCACCAGCCGAACACAATCTGACTGCTCTGATCTGAGGACAAAATTTGAGGTGGCTACCGAAACGCCTGGCTAACCACGTCAGGTTTGGCTAGCAAGACTTCCAAACACACAGTGCTAATGCACTGAACTAAAAGAATGGTGTAGGATTTTTCTTTGAAACTATTTTCTCTTGCACATTGCTTGTAAATTACAAAGAAACAGAAAGTTATTAGAAAAACTGAAACGGTATTTTCTTGTAAAACATACTCCAGTAATCTTTGTTTGTAAAATTATTTACGATTACTTAAACACTTGTTTACAGTGTACTCACTAGTGAACACTAAGGATGCAACATTTAAATAGTCAATACTAGAGATGTACAATAGCAATTTTTTTTGGCCCGATTCCGATTTTTCTTGTGACCTGCTGATTATGAAATAATTGACACCACATACAAACAAAAATCTACTTAGTGTTTTTGGGGTGCAGTGAAGTCGATCCTAGAGCTCCTCCTGTCCGATTTTAGGGGACAAATCTGGTCTTTTGGAGACCGTTTTGCCAGATGAGAAGTTTATTTGTGTATAATCGTATTACTCATCTGTTTCTTTTTATAACTGTATGTCCGAATGATTGCACTGTATTCCTCCTTTTGATTCTAAACTGAACTCAAATGGCACTGAGAATTGGGTAAGAGAGAAACATAAATGACTTAATTGGGGAACTTGAGAGATGAAACCACGCTGATGACCTGGGTCTGTGGTGGAGGAGTGAGTTTGATGTGTGTTAAACTCGAGGTTCTGTGGGTTGCACACTGGATCGACTTCATTCCTAGAGCTTCCTAACAAATGGGTTTTTGGGGTGCGGACTGATGGGCCAGTGAACCCGAGGTTACCCTGTGAGTCAGTCCTAGAGCTCCTCCGGTCCGATTTTAGGGGACAATCGGGTTCATTGGAGAAGTCCAATAGATTTCTTAGGCGCGCCACAAGAACACCACAGACACAGTGTGATCACCATGGGGAAATCTCAGAGTAAAACTGTGAGTTGTGAAAAATATGAAACACTGGTGTTTTGCCAGATGAGAAGTGTATCCATGTATCGTCTTTTTACTCTTTTAATTCACTTTATAACTGGATCAAATATCTCTTTTAATTTCTTTTAGAACTGTTTTAATTTTTCTTGCTTTTATTTTGTGATTATTTTAATTCCTTTCTGTAAAGCACTTTGAATTGCCATAGTGTATGAAATGTGCTATATAAATAAACTTGCCTCACTTTTCTTCAATGCAAAATTTACTTTTCATAAAAGAAAAGTAAAAAGTCAGTAATAAAATAAGAACAAACAAACAAAACGCAATCAACAGCACAAATAAATGCAATTGAATAAAAAGGGATATGAAATTAACACGGCATATGAAATTAACACGGCTTTAAGTTTTTCCGGTGGGTCTAACAGTAGGTTAGTATTCAGGTAAGAAATACTATAGAAATTAAAGTAATCAAATGCAAAATAACACTGGATATAGTCTTTATTGTAAAAAATAAAATACAGACTTACAATGCTTACAATTAAAGTTACAAGGTTATTCAGTCAAGAGCAAAGAGTGATTTTCTTTGATTAACAGCAGGAATATTAGACTGCTGTCACTTTAAGAGTTAAAGCACGGATCCAATACACTGTTACACAAGTTGTTTGAGAGGCGGCTTTATGTGCTCGCCACTTACATAGATCAGTGGTGCGTGCTTTTGGTGTGAGCGTGAAACCTGCGGGAATTACCGACAGAAAAATTATGCGCAATATAAGCACTATTTAACCGTAGCGAATGAGATGGGTGTGTGTCACTTTTGCCGTCGCAGAGAAGAGAGCGAGAATGTGCCTGTGCCACCGGTTCAGTCCGAGCATGCAGAAAATCGTCTGATTACTGTACCTGACCGGTCGATCTGTCAATACCAGGGATGGAAATTAGCACCCGCCAGCAGCCAAATGCGGGTGATTTTGTGTTGTGGCGGGTAAACTCACTTCACCTACCGGCCACCGTGTCGGGTAAATAAAAATAGCAAACTGTTGGCGGACACTTTTAGAGGAGGCACACCTTCAAAAAAAAATGTGGCGTTACATCTCAGGCGTTAATGGTGCGTTCACACCAGACGCTAATAGAGCGTCTGGCGCGAGTGATTTCAATGTTAAGTCAATGCAAAGACAGGTTACGCGCATAAAAAATTCCTGCGGCGCGAATGAGGTGCAGAGTGCGGCGCGGTAGACGCGAATACGCCTCATTCGCGCGTCAAGTTCGCACGAATGGCGCGAATTGAGCGTCTGGCGCGTTACGCGTGTTATGGGCCTTTCACAAAGGACGCGGAAAGCGCTGCGCTATGAAACCTATTCATTTCAATGGCTTGCGCCGCGCGAAAACGTTTTGTTCCTGAGTCGACCAAAGCGCAAGAGCAGCGGTGCGCACCATTGACATGCTTGCGCAGACCAAGGTCAAAGTTCAAAATAGTTCAACTTTTGCCGCTGCGCTCTGTGACGATTCAAACTTCAAAATCATTTTCAAACTTTTGTTTTTTACACGCGTCAATTTCGCTCTTGACGCGCGAATGAATTCAAAGCGGTAGGCGCGAATTTGACGCGCTATTCGCGTCTGGTGTGAACGCAATGTATATCAGTTCATGGTTTGTGTGTGAAATGTCAGTATTTCATTGAGACTTGAGATTAAATAAACTGGTTAAGTATTGTAGATCTTGTAGTATTAATTTTCACATGCAGTTACACATTGTCAGTTAAAAACAAGAAAGTGGCTGGTAAAAACATTGAGTGGCTGGTAGATTTTGAAATCCACCCGCCACAGTGGCCGGTGGACAAAAAAGTTAATTTCCATCCCTGGTCAATACTAATGGATCTTAGTAAGGGTGAATGGCATTGTAATGAGGGTATATAGTTGTCTACGTTGGTGTTGATTGTTCAGCTAAAGAAGCTTTGAAAATAAGTCTTTCCGAGAAGTTCACAGTGTAAAATGAACTACAGCAAACATGGGTGGTGAATTGTAGGCATGATCCAGTACAAACTGCCTGTTTCATTTCTTTTAATTTCAATATAAACTAGTAAAAGTTGGAGATTCTCAATGCTCCAGCTAAACTATTTAAAAGTTAACTAATTGAATTAGTCATGTAGCTTTCATGTAGTTCTCCGTTCGTATTTAAACATTGCTTTGTGTTTGTCCAAGTAATTCTGCCAGTTATTATAATGAAATTACAAGCAAAAAAATGTATATATATTTACAGAAGCAATCCTTAATGCTTTTCAGATATCTTAGCAGTATCAATGTTAAATAAAACCATTACAGATACGCTGAACTTGAAATGCACACATGCATTTATTAGCCTTTCATCTTCTACAACAGTTTAAAAGTGTGACTATTGAAGTGTCAATTGTTTGTTGTTCATATTCTATTGTTTGCGTGTCACCTTTAAATTTAACCCTTTTTTACTTCTAGAGGCTTCTCATTAAAATATTTTTGTGATTATGCAAACTTGAGAAGTGTGCACAATTTTATATTTCACTACTACTTCTACTTTTCTGCTAAATGCATAACTCTAAACAAGTATTTGAGTTACATTTGCAACAAGTTAAACCGTCTGATGGAAGGAAGTTTTGGACTAAATGAGTTCGGCTCTTCTGTAGTGTGGTGTTGAAGGATGCGTGGCGTAATGCGATGGTAATCTGCATAATGTGGCTGATTTCTGTAATGTGGCAGTGGCTCAGCAGAGGTGCTTTCTACAGAGGTTATTCATGGCTAACTCAGAACTAATGCACACACCTACTCTCTGGACCTAAACAAACTTGATGGAAATGGTGAATAGAATTTCACTACACAGTAGTGTAGTTAAAAATCTCTCTGCTTTTTTTTTTTATCTTATTGTTATTTTATGTCCAGAATCTTCTCAGGGTTTGGCCTGAAGCTCTCTGCCAGATACACTGAAATCTATCAATGTTTGAACGACACTTTCTACAGCGGTTGCTCTTACGAAGCTTTTTTAAGATCTTTTATAGTAAGTGCTCTGATTGATCGGACGCAGATCGTTACCGGCCGATAATAGCTTTATATAGTTTGATCGGTGGTCTCTATGACGGCAGATCAGAAGAGCCAATCAGGTGACGCAAAACTCGAGACAATTGTTCTATGCGCAGCTAATATTGCTTTTAGCAGCTCCACCAGGTGTCTGAAAAGGACAATACATTTGCAGAGAGTGGACACATTACAACTCTACAGCAAGGAGAGCAAGAAACTAGAGCTATATATATTTTACTGCATTTCTTTCCTTCACATCAGTACGCTTTCGTTCCTCCATTAAAGCCCAAACTTCAGATCAACTAGATCAGGGATTGTCATAAAATAGGCTACTGTTGCTAAACTGCAGGACGTGCTCAATTAATAAAAATAGTTATAAAACTGAATTAGAGATACTGTTCCCCTAAACGGTCAAATGCACACAGAAATCTGTCAAAATGCCTGGCTTGTTGAGTATTCGCTTAAATACTGTTGGTTGTGTCTTAAGTGCCGGTATACGGTAATCGCTATTTTACGATAATGAACATGCACGATATTGTTACCGTGGGCACTTCAAAATACCATGAATAATTGTTTTTTTTTTTGTGTGTGTGTGTGTATTGCTTTATTGTATTTATATGTTCAGAGTTCTTTTTGTTATAAGAAAAAAAGTTAATCAACCTGTTATAGTATGACAACACTTTTTGTTGCAACTTATTTCAGTATCGTAATAATACCGTATAACGTGATAAAAGCTTTAGCTATTATTGCAACATGAAAATTTGATTCTGTCTTTTGCCTATAGTCTTAAGTGAACATAAACAGTTGGTAAATAAGTCACATGTGAATCAGTATCTGCTTCTAGTGATCTGTGATCGGCCCAAAAAATCCTGATCGGAGCACCCTGTAGTTTAGTTACCGTAATCAAAAAGTTAATGAAACATTATTTAAAGGAATAGTGCACTAAAATTGAAATGTCGGTTTTATTTGACCATACATTCTTAAAAATAACAATTATTTATTTGTGTCAATGGTTCCATGAAGAACCTTTAACCATCTTAGAACAGTTTTTATCCAACAGCAATAACCACCCTTAATGCCATAAAAAAAAAAACATTCATAAATATTATATAGTCAAATTGTGCAATAACTATGACACAATGGATGGTAGTGTGTGTGTATCTCCAATAAGATGTGGAGGTTTTTATTATTATTATTATTTTTTTATTTTTATTATTATTGATTTTATTGATGCACCAACTGGTTGGTACTTGTAATTTCGTTGTACAGGTTACAATGACAATAAAGGGATTACGATTACGATTAAAATCCATTGAATCTTTCCATTCCACGGAAGGTTCTTTTATAGTGCAAAAAGATTTATTAAAATGTTTTTCACACTAACACACACACACAAAATTAGGGATGCATGATGTATCCGCCACCATATCGGTATCGGCCGATATATATTAATTTTTAATTTTGTGGTTATCGGCCCGATAAAAAAAGTTTGCCCGATATATTAAAGCCGATAAATAAAAGCCGATAAATAATGGATTATTTCCTTCATTTGAGACACTTCAGGTGCTCACTGGTGGTCGCCATAATGGTTTTAAATTGCTTGAAATTTGATTTAAATCACTACAAAAAGGAAAATACATTTAAGTGCAACATGTCCACTGCAAGTGTCATAAAGGCTACATACTATACATTATAATTGTGCTTGGGACATGGCTTTAAATGGTGAGACTTGTTTTTGTAATTATAAAATTAAAAAAAATTCAGATTTACATTTATCGGCCAATATATCGGTTATCGGCTTTCAAATATAAAGAGTTATTGGTATCGATCAAAATTATCAGTGCATTCACTCAAAGGTTCTTTGGAGAACAAAAAAATGGTTCTTCTATGGCATTGTTGTAAAAAAAAAACGGCAGACACGTTGTGTGGGCTACTTTTATGATGCCTTTTTTATTTTCGGAGCTATTCCGATGTGGTCACTATTAACCATCACTGCCTTAATTTCTTCTTTCGTGTTCCATGAATGCAGGTTTTGAAATGACATTGAGGTCAATAATAATAATGACACAAATAATGTGTAAATAATAAAACACAATTGTATTCGTTGAAGTGTTCCTTTAAGACAATCATGACCAGTAAATGAGTTAGTTATTGATTTTTAGAGATGCACCGATTGATCGGCTGGTGACCGGAATCGGACGATTTTCACGTGATCGGCGACCGGTCTGACATAATCCGATTTTATGCCGGTCAAATGCACTCGGGCGCCGCATGATTAACAACGCGCAACATCAGCATCACACGGGCACACGGAACGCACACATGTAGGAAACCTCATGAATTACGGCCGTTTCACACCGCAAAGTGCAGCGCGTTGTTTTTTTTTGTTCGGCGTGCATGTTAACCCTCTGGGGACCAGAAACGCGCCGGCGCGTTTTGCTCGTTTTTTTTCACATAGCAGAAAAATAGACTTAAAGTACTACCATCATTTCTGTTCATATAGAGTTAAGAAATATGAGAAAATAATCTGTTAAATGTCTACTTTTTTATGTGCCCACATACAATCGAAATAAAATATTGTGCTTTTGTAAAATAAAGAATATAAACAGGGTGTGCGTTCTGCCTCGCAGTCACCGTGAACTTTTTTCCTGGAGCACGTCTCTAATCTTCAACAAAACTCAGCAAATACTATTCACCCAGACATGAGCAATATATCTTTTAAATCATTTGAGTTTGTACTTTTAAATGATCCGATTCAAAACTAAAATTATTATTCTCCGTTTATGTCATCTATATAAAAAGAGAGACGTGTCAGCCCGTCTCATTATTGTTCTCTCAGCTGATTATCTCCGGTAATGTGACACGCCCACGGAGAGCACGCGCTATTCAAACGCAAATATGTGAAGCAACACATTGAGACGCGTTAACGCCCATAAACTCTGAAAACACACTATATTTTTTTGTCAGATTAATCTACTGTCGTCTTGCGCGGCTATGAGGAACAATCCTGGGACATTTACCTACCTCAGAACAAGTGCTGGTTTATTTTCACCACGAGGAGGAGCAACAGATTCAGCTGAGAAGTGTGTAAGTGTTTTATGCTTGTGCTTTGTTCTAATCGCGATATAGAATAACGTTAGTGTCTGTAAACGGAAAAATAGCATACTGTTAAATGTGAATCATGTTTGTGTGTGTGTGTGTGTGTGTGTGTGTGTGTGTGAATGAATGAATGAATGAACGCACAGATACGCACTGTTACAGACTAAATAACAGACAACATTTCGTTGACTCGTTTTGGATAAAGTTTTTACTCTAAAATAGACATCAAATAAGCTTTTTTAGGAGTTTCTACTCATATGTTAAATATATAGTATGTTTTGTCAATAAACTAATCAACTAAGATGTTATAGTGTTTGTTCAAGCTATATCAAAATAATGAATCCTCAACTTTGAAATATGTATGATCAAACTAAGACATTTATGGAGAAAGACAATTTTCTTTTCAAGATGTTTCCAACTCTAACTTTGAACTTTGAACTGAAATAAAACCATGTCTATATGGTGAAGGGTGTGTGATAGAAGTGTCCAGACGTATGCACCCTGTATTTTCCTTATATAAATCCAAACAATCTAAAAGCCATTCTTTTTTAAATCTCCTCATTCTTTGTGCAAGGCTCCTGTAATGATATGGCCTGATAGCACCTAATAGGGCCATTATGGGGAGGGTCTTTGTCTTTCTCAGGTGTGGAATGCCACACATATTAATGAGAGATCAAGCCTCCTGCATAAAGCTTTCTCAAACAAAACACGTCATTAAAAATGTAAAAGACTTTATTGACTTATCTGAATGAGTAGTCAGGATGATTCTCACATTGTTTTGGAGCAAATATTCTAGGCTATTTGATACAATTTTCAAAAGTCTTGTGAAGAAATAATCAATATGTGTTTTGTGGTCTTATTTCAGCAACTTTCATTTTTATTTTTTTCAATAACCACGCATAAACATTATTCTATTAAAAATACAAACATGTACATACATGTTGCTCAGATCTCATGGTAGCCAAGTTTGTGCTATATAGAGTGAATTTACACCTTTGCCATTAACATGTTTATAAATAACTGAAAAAAGCACAAATGTCAGTGCATATCAAAACATCCCAAGGGCCCCAAAAACACTCTGGTCCCCAGAGGGTTAATCAATGAGTGCATTCACACCGGGAGCCGGAGCAGCGCGTGAGCGTCGAGCAGGAGCGTCGCGTGAGCAACAGTGAAGCGCGGGTTTCGGCGCCGAGTCTATTTTTGCTGCGCTCAATTTAAGTGAAAGCACACTTTTGATGGACAAAATAAATATGATTTCATCCAAAAAGTGCCCAAAATGCACAGAATTTGCATGTCTGGTGTGTTTTAACAAGAACTGAAGTAGGCTAGGCTATGTCAGAAAGAAAATGAAGACTCAAAAATATTTATAGAAAATTTACCCATTTAAACTTTGTTTTTATTATTTCCCAATCGTTTCCCTGCACATGCTCCACTTGTCCTGTTTAGCTTGGCTGGACATGTGTCAGATGAGAGAAGAACTGTTTGAGAAATATAACTTGCCATTGATATACAACAAGTGATTGCAATAGGCCTGTGTGTGTGTGTGTGTGTGAGAGAGAGAGAAATATCTTTATACTGCAAGGCTATATTTATTGATTTTTTATTTGTTATTTATATATTATTTTATTGCCATTACCTGTTTTCATACAGAAGTTTAGTTTGCTAAATATATCATTTTTTTTTTGTTGAATATTGAATGTGAAAAGGAAATGGTTCTTCCATAACACTGCACTTTAGATGTGTGTGAATTTCCCACATAGGAGTCATTTATATAGTTCTATTTTATAGCGATTATCTGTTCAAAAAATGTTCTATGCAAAATGTTCTATTAAAGAGAAGATAGAAAATAAATATTTGTGTGTGCTGTGAAGTGGTTTGAAAAAATAAAATCGGAATCGGCTAAAATCGGTATCGGCAGGTCAAACTCAAGGAAAAATCGGGATCGGCCTAGAAAATTGTAATCGGTGCATCTCTATGATTTTTATTTTTGACATAATTTACCTGTTTATCAGGCAATGCTAAAGTGGATTGTTTTAATGGTTTAGAGATTTATGAAGGATAAATCAACATCTAAAACATCTGGATTGCATTTGAATTTCTGAACTAAATTAAAGAATTCCTGGTTAATCAGTTATGTTGCCATACAAGGTTTCTATGTCATTTTTATTGAAATATTTTCAATTGAATTTGATTCTATCAAAATTATTCCAAATCATGTCCAAGTAT
The DNA here is from genome assembly GCA_030578255.1 of Tiaroga cobitis. Lineage (NCBI taxonomy): Eukaryota > Metazoa > Chordata > Actinopteri > Cypriniformes > Leuciscidae > Tiaroga > Tiaroga cobitis. The sequence continues at coordinate 50,385,956 of CM060599.1, forward strand.
TAACGTTTCACATTTCTCCCTTCTTTTTACCGCCGTTGCCCCATGCATTCACCGTCCTTGGGCCGCATTCTTCCATTCTCAATGTTTTTTTTAACTAAATGAAATTAACAACGTTTGGGGGAGTTATGTTGTGAAGTGGGAAACTCATCCAGCACTTACACATGTTTCATAGTACTAAAAAAGAAAAACATTTCTAAAGCCATTTAATATATTTATAAGTTACAAAAAAACGGCTTTGTGGTGGGCAAGGGCATGCCGCTCTTCTCAAGACTGTTGATCTGACCTGTACCATTCACCAAAACTTTTTTTTACAAGTTTCCACTTCGGTAAGAATTGTAACTAGATTTGCCTTTTCTGTTTTACCATCTTTTATTTATTTAATTTATTTTTATTGAACTTTTTATTTTCAATTGATCTGATAGTGTTTAAGATGACCTCTATCAAGGCCAGACATTTGTTTGCCGTCTCTGCAAGTGTCTATTATGTCGCTCATATAGTTAACATCGCCACGGCCAAATCAATGATGTTGGATATCATGGTCTTGGAACAGTAACTGCACATGTATTTTATTAAAGCTATCAACAACAAAAATGCTATAAATTATCAGCCTTTTGATTTAAGTAATTTATCATTTGATTAATGTAATAAAAAAAAAAGCTGTTTTTTTAGTAAATTTTTTAGTTTGTTTAATATAATCAATCCATGTTTTTCACTATTGCCACTTGCCAGACACATCTTGAATCATCCTTTTTTCTTTTTCTTTCTCTTGTCTATTCCTGCTACAGATAGAGCAGTGTTTTAATAACATTATCGTGGCAGTGTATAAAAGATGATATATTTATAAAACGCATATGATGTTCTGTGATATCTGGCGTTTTAGATGTAAAAATAACCTCCCCCAAGGGTTTATCCGTGTCTTCATTTAACGACCTTTAAAAAGCGATTTTTGGATTACGTAGGAAAGTCTTTGTCCTAAACATCTGATGGACCACCCTTCACGAAACGAGTCTCTTGAAAATTATTATTGCAAGCAATATAAGATAATGGGTGGTCATTACTCTAGCTGCCGTCACGTCTGTGTATATTGTCTGCTCTTGAAATATGATGCATCCACTGTACTTACAAACCACTTAATATCAGAAAGCGTAGCATGTGTAATGATTTATCTTTCAGCCGATGTAATGTGCATCATGTCTGGGTTATGGGCTAAATAATTAGCTCACTGTAGTTAGACTGATGGATGAGACCGAAGCAAATGAGACGGTTCTGTTGCCCTTAATGTCGCCGTAAGAACAGGCAGCCGAGCTGAAAATGGCTATATCGTGTAGAGCTGTGGCCAATAGAAGTTGACGCTTTTTACGTTTGTCGGGAATGTGATTTTTGTCTTTCTTTCTGTAGTTATACGGATTTCCATATTTTGCGACCTGAAAAGTATAGGGTACAATTGCAAAATAAACTGGAAAATTTCATGTTAGGACACACCGATGATGGCTTAGGCCGAAACGCGTCTGTGTGGACATGGTAATAATAAAAAAGATAAGAGATATAACTAGAGAGTGCGGTTTTTCATCCTTATTTGATAACTTCTTTATAACTCGCACCCGTAAACGTTTTTGGAGTTGAGCGCGCCTGTTCTCAGCACAGATTCAAAGCACCAAATGCGAGTAAAAATCGGCATTGAAACGGCGTTATTCGCCTGGTGATTTTTTTTTTATGAATTTTGACAATGCATGGTTGTGAGAATGTAATATGGCTTCATGTGATCATCAAATCACAATGGTTTTGATGTAATTACATAAATGTTTCGTCTGACGCGCTGCATGTTTCAGAGTAAAGCCCAGCACTGTTCATTTTCAGTTTCGATTCACAGTTGCTTCTCTGTAAATGCTGTGTCACTTTGAGTCGCTTATAATTTGCATTTGAGAACGCAACATACGCCAATCATCTTTCCAGATTTGTAATAAGATTTGTTTATAAATCTGTGGCGGGTGTCAGGAGTTGCTACTTTTTTTTGGTCTTTAGCTGATCACATGCATGTTTGTGAATGTGAAATGCAATTCTGTATGGATAAAATCAAGTTTTTTTCTTAGCTTTTATCGGATTTCATTTAAAAATATATATATTTTATTTATTTGATAATTGATTTTATTTTTTATTTGAGATTTTTTTATTTTAGATATTTTTTAGCTGTATGTTCTATTTCTGTATTGTTTATTTTTTATTTTAGATTTTATTGTTTTTTTTTTAATAAAAAATCTGTATATTTTATTGGATTTCATTTAAAATATATATATTTTATTTATTTGATAATTGATTTTATTTTTTATTTTAGATATTTTTTATTTTATGTTCTATTTCTGTATTTATTTGTTTTATATTTGTATATTTTATTTTTTTTATTTTTTAAATGTGTGTATTTTATCGGATTTCATTAAAAAAAAAAATATTTTATTTATTTGATAATTGATTTGATTTTTATTTGAGATTTTTATTTTAGATACTTTTTATTTGTATGCTCTATATCTGTATTTATTTATATTTGTATATTTTATTGTTTTTTTTTATAAAAAATCTGTGTATTTTATTGGATTTCATTTAAAAAATATATATTTTATTTATTTGATAATTGATTATTTTTATTTTAGATATTTTTTATTTTTATGTTTTATTTCTGTATTTCTTTTATATTTGAATATTTTATTGTTTTTTTAATAAAAAAATCTTTGTATTTTATCGGAATTCATTAAAAAATATATATATTTTATTTATTTGATAATTGATTATTTTTTTTTTTGATATTTTTTATTTTTATGTTCTATTTCTGTATTTATTTTATATTTGTATATTTTATTGTTGTTTTTTTATAATAAAAAATGTGTGTATTTTATCGGATTTCAATTTAAAAATATATATTTTATTTATTTGATAATTGATTTTATTTTTTATTTCAGAAGCACGGTTTTCCCTGTAAATTTAAACACTTTTTTTTTTTTGGATGATTTTTGAGAATACATTGCAGTGTTTTGAAGATTTGCATATGTAGCATTCAACCGTAGCTTTAGTCGCAGTCTGGAGCCCTTGAAAGATAAAATGATTGATTTGACTTTATCTTTGTGGATTCATTTACTAATTCTCACCTATATAGTAGAAATTCCCCGCATCATGAACGTGGAGCTTGCAGGATTTGATTGAAACCGTGCACGACACCTGCGCTGAAACTCAGGCCGCGCGTGTGGTTTCACAGAGCGTGCGAGAGAAGAGACTGTATCAGTTGAACAGCCAGACGCTTTGAGAGGCATAATCGGTGTTTACCAGATTGAAATGATTACAGCTCTGTCACAGTCCACGCCGGCTGCGCTTCGTCTTCCCTCTGAATTGAATCGTGAATATTACGCTGATTTACAAAGAGTGGCCTTGTCTCTAGAAATTGACTGCTTGACTGACAGGCCCGACCACATTAAAGATAAGTACACAGTGTGCATTTCTCGGCAGCTCTGGCAGGTATGCTTATATTTGGGCCTTTGGTTTCCCAGCAGTCATCTTGTTTGTCTGTATGGGAAACAAGCGTCGGGCTGTGTTTGGTGTGTGTGTGAAGGGCTGTTGTAAGTGCTTTGGCAGTCCACACTGAAAGCCTTCGAGAGCATCAGGCTACAGACGGAAAGTAAAGCTGCTTCATGCTAACGGTGACATTGATACAATAGCAGATGGTACATTAGACAGAAATTATCACATTATCCGCCTCCAGTTTCTTCAGTACAGCTTCGCTTCGCTGCCGCGCATATGCAAGACTCGCAAACATATTGACGGATTGACCACTTCAGGTTGTTGGTGTGTTAGTGTGGTCAACCGCACCAACTGTTCTTTTGTGAAAGACTCTCTTTGACAAGGTTACGGAAAGGCAGAGTTGTGTCGTAAATGTGATATTTGGCCATTTTTAGGTTATCGCATCGTTCAATAATTGTTCATTTGGCAGATTAGCACAAGTGTTGCCTAAACATTTTTAGAAACACAATAAGGTTTCATTTATTTGCATTAGTTAATGTATTAAAAACTAACAATGAGCGAAACATTTGTTACTAATCTTTGTCAATGTTAGTTAATAAAAATACAGCTGTTGATTGTTCATGTTAGTTCTCAATGCATTAACTAATATTAACAAATACAACTTTTGTTTTAATAATGTATTAGTAAATGTTGAAATTAACATAGAATAAGATTGATAAATGCTGAAGATGTATTGTTTATCATTAGTTCACATTTCTGTAGCCAGAATTTCTAAATCTTATTTGCCATCATTTAAAATGTTTTTTGTGTGTGAGTGCATGTAAATATGTGTGTGATGCAATATATTATTTATGTATAAATTGTTTCATTATTCATAATTTTATACCCCACACATTAATGCATTCCCCAATAGTCATGTCCACTTTAAGTGTTAAACAATTTCTGAATTAAAGTAATATTATTTTTAATCTCATTTTTCATCATTTAAATTGAATTTGTGTATACATTTATATTATATATAGTATATATTATATTTTAAGAAATAATAATTATTGTAATAAAACATATATGTATACTCTAAACCTACCCATCACAGAAAACTTTCTGCATTTTCACTTTTTAAACACACACACACACACACACACACACACACACACACACACACACACACACACACACACAAAGGCAAGTGACTTGTCTGTTAAAATAAATGTAAATATGTATATATAAATATATATATAATTACTATTTTTAATGTTTTTGCAAAAGGTCTCTAATGCTCATCAAGCCTGCATTTATTTGATAAAAAAAATACGGGGAAAAAACAGTAATATTGTTAAATATTATTACAATTTAAAATAGTGGTTTTCTTTTTTAATATACTTTAAAATATAATTTATTTCTGAATTTGCAGCATCATTACTCCAGTCTTCAGTGTCACATGATCCTTCAGAAATCACTCTAATATGATGATTTGATACTTTTTTTTTTGTTTATAAGTAAGGAAATGATATATCACATGCACATATTAATATATTTATTAGCCATGTCCGCTTTTGTTTTGCCTTAACAGTTTTTTTCTTTAATTCAATTTAGTGTTTCAGTTGTTTGAGCGTTGGCAACACTCATTCAAACCAATTCATTTGGACTTCAACATGTTTAGGAGGTGCAACTGTGTGGATATTGTAATAAAGAATTGTATTTATATTATATATGGTATAACCAAAAATGTATGTCATGTGATAAGACAACCAGACAACAGTTATTTTCTTTATGTAAAGTTTGTTTTAATTTTTTCAATTACTCAAGAAAAAAAAATTACCTTGAAAAATATTTTTGAAAATAATTGTGATGTGTATTGAAGGTCTAAGGAAAATATTTGTATTACTTTTTACTTGACTGATATGCCACTAGACATTTTTAGAGTTGTCAAGTCAAATATTTTCAGTGAGAATTGTATAAATGCTTTTTAAATATGCTTGGAATTGACATGAATACAAAGACTAGATTTTCAAGAACGTGTCAGGTGTGCTTGTAGCAATCTAGATTTTTTCTTGCGATTCCTCGTCTTCATCTTCATCTCATGGGTTTGTCATCGACCCAGTTATTTCCCTGTCATGTTTCTGCTCTTCCTCCCACAATTAACCGAACCACTAAACGATGGACTTCAGTCTCTGACATGTATTTAAGAGTAATTAATTGATTAATTGTGTTTAGACGGCTTGATTAAATGATAGCGCGCAGAAGGCCGTGTGACTGCAGGTGTGTTACTTCACTTGATGTTGTTGGTCATTAACTAATTAGAAAAGAGTGTGTGTGTAAAGTAGGACTGGATGATCTATCTGTGTGTCTTTCTATCTGTCTGTCTATCTATACACTGTAGTTCTGTCTATCTATCTGTCTGTCTGTCTATCGTTCTATCTATTGTCCCATCTATCTATGTCTATTGGTCTATCTATCTATCTATCTATCTGTCTATCGTTCTATCTATCTATCTATCTATCTATCGTTCTATCTATCTATCTATCTATCTATCTATCTATCGTTCTATCTATCTATCTATCTGTCTATCGTTCTATCTATCTATCTATCTGTCTATCGTTCTATCTATCTATCTATCTATCTGTCTATCGTTCTATCTATCTATCTATCTATCTATCGTTCTATCTATCTATGTCTATTGTTCTATCTATCTATCTATCTATCTGTCTATCATTCTATCTATCTATGTCTATTGTTCTATCTATCTATCTGTCTATCTATCTATCTATCTATCTATCGTTCTATCTATCTGTCTATTGTTCTATCTATCTATCTATCTATCTATCTGTCTATCATTCTATCTATCTATGTCTATTGTTCTATCTATCTATCTATCTATCTGTCTATCGTTCTATTGATCTATCTATGTCTATTGGTCTATCTATCTATCTGTCTTATCTGTCTATCTATCTGTCTATCGTTCTATCTATCTGTCTATCGTTCTATCTATCTATTGTCCCATCTATCTCTTGCTCCTATCTATCTATCTGTCGTTCTACACTGTAAAAAATAAAATGCCATTTTTACGGTAAAATACCGGCAGCTGTGGTTGCCAGAACTTTACCGTCAAAAATATGGTACAGACATTATTGGTTTCACAGACTTAGCTTAAAATTTACAGTAATAAACCATATTTCATTATCTGATATAAATTTAATTTACCTACCTATTTATGTATTAATATCTGTTTTGTTACATTGTAATACACTGACAACCAACAATCATCTCAGCAGTGATGAAAATCACATGATAAATCAAAGCTCATCACAAGCAGGTCTTCCACGAGAAGGTTAATATTAATATATAGAAGCTGCACGGTGTCATTCACACAAACACTAAACAGCATCATGGTAACACATGAAATTTTAAAAATGCAATAAACATTAATTTAACAACATTACATGTAACATAAAACACTAATGTACATAACTGATAAGAAAAGAACTAAGCAAACTAGGAAGAAACATAGTTATTTCAACAAAAATACATGTGAAAAAAAAATGTGAAGTGTTACGCAGGGAATGTCGTGGGATTCGTGGGAATGTCAATTTACGTTTTTTCACTGTAAATTATACAAGGAATTGTTCTTTTTCACTTTCAAAAACTGTAAATTTAACGGTATTTTACAGTAAAATTACATTAAATGTACCGTTAGATCTATCACAGTTATTTACTGTATAAGGAAACTTTCTGTTAACCAATTAACAGTTTTTCACTGTAAAAAATGATCGTGATTTTAACGGTAAAAGACTGTAAAAATGCTACAGTGTATCTATCTATTGTCCCATCTATCTCTTGCTCTATCTCTCTATCTATCTATCTATCTATCTATCTATCTATCTATCTATCTATCTCTCTGTCTATCTATCTATCTATCTATCTATCTATCTATCTATCTATCTATCTATCTATCTATCTATCTATCTCTTGCTCTATCTGTCTTATCTGTCTATCTATCTATCTGTCTATCGTTCTATTGTTCTATCTGTCTATCTATCTATCTATCATTCTATCTATCTATCTGTCTATCGATCTGTCTATCGTTCTATCGATCTATCGATCTATCTATCTATCTATCTATCTATCTATCTATCTATCTATCTATCTATCTATCTATCTATCTATCTATCTATCTATCTATCTATCTATCTATCTCTTGCTCTATCTGTCTTATCTGTCTATCTATCTATCTGTCTATCGTTCTATTGTTCTATCTGTCTATCTATCTATCTATCTATCTATCTATCATTCTATCTATCTGTCTATCGATCTGTCTATCGTTCTATCGATCTATCTGTCTGTCTGTCTATCGTTCTATCTATCGTCCCATCTAGATATAGTTCCGTCTGTCGTTCTATCTATCGTTCAGTCTATTGTTTTATCTATCTGTCTATCTGTCTGTCTGTCTATCGGTCTGTCTATCTGTCTGTCTGTCTGTCTGTCTCTTTCTGTCGTTCCGCCTGTCTATACATCCACTTATCTATCCGTCTATCGTTCTATCTATCGGTCTATCTGTCTGTCTATCTGTCTACCGGTCTGTCTATGTCTGTCTGTCTCTTTCTGTCGTTCCGCCTGTCTATACATCCACCTATCTATCCGTGTATCGTTCTATCTATCTATTGTCTCATCTATAGCTCTGTCTGTCTATCTATCTATGTTTCTAACTTATCGTTCTATCTTTCGTTCTATCTATGGGAAGTTTGATTAATAAAAATGTAACACAATTTTTACTACTTTGCCTTATTTTGTTTAGGCTGCTTAAACTTCACAAATATAATGAAAACTCATTATATCGTCCAGCCAAATTGGACAAATAAAAAAAATGAAAACCGAGATGAGAGAAAAAAGGTCCATCAACGTCGTCCTCCATCATGGCACACGTGCGGTCAGGAAGACTGTACGCTCCACAGCAGTTACAGGCCCTCGACTACATGTCTTGAGTAAATTAGGGGCTAAACGACGACCTCTAGTCTCCGCCAGCATTTGAACGAGGACGACATGGATTTTCAAATTACCTTTTAAGTTGATATGTAAGATAAATTGCCATAATAATTTCTAGTAGCGATTGAATTAGTAGCACATCCCAGGCTCGCACTAAAAGAGGAGAAAGAGAAAAGGCGAGCGTGCGAGAGAGAGAGAGATCTGTGGAGCGTTGAAACAAAAACACAAGCTTGTTTTTATTTATAAATGTAATTAATGTGTGTCCACACTATTTGCACGCTTGTCATATGGAGTCCTCCGTTTGAGGCACATGAAAGCAAGAGGCTCTCATAATTGTGTTTACATCCGCAGATAAAAATCCCTGGGCTGTAATGATCAGTAATTATAAATATTTTCCCGGGTTTTACAGGCCGCAGCCGCATCCATTGTGAGCCAGTGAAAGCAGGTTGCATGGCTTAATTATGACATTGCACAAGACTAAATGTAGCAGTCTGTGCGCAGCAGGCTAAACACTTCCACTGGCATAATCACACTCCGAGCTGACTTTAAAGAGCTCATTACTGTTAGCTTTCTAAAGAGCGCTTTATTAAACACAGTTACCTAATAAGCATCTTTGGTGGTGCAAATTGCCCAAAATGGTAATGAGTCTGATTAGGCCACGTTTCAATTATGACAGCTTCCTCCCAGGGCAACCGCATCATCCATCTATCCATCCACCCACCCGCGCAAAACACCAGACGAGAACCAGCTAAAACAGGCCTTTTATGCGACGGAATTCTGCTAGAAATGATTGCATGGATATACTACGGATTTGCACGAGTACATGAGTTAAACTTTCAAATTAAAATGAAAAGAAAGTCTAAAATCTCATTTGAAATAACACAAACTATACTGGTTTATCAATGATACTAAACTAGCTCTTCTTGGTACTATAGTGACTTGATAGTGGCATTTATTAAAATTGGGATTGGCATTTTGAGTGGTACATTTTGGGACAACAACGATAGATAGCTCACAACTGATGGAATCGAGCAGTACGCAGATTTGAGACCCATTATAACAATTTTTTTTTTTACTTCACAGCATCTTAACTCTGCATATGGTTTGAGACGCTGAAAAAAAAAACGAGAAGACCATGAAATCTGATGCAAATGTATAACAAAAAGCACACTGCAAAAATATCTGGTCTCTAGCTGATGCATTGCATCTCAATCATTTTGTATTTTAATTAATTCTCTGCATTTTTGTCTTGTTTTCTACTAGAAACACCTACTTTAAATATCCTTAAAACAATATACATTTACTTTTAAAACCTCATGTCTTACAAAATTGTCTCTTGTGCAATCACATCTTTATTGTTTCAAATATATAAATAAAGGTGACTTGACTTGTAAATCTATTTACTAATGTTGTAAGAAAAATAAAAGTATTCAAAAGCATATGTTTATTAAAATAGTAGCCTTTGCGATTTAGTACATTCAACTTGTTTAAGGGAAGTTTAGGTCATTTTACTGGAGAGCAAGATGAAAACCGAATTAAAAGGACAAAAGGAACAATGCAATGGCCGAAGTTCTCTTTTCTGGTGAAAATGTGCACAAATGAACTGAAATATAGACAGAAGTCCATCCGGTTACTCATCTGATTTATCTATTGAGTATTTGAGCAGTCAAAATGACCGAACTGCACATCCCTAGATGATACACACACACACACATCAGGACACACACCTCTCCGCCACCTCATAGCTTCCTTTCAGCAGCACAGTAATGAATTGAGAATGGTGCGAGCGGCTGTCCAATTTACGCACTGGGAAATTGGACAGACAGAGCGCAAGCTCGCCGCTGTTTGCTTAAAATCGTCCGAGGCTAGCCAGATTAATAGATCCGAAAAAGGTCAGCTTCTCTGTCTCATTGGCCATGATCACAGTGTCTGAAATTACACACTGCAGTGTATCGCCGCACACTCACTCACTCACTCTCTCGCTCGCTCGCCCGCTCCCCCCTCCATCCCAACTCGCTGTGTTGATCACTCTGAGAACTAACAGAGCCATTAGACGAGCACAAATGATCAGTAATTACTGTCAGGTTTCAGCTTGTAATAGGTGAGGAACTATGCCGTATCTTTAATCATTCAGATGAGTCTGTGCTTGGATGTACGGAAGACAAAGTTGACCATTATCTTTTTGAAATGTATAGCTTGTTTTTGCCGTTGTGTTTGTGTGATGGTGGAGTTTGTACAAAGCATGTGTTCGTAAATCACTGGTTTCTGCTTCAGGACCCAGTATGTTGAAGTGTTTATCGTATAAAACAAAACAAAAAAAATCCTTCAAATCAAATGCTGATATGTTTTGATATTACCACCATGAACTTCATAGGCCTAACAATAATTCAAAATCACATAGGCTGAATGGAATAAAAGTCGATTGTGGCTTCTAAATGTTTCAAATTTAATGTTTCAGCCTATAAACGGCCAATAATTAATTACTCTCAGCATATTGTCATCAACACGAACCTTATTAATCCCAGTTGCAAGTGAAACCATATTTAATGTATTTTGAGTCGTATTTTCTTTCACTTTGTGGGGTTTTGTTCATGATTTTGAAGATGAGAGCATGTCTCGCAACCTGTCTTGGTATCTATTTTGATGAGTTTCTATCAAATGCCAGATAAATGTCTTCAAAAGTCGAGTTTGATGTTGTCTTTTGGCGTCATACTTTTAAACATTTGACTTATTACACTTCCCTAACTGCATTTTGCATTTTATTATATGCATTTAAAATGGCTTTTCCCTGCTGTCTGTGACCCTCAGAAAAGACCTGTGACCCAAACACCCACTGACACCACATCATGTGCAAAGTTCTTTTGGAAAGTAGCACATTATTATCAGAGAGTCAATGCACCTTCAGAATATCCCGTCTAATGAAGTCCAGCTCGCGATCAATCAGTCTTGCCTGCTTTTGTTTGGCATCTCACCCAAATGAGTGACAATGGTCAGCGTAATCTAAGATTTTCCAGGCGTAAAGTAGACCGGCAGACAGTGGTAAATTAAACAAAAGGGGGTTTTGTGAGAAGTCAATCAGTGAAAATTGAGCTTTGGGGCCTTAGGCTGTCTCCAAACATCCCTGTAATACAAATACAAGTAATTATATGACAATTCAGATTACACAGAGAATTACTGCTTCATAGAACTGACATTTGCTCTGTTCCTAAACCTAGTGAGCTTGCCTTGGTGTCTACAGCCTACATAGAGCCGCTTGCATAAACTGCATAAGCTTAGACTAGTCTTACAAGTTAGTCATCTTCTTTTTTCTTTAAAACGTTTTTAAGTCAGTTACATAACGTAGATCGGCCTAATTTAATACCCAAGACTGATTACCCCTAACTTATATATTGCAAATTATGATTTTTTTTATGTTTTTAAAAGAAGTCTCCTCTGCTCACCATACTGCATTTATTTGATTAAAAATACAAAAAACAGTTATTATTACACAATAAATAAAATGAATCAATACTTTTATTCAGCAAGAATGCATTAAAATGATCAAAAGTTACAGTAAAGACATTTATAATGTTGCAAAAGATTCTATTTCAAATAAATGAAATATAACTTTCTATTCATCAAAGAATCCTGTAACAAAAATGTTACACAACTGTTTTCAACATTGATAATAATAATGAGTGTTTTTTTTTTGAGCATCAAATCAGCATATTATAAGTGATTTCTGAAGGATCATGTGACACTGAAGACTGGAGTAATGATGCTGAAAACTCAGCTTTGATCACAGGAATAAATTACATTTTAAAATATATTCAAATAGAAAACAGTTATTTTAAATTGTCATAATATTTAACAATATTAGTTTTTTTGTATTTTAAATCAAATAAATGCAGCCTTGGTGAGCTTAAGAGACTTCTTTTAAAAACATAAAAATCTTTTGACCGGCAATGTGTGTACATATAATGTGTGTGTGTGTGTATATATACATATACACATACATGCATGCATGCATACATGCATACACCACATATATGAATTATTATTTAGGACCTTAGGAACTATGACATAAGATCATAAGAAATTATGGTATGGCCACAGGAACCTCATTGTTGATCATAGTGCTAGTCGACATGTTAGCAAGCTTACCATGACAGATTAGAGAGATTTTTATAACTCTAGTAGCGATAGGGATGTGATTTTTGTGTTATTTATGTTTCTGTCACAGTGCTGAACTGAAATTTGAGCGTTGATTTAGTGGAGTATAAACCCAGGATTCCTTTTCTTCTCTCTGCCGGTTTCCTCCTCCATAGTTCACTTGTACGCTCAATTATTTTCCTCAAATCTTTCTCAAGTGGTGCCATCATACAAAGCTCCCAATTTATGTTTAAACAAGCTATAGGGACGACAGGGCTGCGACTGACTGAAGGGTCAAAGTAAGCATACTGAATAAAAATAGAAAAGAAGCAATTTACAAATACTGGCACTGGCACATACATGAGGTGAGTACTGCAATTCAAAGTGTCCAGAGCAACTCGCGCTATTCATCTGTAAAATAAATCCCTGTCTCATTTCCAACTGCTTTAATCTTGTTGAGAAAGGTTTTATTTTTGTAATGGCTCGGTAATAGTGACGGGAAGTGAATTTGTTCTTTTGTTCGAGAGTAGTGCATTTCATAAAACCCATCAAACAGTGAGACGAGAGCATTGTTTGAAATCTCTCTGTGTGCACAGCCGAGGATTTCAACCTCTTGAAATGTCTTACTTTGTTGTAGAGCAAGTTAACACCCACATTCCTCACAAAGACCTGCCTGTGAGAGAGGAGCGATATATATAAATATATATATATATTCGAAAGTGGAACATGAAAGAAGAGTAATAAATGTATTAACAAGTGGATGTACAGAGGCAAGGAGAAAGCTGAACCTCTGTATTCCCAAGGTAATATTTCCTGGCGCTACAGCCACAGTAAAAAAAAATAAATAATGAAAAGCCTATCCTCAGATGATTGCAAATATGCATTCGGTGTTTAGTGTGTTATTAATGGAGCTAAATCAATATGTACCAGCAGATGTTTGTATGGAAAAATAAAACGTAAGGCTGATATTAAAATTCTTATCACATGTATATTTTTTATGGACGCAGTCAAAGACATATATTTAATATGTGAATAAGGACTTTAGACACCTTCACTTATGAACGCTTAATGTTTTCAGTTATTCTGACATTTGTCCTATACATTAGCAATTGCAAACACACTTTTTTTATTGACTTTGATGCAAAGCAACAGAAAGGCAGCAAATCGCAGTGTGTGAAACGTAATTTGCCTGCAAAGTGAGGATCTGTTGAAAAAATTACTTTTGATTTGGATGTCAGATGTCACTTGCAACGGCATAATTGCTCCAAATAGTTTTATTTTTTACATTTGCATGCAGCAATTTTGCACTTATGCTTAGAGACCTGCTTTTGAAAATTGATTAAGGGAGTCTAGATAAAAAGTCAGTGTCGTACAGTGGACTGTGATAATTAAATGTATTTATTGCAAGCAAGTCTTAAACATAGGTGTTACGTTGCTGGTCAGTTGATAATCGTGCTAGAACTGACATCTGTCTAGGTCTGCAGCACTGGTTTTATCCCTGGGCTTTATTAATGGGCTTGCTGGCATGTCTGCCATGTTCTTGCCAGCTTTCTTTGTCTTCAGCCTTTCTTAGTCATTAACTCGCGGGCCTGACAGCCTCGCCAGGCAAAGCAGCGATCCCTTTGACTAAAACCTTGTAAATTAACACAATTAGCTCAGCATCATCCTGCTAATTAGCTCTCTGTGTGTGTGTGTCTGTGTGTGTCTGTGTGGTGTCTGGCCAGGCTGCTGGGGGATTCAGGCGAGGGAAAACCACATGCCCATCTTCTGTTGTGGAAAAAGTACTCTGATATACACACAATACACTGATGGGGGTATCAGAGGGGATTTATTTATAGAGACAGTGAGTAGACATCATACAGTAGATGCCTCAAATACAACTAGGGCAGGGTGATATACTGAATATTAAGTTATATTTGGGATGATTTTGTTGGCAACACAAAATTAAGCGATATTGAGAATAGTGCAGTGATTTTAGTACACTTTTATTTTGTGTGTAAGACTATGTAATTAGACTAGTTTCATAATCCTTTATTGCCTCGTTCAGAAGAATTTAACTTCAGTAGTGAAAACACCATATATGAAACCTGTTCAAACTGTCCACTTCCATGAATCAAAATGATTAATTTGTGTCATTGCTAAAAAATGTTCATGGATGCATCATCTTTCGGTCACACTTTAGTTTAGGGTCCGAACTTTTGCCTCAAACTCCTAATTACTGCTTATAAGGAATAAAAGATGTAGAATATGGTCATGCAGAATAAGGCATTAACATGTGCTTATAAACTAGTACTAATAAACAGCCAATAATATCCTAGTCATATGCATGCTAATAAGCAACTAGTTAATAGTGAGAATTGGACCCTAAAGTGTTACCCATCTTTCATACCGGTATATTAAAGTATTTTTCTTCAATATTGCACTTTTGTTTTTACTAAATGTTGTTTGTGGATAAACATGATTGCTTTTATTATAATATTTTGCTTCATGCATTTAATAATTTTTAATGTAATTGTCAAAATCGTGGTTCCTTTGAGAGAGAAAAAAAACAGCTTGGACCAAATATCAAGATATATAGATAGGATATTTTCAGAAGGTGGAAAATGAATGCAGTCCCCAAATGCAAACTATATTGTGGTCCTACTGATAAAGGATTTATCTTTTATTTGTGGTGCACATGCTATAGGGAGTAGCTATCTTTGTTTATTATGTTTTGGCTTTATGAGCTGTGTAAATGCTCATTTTCTGTTATTTGCAATTGAGTAATAAAAAAGGTTCAGTCTATATGTAATTTGACAGACTTTAAAGATCAAGGTACATGGACTCGTGGCTAAAAGCTCGTAAACGGCATCGTTTTCTGTGACATCTTCTTTCCTTTTTGTGCCGTGAATAGTGTTCGTGAGTGCTTAGGCCCAGTAAGCTCAGATAAGCGGGAGGTGTGTGCACAATAACACGCCTGCTGGACACTGCGGCCGAGCGCTGTTGTCATCAGAAGTCTATCTACAGACGCGAGAGCGTGCGCGCGACCACCCCCGTCATCCCGTCGGCTCTTGAGTAAATGTCTCTTTGATAATCCCATGCTGTGTCTAAGATGACAGCGTATGTAACTGCTTGTGTTTGCAGATGGAGTTTGGGATTAAACTTGATGGTGGCTTTTGAGCCCTGGAGCCAATAAAAGACAGAGGCTGTGGAGAGAAAAGACAGTGAGAAAGAGAGAGGCAGAACCCAGAGCGTCAGAGTAAAAAGAAGACAGAGAAAAGGGAGCATTAGAGCGAATGAGAGGGAGGCAGGCATGTTTTTTCCCCCCTTTCCAGTTCTCTGTGCTCCGGGAGGCGGGCGGCAGACAGAAAGCTGTTGTAATTCATGCTGTGCTGCGAGTTTGTGTGATGAAAGCAGTAGAGCGCTGCCTGGGAGATTGCTTTGCTGCACTCCTCCAAGCAGATTTGAAACTGTCTGGGACTGCTTTAGATGAGAGTTGGATTATAGAGTGACCTGCGATGTCTGTGTCACTCGGCTGTGTGCAGGGTGCATTATACTGTGCTAACCAGGTGTTGGAGGCCCAAATCTGCACTGTTCCTGAGATACCAACTGTCAGCAGTGCCTGCGATATGAAGCCAGGACTCTTGGAGAGCTGGATGGGGGGAAATGGAAATAATATTTCACGGTTGTTGTTGTGGTTTTGTGTGCATTTCATTTCTTTTCAATGGCAGTTGCTTATTGGATCATTGAGTCTGATGTGACCAAAAAGAAAACCCTTAAATTCACGAATAGTGGTAGTCCGATGTGTTTTTAATGTCCAGTACTTTTTTCTGTGTAATATAATGTACACAACATTTTAGTTTATGCAATATTTAATAACATTAAATATTTGAAAACAGATTATATGCATGAAAAATGTCTATTAAAGATTTTTGAACTATAAAAATTTCCAATAAAAAGTGTATATATGTACTACCCCTTGATATCAAGTCACGTGACTACTTCCAAAGCAAACTTCTCAAAAAACCCAATATTGGCAGATTAACCAGCATGGCATATCTATCAGTCTCTATTCATGAGGGCTGTTTATCAAGTTTCTAACACCTGTTTGTTTTTGTTTGTTGTTTGCTGATTGTTTAGGCTTAAAGATGCAGTGGACCCCAGAGCATGCGCAGTGGGCCGAGCAACATTTCGACATCTCATCCACCACACGTTCCCCCGCACATAAAGCAGAGGCGTATCGTGGACACCTGCAGCGGACCTACCAGTATGCCTGGGCCAATGACGATATATCAGCTTTGACGGCCTCCAACCTTCTGAAAAAGTACGCAGAGAAGTATTCTGGTATCCTGGAGGGTCCCAGCGAACGGGCGCTCCTCTGCTCATACTCCGAGAGTGCCCATGGACTCCTGAATGGACGCAAGTCAGAGAGCGAAGCATGGCAGGAGGGGATCTACCCAATGAGCTGTGCTGCAGATGTGATTTCTGCTAGTAAGACTGGCATGACACCCGCCCTGCCTCCTCCAGATGTGACGGCAAGTGTTGGCAGCTCCACGGGAGTGGCTAGTAGCTTGAGCGAGCCCAGCTACTCCAGCAGTAACTGTGGGAATCATGCGTCTACTGCACTCCACTCGGGTATCCCCTCTCAGGAATTCGCTAGCAGTTACAATGGCTCATACTTGCATTCCACTTACAGCGGTGGGCAAAGCACACCAGCTCTCCCATCCCCACATCCCTCACCTTTGCACAGCGCTGGGCTTCTTCAGCCTCCACCCCCGCCACCTCCAACCCTGGTGCCCAGCTACAACGCAAGTTCCCCCAATCTCTCCAGTTACAATTACCCTCCAGCAGGGTATCCCCCACAGACTGCTGTTCCCCCTGGCTACAGCCCAGGAGGAGCACCCCCTCCTTCAGCTTACTTGCCCTCAGGCATTGCTGCCCCCACTCCCCTACCCCCTTCCACCCTTCCCGGTTACTCCTACCAGTCCCACAACCATGGGCCAATTGCACCAACCCCTTTGAATGGCAGCTCGGCTAACACACTGAAAAGAAAAGCATTTTACATGACGGGCCAGGGAGATATGGACTCCAGTTATGGAAATTTCAACTACAGCCAGCAGCGTTCTGCTCAAAGCCCCATGTACAGAATGCCAGACAACAGTCTTGTTGACTCAACCAGAGGGAATGGATTTGACAGGAATGCTGACACATCATCTTTGGCGTTTAAGCCCACAAAGCAGTCAATGCCTCCGGATCAGCAGCGAAAGTTTGGCAGTCAGTCCGGCAGGGCACTAACCCCTCCTTCATACGGATCCTCCAAAGGTTCCTTGGGATCCCTGCGGTCAGGCGAGTCATTTGGAAAGTTTGGTTCCCCCGTTTTGAGTGACCATGGTGACGACAACAGACAGCATCTCCCCCATTCCATGGGCACGACAACTTCATCCAGCCACCCTGCTGAGGAGCAGTTAAAAAACAGCGATGCTAGTCTGGTAGAGATGGTCACCACTGAGATTCTGCAGCAGACGCCTCCTGTGGACTGGAGTGACATTGCTGGACTGGATATGGCGAAAGCCACCATCAAAGATGAGGTCCTGTGGCCTATTCTGAGGCCAGACATGTTCAGCGGACTGGCCACATTACCTCGCAGCATCCTTCTCTTTGGACCTCAGGGCACGGGTCGGACTCTTCTTGGTCGGTGTATGGCCAGTCAGCTTGGCGCTACTTTCCTCCTGCTTAGTGGCTCTGCACTGGTCACAAAGTGGCTAGGAGAGGGCGAGAAGATCGTCCAGGCCTCATTCCTTGTCGCTCGCTGCCGGCAGCCTTCGGTGGTTTTCATCACCGATGTAGATCTGCTGTTGTCTGCCCAGTTGAGCGAAGAAAGCCCGGTGAACCGAATCAAGAGTGAACTCCTCCTCCAGCTTGATGGAGTTCTAAGCTCACCAGAGGAACATGTTCTAGTGGTATGTTCCACCAGCAAACCTGAAGAGATTGATGAGTCTCTGCGAAGGTACTTTGTAAAGCGGTTGCTCGTCCCCTTACCGGATGCCACTGCACGACATCAGATAATCAGCCAGCTGATCTCACAGCACAACTACTGCCTCAGCGACAAAGAGGTTGCCCTGCTTGTTCAACGGACAGACGGCTTTTCCGGGCTGGATGTGGTCCGACTTTGCCAAGAGGCCATGGTCGGTCCTCTCCATGGCTTGTCCGGTACAGACATTTCCGGAATGATGCCGGGTCAGATGAGGCCGGTATCATACCAGGACTTTGAGAATGTGTTTTGCAAAATCCAGCCCAGCATATCACAGAAAGAACTTGATACATACACTGAATGGAATAAGATGTTTGGCTGTAGTCAGTAAAGAGCGAGGGCATAACTAAATCGGTGGGGTGACCTCCCATTCTCTAAAAGGGGATAAAATTCAGAATTCTTTGGGTGACACATGCAGTTAAACAGTGTGGTTATTACAAATGTAGATGACCCCTAAAGAAGAACCTGAAGGACGGTCAGATAGAGTTGAATGATGCATGACTGTACTTAAGTCAAGGTCTGGCCCTTTGCACATAATCCAGACAGAGAAATACTGTTTTCTGGGCTCAGTACTGCAGACGCAGAGCTCCACTTACCGAGGGGCTCTGTAAGTGAGGACAAACTTCTTTGTGTGTAAATATCATTCTGCTGTTTTTGAGATTATGTTGCTATGAAGTGCCTGAAGTGGTACTTTATTGATTTGGATTTGGATTTGTTTGCCTCACCATCTCATTGGTGGCATGTGCTAATATAGAGAGCTTTAACATGAAACTAAAACAGATATGTTCTGCTTTTTGTTCTTTTCCTTGTTTTCAACACTTCTTTCAAAAGAACAACAGTATTCCTCAATCAAGTCTGACCTGTAGACCCCAGGAAGGGCAGGAGAAGGTCCATGTTGTACTTTGAATCTGGATCCTAATTTATGAAATTCATTTGTGTTAGATTTTCTTCAAAAACTCAGGAAAGTGATTTGTGATTTGTACAGTACCTCAAAAAAGATTATGAGATGGCACTACATACTGCTGACAACATTGGGTTTGGTTTCTAATTTCTAACTCTAGGTTTACCTCAACCAATTAAAAAATGAAAAGGATATGACTATGAATGTAACCAGAACATTTCTGGGTTGTTTGGAAGAAAAATTTGAGGAGTTTATTTTTCTTCCGTTATATTCTTATTGTTCTTTCTAAATTACGTTTTAATTCCTTTGTGGATATTTCTTCAAGTTTCGAAAGCAGAATTGCGTGCCAGTATTGACTTACAGCACTGGTTCCTCCCTGCATAGCACAGTTCAGACTCTACAACGAATGCTTGAGTCAGAGATGGGCGGTGTCTTCTTGTGTAGATAAGGTTTGTCTGAAACCACGTCCACACCAGAGTATGCAGTAGACGTCAACATTTGCGTGTTTGTCTCCTCTCTGCAGAATAGACAGAAACGTTGGGGGTGAACCAAAACTTTACAAAGAGGCTACTAGATTCTTGAAGTGGAAACATTTTCATGTTTTTCGTAACACGTTTCGTTTTTGTTTTGGACTCTGTCCTGCTGCTGTGTGGTGTAAAGATATCTGAAGGATCATGTGTACCCTGCATTCTGTTCTACCTCAGTTTAGCACTATTTTCTCTGCAACTAGAACAGAAAGATGAGAGCTTGGTGTCTTTAACCTCTTTAGGTTTTCTCCACTCTGAAGCCTCGATAAAGAACAAGCTGCCTTTTTGCCCCCCAAAAAAAGATACAACAAATGTTTGTGTCTCACTACCTGTGCAATTTTTTGCTTAGAGTGCCCAGATGTCTCTAAAAACACTTATTGATGGGGTCTCTATGGGGCCACTTATTGGGGCCACATTACCTGAAGCCAGAAACATACTCTACGCAGGTGCGCAAGCACTTCTAGCAATGCAAGTTAGAAGACTTTAAGCATTGTTGCATTCCGAAAGGCGTCAGATCGCAATTTATAACGCAATGCAAGGAGGCTAAAGCAGGCATTACTATAAATTTTGTTTTATACATTGAGTTTTCTTTTTCAGGTCAACTACTATTATAGCAAAGCAACAAATTATTTAGGGAATCTTGCTGAGCAAGTTAGTCAAACTGTCTCCATTTTTATGTTTGTCCACCCAGTTTACTGGTACACACATCGCCCACTGGTACAGACATCGAAACTATCGCCCCCTTGAGTATGGAGGTTTGCTACAACCACAATATTACATACAAGAAGACCATGCTCTTTAGCCTGGTAATACCAGACTCTGCTACTTCACTTTGCTTCGTACACAGAGTCTGGGATAGCATAATAGAGAAGTGTTTTCTCTCTCGCTAGGGGGCGCGTACTGAAGTTTAAAATCATTGGTTACCCGTAAGCCAATCAGATAAGTTTGTTTATGACGTATGTTATGCGCCGACACAGCCGCATCGAACCACAGACATCATGCATCGAACTCAAATCTATGATCGAACTTCCACTGTAAACACTTGATGATGCGAGCGAAATACCCGAGTGAACATGGCTGTAAACGACTTTTTTGATCTGTGAGTGATGTAATAGAATGACTGCTGAGAGAGAGAGAGAGAGAGAGAGAGAGAGAGAGAGAGAGAGAGAGAGAGAGAGAGAGAGAGAGAGAGAGAGAGAGAGAGAGAGAGAGAGAGAGAGAGAGAGAGAGAGAGAGAGAGAGAGAGAGAGAGAGAGAGAGAGAGAGAGAGAGAGAGACCCTACAAACAACACGAGCGCTGTCTTGCTCTCTCTCCCTCGCGCATATTAAAAATCAATCGACAAGATAGTAAGAGGTCGGAAGACCGCGGTTTCACGTGGAGCATTTGGAGATTTTTAGAGATGATAGACTCTAGGAACAACATCTCAATGAACAACATCTCAACTATAAAGGCCTGTCTCATATAAGTTAGACGCCTATCTCAAGTACAAGCCGGTGCAGTTCGACGATTTGGGCAAATAAAAGCCCGGGCCTATTATTTGAAGTTTTACGGTATTTAAGACCTGGAAAAGAAAAGAGACACTGACCTGTCAAAAGGCTCCCCAGTTTCTCGCTGACGATCGGTAATAGTTGATAAATTAAACTTTTCCCAAAGGGAGTAGGGCCACAACATCACCTCCATTCAAAATGTTTAATACACACTCTTCGTGTTCGGGCTTCAGTTTGCTAATGCCGGGAATATGCTCCACAACAGAGCGAATTGCATCCGCGTCTCCATATCAGCGGTCGTTTTCGATTTCCCTGACCTAATCTTAAACACGGCGCTTACCGACTACGTCACGGCTTTCAGCCCGCCCTCTGTTCGTTGATTGGCCGGCTGTTTTCAGGCCGGTGGAAAACAGAAAGATAGGCTGCTATCTCAGACTGAGTACTGGAGCGAAATGAAATTAGCGGAAGTAGGAAGTCTGACGTAGTCAGGCTACATGCTCTTGCCATGCATTGGCTAAGCGTTGCCATTTGTGCACTTGCTTACAGTATGTTTCTGGCTCAAGGTAGCACAGGATGTTGGTAACCATAAGACGAAACCTTGTGTTTGAATGTATTTTTTTGTTTGTTTTTTGATGTTTACTTTCTCTGATCATTTGAGTCAGCTTTTTTCTTTTGTCTAGCACTAGAGAGTTGGTCAAGCGATGTGTTCCCTCTGTCAATTTTCTCTGCCTTTATATCATGTGTCTCAAATGTTGGGGAGAATGCACACTCTGTTTTGAACTTTCTTTCTTTTTTTTGGTCCACTGCAGTGTAATTTGACACCATTTAAAGGTGCTTATTTAGCGGTTGGAGGCACCAAACCTCCAATACACGTGTGTATATATATGACATATCGTTGAAGAAATATCTGTTTGCTTTTTTGACAGACATCCAGATAGTCTTTTCAGTAGCTGTGAGACACCACTTACTTCACAATGTTCGTAAAGTGATATGTACGCCCAAAGGACTACGATTTCTAGCCTTGTTTTGTCGTCTAAAGTGGAAGCCTTTTTTTTCTTTAGGGGTATTTTCATTCTGCTTTCTTGTTTTTGTTTTGTGTTGTTTTGAAGAAAAAGTTACTATGTGCAATTTGTCAAATGCACTTTTAATGTTTTGTGTTAAAGCCGATCATACTTAATTGTCCTCCCTCAAAACCAAAGCGAACAAAACTATTTAAGATCCAAAACTGATCCAATAATCTAAGATCAAATATTCAGATCCATAAGATCTGAATTCATCCACACATTTACACGTTTGGAGAAATTTGTATGGAACTTTTCATAGGTTAAACCTGTGATATCCACAAAGTATTGCTCAAAGTATTGTTTTGTTGAAAATGATCGTGCTCTGGATTTCAAAGCCAAATAGCACTGATAAACAAAACCCACATTAACCCTGAAGAGGAATGATCTTATAGTGCTACTGCTGGTGGTGTTGTCAGGGTTGGGGCTAACGCTAATGTTTGAAGCCTATATGCCCTTGAACAAAGCCGATTTATCTTTGAAAGCTCTTTTATAATTGGTTAAAGGAATGTTACCGACAGCCTTGGTATGACTCGTCACCTGTTTTCTATTTTATTATTGTTTTTAAACACCAGATCACATTTAAAAGTGCACAGGGCCAATTATTAAAATAAGTTGTTTATTTTTATTTTTATTATAGCCAGAAGTCTTTACATGTCACCATAAGTCTAGCGTGATTTAAAATGATTTGTATCCGATTTTTCAACTTCAATGAAAATGTACAGTGAAGTTGGTAACTTTACTCACAAAAGTTATGATAATCAAGCATTAATCCACTAGAAGTCTTTCTACTTTAAACAAATTTACAGCCATAATTCATGCATGTGCTGTAACAAAAAAAAAAGCTTTTAAACCCTCTAAAACTCTTTACCTGTTAACTTCCATTTTAAGTGTTACTGTAACTTTTACTGTAATTTTGAAAATTGAGGGATTAGTCCAAATTATATTCTGTGGTAATCAATATTATGCCACAAATGCAGTCGATAGAGCTTAGCTTGTATTGAACCGGAACATTCCTTTAATTGATTGCAAAATAGAAAGAGGGTTGGGGGGGGGGGGGGGGGGATAAGAAATGTGGGAACATCCAAAAAGTACAATAAGTTTTAAAGCGCATCTCCTATGTATATACAAATCAAAATATCACTTGATTTTAGTTTTTTTTGTGTTGTTTTTGTTCTCGGGTTTGTGTTAATTTGCTTCAGCGCTGTTATAGATGTTTCTTTCACCAATATGTAACTGTCATCAGTGTTTGTTTTTCAACCATTATTCTTTATGACCATTTCTACCTCATTGCTACATATTGACATGTAGTACTTATGTTCTGTCTTTTTTGAATGTCACACATTTGTATAAAAGAAAATAAAAAAAAAGAAAGAAAAACGTATAAAAAATGTAAAAGAACAAAAAAATCAATAAATAAAAAAGGCTTGTTCTTTAACTTGAGCAGTCTACCTCAGAAAGACTGTCTGTCCGTACACTGAGCAGTGGAGTAGCTGCACATACTGAAGACACGCATTAGGCAGAGACGATGCACACTGACCACATGAACTCTGGCCATTCATTACGCCGTCGTGATCGGGGATATTGTGGACTGTATAGGTCTTCTCCAAGGTCTCTACATGCAAGTTTTTCTTTTAATTTTTTTTCAATTGAAGTAAATCGCTTTTCCCCCTTGTGAATTGTAGTGTGCATGTGGATGTGTGTGCACTTATTATGAAGTGTGTAAGTGTGCATTTTTATATATGAAAATTCTATATGAAATGTAGGTACATTTCATATACCATATTTGTACATTAGATACACTTGCACATTTGTGTACTTAATGTACATTTGTTATTAGTATAACATTTTGAAACGCACCACATACATGTTAATATGTGTGTGTATGTACAATATTGCCATAATTACATTCAACGTAAATGTATTTTCATGTATGCATAGGGGCAAAGGACAATAAAAGATCATTCAAATGCTTTTGAAACGTCGTGTTTTATTTTTATTTTCTGTTGCATTCCTCATGCATCACAATTTTAGACCTCTCTATGAACTGTAAATCTGCTTTGAAATGAAATGGTTCATTGAAAGATGTATTTGAGAGAGACCTATACACTGCACAATATATCAAACATTCAAGTATTTTTTTCTTTTGTTTAACGAGAGCTTCTACGATGAAATGACATTTTAACAGGGCACCAGTTTAGACATCCAATCAGATCACATTCATTTTTGCATTTATTTATGGTTTTCTTTCTTCCTTCATTGTGTGAATGTGCAAATTTATAAATGCTAATGGATTTTTCAGGTGCCAGCCTGTCTAATCTAATATCTGTACAAAACTGTTAACCCCCTTAAATGGTAGGAAATTCTAATATTTCACTCTCTTAATGAGCTGTAAATACAGCTTGAATTATTTGATCATTTCCAGATTTTAGGATGTTTTTCACTTTGAAACACATGCACTGAAAAGTGTTGTACAAATAAAATGTGCTTTCTATAACAAAGTGAAGCTATGGTAGGCAATGGTTTTCACAAAAAAACTCTAAGGCTATTGGTTGAAACTCCTCGCATCCTGATAGTAATTAATTGTAGTCTAAATAAATATTCAAACATGTACACCTTCTGTTGAAGTCTCAAGACCAAAACAAATTTTGTCCAATTGCATTCAGTCTGATTTCAATGTTCGTGGCTCTGCAGAGTTGTCCAAACACACACGGCGCCCCAAACAAACAGCAGCTGCCTTCTACAGCTTCTCCTGAACCAAAACAACGAGCTTATGCTGCGTTCACGTCATGTCATTTCCTACTCGGAGCGGTTCACGTCCTCGGACTCAGAGTTTATAGTGCAAGAGAAACGTAGCTATAAGTCTGAATCTGAGGAACGGCTCGAATTAGTGTCACGTGCTGTCATCTCTTATTCGCGGTAATTATGTGATTATCAAAGCTAGCTTGCTATTGCTAGCCTCTCTGAAATTGCCTACCCTACCTTTAAATCTTTATTTTTCAGCCTGTTTGCAATATCGGTATGTACATTTTGGTTTGTTGGCTTAAAAGTATATATGATATACTATGGGGGGAAAAAAATAAAACAGTGCACTTTTTGGGACAGGGCCTTTGAGTGATGTAAACAAATAGTTCATTAAGTTTTTAATTGATTTATTTTAAAAACCTGTAGGCCCACAGTTACTTAATCATTGTGAATCTATCGACGACTCATTGTATCGCCCAGCGCTAGCACTGCAGATGTTATTTGGTGACGTTTTTTACACTGCAACCCATTTAAAAGGCTGAGTACTTTTGCATTAAACAAAACTAAAGCTTTTAAAGCCCAATACCTGGAGTTTAAGCGGCACGTTTCCAGAGTCTACCCAGTAATTATGCTTCTGAAAGATGACCATTAGCATCTGTTTCCAAAACCATTTGCTGCATTTCTTAAATACAGTTTCCATTGTTTGTGATATTTCATTATTCTTCATTTTGAAAAAGACATTCCATTAATGCCCTGGATTTTTTTTTTTTTTTTTTTTTTTTTGATGGCGTAATTATGCATTTGGATGGTCTATGCGTGGGAAGTTGCAGTACAATTAACATTGGGAAGTTGGTGCATTTGGTGCCCATGGCTGTTTCATCTGTAAGGAGCTGTGTGTCATTTCCATGGCTGTACATGTTCAAATACTCTCTCTTAATGGATGCAATTCAACAGGGTCCTCCACAGAAACACAGGGAACGCGCTCGGGCCAAATCACAACGAGGGGGACGATGAGATGTACTTTTTATTGGGGCGTCTCGTGTTCATATTTGTAATTTATGTCTTAAGTGGAGAAAGAAGGCGAGCGGACCTCAAACACACAATGCTGGAGTCACATGCGGTGTGTGTTTATAACGTGGGAAGATAAATTCACGCAAAAGCCTTCAGAATCTGACATTAATGGGAGACACGTTGTAATTTCTTTCTCGTTTGATTGTACATTTCCTTTTTATTTCAAATACCTGGAAGGTTGCCTCAGTGTTCATTAAAATGCAATTAATTCTGCAACTGTGCTGTTGATGTGTGCGAGTCTCCTTTACTTCGAGATAGGTCAGAGCGTGGCAGCCGATACGGGCTAGTGTTGCTGCGTCATGCATCGACTGATGAAAGCTGATAATCACGAGGCTTTAGCTTCATCAAAACTCTCTGGTCATTTTTTATTTGACCATAAGCTCATCATTGTCACAGCGGAGGTGTCGCACATTTGTATTGCTCAGCGCTGTGTTCATTACATTTAGTGCTTTTACATTTTATTTATTCAAAATGATTAGGGTAATGAATGTGTAAAATATAAATTAATTAATTATTCAAATAAGCGTTGAGGTAATGACTTAAAATCAAACTCAGAATGTATGGCAGAAAAAAAGTCCATGTGACTCTACATCTAAATTTATTTTTTCCCCTTTTTTGTCTTTTAAAATGAATGCTTTCATAGTCCGAAATCTGGGTGTTTTAAGAGTATAGCATACTAAATACATCATACTGTTACTATTAACACTTTACAATAAGGTTCCATCTATCTAGAAATTACAAGAACGTCTGTCTGTCTGATAATCGAAACTTGATAGTTGTCTTGCTACGGGCACGAGTAAGTGCAGTGCCGAGTTTGACGTTGTTTGGATTAGAAATGCAAAATATATCGTTAAATATATCGGTGAAAGCAGCACACATTGAAGTTGTGGTTTAAAAATAAACATTCTGACATTAGAGAGGGTTGTGGTTTAAAAATTGTGGTTTAAAAATAAACATTCTGTCAGCTAAACATTAAGTCAGCTACACGGTTTACTTCTGAAGTAAAGTAGCGATTCTTTTCAAGGTTGTTATTATACATTACAATGTAATTATACGTTTATTACAGTGTAATTATACATGTATTACAATGTAATTATACGTAATTAGCAATTCTTTTTGAAAATAGTGTAAAAATGTAATTATACATTTGTTACAATGTAATATTACAATGTAATTATACGTTTATTACAATGTAATTATTTTCTCCAGTCAAACCGACATTTATTACATTATTATTTTGTTACATTATTCTTTTTGAAAAAAGTAGTGTGAAAATGTAATTAGTCTTATACGTTTATTACAATGTAATTGTACATTTATTACAGTGTTATTTTGTAACATTCTTTTTGTAGTGTAAGAAATGTAATTATACATTTGTTAAAGTAATAATACATATTACAATGTAAGAATAAGTTTATTACAATGTAATACGTTTATTACAATGTAATTATACATTTGTTACATTATTATACATTTGTTAAATTATTTGTTACATTCTTTTTGAAACAAGTAGCGATTCTTTTTGAAAATAGAGTAAAAAAAATTTAATTATATATTTTTTTACAGTCTTATTATAGGCCTACATTTAATACAATGTAATTATACGTTTATTACAATGTAACTATAAAAAACTGTATAGAACTATGAAAAAGTAGCGATTCATTTCTTTAAAAAGTAGTGATTCTTTTTTGAAAAAGTAGTGATTCACTTTCGTAAAAGTTTTTTTTTTTTTTTAAAGAGTTGATTTTTTTATTTTTCATAGTTGGTCAGCGCCAGCATTTTTGATCATTTTCACAAAAATGTAATGCCCCCAGTATATTTTGTGTTGAATATCTGAACATGCAATATGTCAAAAGAAAGAACAGAGCCTCTGCTTTTAAACAACAACAAAAAAATTCTAGCTTCCTGCATTCTTTTTTATATCAACACTTGAATTTGGCTGTTTAATTTTAAAAAAGCAGCATTTGAACAAAACACTGAGAAAATCGTGTTTTTGTCAAAGACTACATCCAGATCAGATTCAGAACGATGATCAAAACACAGATGGAGTAGATCGAGTCCATCAACACCCCAAAGCTTCATCCTGAGTCGACGTTTACATGTAATCTACATGTGCGTAAGCAATGCTTCTATCGCTTGTTTCTACTTCTTTGACTGTGTTTTGATCTGGAGGTTCATTATTCTTTCAGGAGATGTGCAATAGCGCCCCCTGCCATATAACCGTGAAAACGCAGAAAGCCGGAAAATTCCGTCAAAAGAGTTCATGTATTAACTAAGAATGAACACTAGATTTGTTACAATATTTATTAGTCAATGCTAATAAAAAACAACCATTCATTGTAAGTTCATGTCAGCTCAGGTACATGAAATAATATTAACAGATATTTTAATAATGTATTAGTAAATGTTTTTAGAAGTATTTTTGGTAACTACAATAAGGTTTTAATTTGTTAACATTAGTTAATGTATTAACTAACGTGAACAATAAATGTGTTCGTTAATCTTTGTTAACAGTTAATAAAAATCCAGCTGTTGATTGTTTGTTCATGTTAATTCACATGCATTAACTAATGTTAACAAAAACAACTTTTGATTTTTAATAATGTCGAAATTGACATTAATGAATGCTGTAGAAGTGCAGTTCATTATTAGTTCATGTTAACTAATGTTGTTAAATAATGTTAACTATGAAACCTTACTGTAAAGTTACCGCATTTATTAATCTTAGTTAATATCAACATTTACTCATTTTGAAGATCAAAAGTTGTATCTGTTACCATTAGAAAATGCACTACTAGCATGAACATGAAAATTTTTATTCAAAATAACAGGTTGATAAAAGCTGTAAAAAGTGTATTGCTCATGTTTAGTTTGCTAAAGCATTAACTAATGATAACAAATAAAGTGTTAACCAAAAATTCCTATAAACACATCCTCTATCTGCTCAAATGTCTACAACAGAGCATAATGCAATGCTTGACCGTTCATGTCCATGTGATGAATTAATGGAAACATCAACTGTGATTTCTTTTCTTTCTTGACTCATTAAATCGGACTGCAACAGTTAAGATGTTTTTCACAAAACTGG
This sequence comes from Tiaroga cobitis, assembly GCA_030578255.1. Lineage (NCBI taxonomy): Eukaryota > Metazoa > Chordata > Actinopteri > Cypriniformes > Leuciscidae > Tiaroga > Tiaroga cobitis. Next base: position 50,415,465 of record CM060599.1, read on the forward strand.
ATTAAAAATGCAATACTACCGTTTATTTTATAAATGATAAATGAATGTCAATGTAACCTGATTAGAACACATTGATTTTTATACAATACAATATAGTACAGCGTGCTTTGAGTCCATGAAGCACTAGTGTTTTATTCCCTTCTATAAGGTGCCAATGAAACTGATCTCTTCTTTGTGGTTTAGCGTTCAATAGAGAACATTTGGAGAATGTTTTCTTTCACACAGACGGGCTGTAAAAAAAACTGCAGGCCTCGGTTTGCTGTCATCGGGTTTAGTATGATGAATGAGAAATTCACTTTCCTTTGTTTCTCAGTTTCAAACAAACAGAGACTGATATAAAACTCTTCCTTCCTCACATTGATCGCCTGGTGTGTTTTGTGTAAGTGAGCCTGTAGAACGATGTATGTATGAGAGTGAGATCTTTGTATGTCTCTGTGAGTGCACTTAATATATATTTTTTAAATAGTTTATTAGAAAACAGGAAGAGTTGAGTATAAAAACTACACTGTAGTTATTGGGGTTTGTAAATATAGGGCCATCAAAGAGATCCACTTGTCCAAGCTTTAGCCAAGTAAAAGTTGCATAAAATTACATGATTATTAGGGCCGGTTTTGTGATCATCAGTGAGCTTCTGATTATCATGATGAATGTATGGTTGGTAAAGTTGAAACGAAAACAAAACAAACAAAAATCAGGAGAAAAGGAAACAAAACAAAAAAAGATGCACTGCACGTAAATATCAAAGATCCACTTATACTAACATTAACTTCTTCATTAGCATTTGAATGAAAGTGAACCATAAGGGTGTGTTCACACTTGCAGTTCGGTTCACTTCGTTCATTTGATCCGGACAAAACAATGTTTTAATCCTAGTCCCCATTTATTGTAGCATTTTATCACCTAAACCTAAAGATACCGAACCTAAAGGCACAGGGATATGGTCACAACCTGATTGGTCGGCTTTTATGACGCACGCATATTTTGCAAAGGAACTTACCGAACATCCAAACAATGCTGTTTGCTGGGCTAAATGCGCTTGTATGTGCATGTAAACCCTAATGCTCAAAATAATTAATTGGTTTGAACAAATTGTTTAATTTGAGTTAGCTCTACTCAATCAAATGAACTTTTATGAGTATTTAGAACGTCCTTTTCTTTTGAGTTCACAAAACTGATACATTTTAAGTAATCTGGATTTTTTTCATTGTTTTGAGTTTTATGAACGTGTTTCTTTTAATTTAGACAAACTTAATTTAACAGAATGTGGGCTGGGATTTCTATTTCCCAGCATACTTTGCCATGACACTCGAAAGGGAGAGTAAATGCTCAAATTAATTGTTATATGATGTTTTTTGTGCAAGATTAATGTTAAAGTGAGGAAGGAAGAGTTTTATACCGTAATAAAGCCTCCTTTACCCATGCTTCCAAATGCACCCTCGTTAAGACGACAGTACTGCCAATTTTGGATTACGGCGATATTATCTACAGAATGGCACCAAACACAGCTCTAAAAAAACTTGACAATCTATCATTCAGCCATCCGTTTTGCCACGAATGCACCCTTTCACACTCATCACTGTGACCTGTATAAACTGGTGGGTTGGCCCTCCCTTTATACCCGGCGGCTCCATCATTGGTTTCTCTTCATATACAAGACAATTCTGGGCAAGGCACCTCTCTATTTGTCATCCCTACTTCATGCCGCTCATTACACCTATCACACAAGATCAAGTAATTTGATTAAATTTAGTACCACCCCTACTTCTACTACCTTTGGACGTAATGCCTTCCGCTTTGCATCAGTACATGACTGGAACATACTACAAAATACCCTGAAACTTACATCTCTGATCCCAATCTCCACCTTTAAGCAAAACCTCGAAAATTACATAGTTGACTCTTGTTCCTGCTGACAATCATGAACCATATTCATACACACATATTTAAGCACTCTATTCCTTTTCTTTTTCCCCTTTGTTGTCTATCTTTTTTTTTTTATTTAGTTGCTTGTTCTATGTGTGATGTTTTTGACTATGTACAGCTGTACAGTATGTTCTTATTTTTTCCTGTAGCCTCTTGGCCAGGTCATGTTTGTAAATGAGAAGTGGTTCTCAAACAGTTTACCTGGATAAATAAAGGTTAAATAAAAAATAAAGGGGATATTTAGTAGTGTTTAATGTTTTGCTATGCTAGTTTAGAATGCTATGTTGGGTTTTTTGGGGGTTACCATCGTCACGAGTGGAGCATGAGCTTAGTTTGAGAACAGATACTCTGTTAAATGTTTTATATTGCTGTACTCAGCATAGCATAGCTGTTGCGCTCACTACAGCACGGGTGTTTGGTAGAGAACGCAGGTTAATAGGTGGGAGGTTCACCTTCCTGATTGAAGGAGGGACTAGTTAAGCATTGAAACGCAAATCAGTGAGATCTTAAAACGGTGTGATATCATGAGCTTGAGATATACGCAGAATCAAGAGTTTGTTTGCATGTTGTCTCGTCGGGAGAGACGCGCCACCGGTAAGCTGCTGTTTAATAATGAAACGCTTATTGAGATGCGGGGGAAAGTTTGCCTGTCTGTTTGTGTAACTACTGACAACCGCGGCATATGCGCGCAGTTTGTGTGTAGATGGATGTTGGTAAATGTTGCTGTGGGAACACTGAGAACCTTGTTTGCAATCAATGTTTAATGTTGTCGTATTAGTAGTATTCGCGGTAGCACTTAAGGAAATGTTTGGATTTGGAGCGTTTCACTTTCATATGAGATACTTCCTGGTTTGCGATGCCGGACGGGAAATGTAGTTTGTTGTCTTGCGTTTATAATGAGTTACTATGCTAAAGCGCCACTACATAAACTACACTCACTAGATTCACGTCGGGCCAAGCACTGAGAATATCTCTTTGATTTAGAGCGATTGGTTTAATTGAATATTGGTGTATTGTGTGAAGCTGTTGCATTTCTGTGCTTAATGTTTATAGTCATTTAGATTAATTGCTAAATTATACTATAGTATTTATTGAGAATGTTGATATATTACGAAATATTTATTAGAATTAATGTTTATTAATATTTTATATTGTTCAGAATTTATAGTATGATATGTAAGTGTTATTAATATTGTCATTTACACTGTCTTTTTATGTCTATAGGTTTATAACCTCTTTGTTTGTGGACAAATCAACTATATGTGGAAATAATAAATCCAAGTAAACAAAAACCACAATTGAGTTATGCAACGTGTTCTCTCCTGACGCCCCGTTCGGTGGGGAAATTCTTGGAAAACCGAACAATAGCACTTGCTGAATATCAAAGCATTGTGTTACCAATTAGCAAGGTAGCATTTATTGAATTATCTAGTTATAGCCAAATTCCACTACTAAAAATATTTAAGTTGAGATTACATGATAATTTTAAGCAATGTGTATTAATTAGTTTACTCAAATATTTCAAGTTAAGAGCTATTAAAATATAGTTCTGCTTACTTAAATGTAAAATTTCTTAACTTAAAAAAATGATGTAACTGATTACCTCAAATTTTTTTAGTTTTGCCAACTTATTCAGGTTTACAGTGTACATATGATGGTATTTTGACCAGCTGAGAACTCGTGAAGAGCTTATAAAATGTGTAAAGGGGTCAAAACAGCGTCAGGAATCCCTCCGTCACACACACACACACAACACACACAAACCAAGATCTGCTGTGAGGAGACGTGGTTCTAAAGCCTGAACTGAACTGTGACAACATCACGACTACGACAAGAAAAAACAGGTACGCTTGAGCGTTCTGTCCGGTTTAGGGTCGCATCTTCCTGTTTTTGGTTTGTTTACATCATGTATTTGGTCCGTGTTGCGTTCATATTTCAGTCGAACCGCACCAGAGTTCGTTTGGAAGCGGATCGAGACCCATCTTTTCAGCGTCTCGGTCCGCTTGTTTGGTTCAGATGGAAGCATTCACACTTATTCAAATGAAGCGTACTAACAGAGCAATCTCACCAGGGTTTGTTTTAATCCAACCAAACATGCCAAGTGCGAACACACCCTATATGGTCTTTATTTCTGCACAAAAGCAACTGACCAAACACACATGCATACACAAACAAAAAATACTAATAAAAGGAGTGAGAAAGGGAAAAATAATAATCTATGTACCTAAATTTTGTAAACATCAAAGATCCACTATAGCGTTAGCTTCCTCATTGATGAAAGTGGAGTGGAAAGCCTGTGAACTTTAATTCTGTTTTATTTCTGGCCACAAAAAAAAAGAAAAATGAAATATAACTGGTGATAAGACAAGAGGAAAAACTAAAGTTGTCTGAAACAAATTACACTCCAGTTATTAGGGCCTATTTTGTAAATATCAAAGATCCACTTGTCCTAGCGTTAGCTTCCTCATTAGCATTCTGATGAAAGTGGAGTGGAAAGTCTGTGAACTCGGAGGTTATCTGACGCCACAGCGCGTCTCTCTCTCTCTCTCTCAGTCTCTCTCTCTCTCTCTCGCACGCACACACGCACACACACACACACACACACACTGCTCAAGAGGATGAGGCACGGACCTCTCTCAAATCACTTCCTTCATAACAATTAAAATATGCAAAGTGATAATTTTCTTTAAGTAGCCTTAAATGTGCAATCGATTTAAATGTGAGGGAAATTGCCTAAAGCTCCGGGCGAGGAGGAGGAGGGGGGGGGGGGAAGAATAAATTATGCAAATCACAGAAAGGACTCTTGAAAGCCTAATTTTTCGGTAATAAGCATACTGTTTCATTTAATATTTTGCCTCTTATTAAAAGTGACAGTTCTTTTGCACCGTCTGATGGCTATATCTGACACAAGCCAGCGGAAATGACTGGCCAACTAAACGCTAAAGCGTTTTCTCTAGCTTTTAGATGATGGTTACATTCACAAAGTAATTATGCGCCGGAGAGTCCAGAAATAAGCTTTAATTACATAGTAATCGCCTCTGATGGACACTGGAAAGTGTGAGAGCTGCCAGACTGCAATCCATCAATGCCAAACCCCTGGCCACTTTTAATTCTCCTTCATTTGCATCATAACCTCGGCACCAAGTTGCACAAACGCTGTTAAATGTTAATAGGACCTGTCTCTCTACTCAGAATGAATGCTTAAGCCGTTTTCATCTCCCTCTCTTCTCTTCCACTATCGCTCTCTCTCTCGCGCGCGCGCGCGCGTGCCGTCAGGAGAGTGTGTTAGTCTGAGACAGCGCATGGTCACTGCTGCACTAATTGGGAGCACTATGCTAAGTTTTATCTCCTCATTTCTAACAAGCCATACACACAATCCCTGACGCCTGTGTGTGTTCCCGGGGAAAAAAAGTGAAGGATTTGTTAATGGTTTGTGTGTGTGTGTGTGTGTAAGTGCATGATATAAAAAAGAGGAGCATGCTTTTTTTATGTGTACTTTGCCTTACCACATCTGAGCACTACTGCAATTACTTGATAAAATCAGACAATGTGCCTGTAATAGTTCTCTTGCGCTCCAACACGTTTGCAAACATGCACAAACATTGTACTCATTCAGACAATGTCATAAAGTTTATGTTTCATTTTTTAGCACATTGTGATGATGACAATTTTATTTAAAATTGTATAGAATTGTGTTACTTGAATATATGATACATTTGGGTGAATATTGCTGAATATCAACCTCTCAAGAACATGTCCAGGTATAAAAAGAACGCACACACACACACACACACACACACACACACACACACACACACACACAAATATTATGTATTCCAGTTCAAATTATATACAATTTTAAAATAATTTATTATCATCACAATGTGCTAAAATATGAAATATAAACTGTGACATTGTTCTGAATGAGTACAGTGAAACTGGTAAGAGAAAAAAAACAATAAATAGTTATATAGTTACATATATATTAAAAAAGACTCTCTCTATATACAGTATGATAGTACTTTTTGTACTGCCATCATGCTGATTTAGATTAAATTAAAACAAATCTTTGTTTTAGTGTTTCTTACTGTAATTACATAAAAAAATACTGCATTACAACAAAGAAAATCTCTACTCAGAATGAGAATTATAAAAATAATCATTTTAAAGAAAAAATCTCAGTGCATTATTTTCAAGAAAAATCCCCGAAATGCAGTAGGCCTTTTTAAGAAAATAATAATAATTTCTTTATTAAAAAAAATATTTCTTTCTATTGTTTTCTTTTTTTTCGAGGCAGAGGAGAATTTTACCCAGAAATGTTCTTAACAGATTTTGTAATATTCACTCAAATACATTTGTTTCGAGAGGGGAGAGATTTAACAGTCTATTTGCTGTTATATATGTATATTCAGTAAAAAAAAGTGTCTGGAGACTGCAAAGAGCAGCCGACTATGCTCTCACACTCATGCATTTATAAATGCATTTAAAGAGCCTCCAAAAAATCGATATGGAATAGCTCGGGCCAAACTGGGATGCGGAGACCACTGAGGCTGTCTAGCTGCAGGCAGGACAGTGTGAGTGTGTGAGCAAAGGCGTAAGTGCATGCAGAACGCGAGAGCTGCATGTGTGTGTGTTTGCAGAGAGAGAGAGAGAGAGAGCGAGAGAGCAGGTGGCTGTGGCCTCCAGTCAAACCGACAAACTGCCCACCTCCAATTAGCACTTGACTTCGCTGCATAGAGTTAAAAAACGCACAACCTTCACTCCTCCATCACGGAGGAGAAGAGGTGTCTGGGTACGGGTCGAAAGGTCAACCTGCTGAATTTTGAGAGAGCCGAGTTCGCAGCCGTTGCGTTGTGTATAGATATGTTTGACGTCAACCTCGCTTAGCCTTGCCGATCGGTGAAAACACCTGCTGGTTGCATTCAGGGGAGGAGTTTAAAGTCAAGAGTCAAGTCGGATGCTTTCTGCTACCTGTGTCTGCAGGGACAACACCTGATACATGGACGAGAACAGTGTGTGTGTGTTGTAAATAAATATATGAGTGCAGGACTCATCCTGCATATTCAAACATGCTATTTTCTAGTCAACTGTAGATTGTATTAGGGGGAGGGCTTTTCTCATTCAACACCACTGTTATGTTTGCATCAGTGAGATACTATTATAGATTTGTCATTTTAAAGTTTTAGTAAATCAGTTAAGTGTTTTAAAATGTCTATTTAAAATGTTATGTCTAAATAACTTTAAGATATTTTAGTACATCAAGTTAAACTATAAAATTATAAATGCATGAAAGCTTGTTTCCGCCACAGAATAAAAAATGAAAAAGGTAATTAGCAACTTTTTTTCTCACAATTTTGACTTTTTTCTTGCAATTGCAAGTTTTGATCTCACAATTCTGAGAAAAGAAGAAATGCGAGATATAAACTCGCAATTGCATCCAATTCTGAGAAAAAACCCTCACTTTTTATATTTCTCAATTCTGACTTTATAACTTGAAGTTGTGAGAAAAAAAATCAGAATTGTGAAAAGTATTTTTATTCTGTGGTGGAAACAAGCTTCCATAGAAATGTTTACTTCGCAACTAGCTGAAATAGAAAGCAAATTTTTTATGTATATTTTATTTTATTTAAATTAATATTTATTATTTCAAGTAACTAAAATGTTTGTTTTTTATGTTACAGTTACAGTTTAGTTAAAGTTATTGTTAACTATATTAACCCCGTTCAACACGTCATTTGATTGGAGAATAATCTGGTCAGTGCAGGAAGCGTCATTAGCATTTTTTGTCAACAATGTGTAAAACTGCTAAAAGTGAATTTTGTCACTTCTAAACTAATTTCAAATTTAAGGTCATTTGATGAACAAAATTTTTTACATTTTCCGTTGTTAGTCGAGTTAACAATTTGGCTGTAATTGGTTGCCTTATTTTTTAAGTTGGGTCAGTTTGGTTATTTTACTGTTATTCTGGTACCATTCAGTAGTACCTCAATCTACAACACAATGGCCTGGATTCACAGACTGGGCTTAAGGCCACATCCACAAGAAGACAGAGCTTTCCCGATCCAATCTTTTTTTCCCCTCGTTCCAAATTTTTTTTCATAAACACCGTCGTCTCAAGAAATATATGCGTACACACGAAACCACTGAAAACGATGTGGTATACATGCCGGACCAGTAGGTGGCGCTGTAATTCTGCCACAGAGATACACTAAACAAGAAGAAGTTTCGGAGCATCCGCTCTATCCGAACCCAGCACGACAGCAAGGTGAAGACGAAGATTGCTCACCGTATAGCACAGGAGCAGAAGACTTTGCTTTAGTAAAGCTAATAGGCTCAGTAGCTTCTCCAGCACGAACACAAGCATATAGTCCGCCATTGTTGTTGCTGTTACGTGTGACGTAGCGGTGTGTGTGACTAATGCTGACACGTGGTGTGATGACATCATCGTTTCAGAAAATGTACGGATTGGCCGTACACACGAAAACGCAAGGGTGTCGGGTTCAGATTTATCCACTCTGGGACCCGGTTTCAAAAAATAGTGGCTTCAGTGTCCCAAAACGCCGGATCCATCTGGACCAAACGCCAATACGATACACGTATACAGCTAAACGCGTCTTCGTGTGGACAGGGCCTAAGCCAGAATTAGGCCTTAGTTCAATTAGGACATTTAATTAGCTTTTATAAACATGCCATTACTGTAATTGTAGTTTAAGGGCGGCAGTGGCTCAGTGGTTCATGTAGGTTGTCTACAAACTGAAAGGTTGGTGGTTCAATCCCCGGTTCCACCTAACCAAGTGTCGAGGTGTCCATGAGCAAGACACCTAACCCCAGCTGCTCCCGACGACCTGGATGGCGCCTTGCTTGGCTGACACCGCCGTCAGTGTATGAATGATGAATGGGTGTATGAATGAGTGAGTGAATGGGTGAATGTGAGGCAATATGTAAAGCGCTTTGGTGGCCATTGGGTCTGTGAAAGCGCTATATAAATGCAGTCCATTTACCATTTACCATTACTGGTGTGCATCTTGAGACAAAACAATGGCACTGACATAGTTAAGATATCCTAGTGCAAGTTGCTTTCAGTTAAAACAGGCATTTTAGTCTGGGATAGACTTAAGATTTGTCTGTGAAACCGGGGGTGAATGTTAAATGCAAGTAGAACAGGATAAACATTGGATAAACATTTCTAAAATGTCTCCTTAATAAGTGTTTCTAACATTCATAATGTCCATGCTTGTGTACTCTTCATATTTTGCCATGGTTATGGTACTAACTATAACGCATACCTATAGAATGAACTCTTAATGCGCATGTGCACGCTATCAAGTTCGCGTTTTTAAAGTTTGCGTAGAGAGAACTTAAGAGTTTTCTGTTAAAACGGTGTCGTGTTAGCGGCCCCTAATGATCATCGCGACGGAAGTGAATCAATTAAAACTAACTTTAGCTGGAAAATAACTTTATTCTAGAGCTGCCATAAACCCAAAACAATCTCTGTTGCTTTAATTTCCTATTATCACTGTAAAGCAGCTTTGGAACAATCTACATTGTTAAAAGCGCTATATAAATGAAGATGACTTGACTTGACTAATCACACACACATAATCACAGTATTCACATCACAGTACTCTACCTTAATCACATGATAAGCACGTAAACGTAGCCAATGGAGAAAAAAAGAAGGGTTTGTAGTTACCAGCAGGGACTAACTGACCGAACAAACCAGCCAAACCCCAACAACAACTGTTTCATCCTCATTTTACCCCGAAAAACGGATCATCCCAAACTCACACTGATAAGAGGCCAGCAATGATATCCATCCAAATACCAATGGCTTGAGGTCAGCTAACTCTCATTTCATATACACAAGGACGACCCCCATCGCATATAGGGTGGAACATGCCAGATAATCATACCATCATCCCTCATTGGCTGCACATTTTCACAAAGTGGCCAAAGTGTCATGTAGTTTCCCTTTAGCGTGCTCAGGAAGAACTTAATGATGTGCTGATAACAGCTGATACCTGTTCCTCTGCCACCGCGCAATAAATATCCTCATTAATGTCAAGAAACCAAAAGAGTGGCCCATTATTTAAAAGTTATGACTTAATAAAGCCTCTTTTTCTTGATCTGTAGTGCGACAGAATTTTCTGTTCTAATTCAGTGGCAATTATCTTTTTTTTAAGATTCTACTATCCAAGTAACATTTTAATTACAACAATAAATGAAGTTGTTACAGCATTCCGGCTCAATCTCTGATTCTTATTAATATCTTAATTACTATTTGGAAATCCCTAATTGACTGTAATACTTGGCACTTCTATTGATTGTAGGTCATTTCAAATATAGAAATTGGTGTAACCGAGCACAAGAATCTCTGGTTATTGTTTTCCCGCTGTTTAATTATTCGTTTATTCCCTTCCTTTTCTATAAATCACAACAGTAACACTTTCCTCTGACCATGATTTTAAGCTGCATTTACACCTTTTATCCAGCAGACACTTTTATCCAAAGCGACTAACACTGTATTCAAGGTATGCATTACACACAACCTTGGTGTTGTAGCGCAGGAATGTTAAATAATGATTTCTGCTTCGTTAACATTTTTTTTAAAAAAGTTTAAAATGTTGTTTAATTGCAAAATTGAAGAGAAATCCTCAAAATGTACACTCCCTACACTCTAATTACTTTCTCTGTGTTTGAATAATTTGAATAATAACAATAATATAGCCTATTCATATTTTAATAATTGTGTGCGTGTGTGTGTGTGTGTCATGCATTTTTAAACATTTTAAGGAACACTGAATATATGAATGCAATTAATGTCTAATAAAGGTTGGTTTAAAGCACTTAATGTCATTCTCCCATTTTCCGTGACCTAGTTTAAATTGAGAATTATTTACTGTTAATAAGTTGTTAACAAAGCATTAACTAACTCATATGAGCTAATTAAAAAATAATAATTTGTAAATTACAACGAATGAAGAACTTACTATTTGTATATAGTCTATTAATGTATAACTGCAGTTGATAAACTATTAAATAACTATAAACTAGTTTGCAAATGATTTGTAAGTACTTTATTACTTATTTATATTTATATATATTTTTTAAGTTACAACTTTTTTCTGAATTTTACGAGAAATAACATTCCCATAATGATTGCAAAATGATCAACTCAATGTTCACATAACCAAGAAACTTTTTTAAAAACATTTTTGTTTTGAACATTCAGAAATAAAGTTGTTGTTTTTTTAACTTAATGGAATATTCGCAAAATACTCTTAGAACATATTTTTGTTAGCTGGGTAAGCCTCTGTAAAAGTGTCCGGCTACTGTTACGCTTTATCACACCTTTCAAAAACCACAGCTGACATGTTCATCTCTTCGTTCTAACGCATCTTTTCCTGCTAGTCTTAACCTGGAGCAAAGAACAAGAGGAGCTAATAGGGTGCGCTACGCTAGCGCCTCCAATAACCACACACACACACACACATAAACACACGGCTCACAGGCCAATCATTTGAAACATATAGCATCAGTCTTTCAATTTGATCCCTCTCCCCTCCGCAAACCTCTCCCGTAACATCATTATTGATGGCGGATCTAAATCCTCCTCTGACAGGGCTGTGTTATCCGGGCTCGGGGGAAATGCAAATTGATTCCAGATCTGAAGTGGCATTTTTTGAGGGCCTGAGCATATTACGCGCTCTGTCATTTCAGGCCCGACTGGAAGAATCACAGGTAAATGTCAGTCTCTATCTCCCGCGGTGAGTGTTTCTCACATCGACTGCAGCGCATCCAGGCGTGTGTTTGATATGGGAAGCGTCTCTCGTGTCTCACGCTGCTCTGTTTATCACACATGGAAATCAGATATCGCTGCATCAGATGAGTGATTGACTCATACCAAACCTGGGTTAATATAGAAGCACACTTACACTTGAAATGAGAATCTATAAAGAGAAATATTAAATAACATCACATTTGTTCCATGCTCTGTGATCTGCCTTGCTGTTTAATGGCCTACAAAGGACACTGCCTAATCCGGGAGTATCCCAACTCAAATAAAATCTCATATAGTAGTTTTACAGTTAACTTTAGTCGAATTTGTGATACTAAGGCTGTGTGTCCACCAGAGCTTTTTTTCACGTGCCTGGCGTGTTTTTTCAATTGTTTTCAATGGGAGCGCAGATTTTCAGATAACAGATTAACAGATCATTTGTTTCATACTAAAAATAAATGTTTCATCCATGTTGTTCGGTTAGCTCTGCTGGTTGATGTCGTTGTACAGAAAGAATGTTGTGACAGTTGGTCGGTGTGGTGTTAGCCCCGCCCCTCCTCCACTGTGATTGGACGCCTGGGTAAAAAGTGACAGTGATGAGCGCTGCGTTTTATCCAAAGTTGAACATTTTTCAACTCTCGGCGACCTGTAAAAACGCCGGGCTCTCAGCGCTTCAGCGTGAAATAACCGCTCAGCGCCTCGTTACGTTCATGGCGTTCTAAAAACACGGCGCTCCCATTGAAAACAATTGAAAACACACGCCAGGCGCGTGGAAAAACGCTTTGGTGGACACACGGCCTTAGACTCGAAAAGGAGTTCGCATTTTACCATTTCTGGTTCCATCGTCCTGAAGTCAATGGTATTTTTGAATGGGTTTTTGAGTTGAAATGCCTGGAATAAGGTCCATGATCTTGAACACAAGCTCAATTTATTCTCACGTTTTAATCTACAACATAAAATATATCAGTAGGCTACAGTTTAAAATAAATAAATAAAAAGCGGTACAGGTTTTACGTGTCTTGAAAAAGGCTGTTTTTAACTAGTGTCTATTTACTATTTTTTAACTAGTGTCCCATTGTGGTTATAATCATGCTCTTGCTAACTTTTACAACTCAAACTTTTTAAACTTGTAGATTTTAAATAAAGCTAAAAAGCCTAACATAACGTATAGCCTAACTTTAGCTTTTTACTACTGCCCAGCGTTATTTTACTATCATTTGTGTACTATAATACGTTTTGTTGATATTTTGAATTTTATTTTATTTTTTATTTTATATTTCTGGTTTCATTTTAATTTCAGTTAAAGTTTTAATTTCAGATTTTTTTTATTAGTTTTTTTTTAATTAATATGTCCATATTGTTTTTTTTTTTACGTTTTAGTTTATTTAGTTTTAGTTATTTTAGTACTTCAACTTCAAATAAACAAAAAAAAAGAGAAATTTTGTCAGGGCAACTAGCTGAAATAAAATAAGTTTAACTTTTATTTATTAATATTTGTATATAATAATAATATTTAATATTTTTATATATAATAATATTATTGTAATATTATGATTTTAGAGATAATAACCCTGTTAAAGATAATAACTGTTTCTGGCAAATGCATTTAGGCATTTAGTTACTTTGAAGATTATCTTGAGGAACAAAACTTGCAAGAATTGTACACTTCTGTTGGTCACAGAGCTTATTTTCTGCAATCATTTTCTGTATAAGAAATAAAAAAAATGATACTATAGTTTAGTGCCAGGTACAAAGGTCTGATTGATCAATGCCGAGAGAGGGGTCGGAGAGGATGTATCTTTCACCTGTCAAGGGAACAATGTGACGCACACTTCTGGGTTGGCCTACAAATACACCTTCCCTACAGGACTCTATAAGCACAAAAAAATTAAAATCACAAATAAATATTGGGTAAAATAGTCAATTTCTATTTGCATTGTTGGATCACTCTATCCACAACGCTAAGACAAGGTATGTTTGATAGTGCCATCTGCTGCTTATGCAATACCTTTCGCAGTAGCCTTCATGTTGTCCCAGAAATGCTGTCAATAGTTTTAGAGCAGAGCTCAAATGTATCCTGTGTTTTGACTGAATCTGAATTCATGGTTTGCCATCAGAAATCACACCTGTAATTCAGAAAACACAGCATTAATTCGACAGCAACATAGTCTTAAGTACTCAAGTATAATGTTTAATCAAATAGGGTTTTGGTTGAGTCCAAACATACACTAGATGCCAGTCACATAAGTCCTGAAATTGAGATAAAGCGATAACCATAGCAGCTCTAAACTAGAAACATGGACGCCAACAGTCCAACCCAAAGAGGGCGCTTTGAAATAACGAAACACTCATTAGACGTTCAAATATGATTCATGTTCCTGTCTACAGATCTCTAAAACATGAACATTAACCGTGTACGAGGTTATGATATAGGTTTACTGACAAGAAAAGGAGGAATTAAAATGGAATGACTGAATGACAGGAAGGTAAATCTGGAGAAAGAGAAGAGTGCTGGAACAGTGAAATAAAGGGGAAGCAGATGGGTGAAAATGAAGGTCAAATTGGATTGGGAGGTTTGTCAAAATGTGATGACATAAGCAATCTGTACACTGTTATTGCACTTTGCTGGAGGTGGAGGGAAACATTTTAAAATTACAGGGGGAAAAAAGGGGGGAAAAAAACGGGAAAGAAAGCACAGAGAGCTGCCAGCTCTCTGCCAGGAATGATCGCCTCAAGTGTTTTCTCTTTGTTCCCCCGCCGATTCACTTTCCTCCATCTCTGGCTCGTTTGTACTTGCTCTATTCCTCCTATAAGATATGAAGAAAAAAAACGTCAATTGAGATCTCTTCAACGTCTCAATTGTTTCCCCTAAACCAGTGGTTCTCAACCGATGGGTCGCAGGTGTTCTGAGGAACTGATTTAGAGCGAACAGTAAATGCAAAAACTGAAATAATGCTAAATGCAAAAATATAAACACTGGAAAAAAAAAATGGTGTAGGAACAACTTTCACCCAGAAATGTGTGGTAAATTTCACAACGAATAATAAAGAAACTGCAAGTAACACATTTTGAGGTAGAAACATACTTATAATCTTTGTTTTATTAACAACTTAAACATTTTTTTTTACAGTTTCCTGCAGGCTGATCTGATACTGTATATATATATATATATATATATATATATATATATATATATATTTGACAAATAAATTAATATATTTCAATATTTAAATTTTTTTGAAAACAGTTTTGAGTACTGTGATGGGTCACCAGTTAAAACCTGGATCCGGAAGCAAAACCAATTAAGAACCACTAGATTGGATTGAGTAGAGAGAAAATTGAGACTATACTGTATGCCAAGAATTTGATGCTGAGACAGTGTTGATACTTCAGCTGAGATCTCCATTAAGTCTCCGGAGCTAAGAAAAAGAGATACCCGCTTATTTCTCTCTCTCTCTCTTTGCCTCCTACCAGCCCTCACACACACGCATGGATGGATGCCAGATGAAGAGGAGAGGCATATCTGGATGTAATGTCATTATGAACGCTTCCCTTAAAGCTCAATCATAACTCCGTTATGAGCGATACAGCTCTTTATATGACACAAATGAAGTCGTCCATCTTCCCCTGGATTGAGTCATCAATTTCCCTCGGCGATAAGGCTCGTTTGCAGTACCTAATCATCTGTCTGCTCTGCGCTGTCCTGCAGGCTGATCGGATGGCGCTTTTGAATACTGCTACAACAAGCATGACAATCGTAGCCGTCCATTAAGATTGAAAGGCCTCCATTATGGTGCCAGCCTGTGGGGGGAACTGAGCTTTTCTTTGTGCGTGAAACACGGGGCCGCGTAAATCACTCCGCTCGACTGTGTGTTTATTGATTACAGCCACTTGTGCGCTGAATTCTGTGGCGAATAAAGGAGGGGATTTATTTTCCTCGCTGTCAGAGTGTCGGCGCGCAGGCAGAGCCGCTCAGGAGAGTTACAGCTCAAGGTGCGACGGGGCTACGGGTGAGATTTCTATACGAGTGCGCGTGTACGCTCTTGTATACTCTGTGATAGCAACCCCGCTGGGCCATTGATTTCTTTGATGCTCTGTAATGAAGCAATGCTGAGACATAAATTATGTATTAACCAGCAGACAGGCGATGACCTCTGATTCATTCACAACCTGTTATGTTTATACAGTCATACAGCAGGCCGGCTACGCTTTCACTCTCATACTGCCGTTTCGCTGCGCGAGCCACTTCGGGTCACACATTTTATGGCCGCCATTTAACACGGCCTCACTTGTTGAAAACAAGATTAAAAAGCAGAAAAATTCATGTGGAAACAAAGAACAATTTTTCAGTTGTTCCTACCAACAATTTATAATATGATTTCGCAGGTTGCGAAAAATAAATAAATAAATAAAAAATAAGCCCATGATTTACTCGCCCTCAAGCCATCCTAGGTGTATAAGACATTCTTCTTTCAGACGAACATAATCTGAGTTATATATTATATTATACTATATTAAAAAACTCTTTTGGCGTAAGTCGACTTGCGTAGGCCGTCTGCCGAAAGCTAGTTATATTAGGCGATAAAGTTTTAAATATGGATATTTTCCTTACGCAAACGCATTGCTTCGCTTCAGAAGCCCTTTATTAATCCCCAATGAGCACTTTATGGATAGATGCACTTTGATGGACTTTCACTGCCATTATAAGGCCACATTTACACATAACCAGGTATTCCCCCCGTTTTCAATAATAACATCGTACACACAACATCGTTTTAAAAAAAGTTGTCATTTACATCAACCCGCATAAATACCCGATAAATACGCCGTCGAGCACCATTATAACTATGCCAAACTAGGCGCTCACATGACGTTAAGCATTTTCTGGCGCATAATGTGACGTTTGAGAACCTAAAACCCCGTTTCTCCCAGTTGACACGGCAACACATAACCGGCGTTATCAGCAATCTCCACTTTGGCCGGAGTTTTTTTCGTGTTTACTGAGAGGCCAAACCGCAGGGAAATATCTGCGTCTTCCCTTCGTGTAAACGGCGCATAAAGCTAATATAACGCCGATTGTATTAGTCTGAAAGAAGAATAATACACAAAAAGAAGTCATATACACCAAGGATGGCTTGAGGGTGAGTAAATCATGGGGTAATTTTCATTTTTGGGTGAACTAACCCTTTAATATGACGGAATAAAATCACAGCGCACTGCGAAATAATGACACGAAATGTTGTTCTCACGGGGTGAACGCAAAAACAAACTCAATGCAACCACTGAGTAGTCCGATTCAAGCGCAAACGAGTCAATGAATCAAAACATACGTCGCGACCATATTGTCTGATTCCCGAACAAAGAACGCTTACGAGCCAGTTATAATGAATCAAAACGTGTGGGCTGTGTTTTCAAAAACCATCAGAAGCTAGATCGTAGAAACCACTGAAACCAATGGTCTTATGCTTTTGGGAAATGTGGCTGTCACCATGTAGTCTGATTCCTAAATAAATGACTCATATGAGCCGGTTCTTTATACTGAATCAAAAACATTAGTGCAATCAGTGTACTGATTCTTAAAGCTACACTGTGTGATTTTTACCCCCATCTAGCGGTGAAAAGGTAAATGACCATCCAGTGAATATTAGTTTCTGTTCCTCTCAATTCCGATTTCGTTTTAACTCCTACGGTGGCCAATGGAGTCCAAGATTAACATGACTTCCAGTTCAACCTCGTCCATGAGTGTTCCTTCAAGTGATGAGGTTATTTTAGAAAACTATTATAATTTGTAGTAATTCAATTTGTCAGGTAACATATAGGTTATGACATCTATGTAAAATGAATAATAGTTTTACGTTTTCGTAATTTTTTTTACCATTTCATTGCTAACATTAGTTATCAGGTTCCCAGACGAATGCAAGCTAATCTTAGTAAAGTAACTTTTATTTTTTAACTTTTAACTCTTTTCGCTTCCTTGGCGACTCTGATACGTATCCTCGAGAATAAGAGTGATCCTCCATCAGCAACAGACTTTCAAAAAGGCTTTCAGGTTTTTATATATCAGTCTCAAGCAATCCCCCTCTTCACATTCGACACGGTGCCATCGAGTGTTAAAACGCGAAAGGTGAAGCTTGAATTAACGGGTATGTCCCTCTTTGGCTAATGTACTTTCAAGATGGAGGGGCAACATGGCGACCTACATTAGAACCCCTTACCCGTATGTATTTTCAATGGCATATTATACACTCACGAGAATACTTTATTACTTGAACGAAGTAAATATACATTAATGAGCACATATATTTTTGAAAGAACTAAGTGTTTTTAGCTAAGAATAAACAAAAAAAATTACACAGTGTAGCTTTAAACAAATTACTCATATGAGATGATCCTTTTTAGCGAATTAAAAACATTGGCGCGATCAGTGTAGACTGATTCCTAATGACTCGTATGAGCCAGTTCTTTTGCCAAATCAAAAAATATTAGCACGATCAGTGTAGATTGATTCTCAAAATAATGATTCTAATGAGCCAATTCTTTCAATGAATAGTTCAAACGAATGACTAGTTTGAATCAATCACTGAATTGAATAGAGCAGTTACTGAATCAATGTCTGATTCGCTTACTGAACGGCAGGTTATCCGTGTTTTCAGTAAAGCAGGTTTTGTGTCAGTATCACTATTGACTGCTTTAATAAGTAGCCTATTGTTAAATATAATGTATTTATTTATTGTAATGAAAGAATGTTCATATTTTGTACTGCCTCTAACATGACCTAATTGTCATGTTTTACTCCATATGGGAGGGGAAAAAAAGAATCATGATTTGACCCTCATGCCCAGTTTCATTTTTTCTGTGAAGGTTTAAAAGTCTCCCAGCAGAGCTACAAATTAGACTCACTTCTATTTGATCGAGCAAAGCTTTTCAACGGCTCTGCTCTCAGAACTCTCAAAGCTGTAAATCTGTGCTGAATCTCCCTGTTTATGGTCAAACCTCCCAGGAGCCCGGTGTCCAGAGCTCTGCTGGGATTCTCTCCGGCTGTAAAGTGTTTCCTCAGTAATCATTACTCACAGTTTTGGAGCAGCGCTGGCTGGCAGTGTGTTGATATTTTCTCCATCCTTTTCATTAATTGAGTATTGACGGAGATTGGAGAGTCATTACACCTCATTGATCTGCTTTAGTTCTGCGGCAGCGCGTTGCCAAACTGGCGGACGAACAGCGAGAGCTTCAGGGAATTAGTTTAAAGTATATAACTCAACATCATATCATAACCAGCATCTCAGTGTGAGTGCCTGGAGAGCTAAATGAACCAGCTTCTGCCTCCTTGAGCTTATTTAGGAGGATGCAGGGCTTAATCTGTACAGCTCTGGAATTGGATCCGCCACTTATTTTATTGGATATGCCTCTGATATAAATTCATGCTTTGACCTCTACATATGTTGCATGAAAAAAAAATCAAGTATAATAATAATGCTGACAATATTTCAACCTAAAAATGTACATGCTTTTTGTTAATCATGCACAGTCTGTTTGGAATGGAATACTAGCTTAATAATTCCTGAATATTGCATAATAAATGCCTACAACATAGGTGCAATTTTGAATAAGGACATTTTGCATCCTGTCCAAAGCATAAATACTGCGCCTCAGTCATGCCTTATAATGGCACCAGGAATTCCCAGGAGTAAGTATATTTGACCAATTGCAGGTCATTATTTTTGCTATTTAGAGACGCTTTGCAACAGAAAATACACATTTCTGCAATAAAAGCATTGACAAATGTAAAAAGTCTAGCTGAATTTTCTCCTTCCAAAAAAGGAGGGAAGTAACAGCGACTTCTAGCCACATCTGCTAAGAACAAAGGTCACTGACAAAAATGTTAGTGCTAGACATTTCAATTGCATGTTAAATGTGCTGCTGTTGTCGATTTATGGCAGTTGCTTCCTTGACATTTTTACAAACTTTCTGTTTAAATCTTAGGTCAGATTTCAGTGATATACAGGCCCATGAGTTCAGGGGTTTTGAGAGCACTTTCATGGCCTGTTGTGAACTAAGACATATTGTTGATTAAAAAAAAAACACTATATCCTGTTCACAACTGAGCGCGTTAGGAATAAACCAACTCACTCCAGTGTTGCTGGGGAAAAAAATGCGGCATTTCAATCCATAAATGTAAATATGGTGCTGCTCATCTCTGATGATAATGTACCACTTTTGTGTAGGTTGGTGTTAGCAGAGAGAGACGGAAAAAGAAGATCTTTCTGCTAGTGGGTAAAATCTATTGATTGAGAATTCCTACAGCTCTGGACTGATAAATATTCATTGCAGAATCTGATTGTGAAATGGTGATCAGCATTTGAACGGATCGCTTTCCATGCCTCAACATCAGCGGACGTAATTGCTTGACCACAGCTGCTACCGCGCGAGCTCACCCACAGCTTTATATTCACACGGGAGGCCTGGAAAAAACCTCCACATGCAAAAGCTTGAATGCTTAAAGGAACAATTCAACCAAAAATAGAAATTCGTTATTTACTCACCCTCTCTCATCCGTATACTGACTTTTTTTCTGTATGCAAAAGGAAAATTTTTGAAGAATCTTCATTTGTTTTTCATATATAGCGACAGTTTACGTCGGTCGAGCTCCTAAAATGACAGAGAAAAGTAGTTTATGCAACACCATAAGTCTTCTAAGTGAACTAAACCTGGATTGATGCACGATTTCTGAGCTTCGGCAAAGGGGAAGGTTACAAGGCTATCAGGTTATTGACTCAAATTTCAGTCTGTTCTTCACACCAATTTATCATTTGAGTTCAGAAGACTTGGAATATAGTCCATTATTTGTATTGCACTTGACAAAGTGTATATTGTTTCAAATCAGCTTTTCAGAAAACTACTGTTACTGAATGTCTATAATGACTTAAAGCAAATACGCAAATCAGTCATTGTCTAATTGAATGTGCACTAATTTACACCAATTTACAGAACAGGAATCTGACCATTGGATAAAGCCAGATTTTAAATGGTTTTATTTTGTACAAAGGTTTTATCTAATTTATCACTCCATAAATTAGAAAATACTGTCAACAGCCAGAAAAAAATCACTACATTTTTTAGGAATAAAATGAATCAGGTGAATGATATATTAACAAACCCCTCTGTAAAAAAACATCCTATTATAGATGGGAATAAAATGGCAAACTAATCTTAAAAAAAGACAAGTTATGGAGCAAATAGCCCAAAACCTGAAAATGTATCATGCTCTAAAAAAAAAAAAAAAATATATATATATATATATATATATATATATATATATATATATATATATATATATATATATATATATATATATATATATATATATAAATTTGGAAGAACATAAAGGTAAGTAAATATAGTGTCATATTTTTTCTTTCTTTCCATTTTTAGGTAGACTATGCCTTTAAAAAAAAAAAAAAAATCAATACTACTGACCCATTGGGCTATAATGGAGGGAACAAAGTGTAATAAACACTTAAATGTGTATTTTGGATGTTTTCTTTCCACTAGTCTAAAAAAAGACCAAAATCTCAAAATTGACCAATGCCTGACTATGGTTTTGTCTGTATTGTTTTTGCCTTACAGCTTTAAGATCAGTTTTAGGGCTGGACGTTATGACAAAATATGTTGATGATATAAACGAGCCACCATTTGAGATTTAGCTATATTTCATTTATTATTTGAAACTGAAATTACTGACATCAGACAGCAATGCAAAGACGCTTCATAATATAGTGCAAGATTCCTATGGACTATTTCTATTTTTAATTTTAGAGCTTGATATTATTTTGTATTAGGGAAAAAAATATAATTTTCGTAGAACATAAAGGTAAGTAAATATAATGTCATTTTTTCAATGTTTCATTTTTAGGTGGACTATGCCTTTAAAACCTCTCGAACTCTGTCTCCAGGACATCTGATGACAGATACTAATAAGATTCGTTTCTCCTTGCGAAGATTCAAAGAGAAAGATTCCCTCGATCCATTCCAGGCACATTCAAAGGCAGGGGACTCTGCCCAAACTCTCTCCTCTTCATTATCATTCTCAGGTTATCCACCGCCAAGCGAATCTGGAGCGCAAATGAATTAGTGAGAATTAAGGAGCCTCTGTGGTGTGAACCCTCTCCAAATCTCTGCTAAGATGAAAGGTACACAGCTCCCGTCTCATGCACCTAAGCTCCGAGGGATCAAGCACCTTCATGAGTCTCCTACTCTTCTCTCGCCCTCTTTCTCTGAAATAGCAACAGCGCAGGCAGTTAATGTAGCCTAACGTCTGCTGACCGTGAGCTGGGCCGCGTGGGAGACGAGCGGGTATCGGAGGACCACACCTCCGATCACGGGCCATTAATTACAGACTGAGAGCCGAACGGTGACGATCTTCTTTCTCCACGCTGGCCTTCCGCTCATCTGAGCCCCTCGCAAAAGAATTAAAGGGATAGTTCACCCAGAAATGAAAATTGTGTCAGTAATTACTCACCCTCATGTTGTTCCAACCCCGTAAGACTTTTGTTCATCTTCGGAACACAAATTAAGATATTTTTGATGAAATCTGAGAGCTGTCTCACTTCTTCATAGGCTGCTATGTAATTTCATCTGCCGGCCCAGAAAGTTAGTAAAGACATCGTTACAATAGTCCAAGTGGCTCAACCTTAAGTTTATCAAGCGACGAGAATACTTTTTGTGCGCAAAAACAAAACAAAAATAACGACTTTATTCAACTATTCATGTCATTCTCCTGCGCTGTTGATGTATGTAAACAATGCAGCGCTTCTGGGTTGTACGTCAGAATGTAGGCTCACTATTGGCCGACGCTGGTCATGTGTGTGATGCTGGCCAATAGTGAGCCTACGTTCTGAAGTCAAAAATCATCCAGAATATCTTCATTTGTGTTCCGAAGATGAATGAAAGTCTTACGGGGTTGGAACAACATGAGGGTGAGTAATTACTGACAGAGTTTTCATTTTTAGGTGAACTATCGATACCGATGCCGACGAACTAGCGCTGATGAAAGCCGACTGTGTTGTCGCCTCGGGTCGGGGTAAAAAGCTGCACTTGAACACACAGAGAGAACTACTGCCGACTGTCAGCTAGAATGCGCAGTCTGTGCCTGCGTTTAAATGAGGCAACTGTCTATTTCTGCAGATATATTCGTCTATATTCGTCATTTAAAAAGGGAAACCGACGCTGCAAGCTGCAGATACACATACCGTAAACAAAGCAGTGCGTGCTCACCGTTTTGAATATCAATCCTGCTAAACACTTTCTTTATTCCACTCCGCTCATGTTAATATTGAAATATTCGCCAGGAACACTCAGGTAAGATGACGTAACATAAGAACAGCCTTCTATCTGTACCGTTTTGACTTCTTTGCTCGCATGACTCATTCACTACGCTGAACAGCCAATCAGAGTTCCCTCTTTCACCGACGGCCCGACGCCGATTCAACATGTTGAATCGGCTGAAAAAAAGCCGACGAGGACCAATTTCAGCCGACGGTGCGGAACCGTGCGGAACACACCGAGAAGACTTAAGCCCAATTTATACTTTTACGTCGACCTCCCGCCGTAGCTACGTCGTAGGCTGTGTGTAGCGCGCGTACCCTTCGGCGTACCCTGACGTGCACCTCTCCAAAAATGTAACAACGCGTCAATTCTACGCGGACGCAAGCGCTGTGATTGGTCTGCTAGAACCACTCCCTCGGGTTTCACATGTTCCCTCTGCGTGCATCAACGCGGACAACGACGCAGAAGTATAAATTAAAACCAACGCGTAGTCTACAGCGTAGAGGCTCCGGTGTAGGTCCGACGCAGAAGTATAAATCAGCCTTTAGTCGGCCGACGCACAAAAACTGCCCGACGGCCAACCGTCGGCTTGGTGTGTTCCAGGCTTAAAGGGTTAGTTCACCCAAAAATGAATCTTTAAGTCATTAATTACTCACCCCCATGCTGTACCAACCCCGTAAGGCCTTCGTTCGTCTTCGGAACACAAATGAAGATATTTATGATTAAATCTGAAAGGTTTATGACTGCTACATAGGCTTCCTAAGGGATTGAAACTTGACGGCCCAGAAAGTCATTAAAGAAAATGTTTAAATATTCCATGTCGCAACAGTGGCTCAACTATAAGTTTATCAAGCGACGAGAATACTTTTTGTGCGAAAAAACAAACAAAAATAACGACTTTATTCGACTATTCCTTTTCTTCCTTGTAGGCCTGAAACGAGACTTCAAGAGATTTCCACGACGCGCACGCGCGAGAACTGAACTGAAGTAGTTGAAGGAGATCGCAATTCTCGCGCGTGCGTCGTGGAAATCTCTTGAAGTCTCGTTTCAGGCCTACAAGGAAGAAAAGGAATAGTCGAATAAAGTCGTTATTTTTGTTTGTTTTTTCGCACAAAAAGTATTCTCGTCGCTTGATAAACTTATAGTTGAGCCACTGTTGCGACATGGAATATTTAAACATTTTCTTTAATGACTCTCTGGGCCGTCAAGTTTCGTTTCCTTAGGGAGCCTATGTAGCAGTCATGCACCTCTCAGATTTAATCATAAATATCTTCATTTGTGTTCCGAAGACGAACGAAGGCCTTACGGGGTTGGTACAGCATGGTGAGTAATTAATGACTTAATTTTCATTTTTGGGTGAACTACCCCTTTAAGGAGTGCTGTGATATGATATACCAGTGGTTCTCAATCAGGGCGCCTCAACAAACTTCCAAAAAAGCTGATGGTGAAACAGGTCAACTTTACACTTTTATAAACTAAGCATAATACCTATTGATTACAACAGAAAAAAATTATTGCTTTAGTAGTAATATACTTAGAATGGACATAAATGGACCTTCTAGGGGGTTTAAAAGTATAAATGTGAAGCTTGTACTAAAGAAACTACATGTATGCAAATCAAGACATCCTTTTAAAATGGCGTTCTGTAAATGTGCTTGGGCATAATCCACAATGGGGTTTTGCACTGAAATCGAAAACAGATTATTGAGGTACATTTACGAGAAAATACTATTTCAGGATTTTTACTTAGAAATTGCTAGTAAATTTCACAATTAATTAAAAAGAAATATATATATTTTAAATTAAACATGAAATTTCAGAGTGAAAACTGTTTCTACATCAATACTACTGACCAAAGTGAGCTATGAAAGAGGGGAAAAAAAGAAGATTGGGCTAAATATATTTCAGCAGTCAGGAAAAAAAAAAAGTAATATGCCAAATATGTTTTGTGGGGAAAAAATATTTCCAAGACTTCATCGCTCCTTTGCTTTTGTTTTAGTGTTGTAAAACTTCTTTAGAACATTATATACAGTGGAGAAAAACCCTATTCACATACATTTGAATTAGTTTGGAAATGTCTTATATTGGTTGAAAAAAAAGCACTGTTAATCTAATAATTATGCAAAATATTACAGATATTATTAATATAATTTTTTTCAAACAATATAAACAGGATATACATATAATATTCTATAAAGGGGTCCCTTGCAGGGGGGCCTTTAGCAATAAACAGTCTGAAAGAGTGAATCCACTCGTGTGCGTTGCTGTCAGAATAAGTAAATGAATAAATAAAACAAGCCCAAACATGCAATGAAGTCTGTCTGTGTTTTGCTCTATGCCCCCCGTCCATCTCGCCCTCCTGCCAGCCCAGTTTTACAGCAGAACGCCAGATCTGCCTTTCTCTATGCCCGGCTCTTTCCCCATCACACGCTGCCCTTGTGCCGGACATCAAATGACCACTCAACCCCCCGAGGAGCGCTCAAGTTCCCACCTCCTCGTTTCTCTCCCTCGACTCGCTCCGCACGGGGACGCACGACATCTGCCTGTCTGAGAGAGGGAGGCGTTCGCGGACCCCTCTGCCCGTCTGTCAGCGGATCATATTGGCCTGTCACGCCATCCAGCACTTATTATTCAGTACAGGGAGAGAGAGAAAAGAGTCGGGGGAAAACGAGAGAGAGAGAGAGAGAAGTGCGAAAAACATTTTCATGGATTTCAGATGCTTTATTGTTTGTGCCAGATTGCCCCACAGATACATGTAACCGGTTTTATCCACCGATGTTTACGCTGTAATCATTATCACATAATCTAATTACTGCTGCTTTCCACAAACCCCCAGTCCGTCAATGAGAGGCGCTGCAATCGATAGAGAGGAATTTGCATAAAAATCTATTTGGCAGCTTGTGCGAATGGCGGCCAGGATCAAGATGTGAGCTGTGGGGATGAAGAACAACACCTCCACAACAGACAGAGGTGAACAGCAATGTCTTCATCATGCACTATACATCATTTCTGTTAATGCTTATTAGGGCTGGACCGTGTTGACTCATATAGGCCCTATTCACGCTTTTGTTCTACCATTAAGTTTCCTAAAGGCCGCATCATTTAACTAATTTCACGATTATTTCTCGTCCTGCCGTGCGCAAATACTGATGGGAGTGATTAAACAAGTGGCAAATTCATTCAGTTCATTTCTGTGAGTCAGTTCAAACAGTCCGTTTCAATCATTTAATCCTTTGCGTTTTTACAAATGTTCATTTACATATGTAAAATATTCAAATGTTTACATATAAACATTTATGTTGTAAAGCTTCAGAACAATATTTTTTAACAATATTCATAGTGGAAAAATGTGAAAAAAGCTGAAAATTAGGTATCACAGTGCTGTATTTTAAATAAATCATTAAAAAAGACGTTAACTGAAACATTAGGCAAAATTTATAGGTAATATTTTAATTTG
Organism: Tiaroga cobitis; assembly: GCA_030578255.1. Taxonomy (NCBI): domain Eukaryota; kingdom Metazoa; phylum Chordata; class Actinopteri; order Cypriniformes; family Leuciscidae; genus Tiaroga; species Tiaroga cobitis. The sequence goes on from CM060599.1 coordinate 50,441,945, forward strand.
TTTGGTGACAATATAAAAGCCAATTATTTATTTTTGGAAGCTTGTCGTCTTAATTATATCATGCTTTAGTTTTTTTTTCTTTCACACAGTATAAATGGGATATATAACTATTTAAATAACATCATGTCGCCCAGCGCTAACGGTCATTTAGGGACAGCTGGAACAGCACACTTGATTCATTAATATTTATATAATCACAGGAAAATAAGAATTCAAGCTAATACCGCTGTGCTGTTCACTCACAAATGCACATTCTCAGCACAAAGCTGCCGCCCATATCTCGGGCTCTGGTTGGTCTCTGTTCCCGGCTGTGGTAAGTCAAGTGATCTTGCAGGACTGGCTTTTGGCTCAGATCCATGTGTATGTTTCACTGCCTGGGACCTCAGCCTCCTGCTCAGGGTGCAGGGTGAAGGAGAAACTATCACACTCTCCTTGTCAGCTGCAAGGGTAATTACTGCTGGCTGAAATTACTCAACATTTGTTTATTAGTTCCCCAGAGCCCCCTGTAAATAGATTGTCCGTTACAGTCCGATCGCATTAGAGAGCGCGTAGCCCCTCAGAAGCCCCCCAGCCTCCTGTTGGCGGTGCGTCTGTTTCCTCACAGAACGAAGCGTGTTCCAGCAGAGCTTTCTCCATTAGCGACGCCGTGCTATGTCTAAAGCGACACTATGCCCGATGTAATTGCTGAATTCTGTCACATAGCCTCAGCTTCATTACCAGCGCCGAGGGGATAAAGCACAGGAGCAGAGACATCAAAAACACAACTACATATGCACTTCCTATAGAAGTTTTCAGACGTTTTAGGTAAGTTTGGGTTTTGGGATTTGATTCTGCGGATAATAAAAACCAACATCAGAGCCACTTTGTCACATGCTTTTCTAAGCATGCTAATCTCAACTATAACCTCAAAATGTGGTTTGTTAAACATTATTGAATAATTGCATTAATTCCACAGCTACATACTAATATACAGGACCTAAAATTAACACTCGGCAAATGCGAGTAAAAATCTGTGTTGGCGAGAATATGAAATGGTAACATTTTCAAAAATAAAATGTAAATTCTAACAATGCAAAACTGAGAACGTAAACAAATGTGAACAATGCTCGGGACAGTTGACGGGCCTGCGCTGCATCGTCACAAAGGAAGCCTAGCCAATTTAAAAATGTAAGCTCAAGAGGACGTGAAAGGGGAATCAATTTGTTACTCGTTTTCTGTGCGCAAACATCCAAAGCGCGCAGAAATCCACGTCTCAGACAGCGTGAACACTGAATCCAGCTCTCTTTTACATCTGAACAGATTGAACAAATTATGTCAAAATGCCCATCTTGGCAAGTATCCTTGTAAACATAAGATAGTCCGTTATGTCTTATTAAGTGAACGTAAACAGCTTAGAAATAAAACGCATGTGTAACAGTATATTGGATCTGTGCATTCGCTCTTAAAGTGACAGTAGCCTAATATTCCTGCTGATGTGTGTTTTTAATGTTAATCAAACAACAAGACTCGATGTTCTTGACTGAATAACTTTTGTAACTTTAATAAGGATTAATCTATGTTTCATGGCTGGTAAATATATTTATGGCCGGTAAATTTTCTTAAGACACCGGTATACACTTAAGTCATAAATATATGATGCAATAATGCAATAATATACGTGTTTAAACCTCGCTAATTGACTAAGTCAAGACCACAATGACCCATTTTTAATCAATACAGTGCAGTCTTGCAACTACTATTAAGAAAAAATGAGATCAAAAAAGGTACTTGAGGTCTTGAAGGGACTTTTTCATTAAAAAGGTTTTTCACAATGTACAGCCTCGTTGGCAGTTACACAAAGGCGAGGTTGAAATATGTCAGTCGTTCTCTACATATAAATTCTCCCTTCTTTGTGGTATTTTATTGTGGTTATTTTCTGCATGCTGCCCACCATCGAGTGGACATCTTCGTGGCAGAGGCCTTGTATTTGTGTATTCTGTGATGGGAGGATGAGGCGAGCCAAGGTCTGTCCCTGTATTCATCGTGTTGGATGGTTCCTGTCAGAGATGACATTCTGAAACACTTGACCCACAAAAATGAATTCTCGGCCAGAGCCCAATGACAGCGATGGGCAATTCATTCTGCTAAAATGTGAGAAGATAAAAAGGAGGAGAATGCAATAGCGCTGTCAAAGGGGGAGAGAGTAAATCTATGTTTGAGAATGTGAAAACCATACATAAAAAGGGTTTTACAGGGAAATGGCTTTAGTTTAGGAGACTATCCGATATGACTCACGCTTTGATCAAGAAGGAGAGGCGTAGCCAATAAGACGAACAAAAGCTGCACTCTAAAACAGTGTTTCTCAACTGGTTTTACTTCAGGACCCAGATGGGTACAAAAGTTAAAAAAAAAGACAAAAGTTAAAATATTTTACCATATTAACAAAATTATTATTGCCTGGGTTGTATGTATGTATGGATGGATGTGTGTATGTACGTATAGATGGATAGATAGATAAATACTAATGAATTAATAATAATTAATAATAACTATAAATATTGTTTTAAATACTGTTCTAAAGCTCTACAACATTTGAAAAAGTCTTGAACAATGTAAAAATGCAAAGGAGTTAGATATTGGCCTTAGAATATTTTTCCACAACATATTTCGCTTTTTTTTTTTATTCTATTACTGTTAAAACACATTTAGTCAATTTTTCATATATAAATACATACAGTACATATATACCAATAGATAGACAGACTAGACAGACAGACTAGACAGACAGACTAGACAGACAGACAGACAGACAGACAGATAGATAGATAGACAGACAGACAGACAGACAGACAGATAGATAGATAGATAGATAGACAGACAGACAGACAGACAGACAGATATAGATAGATAGATAGAAAGATAGATAGACAGATAGATAGACAGACAGACAGAAAGATAGATAGACAGAAAGACAGATAGATATAGATATATAGATGATAAACAGACAGACAGACAGACAGACAGATATAGATAGATAGATGGATAGATATTAGTGATGGATTGAGTCCACCTCTGTGGATGTTACACTAATAAAGAGCCATCTCTCCATTGCTCTGCCTCCAGCGCTGGCCTAATAACAGCCTGTGTGCAAATAAGGCCCTCGAGCCACTGGACATCCATCATGTCCCTCCTGAGTCACATTACAGCACCCTAATGGCCACTCTGTGTGTGCTTATGATATTAATTTTTAGTGTTTTCTGAAGAGCTTTAATCAGTAATGTGACATTGTCTCACCGCTGTGGAGACTCCTCGGCCATATTGTTTTTCTGAGTCCCTATGTCACCTCCTTCTCCTCTCTGCTTGTCTTCTACTCTTCACTCATTTCTCATCTTTTCTCTTCTCGTTTCATAATCTCTAATTCTTTCTCTTCTCCCTTTCACCATGTTGATGCTCGTTTCTCCCTATTTGTCCTATTCTCTCCTCATTTCACTTCTCTTCCCCTCTTCTTATTTATTCCTATACTTTTCTCTTCTTCTTTAGTGCTCTAATTTCTCCTCATTTCTACCTCCGTGATGCAATTTCTTCCTGTTTTCTCCTATTCTCTCCTCATTTCTCCTCTTCTCTGCTGTTTTGTCCTCATTTCTCTGCTATAGCCCTTTCCTAACTTCTCTTCTTGTCTTTTCACCTTTTTCCTAATTTCTCATAATCTCTCCTCATGTCTCTTCTTCAAGGCTCTTTTCTCCACATTTCTCTTCTCTTTCCCTCTCCCAATTTTTTGTCTTTTCTCCTCTTTTTTTCTTAATTTCTTTTCAGAATTTCTCTGCTCTCTTTCACCTTGTTGATGCTCTTTTCTTCCTATTTCTCCTATTCTCTCCTCTTTTTCTCCTTTTTTCTTATTTGTTCTCCTCATTTCTCTTCTTTCTTTCACCTCTTTGATGCAATTTTCTCCTTATTTCTCCTATTCTCTCCTCATTTATCTTCCTCTCGGCTCTTTTCTCCACATTTCTTTTCTCTTTCCCAATTTCACATTTTTTTCTCTTTATTTCTGCACTTCCTTTCACCTCTTTTGAAGCTCTTTTCTCCTTACTTCTCCTGATATCCTCTAATATCTTTTTTCCTCTGCTCATTTCTATTTCCTTCCCCTCTCCTATTTTTTCCACCATATTTCTCCACTTCCTTTCACCTCTTTGATGCAATTTTCTCCTTATTTCTCCAATTCTGTCCTCATTTCTCTTCTTCTGGGCTCTTTTCTCTTCTCCTATCCGCTCAGAACATGAGCATGTGTACAGAGGCTCTGCCAGCTCTCGGCTCATGTGACCAGATCAACAGATGGCCGGCTACACCCGGGGTCTGAGGAACACGCTAGCACGCAAACACTAGATGTCATTTTGCATTTTTAAATACACGTCACATCCCCCCACCTGCAGAATGTCAGAGTTTGATAGCATCAGCCCGCGGCACAGCTCCCTGTAATAGATGTATTTTAAAATGCCTCCCGCAAAGAGCATGTTGGGAAAACAAGATGAATCAGCCAGATATTCTGTAGATAAACCAGGCTTTTAAGAGTTTAAGCTAGTCATCGTCTTGTCTCGATTTCAACATTCAAATATCAATTCGCTTTTTTAGGTCAAACCGTTAAGCTTAAGGAGTGCTTTTTTGAACAGGTTTTGTGGCATGAGAGGATGTTGATGGATCTAATCTTTAACCATGCAGAGGAAGATTTCAAACACTTAAAGTTTTGACAGGAATTTTTTTTTATTTTTTTTTACGCCAGTCAGTTTTTCACATCACATCATTTCCCTCTCCGGTTTGTACGATAACCTTCTTTTTACCAATTGACCTCTCTCATTTTATTATGTATCTTAAAAAATTTCAAGGAAATTCTGTCAACTCTTTGAATGTCTCACATCTATCTGGTTGTCTTTGCATTTAAACGTACAGGTCGTGTTCGCAGCGCACGTTTTGCGAAACCTGCCACAAATCAGGCTGTTTTGACAAGCCTCAGTTGTTTAAGTATTTTGCTGATCATGTAGATCACAGGGTTTTTTTTTTATCGCAGCACCTCAAAATCCTCAGTTGAGAATTCAAATAATCCATGCAGGAACACGGAAAAACGCGAACGGAGGGGGCAGAGATAGAAACAGGAGCGTTTAAAATGCAAGAAAAGCTGTTCTCAGGGCTCGTGGATTTGGAGGACGGGGGCGACAGAGGGCTACGAACGAACAGCCGTCACTCTCCGTGTGCAATTTCATTCATCTAACAAGGCTCTGGAAGCACGCGGGCCGATGATAATTGCCTTTAAAGACTGAGGAAGAGAGAAGAGAGGAGCGCAGATAAAAGATACGCACCAAAGAGCACATTAGGACATGGGAGGGGCTGGCAAGACCGCAGAGGCTTCTGGTATAAATAGTCATGAAATGAGAAGTTTCTGCCAAGGATTGAAGTGAAGAAATTCTCTCGGAGGGGCCAGCAGGCCACACCAAATAATCCTTGACTTAGCGTCCCATTCTGAATCCCATATTAGCTACAGAGATTTAAATGTAAATATGCCATTAGGCTGTCATTACAGTGATCAAACTGTGCACGGCACAGGTCAGGCCCAGCCACTGTTAATTTTGCAGGCAAAAGCTTTTTTTTCCTCCTCTCTTGAAATGTTAATAACTTTCTATTAGTTAATGTACCGTGACTAAAATTCAAATTAGACATAATTTATTTTAATATCTGTGACTAGCTAGCCTGACCATTTAGCAATGGTCTGCAGAAGAATACACGATTGTAAATCGGACTAATTTGCATTGGACGGTTTTAGCACGCCTCGTTTCTCGTTTTTTTCGCCGTTGTGATGAATCATCTCTGATCCTTGAGGTACAACTGTTCTTTAGTGAATATTGCCAACCGTCACATTTAATATATGTCTTTATGAATGCGACTCCGGGGGGGGGGGGGGGACTGGAAAATTACCCCGAGGACACAAGACTATTATGTTAAAATGATATCATTTCATATTTGGGCTGGAATACGGTCCTAAATTACAAGATTGAAATGTCACAATTGTTGAAGCAGATCACCCTTTTTTCGATAATTGTCTTCTGAGCGTTTCCAGTTGTAAATAGGGCTGTCACGATTATAAAATTTGGCTGACGATTAATTGTCTGAAAAATAATTGTGATGTTGATTAAGTGTAAGTTTTAGGATTTTGTCATACATTTTTTCGTGTGCTTCGTTCATTAAATAATTGTTATGAATGTAATCCTTTGTAAGTTATCATCTTGCAGTGTAAGATTACAGTTAACACCTTTAAATATTCTATCTAAATATTAAAGTCGTTTATTAAAAAAAAAATCACAACAAACTAGCCAATCACAGAAAAGGCCATAAATGTATCATTCACATATATACATACACATAGAATAAAACAAAGATTATTGGAGTATGTTTTGCAAGAAAATACTATTTCAGTCTTCTTCAAAATTTCACGCTTAATTCAGTGTTGCTTGCCATTTCTTTGTGAAATTTACAGGCAATTTCTGCGTATATCTAAGTATATCCTACACCAAGTTTTTTTTCAGTGTAGTTATGAAATATACACTCACCTAAAGGATTATTAGGAACACCATACTAATACTGTGTTTGAACCCCTTTCACCTTCAGAACTGCCTTAATTCTACGTGGCATTGATTCAACAAGATGCTGAAAGCATTCTTTAGAAATGTTGGCCCATATTGATAGGATAGCATCTTGGAGTTGATGGAGATTTGTGACATTGTGCATTATCCTGCTGGAAGTAGCCATCAGAGGATGGGTACATGGTGGCCATAAAGGCATGGACATGGTCAGGTAGGCCGTGGCATTTAAACGATGCCCAATTGGCACTAAGGGGCCTAAAGTGTGCCAAGAAAACATCCCCCACATCATTACACCACCACCACCAGCCTGCACAGTGGTAACAAGGCATGATGGATCCATGTTCTCATTCTGTTTACGCCAAATTCTGACTCTACCATCTGAATGTCTCAACAGAAATCGAGACTCATCAGAACAGGCAACATTTTTCCAGTCTTCAACTGTCCAATTTTGGTGAGCTCTTGCAAATTGTAGCCTCTTTTTCCTATTTGTAGTGGAGATGAGTGGTACCCGGTGGGGTCTTCTGCTGTTGTAGCCCATCCGCCTCAAGGTTGTGCGTGTTGTGGCTTCACAAATGCTTTGCTGCATACCTCGGTTGTAACGAGTGGTTATTTCAGTCAAAGTTGCTCTTCTATCAGCTTGAATCAGTCGGCCCATTCTCCTCTGACCTCTAGCATCAACAAGGCATTTTCGCCCACAGGACTGCCGCATACTGGATGTTTTTTCCTTTTCACACCATTCTTTGTAAACCCTAGAAATGGTTGTGCGTGAAAATCCCAGTAACTGAGCAGATTGTGAAATACTCAGACCGGCCCGTCTGGCACCAACAACCATGCCACGCTCAAAATTGCTTAATTCACCTTTCTTTCCCATTCTGACATTCAGTTTGGAGTTCAGGAGATTGTCTTGACCAGGACCACACCCCTAAATGCATTGAAGCAACTGCCATGTGATTGGTTGATTAGATAATTGCATTAATGAGAAATTGAACAAGTGCTCCTAATAATCCTTTAGGTGAGTGTAGTTTAAACAAATGACTGTAGAAAACTGATCAAAATGGAGATGAAGCAACAATGAGTGCATTTGAAAGTTAAGCACCTAAGCAAAATGCAAAAATAAAACACTTACCCTTTCTGCTACTGGTCTGAAAAAGCATTAGTCCCGCCCCCAAACGGACGCCATTGGTTGAGTCACTGTTCCTGTGTCGGGATGGTTAGAATGACAACATACAAACAGATCAGTGTTTTCAGAAACAATCAATGAAATAATCAAAAATACCTAAATAAAGTCTCAATATTTTAAAATACATTTTATATTTTAATACCGACATTGCTTGCTCACGTCTTGGTGTTGATATTGGTATTTGGTGTTGTTGATGCAGCCAAGTTACAACTCCTGTGTTTAGAGAGAGAGAGAGAGAGAGAGAGAGATACAGAGAGTGAGAAAATATGGGCCAAGAAAAGGCCAGCTGATTGGAAACAGCTGGGGAAAAAGAGGGAGGCCGCCCACTTTGGAAAATCTGGGTGACCTCCGCTGGCATGTGAAAGCGCATCTCTTCAGCTGCCAAACCCAAAGCATGCAAAGAGGAACCCTTGGGCCATGGCGCTGGATGGTACCAACAGCCCTCCTGTGATACACCACAGGGATCAGATTCTGTCCGATGCACTTCAAAGACGTCCGGCTTCAGATACCTGGAGGAATGATTTCCACCACCCAAATAGCCAAGTCTCTTGATGCCTAAAAAAGTAACATTGTTTAAAAAAAACTAAGACATACTCAATCATTTTGTTTAAGTTTTATTGACTGACTGATCTTACGCTTGAAAAGCTTTATGTTGCTGATGCAATTGTAGAAATCCCCTGTTTGCAGTCATGCATGATTAAAGTCAAAATTGACAATGCTTATTTTTTATGGAATATTGCATTGTGCATTATAAATGATTTATCCGCTGATTTTTTAATTCATGTGCCTCATAATCTTTAATCAAAATAACTTCCCCTTCCTCTTGCAGCGACACTCCTCTCTTCTCTGATGACGTGTTTACTGGCGCAAGGGCGGGACAACCAACCTGTCAATCACATGAGATCTACCAATAGCAAACCACAACCATCCAATCAATTACCGATGGAGAAAATCAAGTACCATCCTACATTTTTTCTAGTTTGATTTTTTTTTTTTCATTTTTTCTAAAGAACTTCCATTTCATGCTGACTTTAAGACTCTTTTCTAAAGGTCTTGCATAAAAAAAATGAATAACTCATTTCAAGAAAACATTGAAAAGCAATATTGTTTATAATGGCAAAAAGTAATGCCTTTTTTCCCTCTACCCCTCCAATGAAATCTTTAATATGTTCCTCCGACCTAATCAATAACGATTTAATAGATATTATTGAAGCTTTAACCCTCTGTTGTTAACAATTGTGCACTTTTCAGATGAACTTGTTTATGTTATATTAACATTGCTCTGTTTGAGTTCAAAAACATTGTAGAAAAATACAATGAATGCAAACTGGCAGAAGAAGAAATAGATGTAATTCAAACAGCATGCCGTCACATTGAAAGTTTGTTCATAATCAGTTCTCATAGATACTCATAAGTTCTCATAAGATTAAGAAAAGTCATGAAGTATCAACTAGATCCTTTAATGTAAAATGTGTTTCTGAGATATTAAAAGGGCCTCTGTGTCTGTCGGACCCCTACAGAACATGAGGGTTAACTCATATTGATTGCTCCAATGTATTCACTACAGCTGCTCTGACAGTGTGTGTGTGTTTAATGCTTTAACTAAACAGTATGTCTGTTAAATGATTTTAAGATGTTATGATAGGGAAGCTCGGCTATATAATGGAGGCTGTGAAAGGCCTTTTAAATGTCACCTGACAGCTGCAGAACCAGAGCAGTGCATGAACATGCAATGCACACACACACATGTTGGGTTTTCATGCTTTATGAGGACTATCCATAGACAATGATTGTTATACTGTACAAACTGTATATTCTATCCCATAACCCTAAACCTACCCATCACAGAAAATTTTCTGCATTTTTACATTTTAAAACAACGTCACTGTTTTCCTTATGGGACCAAAAAATGTCCCCACAAAAACAAGGATTTCGCATATTGCCATCTTTGTAGGGAATACCAGGATCACAAACACACACACACACACTTTTGCTTACCATACCCATGCAAACACTCATGCACACAACCACTGAAAATAGACATCACAAAGATCTTAATAATGTCTCAATTGTTTCGTATATAATGAGAGAAAAAACAACTTTCTCATTTAATGTCTATTTATATTTCTCCTTAGGAGTAACACTTTCATTTATGCTTGACACTTTTAAGTGACACGCATTGCAAGTCAAGATTTATTGTTATATATACTGTATATAGAATGTGGAGAATATAGTCAAATTTTGCAATCACAAGTTATGGATCTCAAGACCAAAATCTCAAATAATTTGAGCTATGCTGTTCACACACGTACTGTCTGACAACAATTGTCTCACTTCTCACTTTTTCATTTTCTCTGTGGAATTTGAGGAGGAACATTGCACATTTATCCATTACACATTTTACAATTTTATCATTGCCTTCAATTATTGCATCAATGCATTTGATCATTGCATCCTCTAGTTTAAACAGTAGATAGTCGTGTTCAGCTGTTTTAACTACAGGAATGCACACGTTTGAGACGAATTATATACTTAAATGAAACATAATTTATCTCCTGCAATAAAATGTTCACACATATTCAAATAAACAAGCACACACTCAAAGCTGAAAGTAAATTCCCCATTTCTTTCATTATAGTATGTATAATAACCTGTGTGTCAGAGAGAGCGAATGGTCTCGGATGCTCAATCTCCTGTGGACCAAAGGGTTCCCACACCTCCTTCTGGCTGGCTTGAAACGAGCCGTCGAGGCGTAGCACGCCCTAGTCTGATCTGCATATGAGTAATATTCATGTGTGCGCTCGCCCTCCTCTGTTGATTCATATTACGTAAATCACACTTTGCAACAAGATTACTGCGTTTAGCATTTGGGAGGAAGTTCTTTGTATTCGTGAATGCAGCCTTCGCCTTAACACAAACCTCCATTGATATTAATATTAATGACTATGCTAATGAGCACGGCTTGATGGGGGGACACTTATTCATATTAGATTCATTAATCTAATGAATGCATGGCATTATCAGATACTGTGTTCCGGTGTCCTTGATATGCAATGAGGGTTTAAGGACCAAACGTGCAGGAAGATAGGTGTGTCTAAGCTAAGCTTAAATAACGTGGCGGTTGGGCTGAATGTAGATTTTCGTAAAACGCGTAATGTTCGACATTCAGCAAAACAGGCCGAAACCGAGTTCATTTGCATCGGCCTCCGCCTGTAAGACGAGCTAAACTGCTTACCACCATTGAAAAGCGATATCTCTCCGAAAGGGCCCAAATATGAGGGTGAAACCAATTTAACTAGTGGCCACCAAAGTCGTTAGCGGAGTGATCAGCGTTGAGATTCGGCCCGTGTAAGCCTCTTATCAACGGCGCCGTAGAACTCTGCCTCAGTTCTGAATTTCAGAGATATAGCAATACAATAAATTTGACATTTTAAAGCTTTGGCTTTACTTGTTAATTAGAAACTCATTTCAAATTGAACTTAGGGAACTTAATAAGTGCGTATTTGGATCGAGGACTGTTTCGAGCAGGAAAAAGGAGGAGGGGGGAGGGAAAAGATCTGAGGGCCTACTTTCATATGAGATTGACTAAAGGTCTAGAAATCTGGGTCATTTTATTTAACTCCTAATCAAGAGGTATTCCAGGTGGGTTCCTTTTTAAGGTGATTTATGGCTGTCATATTGCAGTTTAATTTCTGTGTGGTATGAATCCATGCTCTTTTCATTTAGCTTAATATAACGGAGCCCGTGCTGCATTATCTCTAACCATTAAACAAAACGTGCACGGAAGTCGGTCTGGTAAATTGACAGAGTCGGGGAGGAAAAAGAAATCACGTTTTCCTAGCTGTCGAAGGCCAACGAGCATGAGGCATTTGGCATGGAGGAGACGCTCGCTGCTTTGCATAATATCCCACTAACAGGCAATTAAATCACTGTCCCTCCTCATCCACAGGTGACTGTGACGTCCCACCTCCAGCAATAAGATGAAAGTCATCTAAACTGCTCCGAACAGACTTGACTCTAAATGGCGGTCTTTGAGAACGCGAGATTTACGGTTCTAAATTTGAAAATGAAAGGGGGTCAATTGACCGCTCGCAAAGACCCGCCCCCCTTAGTTACTGTCGCTATGTCCGACAAGCTACGCTGCTCTCACACACACACACACACACACCATGTTCTCACGCAGTGAAAAATACATCGCGGGCTGACAGACAGGACAGACCAGCTTACTTTTGATATTAAACATATTAAACAAAGTCTCACCTTTCAAATTTGGTCATTTTTTTAAAGAAATTGAATGTGTCGTGACAGATCGCTGTGGAGTATAAGTTAAAGCTGCTCGTGATCCGATCATCTCTTCCTTCTAGTTCATTTATAGCATAAAATAAACATGAATGAACATAAGAAGGAATGTTGTTTTAACCGCAGAAAGGCATCAGTACATTTCGTTTTTCAAGTTCAAATCCTCCCGTGTTAATCTACTAACTCTCCTGACTGCTTTGTCGGACAAAATGGCGGATGGCGAAGTATGATTGGTCAGATCACCTGTCAATCAAGCTCCCTGCGAAGGGTCAATTATGCCCCTTTTTACAAAATGTTATAGAAGTCTTAGCTGACCCCAGAATGTGTCTGTAAAGTTTCAGCTCAAAATACCTCACATATTATTTATTATAGCATGCCCAAAATACACCTTTTTGGATGGAAGCAAAAACACGGTTGTGCTTTCCTGTGTGTATCTTTAAATGCAAATGAGCGGCTGCTCCCCGCCCCCTTTCCAGAAGAAGGCTGTGCCTTTACAACTCATGCCTCGATACTCTGGCAACACCAAAACAGGAGAAGCAATGTGGGTCCGTTTCCACAGAACGCGTTTTTGCATTCCACTGCGCTGCTTTTCCACTATTTTCTATGTAAGCGCGCTAGATGGACCATGCGTTTTTTTCACCCATTCAGGGCCATTCACACACAACGCCTCATTTTGAGACACTATTTATGCTCATGGATAATATAAAAAAAGGAGGTGGTGGAATTTTAGCATTATAGAGTGGTTGTGTACACACACTGCCAACACACATTTACGTTCAAACACCATGTAAAAGTGAATTTTGCATAATAGGTGCCCTTTAATGTCTGGCATGCACAGGAAGTATAATAGTACACTGAGTTTCATCAAGTTTTATATATTATTTTTAATATTTTTAATTGCTTAATTGACTTTAAAGTACTTCAAGAGTAAAACAGGATATTATAAAAAAAACTGAGACTTCAATTTATCCATCAGCAATTTACTGGATTGTAAAAAATGGGCATTACGTACCAGAATAGAGCCTGATGAATGGAAGAAGTTGAAAACCAGGAGAAATGTGTGACGTCAGATGGGAAGCAAGCTGTTTCAGAAATGGAGAGTCATTAAAAATTAATCAACGAACATTTTTTTTTTACACAGAATAACATGTACGATGAATCATGCACAATAAAACCAGGAATATGCACTTAAAAAAGTAAATAGGGTCAGTTTTGATTTCATGTTGAACTGAAATTTTCTGATTAAATGCTCCAGTAAATTCGGATAATAATATCACAGCCCGGCTGAGCCAAGTGTGCTGAAAAATGCCTAATTAACACAGATCCCTCCTGTAGTTTCTCAAACTGCCATCAGATGTAGCATCGCTGGCCCTGCTACCCCCTCGCAGGGATCATCCCACCCCACAGCGAGGGCCTCTGCATGGGGGGAGCTCCATCACTTTACCTCAGCGCCTCCTCACTAATGGCTGCTGGCGCTATCCAATCAATCGTGTCTCTATTACAGTACGACTTTAAAACCAGCTATTATTGTTACACGGTCAAATTACACAGACACAATCTTTTACCTTTTCGCAGGCCTGTTAATGAGTCAAAATTCAATTGACCAGTCTTTTTCATAAGTGTTTTTATCCATGCGTCAAGCACAGTTAGTTAATAAAAATCACGGACAGGCTATTTTAAGATCAGATATATGGCTCTTCTTTAAATTAATGAGCTAATGTAACCTACACAATGTCTAAACTTGTGTAAAGTGTCATTTTATGGATGATTTATGTATCAGTTACTTTATAAATATGCAATGTTTAATTTGAATAAGTTTTTTAAAACGATAGCTAAACAAATAAAAGTATATATGTTATGCTAAGTGGTTTTAAAAGCACCAGTTTGTGATATACTAAAAATATGATATTATACAACACACCCCTCTAAAATACATGATTTTGATTGGTAAGTTGTGGCATTCAGTAGAAAAATATGCATGAAAAAATACCAGGGTAACCAACTGACCACTCACCAGGAAAATATTACCATACTTTTCATTAAAACTAAGATATCTCCTTAACTGTATATATTTTTTAAAAAGATAAGAAAAACAAGGTTTCTCATTTAGACAGCAAATACAGAGGTGTGTCTGTCACTGTGATTCAATGACTAAATAAACATACTTTTTAAATAAAAAAAATTGCAGAGAGTTTACCTATCATTAGAGGGAAATGTGACTTTTCATTATAGATCTGTTCCTCCTTTGTTGGTATGCAACAGCATTTTTTCTATTCTATTTTATTCTATTCTATTCTAATATATCATACAAACCAATCCATTTGTTATTCCGCTAACACTTTACAATATGTATTTATTTATAAGTATACTTGCAGCAAGACTACGTAATTATACTTCAAGTGTGTTAATGATTAGTTAACTTGAAGTGTGCTATTTTGAACAACTAATTTTGTACTAAGTATATTTTAGTTGTAATTAAATTGTAGTAAAGCATAACTTTAAGTGTATTTAGTGTACTAATTGGACCAACTTCAAGTATCGGCCTACTTAGTATACGTTAAGTATATGCCTGTGTATGGACTAATTATGATTGATTAGTTATATTAAAGTGTACTTTATTTGTGTTACAAGTACATTACGAGTGTCTTCGAAACATACAAGCAATATACTGTTTTTATATATATATATTTTTATTATTTTGGGGGTTTTAGTCTTTTATTAGGATATCACAGTAGCTAGACAGAAGTGAGGTGGGAGAGAGAGAGAGAGAGAGAGAGAGAGAGAGAGAGAGAGAGAGAGAGAGAGAGAGGAGAGAGAGAGAGGAGGAGAGAGAGATGAGAGAGAGGGAGAGAGAGAGAGAGAGAGGAAGAGAGAGAGAGAGAGAGAGAGAGAGAGAGAGAGAGAGAGAGAGAGAGAGAGAGAGAGAGAGAGAGGAGGGATGGGATCAGGAAAGGTCCACGAGCCGGGACACAAACTCCGGTCCCTGAAACACATGTCGGGGCACTTGCCCATGAGGCTATCGTGGTGTGATATATTTGAGTAAAAAGTATAGGCTCATCATTAATTATTTTGGCTTATTCCAAAATACTACAAATTGGCATACTATGTCTTCAAGAACAAATGTACATTATTAGACAAATAAAGCTATACTTCGTACAAAATACTATTGTATAGACCTTCTATAATGTATTTTGAGCGTATAGCCTTTGTTACAATGATCATTTCCAGCACACAGTTAAAATATAGGCCTACCTAAAATATATTTTGAATAAAGTGCAAATAAATACACTTTTAAACTGGATTTTCACTTCAAGTATATTTTTCTAAAATATATTTTTAGAAAATATACTAAAGTACAATTATTTTAAAGTCTGTTAAAAGTTGTATTGTGAAAATAGGTAAAAGTATGATGCTAATATACTTTTAATATGTTTAAATATAGTACGATTTTTTGTCAGTGTATTTGCAATGTACTATTGAAAAAGGGAATATATTTCAAATACAATAAAAGTAGGCTATACTTTTTCTCACTATAGGGTTAACATGAACGAAGAATGAACAATACTTCTACAGTACTTACTACTTCACAATACTTCTTCTTTAATAATCTTAGTTGATGTTAATATCAATATTTTGAGGACTAATAGGCTACATTATTAAAATCAAAAGTTGTATTTTTGACATGCACTGTAAAGTAAACTAACATTACCAAACAATGAACAGTTATATTTTTATTAGCTAAGTTAACAAAGATGAAGTGTTACCGTTATTCTTTCCTTTGAAACAACCACAACAATGTCTTTAAGACTTTACTTTCATTCATACCTGTGCTCCCGTTTTCTCTCCTCACAATTTCTATAAGTAAATACAAAAAAAAATTAAAAATCATTAGGCTATTTATATACGAAAAGAGGGAAGATTTTCTTAAATTTGATTAAAATAAATGTTCTTTTGTCAGGCCAGAAACGTATAAAACAGTAAATACTGTCCGTTACGGAGTTACTTTGTTCAACAAATTATCTTCCTGCTCATTTACTCTGAGCGCGAAATATATGATGAGGACAGCTGTTAAAAATGGCGGCCTTCACAGAAAGTGAAAAAGTGACTCCCATTCTTAAAGATGAATGGGCTGCACTTTGAAGGCACTGAGTGCTCTGTTTATTTAAAGCCGTGGGATTGTTCGTGAAGGATAATTCTGGTCAGCAGTTGGTAGCCGTTTCGGAGAGAAAGGAAGACCACCGCCAGGCGCCTGACAGTGATGGAGCGCGCAAACACACACGCGCAGATTCATCTTGAGCCGCGCGCTGCAAAGTGGAGCCGTGCACGCGCGCGGAGAACGGTTTGTGACCGCGCACAAAAACACTGCGTTCAAGACACAGTTGTTGTAATGTTGTATAATTAAAGATGTACAATACCGTTCAAAATTTGTGGTTGGTAGGAAATGCTCACTAACGCTGCATTTATTTGAAATAAAAACACAGTAATATTGTGAATATTACAATTTAAAATAACTTTCCTATTTGCATAATAATGCCATTTATTTTTGAGCTGAATTTTCAACATCATTACTCCAGTCTTCAGTGTCACATGATTCTAATATGCTGATTTGCTGCTCAAAAACATGCTTAATATTAAGCTATTATAAATGTTGACAACAGTAATGCGCTGATTCATGTTTTTGTGGAAACTTTGTGGAAAAATTCAGTAGTCTTTGATTAATCAAAAGTTCAAAAGAACAGTACTTATTTGAAATAAAAATATTTTGTAACATTATAAATGTGTTTACTGTCACTTTTGATCAATTGAATGCATCTTTGCTGAACAAAAGTTTTTTCTTTCTTTTTCTAAATGACCACAAACTTTTGAACAGCAGTGTAGCTTTTGGTCATACAAGCTCATAAAAAGGAAAGACATCTCATTAAATCTACTATACTTCTAAGCCCCACATCCAAACCCACAAAGCACAACAGAAATGTCTTCTAAATCCCACATATTACTCGAGCTTAAACACTGACAAGAAATTTTCATCCATTGTCAGCTTCAAAACAACATTTACTTTCAATACTTACTCTCCCAGTCCCATATAAAGCATGCTGGGAACTAGAAACCCCCTGGCCAGTTTCATTTAATGCAAACAAAAATGATCCATCCAACTATCCTTTCTTACAAAAAAGTGCTTGTTTAGCTGCTTTCTCAATTTACTTAAAATTAGCTCATTTTAATTAAGTAAATTGATCAGGCAGCAAAACAAATTTATTTTTGTTGAGGTTTTAGAGAGACAAACCAACAAGCACCACAGATTAGTCAAATCCTTTGCTTATACTCATGTTTGTGCTGTTGATTTCCCTCTGGAATAATGTCACTTCCTGTAGGATGATGTCAATGGGGAATTGGCTTTTGTTTTGTTAAAGGGATTTTAAAAGACTAACAGGATGGAAAGTGTTGTCTATTTAACACATTGAAGTATTGCACACAATAAAAGTTAGAAAATTGCTTTAGCCAAGGAACTTTATACAATTTATTATTGTCTAACCATTTATGTAGGATACTTTATAGCAGGAATGTTTACGTCAATCACTGTGCCTTGTAAACGTTGATGTTTCTGGAGAACAGCAGACATGAACGAAGCTGTGTGTGCATGTGTGTGTGTGTGTGTGTGTGTGTGAAAGTGATAGTAGTATGTATTTGTGTATTCAAGCTGCCCTCTACTGTTGATTGTCTCAATGACAAGACAGAGGTTGATAACAATAGGGCTGAGCAGACCTGTTGTCTCTCATGGAGCTGTGTGTGTGTGTGTGTGTGTGTGTGTGTGTGTGTGTGTGTGTTTTTTTTATATAGTCAGGGTTTTGCACATACAAAAATGTACTTAAATCTACTCTGAGCACTACTCACTGCAGTAAAAAAGCATGTCAATCAGTCTCTTCTATGAAATGTTATATTATATATTTCTTGAGTTTTAAGATTCAACACAAGGACTTCGACTGAACAGAGTTGCTGCAGGCACAGTATATGATGCCCACAGTCTTACCTAAGAAGGAACAAGCATGGTCGATGCACCAAATATGTGCCTTGAGGATAAAATGATAAAACGGATTGTGAACAAATGAATAAAGACTTCAGGCCTATGCGTGTTGCAACATTTTAGATTTTACTGATTGAACTTGAATTTAGTTATAAAATGTATTTCATTAACTGACAATTCTTCTAAGAACTGTTCACTGAAATATAAATGGGGGTCTCATGACGTGTGCTCTCTTTGGTTCAGAAAATTATTATTCCTATTTATTTTATTTTTTTGACCTAAAATGGTTCTTCTACTGCATTGCTGCGAAAACCCCTGTTGGAACATTTATGTTTCAGGAATGCAGGGAATTCTAGAAATGTCAATTTACGGTTTCCACTGTAAATCACAAGATGACTTGATCTTTTTTCACAAAAAACTGTAAAATGAACAGTAAATTTTTTTTTTTACAGTGTGACTTTGGAATACACTACTCTGAACCTTTGAGAACCGTGAATGTTAGATGCTTTTTTGTCTTAATAGCTGCAGTACTTTCCCCCCCCCCCCCCCCCCCACCACCCCACCCCATCCCACCCCACACCACACCACACACACCTGACAATTACATTAGTATTTCCGTTGCGCCACAGCGCGCATGATGAATTCTAATGGAGGCCCAGGACCGCGAGGACTGGTTCCATATGCTAACTAGGCCAGCTTCGACGATCCGGCCGCCTCTCGGCATTTCCATATCATCAGAATTCAGTTACCTGACATAATAACAGAGATGTGGGGCTCTGATGTGTCAGCTCCATGTATACGTTGGCAGCAAGATCCAGCCACACTCAAAGTCAAGTGGATGTTAATGCCTCCCACACTCAAAGTCAGACTGATTTACCTCCCAAAGCTTTGTGCGCTTTAATATGATGACTCCTCCACACAGAACCCTCTTTAAAGAGGAAATTGTGGTTTTTAACCTTACAATATTATCTTCTTTCTTCTTCCTCCTCTCTTCCCGCGGGCTGTGGGCAAACGCCCGCGAGGTATTTGGCAAGGCCGGAACAGCCCCGACTCTGATAATCCCGGCTCTTTAAGTGCTGATAAGACAAGCAATTTAATGTAATTATAAACCTGGTGGCACAAATGGAACGGCAGTATTTTCAAATGGCGTAATACGCTAAAGTACACTTCACGATTTGAATCGTGCTCAGAGCCCGCTCCTCCAATTACCTCCTAGATGACAATACAGCCATAAAAGTAATTTTGCTCAAAATTTGACATTATCAACATAATTGGCTCTTACTGAAGGCTTGCGTGACACATTCATCAAATCGCCGGCTATAAATACAACAGCGCAATGCGTTAAGAGGCTGAGCAAACACAGCTCATCTCTCAAATAAACGTTGTTGACTAACACTATCATTACCTCGGCGCTTAATTACTTTTTGCTTTTTTGATTTAATTGCTTCAATAAAAAGAATCTGTAATGCATTTTTAATTACACTGTCCAAGTGACCTATGTAGAGAGAATTTTACAACAGTGGGCCAATAATTAGCCTGTCATAGCTCAGTTAGCGGGTATTGTGAAGCTGTCCTCTCGCTGCACTGCCTCCGGCATGACGGCCACGCGAGGCTCGCGTAGTTTAGCTCTCATTCTTTTCTACAATAGTCTGACAATAAGAGCTGTACCAGAAGATGTGGGTTGTCTAATTTGGGTGGTGTCAGCCATTCAGAGGCTCCGGCATGGTGGGATCTCTCTGGATCAACGAGGGGAAGGCGCGAGCGAGCGGATTTAAGGCGACCTCTGGTTGAGCCTCGGCCTCTCGCGAACTTTGCAGAAGTGGCCGCTCGTCTTGTATTGTTGGGAAAAATATCTATTTATGAAGTTTGTCATTTGGATCATTTCCTTTTTTTTTACAAGAAAGTTGAGGAACAGTGATCAAAAAATGTATCTTTGCTAAATTCTGATTGCATCAGCCACACCTGAAGTCTGTCTCCATCTCAGAGTATAAAACATCTTACCGTGAAATAAAGTTTACATTAAGAAAAAAGCGTGGGAAACAAAGTTGCAATTTACATAAAATCACTTTGTGAAATTCAAAATTCCAATTGTGATAAAAAATTGCAATTATGAGACAATAAGTAAGGAATTAATGCTGAGATAAAGTTATGTAAATAAAAAAATGCAATTGTAAGATAATCAGGAGGGGAAAAAAGTCATGATTGTGAGATGCAAAGACGTGACAGTAAGATAAAGTCATCTTATTATTTTAGGAAAAATAAAGTTGCAATTGTGAAAAATGTAATCACAATTGAGAGATATAAAGTCACATTGTGAAAAACACATTAGTCTCCACTTATCTGTGAAAACGTCAAATTCTGTTTATGAGTTTAAATCTAAATTGAAATCTTATTTTTTCTTATTCTTATTTTCAATATGCTGATTTTATTTTGTATCGTTTCCTTTTATTTTTTGTTTCCTTTCATTGTTTTATCTTATTTGTACAGCACTATGGTTCAACTGCTGTTGTTTTTATCGAATACAAATACAAAATACAAAAACTGTGAGAGAAAATTGCAATTGTGAGATAGTCACAACTGTAAAAATTAAATCACTTTGTGAGATATAAAGTCAAAATTAAAGTTGCAATTGTGAGTTGATCATGCGATTGATAAAGTTGCACTTCTAGAAAAGTTACATTGTAAGATATGTCAGATTATGAGAAATTAAAATAAGAGATGAACTACATTTGATATAAACTTGCAGTTGTAAGAATATTTATTTTGCAAGAATGAGCATTTGTTTTTACTCTGAGGTGAAAAGGGCTTCCATAAGAAGCTCGCACACATAGTAAAAGCACCAACGCACATACTCAAATGCCTTTTATTGTTTTATTTCATCATTAGCAACTCACACACATCACACCTGAAGCACTGCTGCTTGTTCTTATAGATGTTGGAGCGTAAAGTGCAAAACAGCGGTGCTCGTGGCTTTCTTTCCACTCACTGGGTTTAATATACTTCAGGCCGATTGCACCGCACGGATATTCACATTCATACAAAAAAAAAAAGCACAAAAGCGTTTCTCCAGTTCTCCACATTAACCTGCGTCAGTGAACAAACACACAGAGAAAACGCCACACAGGCCTGACCCTCCCAGCTCTTCATTGGCAGGTATTATTTCTGATACAATAAATAAAACAGGAAGGAGACCAGCAGCATCGCCGGGAAACAGTATGTGCTGCTCCTTCTCTGTACTGACTATTCAACACACTCGAGTCTCAGATCACTGCACACAATCCGCTGTGTGCAGACGTGTCAGCGTGCCGTCCAGGTAGTGTGCGCGTGACAGTCAGCAGGAAACATGGTGATATTTGTAATATGTCCAGGACAAATGTCTCTTCATTTTATCCCTCGCTGAGAGGATCCTGGTGGCAGGTAGTCTGTCAGGTGATGCTTCAATAGAGATCAATCAAAGACCCTAATCAGGGCGGTCTCATATGGGAAAACATCGCTGTTGAGACCTTTATCCATGTATCACCTAGATGTCACACCGGTGACGTTTGCACCTCATTCTCAGGATCCCATCAAGCTTCTTAAGATGATCATGTCTGAATGACGCAAACACATAAGTTCAGAACCTTTCATAATGCCATTGCCTATTGTTCAAAAGCCACAATATGACGACGTATATAAATAAAAATATGCAGATAAACGTACATTCAAAATTGTTTAATCCAAAAAATTAAGCACCATGACAGTAGTCCAGCAAACTCTTGTGAAGCCATGAAAAAGGTTTGTGTGAAAATAAATTGTATGCATTTAATTTGAAGAATGCACACAAACGCACTTTTAATCACACTTGGACACAAGACACACAAACCAATGACATTTTACAGCATTGATATCAATGGCATGTTTTTGTCACTTCTTCCTAAGACTGTGAGTCATGATAGACTTGTGGTGTACTTTATCGCCCTGGATTTTCATGCAAGGAAAACAGCGTAATTGACTTTCTGTAAATAATATAAAGTATATTATGGTTATTGAAGCTCTGAGACAGGCAAGAGCAGCTTCCAAAACCTCAGTACTCATCTTGCTTGATCTTATCTGCTGCTTTTGACACAGGTAACCACCAGATCCTCCTGTCAACCCTCATGACGAAGCGCATTTCAGGAACCGCACTCTCAGGTAGGTCCTTCAGGGTGTCTTGGAGAGGTGAGGTGTCTAATTCACAACATTTACCTACTGGGGTGCCTCAAGGCTCAGTGCTTGGACCACTTCTCTTCTCAATCTACATGACATTACTAATATCTATCATTCAGAAACATGGGTTTGCCTATGCTGATTTTTCACTGCTATGCTGATGACACAACTCTACCTCTCATTCCAGCCAGATTATCTGACGGTAGCTGCTCGCATCTCGGCCTGCCTGACAGACATTTCTTGGTGATTGAAGGACCACCACCTTCAACTCAACCTTGCAAAGCCAGAACTGCTTGTGGTCTTAGCCAAGAACAACTTCTCCATTCAGCTAGGTTCGTTAACCATAACTCATTCCAGGACAGCCAGGAACCTTGGAGTTGTTGTGACTGATGATCAGTTATACTTCACATACCACATTTCTAGAACTGCCTGGTCCTGCAGATTTGCCTTATACAACATTAGGAGGATCAGACCCTTCCTATCGGAGCATGATACACAACTCTTTGTCCAAGCTCTTGTTCTATCCAGACTGGACTATTGTAATACTCTCTTGGCAGGCTTTCCAGCATGCACTGTCAAACCTCAGCAACTGATCCAGAATGCTGGAGCAAGAGTAATCTTTAATGAACCAAAGAGAGCACACGTCATACTCCTCCTCATAAAATTACACTGGCTGCCAATTGCCGTTTTAAGGCACTGAGGAACAACCACTGGCTCTGCACCCCTATACCAAAACTCATTTATTAAGACCTATGTGCCCTCCAGACGCTTGCGTTCTTCAAGTGATCGGTGCCTTGTGATGCCATCCCAAAGAGGCACAAAAACACTTTCACTGACATTTACCTGGACTGTTCCCTGCAGGTGGAATGACCTGCCTAACTTAACCCGAGCTTTAGCAATTTTCAAGAAATCTTTTTCATAAACAATTGACCCATTAATACTAACACTTTCTATTCTATATATCTATTTAAAAAAAAAACTTGCTACATGTGTACTGTGCTAGACTAAATGGGACTAGTCGCAGCACTTGCATATTGTTGCCCTATTGTTGGTTTGATTGCTCTCCTCATTTGTAAGTCGCTTTGGATAAAAGCATCTGCTAAATGATTGAATGTAAATGTAAATATTAAGTCTTGCATCAATTCAGTCTGCCATGTATTTTGTAGCTTACAGAAACAAATTAATTAGCAATGGACACCGAGAGGATAAACTGGACCCTTTTGGGATGTTTTAGCTTAAAAATCTGAGGGGGCTCAAATCTGTTGCAAAGTTTTACATGTGTTAATGAATGCAAATGAGAATTGAGAAAGATTTTCAGTGAATAATGTCATAAATTAGGGTCTATTCCTCATATACAACATTTTATGGCTTCAAAAGACTTCATAATACTTGTTCATGATGGTATATTACTTTTGGACTACTTTTATTTAACATATATTGTGCTGCTTTTTGTCATTTTGTTTCTTGAAAGTGTCCAGTTTCTTTGTATAGAAGTCAAACGTTTGCCTAAAGCTATTGTATAAGTCATTATTCACAGATAATCTTGCCCTCTGCCAAAGCAATGAAATTTCATTCGCATTTATGTTCAAATTCAAAATCAAAAATATCATGTCAACATGCTACGCCAGGTTTGACATCATTACACAAATTGGCATTTGTCATAACCAAATGTGGCAAATATTCAGAAGATACCTTGCACAAAGCTTTTGCTGGCATAAAATGTTTTATATGAGGAACAGACATTATTTAATTCTGCGGCTTTGGAAGACTTGAAATGTAACGCATAATCATATAGAGGCCTGTTAACACCAAGGACATTAACTATAATGAAAACGATTAAGATAGTTTAAAAATCGTTCTAAATGTAAAATAATAGGAGAATCCATACAACTATAACAAAAAAAATAGTTCTAAATGTAAAATAATAGGAGAATCCATACAACAACTATAACAATAACGGCACATAGAAACAATATCATGGAATCACTTTCGTGATTTTTAAAAAAAACATTGCCAGCCAATCAGAATCCATCCTGTGCAAGTGCAAGCATTTAAACCGGCAGACAGATGACAAAACAGAACATTATTGTCCGTTGTCGCTCATATTGTTATCATTGTTGTACTCCTCTTTATAAGAATAATTCTTGGTGTGATTGGGACTTTATGGTATGGCTGCTCCTTTTTGGTCTAAGAAATATGGGGGGAAATGCATGAAGATTAAAAATGGATTAAAAATATTTTTTGGTGGACTACTGCTTTAAGACTTACTTTGTTTATTTGTTAGCTTGGTTTGTAACTTAGACTGTGTATTTATCAGGGGAGGTGTCTTTTCTATTAAAGCTGAGACTCAGATATGAATACAAACTGCTTGAGAGCACTTGTCCTTTGGGCAGCGCACAGAGCCACAGCAGCACTAGTGTTGGAGAGCTCTGACCTTCTTATTCTTCTATGGCACTGGCAGGCAGCCATATTGATTGAAGTATTTCTGGACTTCTCTCCTGAATCTCCAGGTGGACTTGGGGGCCTCGGTCCCTAAGAACCTCAAACCAAAGCTCTTCGTTTTAAATCTCTCCATCCAATGAGAGAAGGAGAGGGGGGAAAAGAAAGAAGGACCTGTGCTGCCTTGGGAACGGTGAAGGAAGACGAGGGGGGAGTGTGCGTTTGGCGCTGAGCTGCTCGAGCGCTGCTGAGAGCATGGACAATTAGATGAGTCCCCAGTGTCTCTTTGCTCTCTGGCTGCCTGGTGGGTTGCTCCATGGGCTGTGAGCCGAGGGATTGGCGCCTGGATGGGCCTTAGGCCGAGTGCTGGGGGAAACCCGTAATCCGCTTCCCCCACCTCAGAGAGCCTCGGGAGGGCGGACGAGATAGAGCTCTATTGGACAAAGACTCCCTTTTTCCTCTAAGACTGCAGATTCTGACACTCACACACACACTGATTGGTGTCATTTCAAGCGGATTTTCCCTTGGCTGGATGTCAGGCGACTTTTTATCCGCACTTGGAGTCAATTTGGGGAAACATGTGACATGTTTTCTAAAGTAACTGTGGAAAAATGAATCTCTGTACACATCTATTTATGGCTTTCACCATCATAGATGTTTAGTGGTTGGTTAAGCGCAAAAATGTCTTTTTCTGTGAATAAAATTTCAAAATTGCTAAATCATGGTCAGTTTTTTTAAGCCATAAAATATTTTATGAGTTGTATGGACTACTTTTATTTAATATATTTTGTCATTTCGGTGCTTGAAAGGGTTTCTTCATCCCACACACACACACACACACACACAAATGATTCGGGTGTGCGAGGCATTCTTTTTTTTAATATAAATAACAAAATTAAGATTATTACAGTAAAATGATCCAATTTTGAGAGAAGACACATCCCATATATTTTGCTGATGGTGTGAATGGTTTTGCATCCAAACAAACTTTGCTTAAAATAACTCAATTTTGGCAAAAATGTATCTGTCACTTGGTAGAAATTAGACAGATAAAAGACATAAATGTATTTATTTCATGATTTTGTATAGTATCAAAATAATATATTTTGTAAACAACTGGATTACACGTTAATCAATATGGGAATTTAGTGACTTGAATCCTTAAAAAGTAATTTTTTGTTTGTTTTCTTCTGATTCTGTGACTTTAACAGTTCTGTAATATCTCATTTCCCATTTTGAGTGCATTGCATTATACTGAAGGTCTGTTTTTCTAGTCTGAAGAGCAGATTTAAAGTAGTCCCCGTTGGCTCTGAAGCGCGTAAAGCTTAAAATGAACCGTGCCGTCCTCCCGCCTGGCATTAAGGCAGTGTCTCTCCTTGAAATTCCCCCAGCCCGTGACATAATTTACCAGTTCACCGTCTAATACCTATAGATTTGTTGTTGTGATATAGAATCAGCGAGTTGTACAACACAGACCAAATTGCCCCGGCTGAATATGACAACAGGCGAAACTAGCAGCCTAATTAGGAGGCTACATGCCTGAGAATGCACAGGCGAACTTAGCGCAAATAGGAAAAGGTGCTTTCAGCCCAGCGTCGCCAACCACCTCAGTCCCTTAATGTATTACCACCTGCAACCGCAATCACCAGAGCCAAATTTAAATGCTGATGATTCAGGAGAGACAGGGTGCGGGCCAGCGAAGAGCCATGCGAGCGGTGATTTAAAACATTGGCCCTAATGAGGCTGACCGCTGGCCGTCTGATCTGAATGTGATGGGGGAAATTAGATGAGGGAAGAGGTCAGTGACGGCGTCGAAAAGGCCACGGCGCAAATGAAACACAAAGGACGACGCTACTGTCAGACGTTCTGTTTACTTCATTTCAAGAACAAAAACAGTGGCTCGTGGGCTTCCAGCGCCGTATAGATAAAATAATCAATGAGTTTGTAGCTGGTTTGGGAACGTGTTTTGTGAGGATGTGTGTGTGTTTGGGAGTTTTCACCAGCTCGAAGGGTCCAGTTGCGAGGCCACAGCAGGCAAAGAATAGATTGCCTCACTTCTTACTCTTCACACACTGCATACAGCAGCACGGACACCTCAAACGCTCGCATAGAGAAAAACAACCCGTCATCCTCAATCAAACAAACAAAGCCCCCTTTTAGCGGCTTGACTCTCAAAAGTTGCACTGCATTGCTGAACCTAGTGAGCTGCCTTGCTGTCTACTGCAGTCATGAATCCTAATAATTGACTGATATGGAACACTTCTGCATGATACACAAACTCGAATCAATAAGAAAGCTAGCCATTAGTATGCTGATAAGTTAATGTCATGATACTCTAATAAAATAAATAAAACAGAGATTCTGTATTCTCCAAATTAATGTTAAAACAACAAAGACAGTAGCCTATATTTTAAATATTTGGTTAATGGCATCTTTTTATGAAAGAAGGCATCACCGATATCAATACTGCTACTGATGCCTCTATGAAATATTTTTTTAATCTTAATTTTAGCAATTAATTATAGCCATTCAGCATTACAGTATAATTGAAAGCTACATTTTTACATTTATTAGGCTTTAAAAAAATAACAACTTAGTGCACTTAAAACAATCTTCACATAAACCCATTGTAATAAATGCCATATTTACATATTCCCTTCAAAATATCAGGACTCAATTTTTTTCTAGTGGCCCAGTCCGACCGGTTCAGATTTTTACGTGCCCTGTCAAAATGCACAAAAATGATTGTTTTCTGGGTTTTTTTGACCCATGTAACCTTTTAAACAGTGCTTTAAGATTTTCAGGTATGTCTAACAGGTAGGGTACAGAAATGTAATAAAGTTATCAAACACTTCACAGTCTTCACTGCATAAATTAGAATTAAATATAGATTAATCCTTATTAAAGCTACAAAAGTTATTCAGTCATGAGCAGTGAGTGATTTTCTCTTTTTCTTTTGTTCTTTGATTAACATTAATGACAGACAGTAGCGGGTTTATTAGGCTGATGTCACTTTAAGACCTGCCGCACATGACATGGATCTGACACACATCAGATTTTCTTTACATTCACTTAAGACTTAATTTAACTCATAAGACTGTGCTTGCGAGGATACTCAACAAAACAGGCAATTTGACATAATTTTGTGTGTTTTTGCCCGTTCAAGCGTTATCCAAAACAGCATTCTGTGCGCACGAGTCGCGTGTGTGTGTGTGTGTCAGACAGACAGGAGATTCACAGGCGCGTGCAAGTACTGCACTGCGTTCTCTTTTCTGTCTTATCACGCTTGAATGCATTTAAAGCATTTCCATGAATGCAAGTGTGATCAAATATAATGTGACGCTAGCCAAAGAATGATGGGAAAAAATGGATGCTGGATTAAAAGGATTAAATATTTTTAATGGGTTAAGCTAATAATAAAAGGTAATATGGTGTGTATTTAAGAAACGCAGTGTTTTTTGATTTTGTTTTGTTGTCTCATGTATTCATAGGCTGTGTAGGTATTCGAATTACAATTGTTGGTATTACAATAATTATTTACCTGCTGTAATATATAGTGTGTATTTAAGAGATGTGGTGTTTTTTGTTTTGTTTTTTTCTTTTCATACATATATAAATAATTGTAATTGTAATTGTGAGGAATGATAATGTCAACAATTAAGGAAGTAGCGACCTTTGTTTTTCTTTCTGGTTTTTCCCTTAACTGTAACAGTCCGGAGTGGATCTAAATAAGTCTGACTTCTTCCCACTCTGTTTTGAGCAATTGACTGATTTATGTTGTTAAAAATCAAATGCTAATTATTGCCTTTGTTATACGTCACTATATTGCTGGAAATAAAATAAATTCATTCATTCATTCAAGCTGAAAAAATAATTTGTGTGTGTCGACGCGTTAATATATACATATATTAGTGTAATATTATATATATAGTATTCAATTATACCTCTCACATCATCTACCATCTTGGGATGAAACAGCCTAGCACTCCTAAAAATATTTTCTATGTAGGCATACAACAGTTCAGAACAGAGCTTTAAATATTCAAAATATTTAAATGTGAAATTTGAATGAGAGTGGAACGTCAAAACGCACTGTAGTCCAAACATATGAGGAAGTCTAGTGAAAAATCAAGCCCTCAGCCAAATCCATTAGGAGCAGTTCAACCATATCGTCTCAAACACCAGATGAGAGAGAGAGAGAGAAGAGCCTACAATCTAACGCAGGGCTTCAGAATGATGGAAAGTACCTGATCCCTGGCATTGTGATTGACAGCTACTGACCACCACTCAACTGGCCTCGACGTCTTCACACCGCTGAGCGCAGCGGGGGCCGCCGAGTCTCGGGGAGCCCTGCAATCAACTGGGCCTTACAGAGATAAACAATGCTCACGAATGAGAGCTCCACACCAAAGGCACGTATCGCACAGTTCCATCACGCGGTCTAGCAGGGTTCACTGACTCCACTGTTTCAGAAATTGCAGGATGGATTCAAACAGAGGTGTGGACTTCATTGTTCTGCCGGCTGGTAAAAGTGAAGATGGAAAGCCAGATTCCCGCAATCCTCAGGCCTGGGGTTTTAAAAGAGGAAAAAGTTCCATTATTTATGGTGAGAATCGACTTAAAACGTTTTTATTCATGGATTTAGATGGTGAATGTGATGGATGGAAATGTTTTCAAATCACACACAGTATATAAACTAGTTGTCTGCAATAAGTTAAATGGGTCATGAATTGAGAAAACTAATTTTCCTTGATGTTTTGAAATGTAAAATGTCTATAAGTTTCAGAACTCAAAATTTCCTTGTTGGTCCAAAAACAGCTTTTATTGAAACCAAGCTCCGAAAATGACTTTGTCTCCGATTTTGTCACATTATGACGTAATAGTGCGAGGAAAGACCACCTCTGCAGAATCAGATCAACGCCTACTTCTACATCATCACGTCTTTGGCCCCGCCCACTGGAGCGTTAGTGAGATGAGAAGAGAGATAGAGGATCACTGGACTAACAACAGCATCACCTTCCAAAGGATCCGAATGCTAGGAAAGTGGTTCTTTATTTTCAACTATGTCTCAGAGCATTATTTGTTTGTTCGGTGCATTTCACTGTGGATTCTTTGACAAATCAGTCGTAATTCAATTTCACCACAGGCTTGGTATGGATAGATATGGACTGACAGTAAGAAACCGTGTTAATTCTAATGCCTAATCGGATATGACTCATGTACAGTCAGACATTCTTTGTCTCAAAATCGTTTATTGCTGTTTATGCATCAGTAAATCAAGCCAGTGACTTCACAGGGTTTCTCTTAGTAGAATGTAAAAATAATCTGTTATATTTAAATTCTGATTAAAATAGCTGGAGCTGTCAATCACACAGCGTGAGTTTACCAGGGACTGAGTTCTGGACTCTCGCCGTTATAATCAATGATGCTGTCTACACTGCACAATCAATCTCTTATTTACATCGTGTTTGCACTGTTCGTTACGATGAAAGCGTTCGTGAGAGTGCAGAAATCGAGTTGAAATGACGAGATCACTGCATTCAAATGCTCAACAGACATGTCTGTCATCGGCTACAACGCAGCAACCTTTGCGACGGGAGTAGAACTAAATATAATGCTATAATCAACACTTTTCATGATTAGTTAATGTCCACAGATGATATATATCAAAAACATATCAGTCAACTCCACATATAACACTTATTTCATATGCAAAGCCAATCATAACCAATCACAGCAGTCAAACAGAGCGTTCAAATCAGAAGGGGAAAATCAGGGTACAAAATAGCCTTTTATTTCTAAATTATGACAATTTTTGATGTAAAAACCATACTAACATAACAAGTCCACTCTAGGCAACATTGTAAAATAATTTAAAAATTCAGTTCGTAACCCCTTTAAGTAAATACACAGAGATATTTTCTGTGCATAACCTTGTGGGGGGAGCGTGCTTAATTGTATTGAATGTGAACTTATACCAACAGTTTCAGAGATAAAGGCTTAAATCTAGTCCAGAGTTTTATGCATGTTTGAGCTGTTTTAACTGAAAGTAACTTTCACTGACATCTTAAAATATATCAGAGTCATTGTTTTGTCTCAAGATGCACATCAGTAATGTTTTTTTTTAATGGCATTTAATTGTAGATAACACGCAGTTAAGTGTCTGAAAACATTCCATTCAGTTCGCAATTAAGTATATTATTTCCATAATAAGAATTCTTTTTGAAAGTATGCTAAAGTCACAAGGGTGTATGCATTCGTTTTAATGCTGTAAAAAGTTTGCACAACGTACACAAAACAGCACTGACCCGAGTGATGACAGATACTAGCCAGCTTTAGATAGTTTCTTTAACACATTGTGCCACGTCCCAACATCCATTCTCATTAAATGACATATAGGAGGATAGCAAAACTCGGTGTCATTTGTCCTTGTCCTTCATTAGCATACCAAAAATAGTATTCACAAGCTCAAAACAAACAGTTAAATAAATACAGAAGCCTCGTATAATGCAGGTTATGTAAGTGTCATCTTTATCTGGTAAACATTCCCAAGCGCAATGCAAAGAAGCACCCAAGAGCATTTACATCCCTAATTTACCCATCCATTAAAGAGACGGATGCTTTGAAACTATTGCCGTGTTTATCGGCAGTCTCGCGGGATTCATTAGGTCCAACGTTCACTTCAGAACGTAATCTATTGCTTAATTAAACTTCCCAAATATGAAATTTGAACCCATGAATAAGAAGAGAAGTTATTGCTTTGTTGTTCCCTCATTTGCACAATATTTTAATGAACACAAACTCCAGATATATTACCATTTGCATGTAAATAAAGCTTTTCCTCAAGCACTTAAGGGCTTTGATTTGACTGTGGCAGGCCGTAAGTCATCATTTTTTTTCTGCTTGATGAATCTCTGAAGGATACGAAGTGAAGCTCATTGACTGCGTTGGGAAATTTCACAGCTAGTGGCTCCATCGCACATCATTGCAAAGTGTGAAATTTTAATCAGAGATGTTGTGAAGAAACAAGGATCGTCTGACGACCATAATTAATGACTTCTGTCATAGAGATTACGCTGGCACATTTGAATGCAGGACTGTTTTAAAGAGCAAGAGAAAACGCATTAACTAAATTGTATAGCATGAAGCGCTTCTGAATTAGAGACGTTGTCACCGTGTGTACGCGTCCGTACTCTCTTTTGCATTGGACGCCGTTCGTTTGCGTTTCATTGAACAGCGATTCCCGACGCGCACCCGCCTCTTGTTTAGCTGTACATTAATTTCACGCGTGGCTTATTGATGCGTGATATTCTCAGAATGATTGGAAACATGAAGCTTTAACATTCAGTAAGTTTGTCTGCATACTGCAGATGTGCATAACTATATAGCAATAAATATGTCATGCATGTGCATATTACTCCCATTATAAACAGTGTACTATAGGCTACTATATATGGACAAAATAGTGAATATATGAGTTTACGCAAAATGATTTATGCAACAATCAAAATATTGTTTTTAAACTTTAAAAATGCCATTGTTTTTGGCAAGTTTCATACGTATTTGCGAATCGATTTAAATCGTCCATGTCAACTAATCAATTCAAAACTGATTCAATGGTTAGCTTAAAAATGTCACTTAAAAATGTTCACAGAAGTCCTTGTGTGGCATAAAAAACAGATCTTTATATATTGGGTGCAAATATCTTTATACTTTCAAATTCATTCAGGAAAGAAAAAAAAGTTTTTATTTTCCATAAATATTTACATATTTTTACTATTATAAATATTTGTAAGATTATTATGAATAATATATATGCACATATACATTATGTTTTTATAT
The DNA here is from genome assembly GCA_030578255.1 of Tiaroga cobitis. Taxonomy (NCBI): domain Eukaryota; kingdom Metazoa; phylum Chordata; class Actinopteri; order Cypriniformes; family Leuciscidae; genus Tiaroga; species Tiaroga cobitis. The sequence continues at coordinate 50,474,517 of CM060599.1, forward strand.
TTATAGTTTTTTATATTTCAAGTTTCTGAGAAAGTTTTATAATAAAAGACAGCCTTTTAAGCCATTTCACAGCCAATTTCAAGATAAAAAAAAAAAAAAAAGTATTTATTTATTTATTTTACCAGGAAGGTCCCATTGAGATACAATATCTCTTCTACCAGGGAGTCCTGGTCAAGGTAGGCATCACAAACAAAAAGTACAAAGTAGTACATCACACAACATGGCAAACAAACGAAACATTTACACCCTACTATATAAACAGACTTTAAGATGTACGTAAATATACGTGTATATATAAAATGGCTAAAATGATTGAGATATAATTTTTCTCAGCTATATCGCCCAGCCCTTCAAACCAACATGGTCATTTAGTGTATTATTCAGACCCGAGCTGTTGTTGTTTATCGCCTGTGCATTTCGAGAGCCATTTATTTCTCAGACCTCACCAGCTCATTAACATGCAAATAGCGCATATGTTTTCATTTTCCAGCACAGTAATCTGGTGCTGTTTATCCAATCACCAACTTTTATTTTACTAGCCAGCGCTGGAGAGCGAGAGAAAGAGAGATTGTGCTTCGAAGCATGCACGCATTTTGAAGTGGCCACTAATCACAGATTGCAAACTCGAGTGTAGTCTGGAAGTGCCTGGCCCCCATTATGGCGCGCCGCTGCCCTCTCCGAGCCCTAAGTTGTGTTTCTGGCCCTGGGCTGACCTGTGGGCTAATTCTGGCAATCAATATTTTAAGTGCTTCCTGATTCACTTCTATCACATCCTGTGGCACAGATTTTGATATGTGATTAAATTAATAGTCTGAGAATCATTGCAGAAAGTAAAATTTGTAAAAACAGACTGATTACTGATTGTTAATTGCTAAGTGTCTTAATCTCAAGCGAAATGGGGAAAGTGTATTCCAGTATACTTCACCGTTATGAATATCATTGCTATGATAAAAAAGGGGGAAAAACAACAATAATAACTAGGTGCCGGGTGCCCTCACTGATTTGTGTTTAAAAGGTTATTTTCAAATGCTGCTTTGCCCAGACGAAAGCTCTGAGATGTTCTCCTTAACTAAAAACCTTTTTAGTCAACATAAGAAAAATCACTCCATTAAAGGGCTAATCGTTGGCTTTATTCTATGAGACCTGGTGCAGTATGCAGAATGCTGCAGTCGATGTAGATGGTTGAAAAAACATACTTTTTTGCAATTATGCACTGATTTTTTTTTTTGGGGGGGGGGGGGCATAAATCTACAAAATTCTGCAGATTGAGTGCTACAAACTTATTGGTACTAGAAAACACACTCTAATTAGCCCAATATTTGCATGTCAATCTCACTGTAAGATGATTTATAGGTTTGACTAAGTAACCTGGTTGCCTTCAAATTTTGCGTTCAAAGAAATATATATTTTTTTGCATTTACTCAAACTTTTTTTCTTCTTCAATGAACTCAAAATTAAGGCACACAGGTTACTTTTCAAAAGGATAGTTCACTCAAAAATGAAAATTCTGTCATTAATTACTCTTTAAGTTTAATTAACCAATTAAGACTTTCGTTCATCTTCGGAACTCAAATGAAGATCTTTTTGAGGAAATCTGTGTATTTCTGTCCCTCGATTGACAGCTACGCAACTGACACTTTCAATCTTCAACGCCTGCTCTCGCATCAACACAACACACATGCGTCGTGGTGCTACCGTGAAGGAGCATTGGAGATACATATTTTGTAAATAAAGTAGTAAATTATGTTTTTTTGGTGAGTAATTCATTCAGAGCTGCCAACTTTTGGGGTGCTTGCACACGCAAGGTCTCTCGCTCGCTTTACCTCTCTCCCGTACGCGCGCGCTACGCGGTTTGAAGCACAATCTGTCTCGCGTGCGCGCTCGCTCTAGATTCCAGGAGATTTGAACTATTTTGTGGCATAACTAGTCGATCACGAGTGGCTCAACAGGTAAATATATAGATAAACTCATCTTCCAGGCATTTGACCGACCAGGTTGACACTTCATGCGTGAGAAATCGGGGGTGTGGCGTGAGAACATGTGAAACCAATCAAATGCGTGTGTCTCACGGCCAATGCGTGAGAGTTGGCAGCTCTGTTAATGACATGATTTTCATTTATGGGTGAACTATCCCTTTAAGTTAAACCAATAAATACTTTTTTTCAGTGATGTAGAGCTTTCCTGTGGTGCAGATTCTGTGTGGGCCCAGTTGTAACCATTAAGGATCTAGTCTGCAAATGCAAAGGCTGCAGGTTCAATTCCATGTAGAAGTGACCCACAATGTAAAGGGGTTTCCTTTAAGCAAAGTCCAGTTCTCCCACCATCACCCCCTTCGAGCAAGGCACTCAACCCCAGGTTGCCCTTGGGGGTATTTCCTAGAAAAATCCCTTTGAATTTCTTTGCGGAGAAAAGGTGTCTGCTAAATAATAGCCTTATGCACACTTACGGCAAAACATAAGTGCATATCGCAGCTTATTCTGGCCAAGCATCGTCCACTTAGATGAGAGGAGAAGATTTGCGCACGCCTTTTAGGGAAATACCAATCGTTCATGCAACTGTACATCAGTGGTCTGCCACTACTGGATGAAAACAAATACAGTGATGATGAAAAAATACATATTCAAAAATAAGTACAGATTATTCCACAAACATAACACAAAAAATGCACAATATACAGTCCTACTAGAGTTTAATTTCTACTAAAAGTCTTAAATAAAACTCAAAGATTTGATGCCACTAACCTGAGAAACTTTGGCAAATCCAGTGATTAGTTCTTCCTTAAAACTGCAAGGAGGAACAAGAAAAGGTGTGACGCTTTAGTTTTAACAGTGAAACAGTGCGTGGTAAGATGTTAGTTAAATGTTTAATATTTGACAACTGTTTTATGATAGAAATGTTAAACGACCGACAGCAATATCCAAGTAATTTTTTCCCCATTTTGAATTGAAAATACGCTATTATTTACATGATTCATGTAATTCATAACCGAATTTAACGAGACAAAACACGTCTCGACACATTAGACATATACGAATGAGCGTGAATGTGTGCATATTTTAAAATTAAATATTTACTTCATAACTACAATTAGACCTACGTAGAACTTTTACCATTCTTATTTAGTTTTCTTTATTCCCTTAAATCCCTTTTGATCCTTTAATTATTTAATTCCTTTAAATAAAAAGGCCAATTCAAGACATGGATAAGGCCTTGTTTGTCTAGAACATGTTAAATGATAAAAATGCAATGGTAATGCATTACCTTAATAGAGGCTTAATCTACTTATACTGGTTTGTATGTAAGCTTTGGATAAGCATTAAAACTTGATGCTTTTATCAGTTGACGTTGATTATTGGTGCATTAATGTTTTTGAAAAAAGCTAAACATTTATTGTACACATACAATTTGATATGCATGTCCTTTCCTGATAACAGCCTACTTTTCAATTTTTCCTACTTTTTCAACTTTTCCTAATTCTTTAATAGACTACCTGACTACAAAGTTACCCAAAGTGCTCACTCCCATCCTAAACCATAAACCGAAAAGCAGAACTACAACTTGTTCCTGGATCAACATCTTTTTGATCCCGGAACAACATTCCAATCAATCAGCCAGATTTGAGTTTACAGTATAAAACAAGTTTAGGCTTACAGCCATGGTTAGGTGGATCTACATCAGTGTTATTCACATTTCCTCCTATTTTAGCGATAAGTTATGGTTAGGGTTGGGGGTAGGGTTGTGTTTTTCTTACTGGGCAAATTCACGGCGACCAAATTCAAAGACACTAAAGCAGCACGTCTGGCAGTTTCTCAGACTCTGGGATTTGCGGCTTCAACCAAGAAGTTGACATATTCTCCATTCACAGCTGCCACCGTAGCGCTGGCAGAACGTTGATTCGCCCGCCGACTCTGGCAACGTTCCCAACACTCACCAGTGGCATGTTGCCGTTCTCTAGCGGGTTTGTTTCACAAGCCGCCTAATCAATTGGACGGCAGCCCTTTAGAACGGAGCCTGGCACGCGGATACATTCCCCCATTGTGTCGTCTGTGCCGAACACAAATAGCACGCGTCACTCGCTGTCTTGAAACAGGAGGGACATTAAACAAATTGTACATTATTGTGCGGCGCCGCGCGAAGGGCAGCATGCGCTTTGTGTTTGTCATACAGTGGAGCGCGTGAATGAGCACGTTTATTTGTGTCCGTGCTAAAATGCTGCCAGGTGGGAACCCCATTGTGTTTGGCTGACAAGTGGTGTTAATGAAATCACAGACGCCTGTCCGGCAAATAACAGGAAAAGCGCCAGAGAGACGCTTTTACACCGAGACACAGTGTGCCGACGCTGATACTAATTTACTCCACACAGAGACGAGAGGGAGAGAGACGCAGTTTATGGGACTAAAGTCATTCATTACCCGTCTGATCTCGGCCCGGAGGATGTAAATGACTGATTCTTTTCTCCGCGGTAGAACTGTAGATAAGCAGGAGGACTGATAGGCCATCACAGACACAACAACAGAGGCCCCGGGATGTTCACACGTCCTCGCAGACAAATTAAGGCCGCATCGGTGCTGCGCGTCATCGTCTCAGGCATGTCAAGAGATTCATCACTGCCTGCATTAAAGAGGGAAAGCGCACACTTATTCACACATACTCTGAGGAGGGTTAATAATGTTTGGGGGCCCCAAAGTTTCAGATTTTTGGCCCCCAACACTAAAAAATCTCCCTGATTCAACTTAAAGTGTTAGTTCACCCCAAAATCTCACCTCATCGGTTCTCACACGTCAAGCGAACATGCTTGAGCTTCTGTTCATCACAATGTATATGTACATAAAAGCCTAAATTCAATCTGTTCATCGTAAAGCGATCGAGGCTCTTCAGAATATTTGGACTAAACCACTCAATGCATATGATTCATTTTACAATCTCTTTATGAACTTTCTGTAGCATCGAAGTGGTAGTTGCGTAGCTGTCAATGGAGAAACAGAAATCTCTCAGATTTCATCAAAAAGATCTTCATTTTGTGTTCCGAAGATGAACGGAGGTAATTAATGACAGAATTTTCATTTTTGGGTGAACCTTTTCACCTTTACGTTCTGTTGCTTAACTTGCTTCCTTACATTTTTAAGTATAATCAAATTAGCAAGTTATTTCAAGTCATATTTTAAAATATTTTGAATCTTGTATAACTTCAAAAGTGGTGTTGAAATTGGTTACATTATTTTTATGGGCCAAAGTAATGGAAAAACATTGCTATGACTTATTGATCATTTAATTTTTTACAGTGACATAAACAATACACTAAGAAAAAAGTTCATAAAAATGCATATACTATCTATGAAATGTGCATTTTGTGGACCATAAATACATTTATTGTTAGATGTACGAAATGCAAGAAAATTGGGTTTAACATTTTGTGCACGAAAATGCTGACTTTACAATTCCACCAATACTATGCAACCGACCTTTGTCTTTCTGTCTCTTCATTAAAAGGATAGTTCGCCACAAAAATGTTGTCATTATTTACTCACCCTCAAGTTGTTCTAAACCTGTATGAGTTTCTGGTAACACTTTATTTTGATGGTCCCTTTTGAACATTGACTATAAGTAACTTTGCAACTACATGTCAACTACCTCTCATTAGAGTATTAGTAGACTGTCTGCTTAATATCTGCCAACTCTTTATTGTGATGCTCCTCCAACAGACATTCTACAGACTATAAGTAACTTAGCAACTACATGTCAATTTATTCTATCCCTAAGCCTACCAGTCTACTAATACTCTACTAACACTCTAGTGATAGCTCTCATTGGGAAATGCGGAACGATTAGTTCATGCGTTCATGACCTCAAGGCTAGACTATTGTAATGCTCTACTGGGTGGTTGCCCTGCACGCTTAATAAACAAACTACAGCTAGTTCAAAACGCAGCAGCTCGAGTTCTTACCAGAACCAGGAAGCATGACCATATTAGCCCGGTTCTGTCAACACTGCATTGGCTCCCTATTAAACATCGTATACATTTTAAAATATTGTTGATTACTTACAAAGCACTAAATGGTTTAGCTCCGCAGTACTTGAGCGAGCTCTTAACGCATTATAGTCCTTCACGCCTATTGCGATCTCAAAATTCCGGCCAGTTGATAATACCTAGAATATCTAAATCGACTGCTGGCGATAGATCCTTTTCCTATTTAGCACCAAAACTTTGGAACAGTCTTCCTACCATTGTCCGGGAAGCAGACACACTCTGTCAGTTCAAAGCTAGACTAAAAACACATCTCTTTGACCTAGCATACACATAATATATTATAGACTTCTATAATTCAATGTTAGGCTGCATAGATTAGGTCAGCCGGAACTGGGAACACTTTCCTTAAATCTTGATGTACTCGTTACATCATAAGAAGAATGGCATCTACGCTAATATTAGTGTCTTTGTTTATCCCGAGGTTTTCCCGCAGCCTGCCGGATCCAGGCCGTATCCAGATCTGACGAAGGAGATCCGCCTGGACCCGATGACAATGCAGTGCTGAAGTATCCACTATCCTCTCCCTATGGAGGATCCCTTTCCCACTCTACAGATAAAGCGTTGTTGAAAATCCGGCTCGCGTACCCCGAAGTGATAAAATAAAACAAAATTCTGGATCAAAATTTATAGGCAAAACAAGTTGTTTGTTTAGGGTTGTATGGAATTGCAAACCTGCGCACAAATTTTCAAAAGCACATAACTATAGAATCAATTGTTAATGCGCATGTGAACGCATATGAACGCCCTCAGCATTAATCACAGGTTCGCGTTTAAAGTCTGTTTAGAGAGAACGGCGTCGTCTTAGCGGCCCCTAATTTAATAACAAATGATCATTTCAATGGAGGTGAATCAATCAAAACTAACTTTAGCTGGCCATAACATTATTCAAGAACCGCTATAAAGCCAAAACAATCTCTGTTACCTTAAATTATATGTTTATCTCTGTAAAGCTGCTTTGGAACAATCCATTGTTAAAAGCGCTAGGCTATATAAATAAAGATGACTTGACTTGACTAGTGAGAGTTAGTAGATATGTAAATGGTAAATGGACTGCATTTATATAGCGCTTTCACAGACCCAATGGCCACCAAAGCACTTTACATATTGCCTCACATTCACCCATTCATACACCCATTCATCATTCATACACCGACGGAGGTGTCAGCCATGCAAGGCGCCATCCAGGTCGTCGGGAGCAGCTGGGGTTAGGTGTCTTGCTCATGGACACCTTGACACTTGATCAGGTGGAACCGGGGATTGAACCACCAACCTTTCAGTTTGTAGACAACCTACATGAACCACTGAGCCACTGCCGCCCCTGTAGGTGCAACGTTAATTATAGTCAACTGAATGTGTTAAAGGGACCATCCAAATAAAGTGAAACCGAGTTTCTCTCCTCTCTTGAACACAAGAAGATATTTTGAAGAATGTTTGTAAGCAGACAGTTGACAGCACCCATTGACTTCCATAGTGGGAAAAAAAAAACAATCAACGTCAACTGTTTGATTACAAGCATTCTTCAAAATATCATCTTTTGTGTTCAACAGAAGAAAGAAACACACAGGTTTGGAACAACCTAGAAAATTATGACAATTTAAATGTTTGGGTTAACTATCCCTTTAAAGTTTAACTACATTTTGTCATGCAATTCATTCAGTCTACAAAATTAGTCAGGTTAACAACACCCCTGCACTTCCTGTTCATGTGAGTTAACGCTCTGTCCATGGTGCTGATTTGAGTTACACAAACACTGTCTTTTACTAGCTAAAGTGAAGCAAGATTGACCTCCAGGGTTAACAAACATCGTCTGCGCTGTGCAGCCATGATCAGGTCCGCTCCGGCCCTTGCATTGTAATGGCCCAAAGTCCCGTCTCCACACCTTTGCTAATTGCTGGCGGTCGACACACGTCGTGTGCTGAGCTGTGCCTCTGCTGGTGGGCTGAACACTTCTGGCCCTTAACGAGGGGTTTGGGCCTCTCTGTCCGAAAACAGCAGTAATGGGGGATGTTGACAGAGCGGCATGGAGAAACAGCATTAATTGGCACGAGTGTTTCCTGCTTCTCTTGCAGCATTAAGATCACTGGGATTCTTCTGTGTTTCATAATACCTCTAAAAGCGTCTTTTATTAGCCGGGACGCATTCTCTTATTAGATGACTGTGCAGATCACTTGTTCTGCCATCCAGAATCAAGCTTACCTTCACTCCAATTAGAGGCTGATGGAAGGCAGGTTTCGTCTCTTGTCAATCTCTTTCCCTGCCACTTTCTCTTGTTTTTTTTTTCTGTAAGAACAGATAAACATAGGTATATGATGAGGGGTTTACTTAGGTTTGCTTATGAGCATTTTTGAATGGCATTGTTTTATTGTCAGGACAATTAACACATCTTCCCCTAAATTCACATTACCAAACTGCATGGCTGCATACATATATGGTTTTGAAAAAGCTGCATTTAATTTGATCAAACATACAGTAAACAGTAATACTGTGATACAATATTACAATTTATAATAACTATTTTCTATTTTAATATATTTTAAAATGTAATTTATTCCTGTGATCAAAGATGAATTTACTCCATTTTTTTCCCATTACTTTTGTACACTTGTAAGACTGTCATGAAAATAATGTAACAAAGCAAAAAAGTATGATTTTGGTTTAAAATATTTAAAAAAACATGTTCTAGACCAGTTTTAATGAGATTTTCCTGTAAAATCGTGAACAAAAAGGTTTGTTAGTTAACATTAGTTAAACTAATAATGAACTGCAAGTATACAGCATGTATTAATCTTTGTTAATGTTCATTTCAACATTTACTAATACTTTATTAAAATCTTGTTGACATTAGTTAATACATTAATGTTAACTAATGAACGTTATTGTAAAGTGTTACCGAAAAAACAAACCTAATACCAAATGAAGCTGGTTTAAAGCAAAGCTGCTCTGAAAGGCAGCAAAGAAAACCCTTTCCAGCACAAGCACACATTCTCCAGCGTGGAAATCAAACACCTGACGGCTGAAATGAAGTTCTTTCATTGCCTGGCTTTATATGAAATCCATTTATTTGTGGCTTTCAGTGTGAAGTTACCATAGACCACACGGCAGGGTCACCTTTGCAACATCTTCATTTGTCCTAAACATCTCCCAGAATTCTTTGCAGGTCTCCTCACAGACCACTATTAGAGGACATACAGCATTCCTGCAATACTGTTTTGATGTAAGAAAATACCAGCGTCACAAACAACAAAGTTCATAAGCAGCCAAGATGTCTTCACATATTACCAACAGAAGATGTTTCTGAGCATTTCATGAGTCCTGTCATCTAATGAATGTCATATACTTGAGCTTCTTTAATGGGATCTGATCCCGTGTGAATATATATGGCGCATGTACAGTCATGGTCAGCCAGCTCTGCTATAAATCAACCTCAATGTTCTTTCAGAGCGATTCGATTGGCATAATACTGTCAGCTTCCCAGATTCCTGGAGTCCATCTCGCACAGTGAAACAGTAATTACGGGATGTGGATCCAGCACAAACAGAAAAAGGTCTGTTCCCTCTGCCTTATTGGACAAATTTGCTCATATTGCCTTAAATAAATGAGCAAATCAATTCAGTGACTGGCTCTGAACTGCAGCAGTGCACACACACACACACACACTGTTATTAGCACTTTGGAGGCGCTGAAAGTTCATGAGCAAAGCCAGCTAACATTAATCAACCTACTGCAGAGACTGAGGAGATCAGTGTGTGTGTGTGTGTGTGTGTGTGTGTGTCTGTGTGTGTGTGTGTGCAGAATCTTGTGTGTTTCTGAAAGCAGATGGAAGTGCAGGTGTGCATCAGAAATAAATCAAAAATGCCTTTTAAATTCCTGAATTTGAATTGCATTTGAATTGATTTAGAAAACATGTTAAAGACATGTAATTCAATGTAATTTAGAAGTAATGCATTACAATATTGTGTTACTGCCTAAAAAAAGTAACTAATTGCGTTACTTTTTATGGAAGGTAATGTTGCACTACTCTTGCGTTACTTTTTCTAACCTGGGCCAGGCTTGCTTGTTTGCTTTTATTAACAAAAATAGTTATATGTTTGGCAAATGAAAGGCTATTACAGGCCCTTTCATACTAAAAGTGAAATGAATAAGCCTCAGGCTGAAGGAAATGCTAATTCACGTCTGTACAGTAGAAAGCACAGCTCAAACAACTACTGTTGTTGTTACTGTTCAAATACTGTTTTTACTTAGAAAATTACCGAATGAGTAAATGCTCAAATTTAGACGAACTACAATAACTATCGTGTTCACACAGTGCACACAACACCTCTGCACTTACTCCTGATTTCTCTCAACAGGAGAGCTGTCAGTCAATACATGGCACTTGCATTACTTATTTGAAAAAGAAACTCAGATATTATGTTGTAAACTTAAAAAGTAATGTCAGTAACTTTACTAGTTACTTGAAAAAAGCATACTGTCCAATGTCAATGTCAATGTCACCTTTATTCATATAGCACTATTAAAACAACACAAGTTGACCAATGTGCTTTACATTCTCACTGAAGAATAGAAAAAGAAACATACTACAATAGTAATAGAATAAAAAACAAAATAAAAACATTTAAGACGAATAAGCCATGGCAAACAGATATGTCTTAAGTTGTACTTTAAAAACATGTACGAGTCAGCATCCCTAACATATGATGGCAAGCTATTCCAAAGTCTTGGCGCTACTACTGCAAAAGCCCGATCCCCTTTCTGGCTTAACTTAGTCTGTGAAATTTTCAGCAACTTTTGAGTTGATGATCTCAAGGTTCTTCCTGATTGATACTCCATTAACAGAGCTGATAAATAAGTCGGTGTAAGGTCATGCAGTGATTTATACACCAATAAAAGAAGTTTAAAATCAATTCTATATTGTACCAATGTAGAGCGATCAAAGATGGAGTGATGTGTTCTCGTTTTTTAATATTCACTAATAATCTCGCTGCCGCATTTTGAACCTTTTGCAGCCGTAGAATAGAAACTTGACTAATACCCTTATATAAAGAGTTACAATAATCAAGTCTAGACGATATAAGCGCATGAATAGCAATTTCAAGGCTCTTATACGTCAAACACGATTTCATCTTAGCCAAGTTTCTCAAGTGAAAGAAACTTGTCTTCACCACGTGGTTTATCTCCCGACGGTAGCATGTAAAGTAAAAAAAGTGTTGGGGCCAGGATAGAGCCTTGTGGCACACCGCATATCAGAGGTGTAAAACTTGATGTATACTGGCCGAATTTCAATGCCATGCTTCTTTCAGTCAGGTATGACCTAAACCAATTTAGGGCCTTCCCCTGAATCCCTACATATTCCTCTAGCCGCGACAGCAACACCGTGTGATCTATTGTATCAAAGGCTTCGGTTAAATCTAATAAAACTAAGAATCCACTGTCATCAATAAATCAGAAATCATTCTAAAATGCAGATTTGCTGCTCAAGAAACATTTCTTATAATTATCAATGATGAAAACAGTTGTTAAATTGTTTTGGAAACGGTAATACATTTTTTAGGATTCTTTGAACAATATACAATTCAATAGAACAGCATTTATTTAATTTTTTTTTTTAGATTCACACTGAGCTGATTCTTCCATTCTGAATCTGGCCTGGTATGTATGTGTTAGTTTGTTTGTGTGTGTTAGTTTGTTTGTGTGTGTGTGTGTGTGTGTGTGTGTGTGTGTGTGTGTGTGTGTGTGTGTGTGTGTGTGTGTGTGTGTGTGTGTGTGTGTGTGTGTGTGTTTTTCTATTCCGGTGGGGACTTCAACCTGAATTCACAGACTCATGGGGACTCATGTCACTGTGGGGACTCTAAATTGAGGTACCTGTGAGGAAACAAGCTTATAAATCATATATAATAGGTAGAAAGGCTTTTGTTTGTGAAAATGTAAAAATGCAGAAAGTTGTGTGTGTTGGGTAGGTTTAGGGGAAGGCTTAGTGTAAGGGTAGAGAATATACAGTTTGTACAGTATAAAAACCATTACGTCTATGGAGAGTCCCCACAAACATAGCGAACCAGTGTGTGTGTGTGTGTGTGTAGGAAGAGCCTATTGTGTGCCTGTGAAGCAGATGGAAAGGCAGGTGTCACGTGAATTGTGTGTGTGTCAGGCCGAATAAAAAGACAGGAATGAAATAAAGAGGAAAGGAGAGAGAACGGGGAAAGAATAGATAGACTGATGGAGCCCCAGGAGTGCGCTGTGGTCCGACTCTCACCCTGCTCGCGGGCACGCTGTTCTCACCAGACATTATTTACCAGCAGCCCCTACAGCAGACAACCAATGAGGAGAGAGAGAGAGAGAGAGAGAGAGAGAGAGAGAGAGAGAGAGAGAGAGAGAGAGAGAGAGAGAGAGAGAGAGAGAGGTCATGCGTTCATGTTTACTCACAGCTTTGGATGATGGACTCCATCAGAAAAGCTTCAAGTCCAAATTGGCTCAAAGCTTCTCTTACTGTAAACTCATCTGATGAGACAAGACATGAGATGAGATGAGAAATGCTTGGAGGATGAGATGAGATGAGATGAGATGAGATGAGATGAGAAATGCTTGGAGGATGAGATGAGATGAGATGAGAAATGCTTGGAGGATGAGATGAGATGAGATGAGAAATGCTTGGAGGATGAGATGAGATGAGATGAGAAATGCTTGGAGGATGAGATGAGATGAGAAATGCTTGGAGGATGAGATGAGATGAGATGAGATGAGAAATGCTTGGAGGATGAGATGAGATGAGATGAGAAATGCTTGGAGGATGAGATGAGATGAGATGAGAAATGCTTGGAGGATGAGATGAGATGAGATGAGATGAGATGAGAAATGCTTGGAGGATGAGATGAGATGAGATGAGATGAGAAATGCTTGGAGGATGAGATGAGATGAGATGAGAAATGCTTGGAGGATGAGATGAGATGAGATGAGATGAGAAATGCTTGGAGGATGAGATGAGATGAGAAATGCTTGGAGGATGAGATGAGATGAGATGAGAAATGCTTGGAGGATGAGATGAGATGAGAAATGCTTGGAGGATGAGATGAGATGAGATGAGAAATGCTTGGAGGATGAGATGAGATGAGATGAGATGAGGAATGCTTGGAGGATGAGATGAGATGAGAAATGCTTGGAGGATGAGATGAGATGAGATGAGAAATGCTTGGAGGATGAGATGAGATGAGATGAGATGAGAAATGCTTGGAGGATGAGATGAGATGAGATGAGATGAGAAATGCTTGGAGGATGAGATGAGATGAGATGAGAAATGCTTGGAGGATGAGATGAGATGAGATGAGAAATGCTTGGAGGATGAGATGAGATGAGATGAGAAATGCTTGGAGGATGAGATGAGATGAGATGAGAAATGCTTGGAGGATGAGATGAGATGAGATGAGATGAGAAATGCTTGGAGGATGAGATGAGATGAGATGAGATGAGAAATGCTTGGAGGATGAGATGAGATGAGATGAGATGAGATGAGAAATGCTTGGAGGATGAGATGAGATGAGAAATGCTTGGAGGATGAGATGAGATGAGATGAGAAATGCTTGGAGGATGAGATGAGATGAGAAATGCTTGGAGGATGAGATGAGATGAGATGAGAAATGCTTGGAGGATGAGATGAGATGAGATGAGATGAGGAATGCTTGGAGGATGAGATGAGATGAGAAATGCTTGGAGGATGAGATGAGATGAGATGAGATGAGAAATGCTTGGAGGATGAGATGAGATGAGAAATGCTTGGAGGATGAGATGAGATGAGATGAGAAATGCTTGGAGGATGAGATGAGATGAGATGAGATGAGAAATGCTTGGAGGATGAGATGAGATGAGATGAGAAATGCTTGGAGGATGAGATGAGATGAGATGAGATGAGATGAGAAATGCTTGGAGGATGAGATGAGATGAGATGAGATGAGAAATGCTTGGAGGATGAGATGAGATGAGATGAGATGAGAAATGCTTGGAGGATGAGATGAGATGAGATGAGAAATGCTTGGAGGATGAGATGAGATGAGATGAGATGAGATGAGATGAGATGAGATGAGAAATGCTTGGAGGATGAGATGAGATGAGATGAGATGAGATGAGAAATGCTTGGAGGATGAGATGAGATGAGAAATGCTTGGAGGATGAGATGAGATGAGAAATGCTTGGAGGATGAGATGAGATGAGATGAGATGAGAAATGCTTGGAGGATGAGATGAGATGAGATGAGAAATGCTTGGAGGATGAGATGAGATGAGATGAGATGAGAAATGCTTGGAGGATGAGATGAGATGAGATGAGATGAGAAATGCTTGGAGGATGAGATGAGATGAGATGAGATGAGAAATGCTTGGAGGATGAGATGAGATGAGATGAGATGAGAAATGCTTGGAGGATGAGATGAGATGAGATGAGATGAGATGAGATGAGAAATGCTTGGAGGATGAGATGAGATGAGATGAGATATGCTTGGAGGATGAGATGAGATGAGATGAGAAATGCTTGGAGGATGAGATGAGATGAGATGAGATGAGAAATGCTTGGAGGATGAGATGAGATGAGATGAGATGAGAAATGCTTGGAGGATGAGATGAGATGAGATGAGATGAGAAATGCTTGGAGGATGAGATGAGATGAGATGAGATGAGAAATGCTTGGAGGATGAGATGAGATGAGATGAGATGAGATGAGATGAGATGAGGAATAATTGAGGAGAGGAGAGCAGACATGAGAAAAAAATTAGAAGAGAAATGCGAGTAGAGGAGCGAAGAGGGATTATGAGAGGAGAAAATGAGAGTAGAAAAGTGGAGAGGAGATAAGATGACGTGAGATGAGAAAAAGAAGAGAGAAGAAAATGAGAACAGCATAGAGGAAGAAAAACTGACAATAAATGATAGGATATATATATACACTTATTTGTATCCATTACTTAGCACCTTTTTGTAATATTTTATAGTTATTTGTTATTATAATATTGTATATTTATTTAAAATGGCTTTTATTTTTATATATATATATATATATATATATATATATATATATATATATATATATATATATATATATTATTTTTATTCTTTACAATCTTATTTTATTCATTACATAGCAATTTAATTAAACAGGATACAACTATATTATTGTCAGTTGTTATTGTAATATTGTATATTTGTATATTATGTCATTACTGGTTTTGTGTACACTGCTTTGTATGTAAACCCAATCATGCCAATAAAGTACTTAAAATTGAATTGAGAAGAGATATAAATACATGAGACAAGGAGGACAGTGTATTTTCTCTGTTGTTAATCGCCTGACGCTCCTCGTCTCTTGTCAGTCTCAGTTCTGAGACGCAGACAGACGGACGGAGGGAGTTGAGAGGTAAAAGAGGAGAGAGAGAGAGAGAGAGAGAGAGAGAGAGAGAGAGAGAGAGAGAGAGAGAGAGAGAGAGAGAGAGAGAGAGAGAGAGAGAGAGAGAGAGAGAGAGAGAGAGAGATCTAATGACCAGCTCTTATGCATCAGTGCTCGTACTAATGAGCTTCCAGGGAGAGAGAAAGAGAAAGAGCACGAGCCTGAGGATGTGAAGGTCTGGCCGTCTCTCCCCCACCGAGATCTCTCTGCCTCCTCACTCTCATGGAACCCCGACTCCAGCCACTAATGAGAGAGAGACAGAGATGGAGAGAGAGAGAGAGAGAGAGAGAGAGGACGAGAGGATGGCCACATTCCTCCACTCTCAATAATTTACATGGAATCGATTTCCTCCAGCACTTCCCTCACTCTTACTTTCATTCCAAATGGAATAATGCACATTCACTTGGAAAAATAGGGATTATGATCCGACAAAAGAGATTTGTCGGATCTTCACGCTCACACCAAACTAGTAGCAGTCGACATACCTCAACTGCCCTGATTCTATCGAAATTCCCACATTGTTCTATGCAAATATATTCTAAAATGTAATTTATTCCTGTTATCAAAACTACATTTTCAGCATCATTACGCCAGTTTTCAGTGTGACATGACCCATCAGTAATCATTCTAATATGCTGCTCAAGAAACATTTCTGATTATTATAATCAATGTTAAAAACGGTTGTGCTGCTTCATATATTTGTGGAAACCCAGATGCATTTTTCAGGATTCTTTGAAGAATAGGAAGTTCAAATGATCAGGAATAGAAATCTTGTGTAACATTATAAACACTGTATAAATGTGTCCAATAAATGCATATGAACTATATACCTTTCCATGACTTTTCCATGCCAGAAAAGGACTATTCCCTGACCCTTCCCATACACCCATCCGGCCCTTCCTGACGGCTGCTGTGTTTACCCATTTACAACACAAATTATGCATTCCTGGCTAGATTAAGAGCAGACACACACGGGCTGGAGACATTTGATGCTTCCGTCTGTGTTTTGCAGGGAGGTGAACTTTATCTTCACCTGAATTGTTATGTAAAACACACTCTACCTGTCTGATCTCTCATTGACATGCCAAGATTCAGATATATTAATATTTCAGTGGAAATTCTTTTTTTCTCCCTGCTGTTTTTCAGATAAAACAGTAAAATATACAGGAATGGCCAGACCAAAGGAAGCCTATCAAAGGTAGGAAAATAACAGGAAGAAAGGAAATGAATAATGTATCCAGCGTCCAGTTTAACCCCTCATCAGATACCGGCCGCAGGAAATTAGTATTCGTCCACTGTCAATGTTTCTGATCTGTAAACTCCACAATTTAAATATTCATAAACTCACACCATAGTCTTTACCTTAGACTGATTTATTATTTAAATGATATGAATGTTACATACCTTAGCATTTGCTTCTTTCTTCATCATGGCTAAGAAAAATCTGGATTTAAAAATTGTATCAAATATCACCATAACCCTGCAGATTTCCTTGTGGCTTCATCTGGGTTTGTTCAACTGTAGAGGAAAGAAATCCAACACTTTATTAGTATATGGGACTGTGAAGGAGAAGACACCAAAGTGACACAATAAATATAACACAATATAACGGCTCCATAACTGTGTTTCTGTTTACCATTCACTGCCCCCTTGTGGCACTAAAACAAAAGAACACACAGAAATGTAACTAACTAACTATATGATCATGCATAGTTCACATAACAATTCAACTTATAAAAGAGAGGAGAAAACAATACTACTGTTTTAATTTTTTGTGAGCATAATTGACTTAAAAAAAAATATTTATGGTAGTGTCAACGCAGTGCTGAAGTGCCAGCTAGCCTCTCCCTATGGAGGATCCCTATTCCACTCTACAGATAAAGCGTTGTGGAAATTAGGGTTCACGTACCAACCCTGAAGTGATCAAATAAAATAAAATTCTGTATCAAAATTTATAGGCAAGACAAGTAGTTTGTTTAGGCATGGTTTGTAGGGAATTATATTCGAACACACATAACTATAGAATCAACTCTTAATGCGCATGTGATCGCCATCAGCGTTTATCACAGGTTTGCGTTTAAAGTCTGTTTAGAGAGAACGGTGTCATCTTAGCGGCCCCTAATTTAATAACAAATTAACATTTCAACGGAAGTGAATCAATCAAAACTAACTTTAGCTGGAAAATTACATTATTCAGGAACCGCTACAAAACCAAACCAATCTCTGTTACCTTAAATTATATTAAGTTTATCTCTGAAAAGCTGCTTTGAAACAATCTACATTGTTAAAAGCACTATATAAATGAGGATGACTTGACTTGACTAGTGTACATAGAAATAGATTAACCTAGATTAAATGCTAAAAAATATTTGTTTATTAGTTCATGATCCCTAATGCATCAACAAACGTTAACCAACTGAAGCGAAGTCTCTCAGAAGAAAAGGTTCTATATAAAACCTTAAAGGGTTCTGTCAGGCACTTCATCATGGGATCATTTTATGGATTTAGTTTTAATGAATTAATTTTGCTTCAGTTAATTTTTTATTTTGATTACATTTTATGAATTAAATAGCTCGTGAACATACTTAATCACTGGATAATTTTTAAATAACCTGTTAAATATGAAAGTATTATGCAATTGTTTGAGACATTGCTCTTTAAAATTGAGGCAAGAACCCAATTGAACCTTTCATTTTCTAAGAGAGAATGTTTTGGCAAAATTTGGAAAATTTAATTTGCATGAAAATATTTCCACTTTGTGGCATTTAATTAAAATTCTAGTTACCAATTTCAATATCACAAAAAAAGAATACTAGCCTAACAATAAAAAAAGACAAGTAAACAGTCAGTGATCAAATAAGAACAAAAAATAATAGTAATTACAAGCAACTGGACAACAAACTACAATAGAACAAAGAAATAGATCTACAGTACCTAAAAAAATTAAAAGCAATAGAAATACTACATAAATTGTATAAAGTAATCAAATGTTTATCAAATAAAAAAACACTGCATAGTCTTCACTGTGCAAATTAAATATACATCAAGAGCAGTGATAGATTTTCTCTCTTTGATTTCTCTCTCGTTGTTTGATAAATAATAAATAATTACATTTATATAGCGCTTTTCTTGGCACTCAAAGCGCTTTACATAGAAGGGGGAAAATCACCTCAATCACCACCAATGTGCAGCATCCACATGGATTAACATTAATGACAGACAGCTGCTGGTTTATTAGTCTGCTGTCACTAAAAGCTAATGCACGGATCCTATATACTGTTACACATGCGTTTCTCAACTGTTTACCTTCACTGAAGACATAAATTACCGTTTACGAGGATACTTGCAGTGACAGGCATGTTGACACATAAATATTTGACCATTCAATGGGGTATTTAACCCAATAAGGCGGCAAAAATAACTTAAGTACCCAGGCGCTTTAACCCTCTGAGGTCGGCTATCGCGCCGGCGCGATAGTCTCGCTTTTTTCTTATCAGTGCAAAAGAAACTCAAAATACTCTGTTGATTTTGATCTTACATATTAAGTGTTGTACATCATTAGATCCTGATAAGTGTCTATTTTTTTTGTGGATACTCACAATAAAAACAAAGTGTTGTGCTTTTCGCCAAATAAAGAAAAACAAACATGATGCGCGTTCTGCCTTCTCTCTGTCAGTGAAGTCCATTCTGAAACGCGTCCTAAGATTATTTTTAATTCCGCGAATACTTGTCATACAGGCACGAGTGTTTTTCCATAATGAAGCTTGAACTCTCTTCTTTTAAATGAGTTAATTTATATAAAAAAACAAATATTCTTAGCTTATGTAATCTGTATGAAAAGAGAGAGATGTCAGTATTTTTCTTTCCAGCTCATTATACCTAATTACGCGTTAATGTGCCACGCCCACGGAGAGCGCGCGCTATTCAAACGCAAATTATTTTAGACAAGCCGTTCAAACATTCCAACGCCCACCAGCTGGATTATAAAACACATCGTGTTTAGTAAGTAGGCTATCTTGTACAGCTGTGTACACAGCGTATCCTTTCACTGTGAGGAATATCTAACCCTGGAAAATGTACCAGAAGTGCTGGTAGTTTCATTTCGAGGAGCAACGGATCCAGCTGATGTAGTAAGTCATTTATTCTAGTGCTTTGTTCTAATCGTGATATTGAAGTGTCGGACTGTAAACCGCAAAAAGACTGTTTAAATATGAATTGCGTGTCTGTGTGTTGGCTAAATGATGAGTGAACGGCAAAGGCGCGCGCGCTTTGATTACTACAGTTATACAGCGCATGTCTGTGCCTTGTTCATTCACTCTCGCACCTACATTAGTAAACGTTATGTTTACATAAACACATCTTAGTAGGCTATAGCAATATAGTTTGTATGAGTAAAAATAGACTGAAATATGTTGAAATAAAATGTCTGTATAAGCAACAAGCTGCAAATTCACATGTATATACTAATATATCATACACAATATATTACAGACTAAATATGAATGTTTAGACACGATTTTGTGATTAGTTTTGGATAGCTTATAAAGTTTTGACTGTAAAAAAAGACTACTGTCACATTAAATAGGTACGCTTTTGTTCACCAATTTCTGCTCATCATAGTTAAATATACTATAGTATGATATTTTGTCAAAAATAAAGTAGGTATATTGAATTATCAACTAAGATGTTATTATAGTGTTTGTTCCAATATTCAAACTAATGAATCCTTACCTTTTTTAATACGTATGATAAAATGTATAGTTTTTACAAAGAAATACACTTGAAATATTGTTAAAATTGTAATTGTTGTTGTAATTGTAACCTATTTGTAATTGGTTACAATTTCTAATTGTAAAATATGTATAGGCTATATAGATCATTTCTTTTGTCCTTGTATTCTTTGGGATCCTGTGACACACCTGTGTGAAAGGGCTAATTAATATGCAGCTCATTATGCGGCACATTATCCGGCCTTTGTCTTCTCAGGTGTGAACACGCCTCCACGCATATTGCCTTTCCAAACAAAAGGTGTCTAATAAAATTTAAATCAGTGTATGTGTTTGTGTAAATGATTAGGCAGGATGATTTTCAGATCATTTTGAAGCAAAAATTCTAGGCAACAACACTGATTAGTCACAAGTCTTGTGGACACATATTTAGTATGTGTTTTGTGGCCTTATTTCAGACACTTTAAGTTTTAGTTTTTTCAATAACCATGCATAAGCAATATTCTCTCAAAAATACAAACATGTTTCATAATTGTTGCTGAGAAATTACGGTAGTCCAGTTTGTGCTTTATTGAGTGAATTTACACCTTTGCCATTAACATGTTTATAAATAACTGAAAAAAGCACAAATGTCAGAGCATGTCAGAACACCTCAAGGACCCCAAAAATCCTTAGACCTCAGAGGGTTAAGAGCAGCGGCTCATAAAGTCTCTCGGACAGCAAGCACAATGAGTTTGCTTTCACTGCTTATTGCACTTCAATGGTTTAAAATCACTTGTTTTTAAGCCGCAATGCCTAAACACATGCAAACAATAAGCTTTCGTGACTGTGCAGCACAGCAACGTCAAGTGAGCTCTACCGGTTGACAAATTTCTACCGGTTAATCATGTCTACAGGTATATTGCCCACCCCTAGCTCAGATAGGTAAATAAACAGGTTTATCAACTTTTAAAATAGAAAAGAAAACATCTTCCAAAACACTAAAGGTTCACTAAAGGATGCAAAGTTGCAGCGATCGACCCAACACATTAGCTAGATTCTATAGCCTTTGTGTAGAGCCGGTATACTCCCGTATACTCGCCCCAAGTGGCCAGTAGTGCCGGGAACCCGCTCAAGTGTCGGCTTGCTACGCCATTCTCCCCTGGTCGGCCAGATACGTGCGTCTATTTGCTCCAGTGTATTCCCCGGAGACGGCCAACCCTGTTGAGTTCCTCCGTCCCCCCTATGGCAGTCAGACGTTGCGAAGCGTCTGATGCCAGGCCTAACACTCGTATACATTGAGGAACCTGTGCTAGGCTGAGTGTCCATATGTAGCGGTCCCTGCGGCGACCCCATATGTGTAAAATTCCACGGTACGACTACCCTGTCGGCTAGCCAGACATGGCGTAGCTTCCCCCCTTGGATTAGGCAGGTACCACCCCAGAGACATCCATATGTTGCACTAACCTGCTTGGCTAGTCCATATGTGTATTCTCCACGTTACCTCCATCCGGGGAGGTCGTGGCTTCCGCAGCGCTCTCCTTCGCCTAGGAAGGGCACGCTTTCCCAGTGTTATCCAATGTTCTCACTGAGTGGGTCTTGTGGAACATCAGTGGCCAGTGACGAACGTTGGACTGACTGACATGAAAGGGAACGTCTCGGTTACGTATGGTAACTCACGTTGCCTGAAAGAGGGAACGGAGACGTTCGGAAATAGTATTATTTGAGATTAGGGCTGGGTTTCGATTCAAATTTCAAGAATCGATTCGATTCCGATTCTCAAGATCTTGAATCGATTATCATCATTCGATTCGATTCGATCTGATCTTCGAGATTTAGATCAGTGTTTTTGAAAAAAGCATTTTTTTTCAGCTGTTACCTGAAGGACTGTATGCAACATATTGATACTATTATTAAAGACATTCAACTGAGTATGGATGGTTGTAAAGAACAATCCCCCTTCCAAAATGTGTTGATACAACTGCTTTCACAAACTTGCACTGGTGTAGACGACAGAGGACGCAGTATATCAGCAGCAGTAGTAGGGCTGACGCGATATCCGCAATCTTGTAGTACCACACACACTGACAAGTCAACCGCAGAGGATTGCAAGTAACCGCAGCAATATTCACAGTTTTTTATAAGGCTATACCCTTCTTGTTTTGAACTTCATGCATGTGTATTGAATGTTGAACAAGTTCATAATGATAACAAGACTGTTTATCATGGTGATTTGTAGCCGTACGGCTTCCCACAGACAGTGAATGAGAGAGATCGGCAGAGCGCGTGCGATTACCTGCGTCTGTCTTTGAAGTCATATTCGTGGAAAGGTTGCCGTGTAAAAGGAAAGCGAAATATTTGTCGTATAGTCCTTTTAACGTTCACGTCAAGGAAATGCGCGTCAGCAGCAGCGCTGGTCAGCTTCCCACAGCGCGAGGAAGCCGTGGGGAAATAAACTCAGCGAGTCACGCATTGAATCAATGCCATAATGGTCTTTAATAAATGAAGCATTTTCAGCGTTACCCATGCGACGCATTGCTGCTTAGCTGAGCCTTGAAAAGTGGAACTCAAAGTTAAAAATAATTAACACCTTGTTTCATTATCTCTTTTAATGAATCAGCTTTTCTGAACGTGTTAGTTGAATGAACGGTTTAAAGGTGAACTAAGTAACTTTTTTACCTTAACCGAACAGCTTTGGAGTCATTGTAATGTTTATATTACTGATTTCGTGTTGAATGGTGGTCGTCTCGCACCCCCCTGGTGCCTGTGAGCCGCAAAACCACCCTTGCAACTTTGGGCCGGCGGGCGGCGGGTAACGAATTGCTTTACGGCAAAAAACAGATCTGATAAAATTCTGATAAAACGAGCATCAAACAGAAATAACCCGGCGCCGTATACATGTGGTGTTGGGCGCGCGCAGCTCTTAAAGGGGCCATACCTTATTTCCACTCGTTACAGCGTCCATCCTACTGAACATGTACCGGTGTACAGGGGGAGGGGATCCGGCCGTGAGTGCGAGCCATCTCTGCGTGAGTGCTATTCACGACAGTACAAGTACTCCACAGGGGTCGCCGTTTGACAAAAACGGAATTCCTACTGAGTGCTGCTTTAATGACTCACTCAAAGTCCGTTGTCGTAACAATGTGCGCGCTGAGTGAAAGCCTTTCAATGCGCATAGGGATCTCCCAGTCGCAGCAAGTTAAAGTTCACAGGGAAAATGTAAGCCTATTATTAAATCGATCCTCTGAGTTACGGATCGATCTTTAGAAATTTATATGAAAATCGATTCAGAATTGGTGAATCGATTTTTTCAACACAGCTCTATTTGAGATAGAGTCTTAATTGTACAGGCAGTTCAAGTACAGCAACATGTCGCAGTGAGACATTTTCAAGGTGAGCATAAATACAAAGACATCACTTCATAATAAATGAGAATGATTCCTTGATAACAAAGCACTAATGTTCATATTCATAGTACTGAAAAATGCATTGCAGTTTCCAGAAAAAAATTTGACTTTTCAAAACCATTAACAACATTGAAATTAATTCACCTGAATTAATAAATGCTGTAGAAGAATTGTTTATTGCTACATTATCCCAAATACAGTAACTAATGTTAACTAACTAATGCCAACAGAAGCCAAATTTTGCATAAAATATTTCCTTCATGTGTATTGCTAATTGTGTAATGTCTCTCCATGTGGCATCTGGTCTTCTCTCTCTTTTAGATTTCTTCATGACCTCTTCTTTGTCTGATCTCATATTTATTTATTTTCTCGTTCTTCTATCCAACAGCACACCATGAAGGATGGAGATTATCATTGTTCTGGTGCTTTAAAAAAACATCTCACATGGAGCCGGCATAAATATTTAATACGTCTATCTGTAACAGCTAATTTAGGCCTCCAAACTCATTCACATGCTAAATTCATTTCTTGTTTACTACAGAGAAGAAACCTAACGCAGACTCGTAATGTCTTGTTTATCAGAAGATCTGTTTGTTGATAAAGATCTTGAATGAGGATTATGGTGGTTTATGGGCGAAGATTCGACTGTGTTTCCCAGGCAGCTCAGCTAATGACCGCTCCACTTCTGCTCCATCGGCTCGGAATATTAATTTCGGTTACACAATGTCCTTAAAACAACGGCGTAAATTGCCCAAGCAGGACTGTAATTGTTTATGAAGATGTAAATTGCTTTGCAGAGGGAGAAACTAATAGCTTCTGCAGAAGGAAAATGAACTATTCTGTGGGGGAGGCTATTTTCTTTATGACTGGTATTTTTCTTTTTTATTAAAGGTAATACAGTCACAGGCTCGCTGTAAAACAGTGTGTTTCTGGATGAGATCGTGTTGATATTGGGCCTTTATCCATTCATCAGAGGCCTGTTTCATGACTCCAATGGGTGCAATCATACAAGAGGTGGGTGATTAGCCTCTCAGTTAGATATGAGCTAATTTTTACTTGTAATATGTCAGGATAATAATGATATTATCACAAAGCCTGAACACAGCCTAGTTTGACCGTGCAATGAGATTTGCGTATTATTGTGGGCTGATGCGTTTGGCTACTGCTGATGATAAAAAAACATTACAGGTAAAGATTTGAAAACCAAAATAAAAACTCAATTTAGTATTTACCTGTTCAGAAGTTGGGGTCACAATGGTTCAAGTCAGAAGAGTTCATCCTCAAGTCTCTGTGATGTTCTGGTGGATTTTCTCACCCGTTTTGTCATCTAACAGGTAAAAAAAAATCAGATCAATTAGTAAATTAACAGCAAAAGTAAGTCACATAATTTGACTATTCATGTCTGTAGCACAAACTCAAAAGTAACCATTTTAATACAACTAATTACAGTTAAAGGATAGAGAGCATGAATCATAATGACGGTTTACTTTTGCCTTAGATAATACCATGACAAGAAACATGGGGATAAAGGAAACATCAGGGCCATCTTCAAAAACCATTGTGCATTATTTTCCATGCTGGAAATAAAATTAAACAGCAGCCAGAATATAATGACATGCATAGTAGTGCATTTATCATTATTAACGGGAGCTTGAACACAAGCTACACAACTAAAGCTCACGTATGTAGTTATAGTTAAAAAAAAATCTAATTTAGAAAAATCATTTAAATTTGACTCATAGATGCAGTTCAACCTCTTACATCAGTAAACACAAGTGAAATCCACAGTGCAGTTGATGATAACTGAAAGTGAAAGATCTCAGTGCTGCCCGCCACTGGCTGAGAAATTGTTATCAGTTTGATTTACGCAAAATGACAGGAAAGTTAGGCATAAAAACAAGGTATTACTACTAAATAATGACTATATATTTAAAGCTAGGGTCTGCAGATTTAAGAGGCTAGCAACATAAAGCTAGCTTTGAAGGAAAGATCCGATCTCATCCTCCCAAAGTTGATCCATGGCCACGCCTCCTCCAAAACACATGAACGCGCAAAGCCGAGCAGGGTCTGCTAAGCGTCACGAGAAACGGCGTTAAATTAACATATGTCTCAAAGCACATAACATTACAATAATAATGAACGTCCACACCTTAGAAAACCCTTACTTGTACATGACTGTAGCATAACCTTGGTTCAGGAGGAGCTGTAAAAGTCAGCTGCTGTTCGTTTGCTGCTGACTGATGCAAAAAGCCTCATGGAACGCGCTGATGACGTGTAAGTTGACACAAGTTGACAGGCTGGTAGGACCATAGACATGCAGGGCTCTCAAGTGTCACTCATTTCGGTCTTTTGTATATTTCACGCGGAAAAACTGTTTATAATATATTTAATATACCGCAGCGCCCAAAATGTCTCTAGCCGTGCGGTGCCGCTCTCTCAGCCTCTCACTATGGACCCGGACCGGCAGGAATCAAGCGCGTCTCCCCTGGAAGTGGTTACTTATCAGCCAATCAAAAAAAAAAGAGAAAGTGGCTACACAATAGCCAATCAGAAAATAGCACTACTGTATCTGGGTAAGATTTAACGCAACAACCAATGGAGAAAAAAAAGGATATCCTGGAATTGTTCACGTGATTCTGTAACTCTTGCCTGCCTTGCCTTCAAAACTTGAGAGCACTGGATATGTATACATTCAAATGGACTAAAAAAAACTTTAAAATGGCCTCAGTGTATATGTATATGAGTGAATGTGTGAATATGGGTAGGACTTCATATCATTGTATTATTTGGACTGAATGATTTGGTCCTCCTGACTCCTGAGACTTCCACAGCAGATATATTTTTTAATATGTAGGCCACTTCTATTAGCCTATTGATTGCTATCAGGATGTGAAGAGAGTCAACAAGTATAATAAAAAGTTTGTATGAAAAACATTGCCAAACTTTAACTATGCTTCATAAAGCAAACCCAAACCACCGTTTTTGGCATTTTAACATGCAGTCGCAACTGCAAAAGGGGAAAAAAATTGTGTAGGATTTACACTGAAACAATTTTAATCAGAAATGTCAAAATGTTTACAATCAGCCTACAAAGAGATGGCAAGTTACATTTAATTCAACTTTAAATTGTACGGTAGAAACTCTGAAATGGATTTTCATGTAAAACGTGCTCCAATAAACTTTGTTTTATTACAACTTTGATTTTTTTTTTTTTACAGTGCACTCTAAAGAAAGGCATTTGCTAACAAACAACTAATTTCTATAACTTTATATCCTAATATATTCTCCAATGCATCTAAAGCTTTGACAAAATATCAAATCACTGGTATTATGAGGTGGTCATCATGCATACTTTGGTTCCCTAAATGTGATAATTCTCTTTTATATTAGTGGAACTGAATAAAGTATTTTAACATCGGAAGAAAATTCAGCTTTAATGCTATCATGGTAATGAAATGTGCTGCACCCCAAAATCCAGCAGATGGCAGCAAAAACCCATCAAATCAAACACTGATGACTGAAAACACTGCACTGGGACATTCACGTGTTACTGAAACAGCAGCACTCTGCACATATCTTTATATTGGAGAACTTCAGGCCTGTTACTATTGTGTAAGAATAGCACTACAATCATGAATCGTGCTGTTAGCTAATTTATTAATCCAAAGCAACTTAAATGACAACTATCACAGATCATTTATTGTATTGCTTATACCCAGGGTTAGTGATTTAAAAAAAAAAAAACATCACTTATCTCGTTAACTGAATACATTTTCTTTTGCTTTTGTGATGTAAACTACCTAAAGTACGACTCTCATTCATATTGTAATATTGTTCTCATAAGTTGTAGCCTTGTTTTAAGATTCATAGTTTAAGTTCTCACACCCATTGCAACCATATAACAATGTTGCAACCAAAACTATATACCAATAAATGCACAATACTGATTAAATGATTTATAATCTTCTGGAAGGCGGGCCGAGGTTTTTCTTAAAAAAAATGTTTTACAATATTTTACACACCCATTGCAACCATATAACAATGTTGCAACCACAACTATATACCAATAAATGCACAAAACTGATTGAATGATTTATAATCTTCTGGAAGGCGGGCCGAGGTTTTTCTTAAAAAAAAAATTACAATATTTTACATAATTCTTCTTTCTCTCAATAATTTTCTATATGGATGTTTCTACATTATGACTAAAGTGACTTGCAACGCAAACTATTAATAAATAAACCAATCTGTGTTCAAATGAGATCTGAGTCCACTTTTAATGCCAAAGACAATGTGCATGCAATGAGAACTGGGTTATTTTTAATTGCTTCACTTTTTGAGTTCTTTTAAAGAGGACTCGAGTGAAAACACCCTTAGAGATGAGTTACTGGCTGCCCGCCAGACGCACTGTTATGGAGACAGACAGACCAACCACAAGCCCAAAACCCTCTGAGGACCAGCCAGAGACAGACTGTGTGTGTGTGTGTGTGTGTGTGTGTGTGTGTGTGTGTGTGTGTGTGTGTGTGTGTGTGTGTGTGGATCTGCTGCTTAAACATCTTTAGCTACTATACAAGTACAGCATTATTTGAATGTTTTCATTTCATCTTGATCTAGAGCACTTCTTCTCAGCGGGCTTTGCTCTATCAAGTAGCAGCCGAACACGGTAAAACAAAGTCAAACAAAAATGTCCCTAAAATCAAATAGTGAATTAAATATGAACTGCACAGGCCAAACAATATGCAAAAATATTCACATGACACAGACTGAACAGGAAAATGGACCATTTTTGTTTGTAAATATTTCTTACATTTGAATGCTTTTCCAGCAATAATTAAGTGAATAAATCAATTAACTCACACTTTATGTAGTCTGGGTCATATTTTCTTTGACCTTGTGTAGGTTTGTTCATGGTTCTTGAGGATGATGGATTCACACAACCTGTCCATGTTGGAATGATTTTGCTTTAAAAAGCTTTTCATTTTTAATATGGTATTTTAAATCGTTTTTTTATTATTAATTAAATTGGTGCTAACTGGTTTCTGGACATTTTATTGTATTCCCTGTACATTTTTACTTCTTCATTATCTTAACTGTTAAAAGCCCTTCTAAGGATAGATGTTGCGAATTAGCCATGGCTATAAACACTGCAGTGATACAGGCATCGGATTGTTTTTTTATGTAATAATCTATGGGTTTTTTTTTTGTATCTGTCCCTATTCAAATAAACAACAAATAAATAAATTACATTTTAAACCTTGTGTAGTTTTGTTAATGGGAACACAACCTGTCCAAACTAGAAAGATTTTCCTTTGTTAAAGCTTAGTTTTTTTTTTAAATATTTAATTTATTATTATTATTGCATTTTACGTTGCACTTTAAAATATAAACACAATATTAAATAAATAAAAACAAAAACAAAATATTTTATAAAAATTCAATTAAAAATATATGATTTTCTTGAATGTTTTTCTTAATTAACAGCACCATCAATTACTGAATGTATAAATATGTATGGATGCCACAATATTTAAACCCTCTTATATAAGACAGAAAAGGTTGAGAAACATTGATCTAAACCCCACTAACACACACTCATGCTCTCATACACACAATCTCACATCTCAGCTGGATGTCAGAATCATTTCATTGTTGAAATGTGACACTGTGTCTGGACTGTTTAATTTGTGAGAGCGGTTTGCTGGTCACGCGGTGGAGGGTTGAGGATCTGGGGGGCTTTTGAAGCACAAAGTTAATTTGCATTGAGAAAAAAAGCAGCCTGTGATGGTGGAGAGGTGGTTACTATGGTTACGTGAGTGATAGCGAGGGCCAGATCAGACACAGATGAGGGTGAGGTAATAAGCCCATTGAGTACACACACACACACACACACACACACACACAAATACAATTTTCACTCTGAAATAATTAGTAAATTGCACAAATAATTACAAAGAAACAACAACTAACAAACAGGAGATTTTGAAGAAAACTGAAATATATAATAGTGAATGAAACAGTATTTTGTTGTACAACACTTTGTAATATGTGTTTTATTTACAACATGTTCAAGGCACAACTGTCAAGCATGAAAAAATAACTAAAATCACCATAAACGTACACTGTAACAAAGTGTTTTTTGAAGCTTTAAATCAAGATTATTGAAGTAGATTTTAAAATATGTCATTCTTTCTACTTCAAAATTTCATGATTGATTCAATTTGTTAATTTTCTGAGTGCAAACTATTTTTTTTCTCCAGTGTAAATGACGTGATCTATGTTCCGAGTCTTCTGAAGTCTGTTAGCTAATAATATTTACTTAATGCAGATCCTTGGTCTTTGTGAACGATTTATTGGTGCACTTAGTTTTGAGATAAAAATGACTTCTGAACCTTCTTTCCTTTCACTGATGTTATTTAGTCTAGGGGATATTGGATAATGTTAATCAATATTAAAATAGCTATTATTTAGTCAATGTTTTTGCAAACTCTTGTTCAGTCTGGCTCCATTCTAGCAAACGACCACTTTTCCCAATTCAATCGTTTCCAGTCCTTCCAGAAAAAAGATTCAGGCCTCTTCAGCCCAGGTCCAAATATGCAAAAGTTTCTTTATTCATACTGGAACAGAGTGATAATCGTGAGACTGTGTGTATTTGACCTAATTGTGTTGTACAATCATCACAGCTAATCCTGTGTCCTCATAATCCAAAGAGACGATTCCATTCATGTGGCAGGTGTTCGTCCAAGTGTAAATTTCATTCATTTACAGCAATCATTTAAAAAAGATTATGTTAATTAATACAAACTAATAAAGACAACATATAGTGTATGCGTGTGTGTTTTTGATGGTGTAACTTGTCTAGTTGACAATATTGTGCTATTTAGTACTATATATTATTCTATACATACGTATACTGTATACTAAATAGCACAATGTTGTCAACTAGACAAGTTACACCATCAAAAACATCGAAGCTTGTCTTGAACTCTTTACCTGAACTTTTCAAATAAGAAATGTTTCATATTATAGAATAATTTCTAAAGGATCATAATCTGAGCATAATAAGAGAATCCTTTCAGAAACATTTAAAAACCTTACCAACCCCAAGTAAAATAAACATAAAACTAAAATTAAAACCATAAAAAAAAATTGTTAAGAAGGAGCAGCTCCTTGTGGTCCTTCAGTTAGACTACCTGAAATAATATACGTGTTTACTTAAGTACAATTTCTAGAAAAAAAAAGAAGGAAATTTCATTACATTTATTAAAATTAGAAAGAATTATAATATTTTGCTGCCAGGAAACATTTTTCATTTCCATTTAGTTTGATTTATTAAAATAACCAACAATTCAATTTGAATAAACATGAATTTAAAGACATATATATATAAAAAAAAGACAAAATAACCCATAACAACATCATTACGTAAAACCTTAAAGTCCCCATGAAATCAAAATTATTATTTTTTTGGCTTTTAGTATGAATATGTTAGTCTAACTGTTATCCATATGCTATGTGCTCCAAGACAATGACACAATTCGCATTTAGAAGACACAGTATAAGCGTTAAACTTACAGTCTCTCACTTCCACCAATATAGATCAATGATTTTGATGACATCACTCTGCACTTCAGATTCTCATCGGATTTTCTGTCCAATCAAATGTTCTAGAATCTGAAGCTCCACCCCCCACATTATAAATAGCCGCTTAAGCTGCGGCTGAAATCATTAATTTGTTCACACGTTTACTGTTTTCTGGTAAATGCAACATAGTACTCTATATAGGGGATAGGGAACGATTCAGACCGTGTAAATATGCTTTCCATTGGGGCGAATGAAGTCTGGTTGGTTAGTGTCACGTGAATCGCATCAGCTCCGGTCCAGAGACACGACAGCACAGAGAGGATCATGTGATCGAGTCGCCGCAGCAGACCAGAAATCGTATCGGACGCTTTTGAATTCTGCACAGAAAGCTATTTTTTAAAGCGATATGGAGGAGATTATGAGGAGAAATGGTTAGAGATTAAAAGAAAACACGGGCGTTACTAGGCTCAACGGCTCTGGCCGAGCTGTGATATAAACTAAACGCTATTGGCTATTTAAAAAAAGGGGAGGAGCTGTTTGATATGTCCCTTCCCGTTTTCCTGTTTCAGAGGAAATTACGTCCACATTGAATAATGCTGCGTGTTTAAGGGCACTAATAAAGGCACTTCAGTGGGCCTTTAACTAAAATAAAAAATTTAAAAATAAAAACTTACTCAAACTACTAATTAATAGTATCTCACTATTAGGCATACTAAAATAACACTGCCCCAGACTTTTGAACGGTAGTGTATACACCGTTAATATTGATAGCATTTGTTTTTACATACTTTGTCAAGTGTTATTTCAAACTACGAGAGGCTTGTAGTAGAGATGTGTTAAGCATATGTGAGACAATCATAATCTGTGTTATCAGTGGCGGTATGAAGTGCTGACACATGTTCTCACTCTAGGGGTCTGTTTCTCCAGGAGGGCGGCGCTGGAGAGATCCTGTCATGCCCTTTCACCAGCCTGATAACCTCATAACAGAGAGCCGGGGCTCGGGCCATCGCGTGGGGCTCTTTCTGGGAACCAGAGCAGCGGGTGACACGGCACACAAAGGGAAACGCTGAAGGAGGTATAAACTGGAGGGAGACGGGGAGATAAAGAGCAAGAAAAAGTTTACGACCGGCTGTGACTGTGACACCATCTGAGGCTGACAGACGACAACAGTGAAAATAGGAGTGTGTTTTATGACGGGGTGGCGGCACTATCAGCGCGTGACAGACGGGATGTGTCTGTTCTTTAGCGAATGTACATTGTGGCCTCTTAATTCCCACGGGACCTGCGCTCTCCTCGCTAAAGATAGAAGCGCTCGCATGGTGAGACACTTATCACCTCTCTAAATGAACGGAGAAAAAAAGAAGAAGCTTTGTGTTGCATCTACACAAAACAAGCCCTGCAACCATGACAATATACGGCCCTTGTGCTACTTGGAAAAATGCCCAAATCTAGCTATTCTAAAACCATTAAATACAATTTCATCAGTTGTTTTTTGTACTGTAGATGTTAAACGTTTTCATTTCAACTCTATGCACAAAAAAAAAAAAAACACGTAAGAAAGTTATACTGTTGTGTTTTAAACTCAGGGGATACACCCAAAAAAACATTCTGTCATTATTTACTCACCCTTGTGTCATTCATCTTCATCTTCGGAACTTTTTAATGAAATCTGAGAGATTTCTTTCCCTCCATGGACAGCTACGCCACTGACACTTTGACTCTTCAAAAAGTTCATAAAGAGATCGTGAAACTAATCCATATTAATTGAGCGGTTTAGTCCAGATTTCTCAACCGAACCTGTTTGACGCGCGAGAACAAACCTCATTGGTTCTCACTCATCAAGCGAACATGCTTGAGCATGCGTTTACCACAACTGATGTGTGAATTGGATGAATTATCCCTTTAAAATTCAAAATTGGTTTACTTAACACATGTTGGTCTTATTGTCACAATTCTTCAATGCTCATCATTCATATCCTTAACCCTCTGGGCTTCTTCGTAAATGGGTTACACTTAGCTTCCTCCCGGTCAAAAACGGACGAAGCCTTAAAATTGAACTTTACTTCTTCCCAGGATAACCATTCAAATATATTTTTGTTCTATAATATTTTCTGATTATTATTTAGAATTTTTATAATTTTTTATGATACTTTGCATTAATTATATAATTTTTATGAGCTATTTTTTCCATTAGAATTAATATACATATTTTTATTTTATATATATATATTTTTTTTTTCAATAAATACAACATTTCACATCAAAATAGAGTGTCAGCTTAATAAAAAAAAATAATTCAAGTAGAAGAGCGCCACCTAGTGGCTTTAAAAATAGTTACATGTGTGCAATGTCCTGTACCAGCCTGTAGGCTGCCTATAGCTTCCTATATAAATACATAGAAAGGCTTTTTGATTCTTTTTGTTGATTTAGACATGATTTCTCAATCTTATTCGTTTTTTTCTTTTAATATACATTTAGATATTCTAAAAGACTAATTATTTATTTTTTTTAACAAATTTTTTAAGATAAGTATTAGGTTTTGCGTTATGATTACAATCAAACTATAGCATTTGGTTAGAAAGGGAACACAATGCAAACATTTTTGTTACTCAGTATTTGATCATTCAAATAATTTAACAAAAAAAGGGATGGTTAGTGATAATTCAAAACACTTCATACAGACATTTTGCAATAAATTGGTATTTTTTATTAATTTTAATTCAATAAGTAGTAATAACTTCAGAAGGGAACAGCAATTGTGATGAACGTAAATAAACAAAATAAATAACAGCAAACAATCATTTACTAGGTTAAAAAATAAAATGTTAATAATAATAATAACAATAATAAACATTATTTTAACTATATACATACAAACTGTAATTATTTTATTTATTGTTGAATATGGAATAGATATCAGGAACTCATTCTAAAATAAAAACAAACAATAATCATCAAACAGTAAATTGATTTTTTTTTAAAGTACGGTAATAATAATAATAATACAGATTATTTGAACTATAAACATACAAACTGTCTGCTAATTGTTTCACTTATGACTGCAGATGCAACAGATAGTGACAGTGTGTTTCTTGCAGACTGGAAGTGTGCCAGTTAATCTCTCTCTATCTCTCTCTCTCTCTCTCTCTCTCTGTGTGTGTGTGTGTGTGTGTGTGTGCGTGCATGCGTGTGTGGGTGTGAGTGCGCATTTGAGCAAGATTTTTTTCTCATTTATTGATTTTATTTTTCATATTCTACAAATTTGCTGTTGCAGTCTTGCCAGTTTATCTGTGTATGTGTTTGTGTGCGTGTGTGTGTGTGTGTGTGTGTGTGTGTGGGGTGATCTTATTTGCACTCTTGATGTTCTAGAGTGTCACCCCTTCATTGCTGTACACTTTTTTTCGGCACAGTTGCTGATCTGTAGCTTGTACCAGCAAAACTTTCTCTGAGTTTTCCTATTTTTTCGTATTTCCCATTCATTTCCTATGTCGGTCATTTTTGACCGGGAGGAAGCTAAGTGTGACTTTTTTTTTTACGACCCTTTAACAAATCAGAATCATCTCCTTGATTTTTTTGTGTGTTCATATAGGTAATACATGAAAAGTCACCAAGTTTCAGCCCGATCCGATCAAGCAAAAAAATTAAACATTTCAAAACGTAACAGTTTTCGGTCATTTTTGACCGAAGAAGCCCAGAGGGTTAAGAAATAATTCTAATTCACTGATTTAAAAACAGTTATGCTGCTTTTTATTTTTGAGGAAATTGTTTCTTTTTTTTTTCAGAATTTGAGACATATTTAAAGCTACACTGTGTAATTTTTACCTCCATCTAGCGGTGAAAAGGTATATGACCATCCAGTGAATATTAGTTTCTGTTCCTCTCAATTCCGATTTCGTTTTAACTCCTACGGTGGCCAATGGAGTCCAAGATTAACATGGCTTCCAGTTCAACCTCGTCCATGAGTGTTCCTTCAAGTGATGAGGTTATTTTAGAAAACTATTATAATTTGCAGTAATTTAATTTGTCAGGTAACATATAGGTTATGACATCTATGTAAAACAGTGATGCGCGGGTCAATGTATAAAGAACCCGCACCCGACCGACGTTTTCAACTAACCCGCCCGCAACTCGGACCGCAAAAAAAGTATGAAAATATTGTACCCGACCCGCTTCCTGACCGCATTTTTTAAAAGTAGTAAATGCTCATCGTAGCGTCATTGGGCCATAGACGTGTAACAACACAGCATCGTAAGATGACGTAGGCCTACACATAACAAAGCCAGCACTTTGGTCATAATCTTTCATTATTTCGGAGCTTCCACTCCCCAGTCTTCACCTTTTCTCTTGCCGCCTCCATCTCTCTGCAGACTAGTGATCATAGACATGGCCGGTTCGTGAACGAATCGTTCTTTTGAACCGGTTCTTTTTAGTGAACCGGTCGAACCAGTACACTAAATCGAACTGAATCGTTCGAAACAGTTCGCGTCTTGCGTCAGCGCTGATCCACAAGTTACTAAAGTTACTTGCGCATCACTGATGTAAAATGAATAATAGTTTTATGTTTTCGTATTTTTTTTACCATTTCATTGCTGACATCAGTTATCAGGTTCCCAGACGAATGCAAGCTAATCTTAGTAAAGTTACTTTTATTTTTAACTTTTAACTCCTTTCCGCTTCCTTGGCGACTCTGATACGTATCCTCGAGAATAAGAGTGATCCTCCATCAGCAACAGACTTTCAAAAAGGCTTTTAGGTTTTTATATATCAGTCTCAAGCAATCCCCCTCTTCACATTCGACACGGTGCCATCGAGTGTTAAAACCTGAAAGGCGAAGCTTGAATTAACGGGTATGTCCCTCTTTGGCTAATGTACTTTCAAGATGGAGGGGCAACATGGCGACCTACATTAGAACCTCTTACCCGTATGTATTTTCAATGGCATATTATACACTTACGAGAATACTTTATTACTTGAAGTAAATATACATTAATGAGCACATATATTTTTGAAAGAACTAAGTCTTTTTAGCTAAGAATAAACTAAAAAAGTTACACAGTGTAGCTTTAAATTTTGTTGACAGTGTGAGCAAATCATTAATTCTTTCATTTGACCAATCAATACATTGAGTGTATTTGATCCATGGCTCTGGCTTCTTTACTCCTCTTCGATATTAAATGGGTAATAGTCCTCTCACTCCTCTGAGGTGATTTACAACTGTAGTTGTATTCAGTGCAGTCTTCAGAACACTTTGTTGAACATGAAGTTCAAAATAACAGCATTTATTTCAAATAAAAATCTTTTGTAACACTATAAAAGCCTTTATACAGACACTTTTGATCAATTTAATGCATCCTTGCTCCATAAAACTGATTTAAAAAACAAATCGTACTGACCCTTACATTTTTGAATGGTAATGTATCTCCGTTCTTGTGTTTTTGAAATAGTCATGAAAGGCTATCCACAATCATTTTCACAATTTTGACAGATAGGATATTCATACATTGGAAATTTATTGGCTCATGAAATGGGAAATACTGTACATATTAGAATGTACTTAAAAAAAGAGGAATGGAGTGGAAAATATGAGGCCTTGGTAAAAAGCAGAGTTGTTTCAGAATACGAGCTTTACATCACAGGAATAAATTACATTTACAAAAATAATTCAAATAGAAAACAGTTATTTTAAATTGTAATACTATACAAATTAATACAAATTAATGCAGGCTTGATGAGCATGAGACTTCTTTCAAAAACATTAATAAAATTAAACTTTTGAACAGTAGTGTATTACAAGCAACTTGAGGTCATGCAACAGTAAATTGTGTTCTTATGCAAGCAGAAAAAGAGCCTCAAGAGGGTTGCTTTTATAAAACGACAGCAACAGAAAGCAACGTCACATGCTTGTCGCATGTGCTAAGATTTATCTGAACGAAAAGCAAAAACTTGACAACACAATCTGCTGTTTTTCTCAATCATCTTTCCTTTCGTTTAACTCCAGACTGCTGTGTGAAAACATGACTGGGCGGGGAATGAAGGGATAGAAGGCAAAGAGAGCGATAAACATTGCTAT
This sequence comes from Tiaroga cobitis, assembly GCA_030578255.1. Classification (NCBI taxonomy): domain Eukaryota; kingdom Metazoa; phylum Chordata; class Actinopteri; order Cypriniformes; family Leuciscidae; genus Tiaroga; species Tiaroga cobitis. The sequence continues at coordinate 50,511,729 of CM060599.1, forward strand.
TGAAAAGGCTGATGGCATTGACCCTAATCGTGATGGACAGGAGCGAAGGAGAGAGAGAGAATGAGAGATTGAGGTGAAGGAGAGGGAGACGCATCAGATGAGAAGTGTGCAGCATAGATGTGCTCCCTGGAGTGAGAGTTGGATTAACTGCTCCTCTCTCCTGCTGCTCGGCAATTGCTCCTCATTCCCACCGATTTAGGGAAATGAACGATCCATGGCAGACAGTGGCTGGGAAAAACGGAAGCTTTTTGAAACAATCAAGAGCAAAACAGACTAGTCAAGCTCTCTCACGCAGGAAAAACACTGACTCTGTCACTGCAGAGATAACAGCAAAGTCAGCTAGAGTCTGACATTTTCTGAACAAAACATGAGCAGTGTTTACAAAGCTCACAATCCTGATATGCTGCTAGATGGTTGCCAGGATGTTGCTAGGGTACTTTGGGTGGTTTCCATTGCTAAGGGAATTCCTGGAAGGTATTTAACATTAATATTTTGAATGTTGACAAACCTAGCTGAATGGAGAAGTTGTGATGGAGTGTTGGGTTGGCTGAGACCACAAGCAGTTTTGTTTTTGCAAGTCTGGGTTAAACGTGGTCCTTCATCCAGCAAGAAGATGCAAGCAGCTACCGTCAGATCATCTGGCTGGAATGAGAGGTAGAGTTGTGTGTCATCAGCATAGCATTAGCAGTGATAGAAAAAACAATTTTTCTGAATGACAGATCCTAGTGATGACATGTAGATGGAGAAGAAAAGTGGTCCAAGCACTGAGCCCTGATGCACCCCTAAGTAAAATGGATCATTTTAGATAACATTTTCAAGCATTTTCAACAAAATATGGTGGACACCAACTATCTTCACTTATCATCCTTTCTGATACAAATGTTAGTCAATATTACAATTTCTCTGCTTTCAGGGATGAAATCTCAGTCAAGCTGTCATGTGCCAGTACTCATTTTCAGAGCCTAAAAATGCACAAGGCAAAGATGATAGACAGTTTATCAGAAATATGGCCACATCAAACACCTGGAGTGTCTGAAATGGTCCATTTCTTTTGAGGTTAGTGTGGGAGTAAATAATAACAGGTCATCTCTCACACCGTGCATCATTTAGGCACACACACACAGGATTAGTAAAGTCCTCTTCACCTGGCATAACCTCCTGCAGAGTCAACAGTCCTGGATGCTGACGAGTGTGCATCATGCAATTTAGCTCGTACAAACCTCGTCTGTTCATGTTCAGCTCAGGTATCAGCTGATCACATGAGAAGATCAAAATCCTCAGCAGATGTCAAAGACAAACAGAGAGTATGAAGAAAAGGGGGCGTTGCCCTAAGTGAGATTCCAGTGATCCCTGATCATTTCGTTCTGATTGCACAGCATGCACTGTTTAATTTGAAATGAACACATGCTCTCTCATTCAATGCCTCAGAGTAATAATCTTTTATTAGGTAAACTGCAGCCTCTCAGATCTTTAGAGACCTGCCGTGTCTCCGCGTGACTCACAGCTCAGCAGATTTAGAGCTCATATCAGTCAGCGGAAGCAAAGCTGTAAGCGATCATGGCTCTGAAACTGTCTGAAACTTTTAGAAACGACCACTTCTAGAGTGGCTCCACAGTGCTGGCTTTCATGAAGCATCCAAGAATGATGACAATCCAGATCCAGGTTTCGCTTTCTAGAATCATCTCCTTGTTAAAGCCAGGTCATATTTCACCCCAAATTAATAAGAGTACATTTTATATATTTTACAATGTCAAAATTAAAATGGTATAATATATAATGTATTTTTGATTTATTTTTAGATTATAATTTGCATCAAGAAAATTAATGAAAATTTTGTTTTTTATTGTGACATTGTTATCATTACACATAGATTTTTTAAAAAAACATTTAAATACGCACAAATTAATTAATTAAACTATTTCAACAAATACTACAATGATGTATAAATAAATAAATAAATAAATATTTCATATTATAGTATTTTTTTTTTCATTTAATTTATGGTTCTAAAACTCTCTCTCTCTCTCTCTCTCTATATATATATATATATAGAGAGAGAGAGAGAGAGAGAAAGAGAGAGAGAGAGAGAGTATGTATATATATATTAGTGCTGTCAAATCTATTAATCGCAACTATATATATATATATATATATATATACTGTATATATAAATACATACACACACACACACAACTTTTATGTTAGATGTGATTAATCGTGATTAATTGATTTGACAGCAGCACTAACATATAATATATACATCATATGCTATAGATTTTCGAATAAGTGCATCCATGCACATTCTTATGTTCCTAAGATTCACCGCAGGATATGGACATTAAAAGCAAATGCAAAGATTGTGTCCTGCCTCATACGAACGGAAGCAAATCAAAAAGACACTGAGAATCATGCAGACTCTAATAGTAGACGTGTGAGAAGTAACTCCGAGCTGCTGCCGCGTTTGATGACACATTCCAACAGCTGTGTGAGTCTCACACTGACACCTGCGGTTCCCTGTTCTGCTGTTGAGTCACTCGCATCAGGGTACGAATTACACTCGGGTTTGACCCCCCCCCCCAAATTAAGACCTGAACTCCCCCACAGGAAGTCAAAACAAAAGGTTTGGGTAGAGGGAGTCTAGCCTTTTAAAAAATGACATATTCCCAGCTGCCGCTAAATTGGCACACAGAAATGGGGTTTGTCTGAGGAGGTTACTATAGCAACAGGACACTTTCTGTTTGGATCGGTATCCAGAGCCCAGATCACCTCTATCAACATCATCATCATCGCTGCGAACTCCTCACGCAATTAAACTCTGAACATGAAGACTATCAAAACACTTTAAACTCCAATGGTTAGGCAGGCTGATGAATTTTTAAGGACTTTTCAAACATCTTGCTTTTAGGATCATTAGCCCTGTGCTATTTTACGTATACTTTGTACATTAATATGGATAGCAATTCCAGTCATTTGGTGAGAAATAATTGCAGTTTGAGATGTTGGATGATAACAAACTTGAACTGAATTGTGCTGAATAAGGACCCTATTGTCTTCTGTAGAGCTGCTTTATAGCTGAATCAAATTCGTTACATAAATGAAACATTTCGCAACATCGACACTGTTATTGAACTGAACTGAATCAACACTGAACTGAATAATGACACTGTTGTCTTTTTAGAGTTGCTTTACAGCAGAATTGAAATTTTTGTGTGTGATGTTTACATCATTGATTATGTTTATTACTGTGAAGCCGCTTTGAAACAATCAGCATTGTATAAAGCGCTGTAGAAATAAAGGTGACTTGACTTGATACAAGCAGAAAAGCAGAAGTCTCCATTTGCTCTCCATTCTCAATGTCTATGAGAAACAAAGGAGATATTATGGAGATTACATTAACAAACCTTTAAAAAATCAATCAAAGACACAGAAACACTTCAATCCGACAGGACATTTTGGGAAAAGAGCAGCAGGTCCGACACTAAAAGAGGGTCTGTTGTTGTTGTTGTTGTAGTTGTTATTTGCATTTCAATGCTGTCCATCCTCTTGTTTTGTTTTTTTTCTCAATGGAGCAGATGGGTCTGAAAACCCTCACTGAAATACTGGGACAGATGTTTCACTAAGACAAGCTCTTCATTCTGCTTTATCTTTCTTTCTTTCTGTCTCTCTCTTTCTTTTTTTAAGCGCTGTTGAAGCCGCACAGAGCCCAAGCTTGGAGATTAGCTTGAAATTGTCAGTAAGCCATATGGATTAATGCAGACACCCACAAAGCAGCAGAGAAGCCCATTCAGTAAATGTGCATCATGTCAATAACATATTACGGGTTGACATAAAATAGGTCTGGTATACTCATATAGAGTGGGAATATTGTGGAGAGCTTTTCAGGACCACGGACAGCTCACTGTCTTGCAGCTGCGAAGAAGATTTGAGCTGATACATTACTGGGAAAATATGTATTCATAATTATGGATACATTTTAAATGATAAAAGTACTTAAAACGACATTTAATGTGGCGAATTTTGAAAAGGATTTTCTATTGGTCATTTTTAAGGCACAATTGCTTCATCTTGTTCAACCAAATTGACAGCTAGTGGCACAGTTAGCCAATTCCTTGCCAAGAAACAATGACTGTACATTGTGAAAATATTATTAATGATAATAAGAATAAGAATTCTAACCCAATTTTAACCCGTCACAGTAAAAAACCTGTTAAATTTTTACAGTAAAAATATTATTTAAAATTTTTTAAATTTGAATGCATATTTGTAAACTTTTGTTAAAGTGTATTAATTTTATACAGTTATTTTGTCATTCAACATCTGAGTCTGATAGCTCCTCCCCCTCCGCCACGTAATTAAAGCTACAGTTGATTGCATGAAGTGTCTGTCTGCATCCTAAATCACACACTCTCTTGAGTAGGTACTTATTTTGAGTAATTATTTCACGGCCACTAAAAAAAGTATATTCTATACAGTATGAATGTGTGTAGTAGGAATGTTATTTGGACATAGCCTACTCCATTCGCCATGTTGTCATTATCATGTGACCTACCAGCATCAGTTTCGCCATTCACTGCCATTCACAAATCCTCCCCCGTGGCCTCATGGGATAGTAAAGAGTCCATCATATACACACTTCTGAATCTCATAGGTCATTTGGGTACTTTTTTGCCAATATTTTTATGAGTAGCTACTGTAATTTAGACATTCTTCTTTTGTCACATAGGCCTACTGTTTTTCGCCTGCTTGGCTATAGGCTTTTGGGAAGTATGAGATTTCAGACGCAGCCTTAGTTTTTTCGGTTAATTAAGTGCATCACCCGGGTAGCCATTTAAAGTGCACTTATTTTTGGGGGGAATTTTTAGTGTGAACACACTATTCACAAAATTTATAGGCTACTACAAAACGGCATAGAGTAGTGCACAAATTGGAACGCAGATCGTGTTTCAGAACGTTATAGAACATTCAAAAGTAACATTTCCATAATGTTTCCAAAATGATTAAATTGAATGTTTATGTTCTTTCAACGTTCGAATAATCAAGAAGGAAAAAAACGTGTTTAAAACATTTTTTTTTAAATTGAAGGTTCACAGAATGTTCTTGAAGAACGTTCAGAGAAGAAGGTTCTTGAACGTTCTCAGAACATAGCTGGCTACTTTTTCCGAACACTTTGGATGCTCAGTAAAACGGCCTCGAATGCAGGAGTCACGAGGGCGCAAACTCAACCCTCTTTACCTATGATCGAGGAAATGAGCGCCGCTGAGGCTGACAGCGAGCTGGGGTGAGTTTAGTTGCAGCCCGGGGCGGTGGAGCTCAGTTAAAGCCCCTAGAGGCGCATCACCACCACACACACAGTCTTCCAGACGCGTTCAGCAACACACAGCGATGCTTCTCCATCCCAATCTCAGCAGACTCTGCCTCATCACCGATTCCTGTCGGTGTCGGTTTCGAGGAGGTCAGCCAAGGTTTCCGACACGCATGTGACTACAGCCACCGCATGTGAGTTCACGCCAGCGAAAGCTCCCTGGAAGTGGAGAGAGATCGGACAAAGAGCGGCCGTTCAGATGAAGCGATAACTTTGAGGAGGTTCGCGTTTTTTTGGACGAGCAGCTGAAGATTGTTATAATCATGCCTGTACGGAGAGGTCATGTCGCTCCTCAGAATACCTTTCTTGGAATAATAATACGGAAATTCGAGGGACAGAGTAAGTAGTACAAATCAAACATACTTGATTCTTTGTCTCCATGTCATTTAGATGATAAAGGAAGTGCTAGTATTAACATACATAGACAAATATAGCTAACCTGTGCTATATTTACATACACATAAACCCTTTATAGCCTACATTTAAGGAAAGTAAACAGTTGCTTTGTTGAACGCATTCACACTATCCAGTTTTGTGCATGCTCGATTGTCCCTTTATATAAGGTTTTAAACACTATTGCAAATAAAAATAATAAATGGGATTACTTAATATATACAATTAAATGTGATATAGCATTTGAGAAAGAGTCACGACAGAACCCGAAACACGAAGGCTTTCCTGGGGTGCGTTTCCCAAAAGCATCGTTGGCCAACTATGATCGCAATTTCCATTGAACTCTATTGGTAACGACGGAACTTGCGACCATAGTTGGCTTTGGGAAACGCACCCAGAGAGACTGGCAGATGACAGTCAGGAGACTTTCAGCATTGTGGCTTTTTATTGTTTTCACTTCAGATACATCTGTCAGAGGACTCTGTTAATGTACAAAGCAGCTGTACCAGTGTAATGCATGCATGACAACATACTCTGCCTGTGTGTTTAGATGAATTATGCTCTCATATATTGAAGATTACACACATACGCAGGGAAATCTGGACTGCTCGAGCATATTTAGAGGATGTTTATGGCATAGAGATTTTTAAGCACTCATTATATAAGCTGGACAGTTGCTAAATTGATATCACAAATATCTCAGGTACAATTATATGATGCTTTTAAACGATAAAACTTTAAAATTCAATACAATTTAACTGGTCAAATATTATTAAATTGATAATAAAAATAAACAAAACAATAAATTAAAATATTAAAATATAGGTAGAATATTTAAAAACTCATTAATTAAATAAAATATGAAACTATACAACTTCAATTGTTTGTCAGTTGCAGTAAAAATAATGCTTTTTAAAATGTTTTTATCGTGTCTCAGACACTGTTTAGATCAGTGTTTCCTAACCTTGCTTGACTTACACTTGACTTAACGTTAGCTCATATTATACTGGATTCTATTTAGCATTATCGTAAATATTATAAGTTATAAGTCTATTGTTATTTACTATTTTAAACAATCAATGTTGTGGATGGATACTAAAGATATTCACTTGAGCTTGTTTGTCTTTAGTTAGTTTTGAGAGTTCTGGGGGCAATAATGGAGAAGCTTTACCAGAGAAAGCCCGACGGATGAATTAATTTTTATATCAAATCCAAATCCAATCCAATAAAAATAGTACATTTTAAAATCTTTCCAAGTGCTCCCTGGAGTACACATACATACCTTTTGTTGGGAATCACTAGTATAGGCTGTTATCTGGTCAGTTTGATGAAAGTCAGAATGTCATGCTTATATGTGAATTTTGTTATATTTGCACAAGATCTCTTTGCATAAACTGCAGTGAAAGATCAACTGGATCTCCTCTTTTTTTGCTCAGGACAAAAATCTCACACGAGTTTCCTCTATACTGTCAGAAGAGATCTGAACAATGTCTCAAACTGTGATACCCAACTCATACTCGTAACTCAAACGTTTATCCAAGCCTGATTTCATGTGATGTTTGGTTGTTTTCAGATAAGAAGTTCATCATAGCCAATGCTCGGGTCCAGAACTGTGCTATTATTTACTGTAATGACGGATTCTGTGAGATGACGGGATTCTCGCGGCCGGACGTCATGCAGAAACCCTGTACATGTGACTTCCTACATGGGGAGCAAACCAAGAGACATGCGATTGCTCAGGTGGCTCAGGCTCTCCTGGGGTCAGAGGAACGGAAAGTGGAGATTACGTACCATCGCAAGGACGGTGAGTCAAACCCCATGCTTTCCTGTTGCCGGTTTTGCTCTGTGTAAAAGAGAGAGAGAGAGAGAGAGAGAGAGAGAGAGAGAGAGAGAGAGAGAGAGAGAGAGAGAAAGAAAGAGAAGTTCTGAGAAGGCGCTAGTTACGCTTTCTCTGCCGTCTTTGCCCGAGAAGGTGTAACTAGCTACTGACTTTGGGAAACAAGAGTGTAAACAAACAATGGTTGTACTAGCCTAATGCTATTTACCAGTACTCACCGGGTTGCTGAAGCACCTCTGCTGTCGTTCACCAGCATTTATCTTTTTTCAGTTTGTCAGGTTGTCTCTCGAGGAAACATCACCCTGACACCCAAACCATCATAAAGACAGGAGCTCCACGAATCTTTCCTCCATTGCATAATTCCACCTACAGTAGCAGCACCAATACCATAATCTCTCTTTCGTTTCGGCATGTTTGAAAGCTGTGTACGGAAGAGCTTCTGTGCTCCTATTGGTCAACTTCACAGATGGGACGAAAAAATGAAACATGCTAGTCTTTCTGTCGTGACATTGTGAAGCGTTGCAGATGTGGCGTCGGTTGTCGTCCACTATGACTCTCTATACGAGATGAAACGATCGATTCTTGCGTCCTGACGCCCATTGTCGATTACGAATCACCACGACACCCTTCATGTGTACAGAATAGTGCACATGAAGTGTGTTTGAAACTCAATGAAAAAATTGTTTTCAGTAGAGCTTGGTGTTGAACTAAATGATGCTAAACTAAACTTATAACAAGCATAGACATAAAACACATATATGGTAAACTTCTGGGTTTACCATTTTTAATGCTTAATTTAAACTTTCATTGTGGGTGAACTATACACAATACATACAGTAGTGTCGCTATCCATGACACATATTGGTGCTTTTTTGTATTTCTATATATTGTGACACAATAGAACTGTATATACACTGCCCGGCCAAAGAAAAAGTCGCTGTTTGGATTTAAATAGGCTAATGCTTAAGAGTCTATGATTGGATCATTTCTAGCGTGTTATATGACAACAGTTCTTCTAACCGTAATTGATGGAGTGTGTAGCTTTTAATTTATTAAACAACCATGAAGGAATTTTTGGACAAGATCTGCATTGTCAATGCAAGAGTCCAGCACTCTGTAAATATATAACATATAACATGATTGAAACATAATAATCACAGCAAAAATGATCCAATCATAGACTCATAAGCAATTGCCTATTTGAATCCAAACTGTGACTTTTTTTTTTCTTTGGCCGGGCAGTGTTTTGTTACATCTCTAGTAAAATACTCAAGTTTCAATACTTTACGGTATTGAGAGAATTCAACATATTTTTATAAGCAGTTTAATCTGCCTCCTGCAATGGGTGACACCTTAAAATACTGTCTAGGTAGGCAGTTCACTAGGTTTTGGAACAGAACAAGAAATGCAAGTAGTGTGTTTCTTTTTTCACACTCCCTCTCTATCTTTTATCCTTTTGTTTCGTCTTTTATTTTTTCTTTCGCTACAATATGCGCCTCATTTGGTGGGGAGGAGAGCTGATTTCAGCTGAAGTGTGCAGTGAAGCAGACTCACTAATGTGGGCATCCTTACACCCGCCTTGAGCTACTCAGTCAACTTCAGCCCTCAGCCTGTCCAATCCCTTCAAACACACAGGATTAAAGAAAAACACACGCCGGCGCCTGCTGCTAGAGCCCAGATCGGCTCTTATGCTCGCAGTGTTTGAACGGTTACACAGGAAGATGCTTTACTGATGAGCCTGAGCCCAGTGTGCCTTAGATGAGCCATGAGCTCTCCGTATCCACCATCGACAATATGTTCCAATCATGACGTTTCATTTTTACTGGATATTCTGACATAAATTTGCTCCATACAACATTACTATTTGACATTTATACACTTGAGAGGACAATAAGACAAGAAATCTAGAGACCAGAATATTATAGAGTGGGCTGGACGTTTTTGGCCACTTAGCAACCATCCAGAACACCTTAGCAACCTTAGAAATGCCATGACAAACACTCATTGTGTTTTTATATCAAGAAAAAAAAATCATGCCATGTGGCTTAAAAGCAGCATATTTTTAGTTGAAGACCCTTTTAATTGCAACAATGCAAGGAAATTAATACTGACATAAGTTGACATGTATGAATCGTCGATGTATGAATGAGTGAGTGAATGGGTGAATGTGAGGCAAAAATGTAAAGCGCTTTGGTGGCCATTGGGTCTGTGAGGGCTATATAAATGCAGTCCATTTACCATGTACCATAGACGGATACTGGCTGTAAATATAGATGGTAAACTGTCTTTCTAATGCAAGTTTCAACGTTTTAAACAGAGAGCAGCAGATCTCAGTAATAGTAATAGTGCATTGGCATTCCACTGATAGAGAACTCATGGCGTCTAGAAATATGTATGTACTGGGAGAAAGTCAATGGTTGTTCCTGCTCAGATAGAAAGAAAACCTTTAACAATGAACTTTAGATGTGGAATATATATTAACACTATTGTTTAATGACTCTCTCCTTTGCAGTTTCAGCTGAATACTGCACTTTAATAGCACCTGGTGTAGGGCGATTTAAACAGACGTTTCCCCCGTACGTAGATATTAATAAGCAGCGTTTGAGCTAGCATAAAAGTGTGCCTGAAAAGCAGACTGAGCCTCATTAAGGAATCATTAGAGGTTCGGTTAAAGAGTGCTATCAAGCTGAGAGTGAAATTCAACAGCATGTACACACGGGCTAACAATACATCACATCAGCTGCGTATCAGAGAGCTCACCTGAGACCCAGGCTTTTGCCAGGAACCTTGTGCTGGCTATTCATCGAAAGATATGAATTATAAAGAAGGTGTGATTCAATTTGAGATACATAAAGCACCTCGATGATGACCTGTTAAGGAGAAGAAGCACCTCTAATATTATGTAGGATCTGATAAGACTTTTGGTAATCAAACATGCAGAGGGCCTAAAATGAACACTAGCCAAGCCCAAATGTGAGTTAAAGACAGTGTTGGCAAGTATATGAAACAGTGTCAATCAGCAGTTGGCAGGGAACATTTTTTATAAATTCTAAAAATGCAAAATTGTTCATTTAAATATTCAAGCTCAAGAAGACGTGAAAGGGAACTCAATTCGTTACTCTCACGCTGTAGGAAGTTTTCTGTGCGCAAACATCCGAAGCGAGCGCTCAGAAATCTGCGTCTCAGACGGCGTGAATACTGAACCCAGCTCTTTCACGTCTTCTTGCGCTTGAACAGACTGTAACGCAAAGTTGAAATGTTTTTGCCCAGAGCAACATGGCATCATGACTTTTGCATAAACAAACACGCCACTTTCAAGTCAAGTGGCGTGTTATCTATACACATTTTGAGCTATCCGCGTGTATGCGTGTATGTCTACGCCGTTAAATGTCCGAGTGAAACGAAGCAAAATGTAGATCTACATCTGGGGAGCGATATTTTTTTTCCTAGGATGGCAGGGGAAGACTCATAAATGGTATTAACCCCAGTGACGGGTAGGTTTAGGGACGGGGTTGGGGTAGGTCATATATTTATATATGTAACGTTAAGTCAACGGCGTTCATAAACACGCTGAAAAGCGATTATGTGTGTTGATAGCACGCCAAAAATGGAAATACGAATTGGCGTGTCATACATACGTCATTTCATGAGATCAGTCTGCCCAGAGAGAGAAAAAACAATATGTGGTGTCGGAGGAAAAGATGCACGAGAGACGAGAGATGGCGTATTTTCCCCGGGTTTAATACAATTACTTAAACTTCACACTCGTCCGCATACATGGGGATTGAGTGAGAAAAAGTATACAAATAAACATTCAACTCTGGTCACAAATATAAAGGGAAATAAAAGAAAGAGTAGAAAAGTCGGTAGAGCGGTTATCTCTTCTTCTCACCTGTCAAATCTATTACTGACACTACGCACATGCGCAGGTCTCATTTTACCTCAAATTACCATAAAAGCACAAAGTGACCGTTACAAGACATATTCAAACAAAATTATGTCAAAATGTCGTCTAGTAAACATAAGAAAGACAGTTATGTCTTACTATGTGAACGTAAACAGCTGAGAAATAAAACGCATGTGTAACAGTATATTGGATCTGTGCATTCGCTCTTAAAGTGACAGTAGCCTAATATTCCTGCTGATGTGTGTTTTTAATGTTAATCAAACAACAAGACTCGTTGTTCTTGACTGAATAACTTTTGTAACTTTAATAAGGATTAATCTATGTTTCATGGCTGGTGAAACATATTTATGGCTGGTACATTTTCTTAAGTCACCGGCCATTGGGCAGAAAGTTAGTTTTAGCCGCTGTACGTTGATGTTTAGGGTCAGTCATTTTTTCTTTTCTTTTTTTACTAAATTATTAAACGAATACATTCATTCAGCAAGGATGCATTAAATTGATCAAAACTGACAGTAAATATATTTAAAATATTACAAAATATTTATATTTCAAACAAATGCTGTTCTTTTGAACTTTGTATTTGTCAAAGAATTCACAAGAAAATATAGCAAGGTTTCCATAAACATGAAGCAGCACAACTGTTTTCAACATTGATAATAATAATAAATATTTCTTGAGCAGCAAATCATCATATTAGAATGATTTCTGAAGGATCATGTGACACTGAAGACTGGAGTAATGATGCTGAAAATTCAGCTTTGATCACATTTTAAAATATATTACAATAGAAAACACTTCAATTGTAATATATATATTTTTTAAATACACAGTTTCTACTGTATTTTTGATCAGTAGTGAGCATAAGAGACTTCTTTCAAAAGCATAAAAAAATCTTACCAAACACAAACTTTTGAAAAGAAGTACAGTATATAGGATGAAAATTCAATGAAAATATGGTTTCTACATAAATATGATATCATATGGTTATGACTTGTTTTGGATAATCGGGTAAATACAAATGACAGGAACTTTATCTATTTTTTTCTCTTCTCTTCTCTTCTCTTCTCTTCTCTTCTCTTCTCTTCTCTTCTCTTCTCTTCTCTTCTCTTCTCTTCTCTTCTAATTTGTTACATAATGTGGAGCACAAACAGCTTTACATCATGTAACACTTCAGTTCAAAACAAAAAGTACTAATACAATAAAAAGGCAAAGTTGCTGCCTAAAAAAACACATATCATAACATCCATCCTTGATCTACTGTACTAGTATACTTGATGACAATTGTTTGTGAAAGTTGTTGAGAAGCGGTTTCTTGTAAGACGCTACAGCGTCCTCTGAACACAGTTTTAACATGATTACACGATTTAATTTGCAATCCTAAGTCACCTTGTGTGTGTGTGTGCGTGCGTTTGTGCGTGTGTGTGCGTGCGTGCGTGTGTGTGTATGTCATGACCCCTGGTAAACAGAGTTTGTTTAGTAGTTCCAGGGCGCGGTGTGGATGAAGAGGTTTGTGGGTAATGGGCTCTGATGTCACATCAGTGTTGTGGAGCATAAGGAGATGTCATCTCGTGTGAGGTCTAATGGAGTCGTTACACCTGTGTTGCCTGACACCTCACTCCCGGCTCATGATGGATTACAGCGCTCATGCAAAGCTGATGAGCCAGCTAGTTGTTTATTTATTTCCATACACTTGTTCGTAGTGTCGTTCCTGAACAGAATCTGGTGTTTGAACTAGTTGTTTTTAATGAAGGTATTCTGATGAGCCAGAACATAGAGTGTGTTGTAAATCATTTACATTAGATATGCTGACATAAAAAAGCTCCAATAGCATAAATATAGAATGTTTTTTAATCAGGGGAATACATATATTTTGTGAAAGTTAAATTCACAATGCAAAATATTTTTGGATGAAAAATTATAATCGTTTCCACTAACTAGAATAATATTTCTTGCAATTTATATGCTTTACAGGACAATAAAAACAAGCAAACAAATCCAGAAACCAGAATAATTATGTTTTTCTTTGTTTTGGTTTATTTTTTTGTCAACCAACCAGAACACCCAATCATGTTCAAATTATGGAAATTTTTATTTCCATTAGATATTCTGGCATAAAATATATCCAATAACATAAAAATAAAAAGATTATTTTAATTTGGGGGAATAAAACGATCAAATTGAGAATCAGTTTCACAATGGAAAATAGTAAGAAAAAATAAAAAAAGATTTAGGCCTATACTTGATTTCACACTATATGTTTACAGAAAGATTCTAACATTGTGCATCCTCCTATTATATATTGCGCGTCTGTACCATCAAGTGTATCGTGAACTGACATATTATTACAAACTGAATGCTGTCAATAATCATCCATGTTTATGTCATTATAATATAAGCAGTATTTTCTCCTTCTAAGTTATTTTTGACAGCATTACATGCATCTCTCACAGAGGATGCAATCTCATAATGCATTGCTACAAGCTGCATGAAAACATCCAAGAAAGTGGATGAAACGAAAGATTAATGTTTTAATACCAAAACACACAAAAAAAACAGCTATTTCGCCCTATATTTGTGTGCCCTAAATATTTTGAGAGTAGCTTATGCCAACATCTAATGACGCTTCATGTGAAGATCATCACATCTATTCTATTTCTGCCTATGTAGAAATTTTAAATGAATTGCTTTTAAGTTAACATGCCGCCCTAGCGTGTAGGCTATGTAGGCGGTGGACAGCAAGGCGGCTCACTAGGTTTTAGAACACAACTGGAGATACCAGAGAGAGAAAGAGATTTAATTTATGATAATCGTGGGCCTGAAGGCCTCACCGTCATATTCTGCCATGGAGATGAGATCCGTGTGTCTGAAGCCTGCATTGAGAGCATTCAGGATCCATAGTCAGACGCAGCTCAAACTGTGTCTTTATGCATGACAGATGAGTCTCTGGGCTTCACTTAACCTTGAAAAAAAAAGAAAATATATCAATAAAGAAGCATGATCTCTGCCAATTACAAAACTTTTATTAAATGAAAAGTTTGTGTGACTTAAAAGGATAAATGGATCAACTTTTCCCATTTAATTACATAGTCACTATTATCATTAAATGGACTTAAACTGCACATTATCAATTTTTGTTTTCCATTTGTTTACAACAATTGTAGAACCTGATCAAACATTTAACAGCTTTTAAAGTTTACATTTATATCAAACACCACAAAATGCATTCACTACTAGCATTTAATAAATGTCATGCGTTTCTTCGTCATTTTTGTGAAGTCCATATGATGCCTCTTTTCTGTCATCTCTGCTCTCTGTCCGAGACCATGTGCGTTTCAGAAGGAGAAATAGTTTCTATGCTATCTTATTTGCTTTTTTTTCACTTCAAAACTTACATTTTCATGATATAAAACACTCAAACCTTCCTTTTTTTAAAGATGAGTGAATTGAGATAATTTACCAGCCACAAATGTATTGTATCAGGGATGAAAATGTATCTTTGCTTTTGTCATTTGAATTGAACATAGGTGAGTAAAAGAATGGAAAAAATGGACGGTGTGATGGGGAAATGATGAGATTCAGCACACAAGCACTATTGCGCAACCCGTCAGAGCACATTCTGCATTATTTTTTATTTAAAAAAAGAAGTATTTTAGTCCCTATGACAATGTCATCGCTTGCATTTTTGTGACAGACAGCGCAGGTCATCGTGTCACTCACAGCAGAAAACACGAGATGAGCCGGTCCTCGTCTCTCAAAAACTGCACCTGTCATAAAAATGTGAAGACACATCGCCATTTAGTTCCTCGTATTTCTGTGCTTGCGTAACGTGAGGAATATCACACATGCAGATCTGGAGGACATTAACCTAGATGTGCTAGATGAAGTTTGGTATGATTGCAACTGATGATTTATTTAGCTTGGTTTGTGTGTTTGATTTGAATCATGCATGTTAGCGACTAACATTCTCTGACATAAACCATCTAAAGTTGCAGTTCCCAAATGTTTTATTTTAATTGCCAAACACATTTGAATTGCATGCGTCACTTGATGAGTATTAATTAAGGACCCTACGTGTACTATATAAAAACTAAACCTTCAACCACATACATAGCGATACAAAAATAACAAATTAGATCTGTTTAATTACTCAGTTCTCTTCAATAACTTGTTTCTTCTATATATACGAGATTAACTGGAGAGCAAATGGAGACTTTTGCTTTTGTCTTCTGCTTTGCAAATGTTAATCTTTATGTTCCAGTAATTATATTGTGTATATATATATGACTGATAAGACTGTATGTATGATATATATATATAATCTCAATTTAAAAAGAATTAGGATCTCAGTTCTTCCTCATAGCATCAATGAGATTAATTGGAGACTTGCTTTCAGATTTTTCTTTTAGATAAATTCTCCAGTAATCTTTGAAGTTTCTCGATAATATCTCACACTTTTCTTACATTTGCGAAGTGTATGATCAAAATATCGATAAGAACTTAAACATATCTCATCAAATTCTTTCAAGACCACATAATCTGAGCTGCTGTGCACATTAATTAAGTTAGGAGAAACATCTCAAAATGTATGCTTTATATAGTAACACTTTACAATAAGGTTTAATTTGTTAGCATTACTTAATGCATTAGCCAGCATGAACTCTATGAGCACTATATTTTAAAGCATTTATTCATTTTGTTAAGCGTTACTAAAAATCTAATTGTTCATTGCAATGCATTAACTAATGTTAACAAATACAACTTTAAATTTAAAAAATGTGTTGGTAAATGTTCAAATTACAATTGACTAATATTAATAAATGCCATAGAAGTATTGTTCATTGTTAGTTCATGTTAACCAATGAAACCTTTTTGTAAAGTGTTACCAAATCGTGCGCAAACATCTGAGCTATAAAAGTTTCCTCTGGGCATGGCAAGTCTCCATCAGGGCCGGAGTGGGACTCATTTTCAGCCCTGGAGTTTCATGCCTTAGACCGGCCCACTTTAGTTCCCGTCTGACTATATTAAAATAATGTAATTGAAACCTCAGCATATAAGTCTGCAATAGTGCAGTGTTCTGTACAGCCTTGTTATTCATTGTATTTTAAAAATATATAAATTTATATTCAGTGCAAATTGCAATAGCCGTATACAGGGTTTTATAAATACAGAGGTCCGAAAAGTGATCTTGGGGGTTCGGGGGCATATGCCCACCCAGACAAGTGAAGTAATACAAACAGTGAAAAGTCCCAGTGCTGATACTGGGGAAATATAAACACATTCGAGGTATACAAATATATATATACAATAACAATGGCAATATATTATATAGGTGCTTGCGTTGTTAAATTGAGCTTATTTTTACACTGCTGATCATCATTGGCAAAGAACATATGTATGTCTGTGTTAAATAGGAATCTATTGTAATAAAGTTTTTCTCAATCTGGGCACAGTATGCAATAGGCTATTCCTCTGCTCTTATTTCTCATCTCCATCTTCTCTCATTCTTCTTTTCTCAGTCTCTTTATCTTTAGGTTACCTAAATCTCCCCTTCCCGAAGCTGAGTTTTGATTGATACAGTCTTTACAAACTGATTATTTCTTTCGGTCGTTTAAAACTTATTTCGTAATTAAAACAGCTGTTTACGTAGTTTAGCCGCCCACTTGCATCTCGTGAAGCGTCGCGTTGGGATTCGCGCGCGGCCGCGGCTCGCGCTTCTGTGAACATAAATCCCGCTTGCTTTGATCGGTCATCTCAAACATTTTGCCATTGCCGACGAGCGGTGTTTTAATACTGACGCAGCTCAGATTATGAGGTCGGTTATCGTCGCGATATGCAAATCATCGCAGCACCAAATTAGAGTTAATATTAGGCAATTATTTCACAACGTTCATTATACAATCAGAAAATATACACTCAGAAAGCTGTGACTGGAGCCTATGTAAAACATTCAACCCAGTGCCATGACAACACCGGCCCTCCTGGCCAATAAAACAGACCGGCCCACCGGGAATTCCCCCGGTGCTCCCGATTAGCCAATCCGGGCCTGGTCTCCATACACGTCTTCCTTCAAACAAACACTTGTGTTGTGCACATGTCGGAGAGGTTGCGTTTCACCATCAGTTATTGCGTCTTTATCATGAGTTTGCTCCACCGTGAACATGTCAAAGCATGTGTTTGTGGCATCTGTCAGTACGAGCGCCCCGTAAACGTCACGCGTCCTTTAAAGGACAAAAGTTGACACCGAGGTAAGCGTGCCGGAGATAAAGAGATAATGAGACATCGGCCGCTCCACCTTTGCACAGAAACGCGGCACGACCGGAGCCATGTGGTGAGCGAGGGTGCTGGGTTTCACTCGCTCTGTCCTCTCCGTGAAGGGCCGGCCCGGGGCTTTATCCTCCTCTTTCTTCCCTGCATGCACAGCTGAAGGCTCTGAAGGGACAGTGTAGCAGCAGGTGCAGGATGGTTGCTACTGAAAGGCCAGCATGCATTATTAAAGGGCAGCCACCTCTTTGGTTACCCTTGCATCTGTTATGAAATAGTGGCGTGTGCTTGGCTGGGTCAGATGCATGCATGTCTGGCAGAGAGAGTGAGAATGGTCTGCCAATCAAACTAAAGATCATTCAAAACATATCAAGTTTATTTTGAGATCAGGTGTTGTCAGTACAGTGTAGTGCGTTTACGGTACAAACAGTTTATCACAGCTAAGTATCTGAATATAGGGCTGTTGTACAGATGCAGTGCTGTTGTTTCAAAGCATTTAAAGGAATAGTCTATTCAAAAATGTTCATTTTCTTATGTAACTTCAAAACATTGGTAGAAAACCTGCTGATTTTTTAACATATATTTTTTTTTCATTGTGACATTGGTTTCATTATACAATTTGTTTTCCAATAAATAATAATATTTTTTTATTTAAAAAAAACCCAACAAATTTGACCATGATGTATAAATAATGTACAATTTAAATAAAATATAGTTATTTTTTGCATTACATTAAATAACGTTTTTTCCCTAGCATTGTGGTTATGAGAATTGCGAGGATTACAGGAATAGTTAAAACGATGAATAGTTATGAATGAAGAGTTGAAATAAAAATGATGGCATAATTTTCATTTAGGTGAACTATCCTTTTAAATCTAATTTTGCTTGTGTTAAAAATGGCACCATTTTACAAGTCAGACCAATGACCAAGTTCATGAAAGAAAGAATATATGGTTGGAATGACAAGAGAATGAGTAAAGGATGATAAAATCAATTTGATTTCGATTTAATCAATTTAAAATAAATTTTTCGGTAAACTATTTCTTTAAGAGGCCATATTATGCCCTCTTACAAAGTCTTGATTTTGTTTTTAAGTTTTACTAGAACAGGTTTTAATGCTTGAATGTTAAAAAAACATAACTTTTTTCATATTCTCCATTGTTGAAGCTAGTCTCTCCCAGTCTGTCAGTAACACAAACTGACAGTTTAGTTCCTGTCTCTATGAAGCCCCTCCTTCTGAAAAGCACACTGTGCTCTGATTGGTGAACTGGATCAGTGTGTTGTGATTGGTCAAGCGCTTCGAGCGTGTTTGGGAAATAACCCGCCCCTTACCAGACCAGTTTCAACACACTACTAACTAACTCAACCAGGACCACGAATATTGTGACGTTTTTGTTCCTGGAAGAAAACTCAAGACTACAATGGAGGCGTTTCAGGGAGTTCAGAAACGTCTCGGTTACATATGGTAGCCTAAACCTCGTTCCCTGAAGGAGGGAACGGATACGTACGCTGTGACCGACGAATAGGGGGGCCAATCTCGCCTGCAGAACCGCAGAACCATACATCATAGCAGTGTGAGGACGACAGCGCCAGCCTAACCGTCTGATGCCGGAAGTGGGCGGAGCTCCAACGCGTTCTCATCCCAAGGCGTCATATACGACGCTTTTGCCAAAGCGTACATATCCTACGCACATGGCACCCTTTAGCGTCAATATAACACGCACAGAGTTTGGGTAGGTTTAGGTCTGGGGTAGGGTTAGGTCAATTGTTGAAATACAGTAAACGTACTGTATATGTGCAAAGCAGCTCAGATGATTTAACGAGAGATGTTTGAGATCGCAGACTTCTTCTATCTTGGCAAACGCTCTCCATGCACTGCTGTCAAGGAGAACCAAACGATATTTTCTCTGAACTCTTCTGTTTAAGATTCATCACACACGTTCCATTTAGCAGATATAAGCAGAACCCCGACCAACGCTTCAGCTCCAGCAGATGGGCAGTGCATTAAGGGGCAAATGTCTGTCCAATACATCAGGACCACTTCTAATGAAACATATCTGCTCAGCTAAGGGAAGCCTTCTTGAAAGCCATCCAGAGGCAACCTAAACCATCTGTTCCTCTGTCACTGCCAGCATCGCCTCACGCTCCTTCTGTTCTCCAGCTTCTCCACTGTAATGCAGAGAGATCTAATCTGGCTCGCACATATGGAAGCAAAGTGGTGAAATGGAGATCATGGCTATTCCATTATGAAATTCTTTAGAAGAAAATCTTTCAGAGCAATGGCTTTTTCTTGGGAATTCCTCAACATTGCAATATTATTTGAAGGACTGGAACCTTGCTGACCAGTTAGTCAATGACTTACCAGATAACGGTTTTGTACGAAGGCATGTATGAAGTTTCAGATCGCCTTCCAAGACGTCATAACGTCACGTCTGATTATCTGGAACAAAATGTGAGATAATGTCAAGAAATGTGTATTTTTCCTATGTACATTTCTGAAATGCACTTTCTGTAAAGCTGCTTTGAAACAATATGCATTGTGAAAAGCGCTATACAAAGAAATTTGAATTTAATTGAATTGAAAAATAACTAAACAAATATTGATAGTGATTTTCTAGTCATTATTCACTCACCCTCAAATCATTCCAAATGTAATGTTGGTAGTGAGTTTTTCAATGCAATGAAATTTCATAGATATGAGGTAAAAAAAAAAAAAAGATATCGTTTGTTACCACAAATTATGAATTAATTCCCTTGCTCGCTCATTTAGGTAAATCATGGCCATGTTGTAATACTGTAATTCATTCTCTTGTTTTAGTTATAGTGTCATTCCCTCATTTTAGTTATAGCGTGGCCACGATTGAACTTAATTAAAATGAGGTAACTAATTTGTTTATTTGGAATTATTTGTGAAATGTAAAAGCAACTTGAGCCAAAATTGCTTCAAAGTAAATCCTAAATCCTTTTTCAGTGTACAAAGGAACAAATTAGTACAATGTGGCCATGATTTACATAAATTAGGGAATTAATTAAGTTGTGTGAATGATATAACTAAAATAGGGAAATAAATTAATAAAACGAGACCACAAATTAATAAGTCATGGGAATGAATTCTCAATTTCTATCCATATCAATATTTTTTCTGCATGTCAGTGACCGTGTGTGAAGAATAATTAGAAATGGGTAAATATTTTTTTTGGTGCACTTTTCATGACTACAATTCTTAATTGGATATTTATGAATGAATTCACTTTGAACTACTCCAAACGCACAGGATTATCAAAGGCAGTGACGGATCAATATGCTTCCTTGCAAAAAAACAACAACAACAAAAAACACATTTTAACATTGCTTTGTGAACGAGATATAATACAAACACTGGATTCAGAGGAGTCTGGGTTCCTTCATACCCCTCGTTTTTCAGGTTTGAACCCATTCATAGACATTCAGAGCTCTCCAAGGATGATTTCTCATGATATAACCCAAATCATGCTGCTCCAAGACACATATGAGAAAAAGAATATGGCAAATGCCTCTTGGCCATTTGAAAACATGACAGTGGGGAATATCATCACTGGTGGTTCAGCGAAATCCTGGCACGGATGTAACAGCCAATCAGTTTTGCTCATGGAGTGGGCGTGAGGCAGTCACCGGTCTGGAGGATGACTTCAAGCAGAGATGATTAGAAATGAAAGTAGGCCATGTCGTCTGGCTTGCAGCAGTCCCAGTAAGACCAGAGCAAGCCACATGGCCAGCAGAACGCAAACAAAGAGTTAACTCTCCATCCCCTCCTCCATCGCTCGTCTCTGATTGGTGGATTCTCAGACCAGTTGTGCATTAACTACAGCAAAACAGCCCCACAACACCACTGCTGTCACAGCGCATTAGACGATACGCAGGGGAAAGAGGGATTTTCTGTGCTTTTCTCATGGCCATTGAGCTTTTCACTGCGTTGTTATCCAAACATGAAGACTCATTTGATCAGAGTGGAGAATATCGACTCTACTGTATGTTCATGACATGAAGCCACGTCAGTGTATGAAAACATGTCAATGTGACATAACCCTCATAAAAATACACATATACGGTTCAAAGGGTTTGGATCAGTACGTTTTTTTGGAAAGAAATCAATACATTTATTCTAAATGCATTAAATCGATCAACGGTGACAGTAAAGAAATTTATAATGTTACAAAATATTACTATTTCATATAAATTTCATCCAGTTTCCACTAAAATATAATGCTGTTTTTAACCTTGATATCTATCTATCTATCTATCTATCTATCTATCTATCTATCTATCTATCTATCTATCTATCTATCTATCTATCTATCTATTGTTATTGGTTTTACAGACTTTACTTACAATTTACAGTAATAAACCGTATTTCATTATCTGATCTAATGTTAATTTACCAACCTATTGAAGTATTAATATCTGTTTTGTACCATCGTAATACATTGACAACCATCTACCATCACAGCAGCGACGAGTCACATGATTAATCAAAGCTCATCACAAGCAGTCTTTCACAAGAAAGTTGCACAGTGTTATTCGCACAAACATTAAACACCATCATGGTAACGCAAATGAAATGTTAAAAATGCAATAAACATTAATTTAACAACATTAAATGTAACATAAAACCCTAATGTACATAACTGATTAGAAAAGAACTGAGAAAACTAAGAAGAAACAGTTATTTCAACAAAAATAAATCAAATGTGAAGTGTCACGCAGGGAATTGTGGGAATATCAATTTACGTTTTTTCACTGTAAATTATGCAATGAGTTGTTCTTTTTCACTTTCAAAAACTTAACACTTAAATTTAACGGTATTTTACAGTAAAATTACATTAAATGTACCGTTAGATCTATCACAGTTATTTACCGTATATAGTAAGGAAACTTTCTGTTAACCAATTAACAGTTTTGCACTGTAGCACTGTCTTTTACCTTTAAAATCACAATCATTTTTTACAGTGTACCTGTCTATCTAAATATAATTACAAAAAAACAAGTAGAAACCTTCTTCAAGACCATTTCTTATCAATGAATGAAAGGCTCATTATGCAGGTCTTTGTCTTCTCAGGTGAGAAACCCCTAATTATTCATGAGGGGGTTGGGCCGTTCACGCCCATTCGCATATTGCCTTTCCAAACAAAAAAATGTTTTTCACAATTTATAACAATCTATTGTTTTATGTGAATGATTAGGCAGGATCATTTTCAGATCATTTTAAAGCAAAAACTCTAGGCCACAACATCCATTAGTCAAAAGTCTTGTGGACACATATTTACTGTGTTTTGTGGCCTTATTTCAGAAACTTAAATTTTTTGTTTTATCAATATCCATGCATAAACAATATTCTCTCATGTTGCTCACATATTATGGTAGCCATGTTTGTGCTAAATAGAGTGTACTTTCACCTGTGCCATTAATATGTTTATAAGCAACTGAAAAAAGCACAAATGTCAGGGCATGTCAAAACATCTCAAGGACCCCAAAAACACCTTAGACCCCAGAGGGTTAAAAACAGCATCATATTTGAGTGGAAACTGACTTTTTTCAAGATTCTTTGAATTAGCTTAGAATAGAGCAACACAGATTAACTGTTTAATTTATGTTTTCATTGACAGAAAATTATCTTTCAACTTCTTTCAAGAAATATCAGGTCTTAAAAATATTAATCTGTATTATTAAACGGAGATGTTAAATGAACAGATCCAGTATTCATTGTAACAGTTATGATCTGTCACATTCTATTTTGGCTTGGGTTTACTCTGTTTGCTCGTTTCCCATTTTCCTGTGTTCCCTAGTTAGTTTTCCTGGCTGTTGACTAGTTCCCACACACCAGTTTCTGTTCTACTCATGATCTCTGCTTTATATACCCTCAGTTTTTCTAGTTTCTTTGTCTGGTATTGTTTATATCAACGTCAGTGTTGTACGTGATTGAGATTTTCTCCTGCGATCTCCTGAGTTTTCTGTTTGGATTGATTAAAGATGGTTTTGTTTCCTACTCCATTTCGTTGAGCGCTTAATACAGCAACTGAACCATTACACTCATATGATGCATATTCATCATAAATCAATATCGACAGGGGTGTAGAAACCATGTAAATTCATGACAACATCATACACATTTGTTCATACAAAACTCGTACGTAACATTCACATGCAGATTTATGTCCATTTGTAAGCATGCCTTACAACATGAATGCATTGACAGAACATGTTGCAAATTTGGAAATATCGCTTTTATGTTGTTTATGATATTTAGAAATTCTATATGTTTCAAATATATGTTGTTTTACTTCTAAAACAAAGCCAACGGTCCTTTGAAAGCCCAGACTTCTCTGGTGTACTGTGGGCATTCGCAGTTTTTTCTACACCATGATGTTTTCCCCTAAGCTGGTCATGTGTTATCCTGAGTAATGTTCAGCGACACTGGATTAAAATAGTCAACTGCTGGAGATTACCCAAGCATACGCTGTAATCTGACTCTCTCTCACATGTTCATTCAGAATTCGATTGCCTGGACTCAAGCCTGTTTGCTCGAGCGTAATGGATGGCCACTGCTGTATCATTGAGCCGTTGCCTCTAAATTGCATTGTGCTTAAAAACACACCAGTGAATGACAAAGATGCAACCTTTCACCAGGGGTCATTAGTCTCTGACGGCTTGTCTAGCGAATAAAAAGCCTCTCTATGGAGAGAGTTAAAGAGTGAAACCTATCCCTCCACTCGGTAATGACTTAGCACAGTCTTTCCTGAAGGTATGACCATTACGGACCTATTTTTAGCTTTCAAAAGCCTTAACTCGCTCAGTGAATGAAACAAAATCTGTTCTCCCTGGGGATGCAGAAACTCAATTGCTCGAGTCTGAGGCAAACCGAGTAGGCGAAATTATTGGGAGTCTGGGGACAAAATGGGAAGATTACTGAAATGTTTTATTTTGCATCCTCCACTTTTTTCCTTTGGGATGATGGAAATTGCTGTCATCTTGTAATGCATTCACTGAATAGACCAATAATATAATGCTCACCACAATGGAAATGATGAGGATCTGACAGGTTTCATGACACCGCTCTGTGGCCGTCTTGACACCCTACTTGATAATGAAGTGCAGCTTTCTATTAAAGATCATCATGTCAGGACTTGCCGGTCACATCTGCCCTGAAAAAAAGCACAAAAGTCCTGTTATATGCCTTTTTCTTAATATCTCTTATTAAACGTAGTACTCATCTGATGCATGCACATCAAATAAATCAATATAAACAGGGCCATAACAAACATATATATTGCATTTTGATCTCGTAAGAGTTTATTACCATTTGCACATAACATTTACATGTAAAGTTTGTGTGCATTTGTAAACATACAATATGGATGTATTGACATCATCTAAAATGCATAACCACAGCTTTAGAAACAAAATAAAATATATTTATATTACGCAAATATTTGTATAGGTACAATTTACAATGATGTCCCTAAGAGTCAGATAAATGTACAGTGACAACAATTTTTGTTGCGATATATGCATAACATATCAAATAAATGTACATTGGCAATAATTTAATTTACAATATATACATCTTTTTTTAATTAATGTCAATGATTAAATAGGATAAAATCAACTTATTAATAATACCATGAATTATTCTATAACCTTAAAGAATTTGTAAATATTTAAACGTTTGTATTTATTAAAAATATTGCAAATGAACTAGTAGATATTGTAAAGTTTTTATATGTAAAATGGATTTAGAGATGCTGCAAATGTGTTATTATTATTATGTTTCAGTGTCTGTGCAAATGTACAAACATGCTCGTCTGCATTTACAAACAAAAAATACCGATGTTTACCAATGCGATTGAGTTTCAAATAAGCCTCAATAGATTAAAGAGATTGGATTATTACATTGCAAATTGTTAGCTAATCCAATTATGCTTTTTTAAGCATGTTATTTCTGGTTGGAAAAGCAATCAGGGAATGAAAAAAGACTTAGGATCTGTCTTGCACTCTTGGGTGTAGGAAAGATCAATCTCAAGTGACAATGGAAAAAAAAACAGCTATAAAAATAATGCAAAATAAAGTTTCATGGCCAGTAAATATATGCATATAAGACTTGTAAATTTTCTCTCTCGCCATAGTGTGACAAAAAGTTAATTTTGAACCCCGGGAGTAAGTCTTCATACACAAGGTCATCAGTGAAATGCATACTTGTATTTTGATGACTGATGTGCTACATTGTTTTAATTATTGATGGTGGAAATAAGAATCTAATGAAATTTCCATCATCTTGAAAGGAGAACTGCGCTTAGATCAAGAGCCAGTTATGTGCAGGCAAGTGCATCAGATGCAGAGTCAATCATATATTGTCATTGCTTCATTCTGTTCAGTGCTTCGCTCTCAGTTTCACATTAAAAGCGATTGATGGACAGGTTAGTGACCATTTCAAAATGGGAGGAACTAATAGATTCACACATGGCACGCTAGTCCCAGTCCACTAAACTGGGAGGAATTGGTAGTTAATTCCCTGAAGTTGATATTGGTGTAGTTGATGTTCTAGAAAGGAAGTTTGGTTAATTAGTGACTAATATATCATCCAATATTTGGCCAGTATGAGCTTACTGGCATCGGCTGATAATCCCATCGTCTTTGTTGATTAACAGAAGTGTTATTATCAGTTCCAAAATATACTGACCCTCTTTTCAATGGATAATATACAGTCAAAGCAAAGATTATTCAGACACCATGTATAATTTTTGATATTTTGTATAGTGGGTGCAGGACACTATTAATTTATGTAAGTTAGGATAACAAGGTGTCTGAATATATTTTGGTTTGACTGTGCTTCATCGGTTTTCAGATTTCTTTTTTGTCAATTTTTGACAAATATTCTATACAGTAAGTGTTCGTTTAATTACAGTGTACATCAGTGCTGTTAAAATTTCAAATGAAACCCCATAAAAAGCTAATTAAAAGTATACAAATAACACTAAAATAATACAGAATATGGAGGAAAAGATGGTCCTTTTGATAAATGTACCTTCTCATAGCGTCGTCTGCATCATCCTGCAAAAGAAAAATACATTATTTTAGTGTGATTTGAGCAAAAGAAGCAGCATGTATGATATTATCTGATATCTGATTCGTTTAAACTAACTTAAACAGATTTGTTTTGTTCTGGAGATTTCAGTCTTTCATATTTGAAGTAAACAGGAGCTGTGTTTGTATGCCTGTTGACTCAAGGACATTGAGCATCAAGAGTGAAGATGACATGCCTTAAAGCAGCTCTTTTATAATGTCTCATTTGTCCTTATTATGTTGCATCATGGATATATCAGCATTATATCAGCCATCCTGCTTTCTGCTAATGGCAGTGACTGTTAAAAAGCACATATCAATCGCAACTAAAGTTGTACATTTTATGAAGAAAATGTGAGTGCTACTTGCCTTGTTCTTAGTCCTTCAATATAGCCACAGTAATCCCAGTAAATTACCGTAAAATTGCCAGAATGACAACCGGTAAATACACAATGCTGTTCACACAAGCAACGGTGTTCTGGCTTTTTACAATTAAAGGGCCATTCACACATCAGCACCAAAATACAGGTACATTCTGTGATGCCAGTCATGGGAAATGATCTTTAAACACTGCGTCGTTGTCTTCAGTGATCGCTCGCATGAGGAGAAGTGCTTTAGTTTCACTATCTGTTCAATTTGACAACATTTTTAGACTTCTGAGTGACAGGCCTAGGGGAATGATTACACAGAACACAGTTTTTGTCTCGAGCGACAGTCAAAGATGTCCATGTAGTGCATATTTACATAGAAAAACAATTAAAAAGCAGCAATGTTTAACAGCGCAGAGTAACCGCGTCATCTCCATAAGAACTTTATGATTGGCCCAAAGGCGCCCGGACCGGTAATTAAAACATTTTGTTCACAGAAAATGTGAAGCATACCGGTAATTTACTGGTAATGTTACAACTTCTCATACTGGAAAAAGAAACAGAACCGATTTACTAGTTTTGAAAAGGTCCTGTTCACACATGATGTCTTTACTGTAATTTGCCGGTAATTTACCAGTAAAGACTGTATGTGTTTTATGGGGCTATATGTGATCGTCTCTAGATATGACTCTGGAAGTGCGATATCACACAGAAGAGTAACTCTTTATTATTTGTGTACTGAAGAGTTTTAGTCTCGTAGCTGTGTGACTGTATGAGAGCAGCTCTATCCTAACTGACATACTCAATGCTGAAGGCCCAGGGGAAGAGGAAGAGTGTAGTGAGCTGGAAAAACAGTCGATAAAGCGTCTCAGATGTGCCATCATCAGGTATAGACAGAGGACACGGAGACCAGAGCATGCAATGGACCCTATTCACAGACTGAAGCTATGTTTCCATCCTCCTATTTTTATGCAAATGTGTATAATGCATGAAAAATGTTGGATGGGAATGCCAAGATGTGCATAAATTCTAAAAGTGTGCATAAAAAAACATATGCACTCAAGTGAGGTGTGTATTTTTTTTTTCTTCAAAAAGAAGTCGGTGGGACCATTGGACCAATTTCATTGCACAGCATGTCAAATGTTGGTTTAGTCGTTTTGAAATGCCTGAGGTCAAAGTCTGCCATCAAAACGGTTGCTTATAATGAATGACCTCCCAGAACTGTCACCATTGCGTTCCCAAACACCAGCATCCAAACGCAAGATAACATGATGCCGTTTATTGCGTTTCTTCTGTGCGCTCTGAGAGGTCATTTATGATTTATGAAAAAGAGCAACTTCCAATTTTCCTACAGATATATTTTGCGGCGATTTCCCAGGAAGTGACAGTTTTGTTCTCTTGAACACATGGGATGGAAATGCTGCTTTATTCGCAATTGTTTTATATGATACAGTATACCGATTTTGCACTTACGTTAAATTTGCAACTTTGGATGGAAAATAGCTTGTGATTACACATTTCCACAGTTATCAACGTCGCAAATCTAGTAAGTTTTTCATATTTAGATTTTGTTTGATTTAATACATTTTATAACGCTATTCTTTGTGTTTTGCATTACCTTGGCATTAAATTAAAAAAAAAAACTAACTAATGCTGACAACAAATTGGACATCACTCTCTTTTATGAACAATCTCTCAATCTTTTAGAGTCATGTATGGGTTTTTCTTCTGGTATTGGAGCAAAATTTTTATTTTATATTTGCTTTTATTTGCTTGAAGTTTACCCAACTATGACGACTTGTGCTTCTGAGAACCCCGGAAATGTGAAAAGGGCCCATACAAATATCAGAACCAGTCTAGAACCAGTTGCACAAGAAAAAACTGGAACTAAATTATTTATGATGTGGTAGAAATACAAAATACAAAGACAACATGTTGTTCTATTGTGTTGTTCTTACTGGAGGCATGTCAATATATACAGCACAACCAGTGTAGTCTGAATCACAAATGACACTTGAATGAACCAATTCCCTGTTGAACATCCAAAACAATGTTGGCGGGTTAATAACAAAATGCATCTTTCTCTATTAACGACCATTCAAAAGTAGCCGTGCATTCTGAAAACATATTTTGAAAACATATACAAATCTTTTGAAGGCTGTTAACAGTGTGCTTAAAGAAAGGATGTTACTGTACAGATTAAAGGTTACCTGTTGTCTGACTTCTCAGGTCACTGGATACATCAGCGCTATAGACCTGCTCACCGTGAGGGTCAAGGGTTAACGGCTGTAATCTGTGGGGGGGCTCTTAAGTATTTAACAAGGGTATCTTTCCTTTCTGGAACTTGAGAAGAGTCTGGAAACGTACGTACAGTAGTCACTTAAGTGCTGTTGCTTTAATTAATATTCCCGGTGTTATTGCTTTGACAACACGTCTACTGAATTACCACAACACACATCTATAATGAGCAGCGAAGAGGGAAATGAAGGATTTTTGGTGACAGATGGAGAAACAGAAGAAAGTGAGAGAGAAGAAAATTGTTCCTTCAATTTTATCAGAGATCACAGACTGATGACTGTAATTTTACTGGTATGGTGTGTAATTTCTGTCACTAGCAGCACCAAACAAAATTGCAATAAAGGCCACCCCAGATTCATGCCATTGGTGGGGTCTGTGTTGTTATGTCTGCTTGTGACAGAAATTATACAAACTTTACCTTTAAATCACAGTCACACAAAGTGCACTTCTCACCTTTAAAGGGATAGTTCAAACCAACGTGTATAATCTGTCATCATTTACTCACCCTCACGTCAATCCAAAACTGTATTCCCTTTCTTCTGCCAGAAAAAAAAGAGTTTAGCTGAATTTATGAGGTCTCTTACATACAATGAAACTGTATAGGGATCAAGCACTCTCCATGTCTGAAAGGGACAGAAACATTAATATCATAAACGTACACTATACAAGCTTTGTGTGAGGCAAAACAAATAAACTGAAATGTAAGTTATGTCTCATGATCTTATGAATTCCTGACTTAATATTTTTGGTAACACTTTACTTGACAGGGTGTACATAAGACTGCATGACACCTTCATAATCACGACGTGACACATGTCATGAATATGAAGGAGGTTTCATGCATGTTTATGACAACTGTCATTAAGTGTCATGCGCTCAATTATGACATTTCTAATGCAAATATGACATTGTTTGAGATGTCTTTGTTATAACACCTTGACTAATGCATCATAACCTGTCAGTGTCTTTGTCATGACAACTTGACATAACCAAGACAACATTGTCATAAATGTGTCATAAACATGACATAGCAGATTAATGATCAAACTTAATAAACCACTTATCTTTATGGGTTAACATTGCATTAAACTGTCATGTGGTTGGTTTTGACATTGGCTGTCATGAGGCCAATATAACGGTGTCATGAATATTTTTCTTGACCTCAACTACAGTGGTACAAATTGAATTTGTCATTAAAATGTTATAATGGGATATACGGACAGTAACGATGGCGTCGGTTTGATCATATCGGTTCGAGTGTTAGTCTTCATCTTTTTAAAAGTTCATCTAAGTAAACACGTCGACAACACAAACCAAACTCTTTCAGTCGCAGGTACGGCTACAGTGTTTGAGGACGGCTCGAGTAGACGTTCACGGGCAGCTAATGAAGACCATAGGCGGGCATTATGCAAATTTGTTACATCGATTCTTCTGGGACACAATAAACCCATTTATTGACCCACTTTCAAACTTTGCAGACCTTTTACATTCACAATCCGCTCTATTACACGCGACAAGAAAGATAATATCCGACAAATCATAATTGGGGCACTTTCAATCACATTACCCCGCTGCATTCACACACTAAAGCTGCACTTTAAACACACACTAATGCACATGACTTTAGTGTAGATTAGAGGTGACTTTCAGCATGGGTCAGGATGTAAGGAGATCTCTTCATTCAACTAGTGTTTGGTCCATCTGTCTCTGCTCTGAATGCCCAGACACACAGAGATCTCAGCCAGACACGCCAGGTACCAGCTACTGCTGCCCGCTGTGCAACTTTAAAAAAAAAAAAAAAAGCATTATCCCCTGCATGGTTTTACAGACAAGGCTTAAGCCTAGTCCAGACTTAAATGCATGTTTGAGCTGTTTGAACTGAAAGCAATTTGCACTGATACATCTTAAAATATGTCAGTGCCACTGTTTTGTCTCAGGATGCACATCAGCAGAGCGTTTTCCCCCCCCTAAGGACCGTTTATAAAAGTAATTAAACTAAGGCCTAATCCTGGCTTAATCTAAACCCTGTCTGTGAAACCAGGCCTATATGAAAACCAGAACCTTTGTTTCCATTTTGTGACACCAATGGTGCAGAATTCTAACCAAAACTAACACCATTTAAAAAACTAAACAAATTCATTACTTTAAATAAAATAAAATAAAAATTCAATTAAATATAAAAACGATTTAACTTATTTTATTCCAGATTCATTTGCATTTAGTTTAAGTTGAAGTACCAAAACTAAAACTAAATAAACAAAAACGACTTGATAAAAAGCTAGACATATTTTTTTTTTAAATGACAAAAATTTAAATTTGATCTAAATGAAAAAATTAAAAATTCAATAAAATCTAATTCAATATATTAATAAAAACTATAATAGATCAATGATACTAAAATAACAGTGGTTAAAACCACATGCTTAATTTCTAAACTTATTTTTTTAATTAATTCAATGTTTTACATTTTTGTATTTTTATTTTATATATACAGTACATTTTATCTTTATATATATTTAAATGAAACATCTGTACACTCCAATTTTTATTCTTTTATTTTGAAGATTTACGATTTTCAATAGTAATAAAATTCCATCAAACTGACTCGAATCATTATGGATTAAGAATGTTAACTGAGTAAAAAAAATGAACAAATATGTTTACATTTATGAATACAAATCACATAAACTAAATGGTCAGTTCCCTTTCTCCATTAAGATTAAATACAAAATATTCTAAAGTCTTGTCTGTGTCCTAACCTTCCTCTTGACCTCTTTCCCCTAACTTTACCTGCATCAAGACACTAGATCTTTGTGTATCGCATCTCTGTCACAATGTCTGCGGTGTGTTTTACCGGTGTCCCGGTCGGGACGTGAGAGAACCGAGGCTAATTACACACACACTTTACTGTGTGAAGTGTAATGACAGCCAATGTCAAAACCAACTACCTGACAGTTTAATGTAATGTTAACCCATAAAGCTAAGTGGTTTCTTATGTCTGAAACATTTTTCTGCTATGTCATGTTTATGACATATTTATGAGGTTGTGTTGTCTTAGAAATGTCAAGTTGTCATGGCAAAGACATCTCAATCAATGTCAAATTTGCATTCAAAATGTCATAATTGAGCGAATTACACTTAATGACAGTTGTCATAAACATGCATAAAACCATGTGTCATGTCATGATTATGAAGGTGTCATGTCAGTCTTATGCACACCCTTTCAAGTAAAGTGTTACCAAATCAAGAAATAATGAATAAAGTGGATGTTTATGAGAGCATATTTCTGAAAATCTGGTGCATAATTAGCCATTATTTGAGAGTTCAAACGGTTGCTGTAACAGGAATGACCCGGTTTAGTTAGTGTGGTAAAGTTGTAGATGTACTGGTTGTAGAGCAGCAACACGAGCCCTTGACTGACCTGTAACGCTGCCCGGACATGTCAAACACACAGACTGCAAGTGGATACACGATCTGCGTCATTCTTCCATAATTAATGAGAGAAAGAGTCATCATAGTGTCATTAGTGATGCTGTGAAACTCAAATGCCATGATTTTAACATTATAAATAATTCATTGGTAAGGACGTCATTTGTAAATGAGCATTTCAATCAGAAAAGATTTGACTGAATGAATCACATTCTCTACAAAGACGGTGTGGATTTTTAAGGGGACCTATAATGCTTTTTTTTTGTTTCTTTTTTTATGTGTTCATCTTTCTTTAGTGTGTAATGTTGCAGTTTGAGCATGAAAAAGCTCTGAAAGTCCCTCCAGCGGGAGTTATTCTCTATATCAGTGTCAGTGTTTCTGAACTCCCTGAAACGCCTCCATTGTAGTCTTGAGTTTCCTTCCGGGAACAAACACGTCACAATATTCCTCATTTAAAGTGTAAATTGCAGGTTAACCACCACAACCAATTAATGTGTAAATTAAAGTGCTCAATGTGTATATATGTAAAAATTTCTGTCTTAAAATGCGTTAAAATAACATTTATTGGGGTTTCTGCAAAGGTAGCATGTTTTTTACCGTAACTGGGTGATGACGTCATAAAAGGGAGCGCGCGCGGTAATGCACTCACTCTGTGTGTGCGGGTTCAGGGAAAATACAACGATTTGCGGGACTCCCGCAAACTAGAAATATCTAAGAATAAAACAAAAAGGAATACATTTTTATTCATCTGTTGCAGAAAAGCAATAAGAACAACTAAAACAAAATAGAAACAGTTTACAGGCACAGTTTCTATTTCTAACATGTCTGCAGCGTTGAGCGATATAGCCAATCACAGACATATGTGTTGATTTCTTGAACGCAATGGCCAATCAGAAGCATTTACGATGGACTTCCCTCACCGCTCAAAACTGACTTTTTGTTCAGTGCTGAATTCTGTATGCTGACAAATCCTCTAATTATAACAAACATAGTATATATATTATGAAAGCTTCATTGATAATAACAGAGATGTGTGAGATCGCGATGAACTGATGTCAGCTATAGGGATTTTTAAGGTAGCGCACTTTGCGCGCATTCAGTCATGCCAAACCATGCACGCAGTAGCTGCTTGCTTTTATGTTATAACAGTGGTTTGTGTGTCAATGCTTTATAACAAATAATTGATCAGGAGCATGTATGCTGATGTGTATGATGGCGACACGTAGGCTAACTTGAAAGTATTTGGAGGTACAGAAAAAAAGTATTTTTGCGCGCGGGAGCGGGACAAAACATAAATGTTGCGGGCGGGAGAAAGTAATATAGAAAGTAGTTGAGAACGTCAGTTATAATAATGACCCACGTATTAAAAAATGGAGTTTAAATCGGGCTCGGGCTCATAATTACAGTTAATGTGTCGGGCCGGGCTCGGACACAGCGGGCTCGGGTAGGGTCTTGCTTGATGTTTTTGGGCCCGATCTAAGCTCTACCTCGGGGAAGTTATGCTAACACTTACAGGCACGAATCAGCCGTTTGTCCTTGGGGAACTTGTGGAGCCTCTCCCCCGTTTTTGATGTATTCGTACTAGAGGATGGATACCCGACCCGAGCCCGACGGGACCCGTCGGTAACCGACGGGCCGGACCGGGTTCGGACAGATATTTAGAAATTATGTTCAGGTTCGGGTCGGGCTCGGTCACATCAGCGCGATATGGCATTGAACATTTTAAATTTAAAACAGCTTATTATGTTGGTAGCCAATGTGCCTGATGCTTTCACGTGATGCAAACGTTCGTTTTTGTGATTAAAATACATGTAAAATATTACCATAACATCTGTCTTCCTGTGTGCGGAAATTTGTTTATGTAGCCGTGACAACGAAACACGTGCATGAGCGCCTGCGTTAAGTGCGCTTGTTTCTCCGTGCGCGCTGATGCACTCATCCTGCTGACATTTCCGAATGTCTTCCTACAGTTGCTTAATAAAAGCAGGCTTTCCACACAAACGCACACGTGTCATTAGTATGAGAAAAAAAAATGGGATTTTAACTGTCGGCCTCGGGTCGGGCTCGGACATAAATATTTTTATGCCTGTTGGGCTCGGGTCGGGTTCGGTTACTGCTCTGTCGGACGCGGGCCGGGCTCGGACAAAAAAATTCGTCCCGATCCGCACTCTAATTCGTACATCCCGCACAAACACAATAGTTAACCATTTTTGCTAGCTAGGTCTCCAATATAACGTAACTCCAGGCCTGGAATAGACAGTAAAAGCTTGGAGTACCTTTTATGACGTCACGCCCAGCCTAGTGGAAGGGAGGGGGCGTGCTTAAAACCACTGTAAAACGCACCAACTTTTCATATTATATTCAGCATTTTGGTATAAAAAACATAAAAAAACAATGGTGGGCGGTTCTTATCTTTATGTTTAGTAAGCACATTGCATTATCTTCGTGAACATTTTTACCTGCAATTTACACTTTAAATAATTAATACGCAGAATAAAGGGGCGGGGGCTGGTTGAGTTAGTTAATAGTGTGTTAAACTGGTGGTTATGGTAAGGGGCGGGACATTTCCCAAACACGCTCGAATCGCTTGACCAATCACAACACACTGATCCAGCCGACCAATCAGAGCACAGTGTGCTTTTCAGAAGGAGGGGCTTCATAGAGACAGGACTAAACAGAGCGTTACTGACAGACTGGGAAGAGACGAGCTGCAATAATGTCAGATATAGAGAAAATAATGTGTTTTTTGAACATTCAAGTATTAGTAGAGCCCAAAACCAGAATCAAGACTTTGTAAAGGGGTATAATATAGTATATTAGTGCTATTAGTGCACTTTTAAAACTGACCTCATATTTCAAACTAGTTAGAGACTAATAAAATGAAAATGTCTAAATGGATGACTGCTCTGAACGGCTACAGTAGTTATATTTAGTCAGACAGCCAGCATGCTTCTAATGAAGACGGGCAGTGTGAGACAGTCTGAGCTCAACAGACATACATGTACAGTGAGGATCTTTGATCCGTCTGCAAACGGCACATCGGTTTTCCTCCCGGAAGAAGACGGTTGTGTTTGTGAACACACAGATCTGCATAAGAGCTCAGATGCTGAGGGGGGAAATCAGTGTGAACGGATTACTGTCCAAGTTACAAGTAAGCGATCTGGCATATTTACTGAGAAAGTAGCCAGAATGTTGCACTGAAAAGAATGAAACAAATCTTTAAATAAAGTGCTATACAGTAGGGGTGTAACGATGTATCCATATGGATCAACGTGAAAAAAAAAATATATATATATATAAGCCGATTTTTTATTTTTAAACTCTCATATTATACATATCTGCCTGCAATTTCCTAAAGAAAGATCTCTTGAATGAGACTTGTTTGACTATTTAACATTTTGAGAAAGAAGATTGTTTTGGTTGTGCTTCGGCTCTGCGTGACTGTGCGGATGAATATGTCTCATAATTAAAAAGTGAGAGAGAGATTATCCTACTGCTCATAAATATTCACTATAGGCTTAAGAGATATAACCAGTTTAGATGGAAAGCTGACTAGCTGAAGACGTTACTGTAGCTTCATCCATTAATAGACACGCTACTTCCGTGAAAATTAAAAACTAGTGTCATTTTTTGTTGTGGATGTTCTAATTAGGATTCAGGATTTGCCATTTTCAGAGAGTTACATTAAATTGTTATGTTGTGTTTTGGTTGCATTTGTGACTTAATAAAATGAGTAAAATAGTCACTAAATATACAGTAATAATGTCAATATATTGATTGAAGGACCCTAAATCGAAATCATTATGGCATTGAAGCATGCTTTTATGACAGTTATTGTATTGCTGGGTAAAATAATCGATGTTAGATGATGAAACATTCGATTTTCACCACTAGAAGATGATAGACTCTATTGAATCTGCTTAAACTGGATGGTTAATGAATAAAAAGCATGTTTTTGCACAAAAATAGCAAACATTTTTAGTAAATTCGCTCTGAACTCCTCTCGTTTTCCTCTGGAGCCACTCATATTTCCATCATGGGTTTTTTCCATATTTAGCAGAACAAGATTTAGTTGAAGTGTTTAACATAAGCAGGATTTAAGCATTGAAATGCCGTCATTTTAAGGGGATCACACACAGTCTCAGACTTTATGCATACAGAACATCAGAGTTATTCTGAACAGCATTTACTTTTCTTGAATATACATTATACATTCATAAAATCATCTCGCAGGGCTGTTTACTGTAAGTGAAGAACTGCATAAAAGCTATATGTGATTAAAGGTTTTCACTGTAAATGTTTTGTCTAATGATTTAAAATATGTGCTTCATGTGATGACATCTAAATGAAACGGTTTTATTCAAGTCAATTATATTATTTAGCATCAATCTGAAGTCATTTTTTTGATAAAAGGAAAGATAAACCAAACTTTAAGTTAATAAACAATTATTTTATTTGAATAACCTTACAATTAATACATGAACAAAATCCTTCATTTTTCATTTTCTAGAATGTCTTTTTTTTACTTTTCATCGTAGAATCTCTCAAATGATTTATGAATGGTTGGACATCATAGACAGCATCTAACAAACAGCACTTTCTATTCGGCGAATCCGACCGATTTTGTGTTCAGCGTACAACAGGCCCAATGCTTAACTTTAATAAGCTGCACATTTCATTTGACATCCTGGCTATTTCCAGTCTTGCATTAGGACATCTTCGTAAATGGCTGAAATGATTTCGTGATCGTATCTTGTCATTGACAGGACATGATGTTCTCCACGTTTCCGGGCACTTCTCCTCTGCGTGCTCATTAGATTATAGTGAACGTGTGGATTCAATTACACTTGAGGAGAGTTGCTGCAGAATATTACACGTCTCATTTGATCCATTTTTTCGTGCTGGTGTTGCGTTAGAAGTATTAATGATACCTGCCGGTGCCGGAGACGTTGATGCACTGCTCAGGATGCTGGAAATGCTTAGTCCAGCATGTTGAAGAAATCTTGTGTCCTAAATGAGCTCCAGCACTGATATATTTGGCTCCTGCTGAGTGTGACTGTGACCGTGAGGAGAGAAAGAATAGTGCTGTTCTGGACCAGATCTCAGTCCGGACATTTCTGCTGATAACACAGTTACGTTTATAATGTTGCAAAATATTTCTATTTCAAACTTTCTGGAATTGTAACAAAAATATAATGCAGCACATGCAACATTGACATCAATAGGAAACCATGATTTCTGAAGGATCATGTGACACTGAAGACTAATGATGCTGAAAATCACAGGAATAAATTACATTTCGAAAATATATTCAAAAAGAAATTGTAGAATATTACTGTTTTTACTGTATTTTTAATCCAATAAAGACTGTCAAAGTCATAGAAAATCTTGCTGACCCCAAACTTTTGATCGGTAGTCTACATGCAAATAAAATAATTTGATCTTGTAATTTAATTTACACCTTAAAAAGGCATTTTTTTATATCAGTCCAGCCAAATGAAAACCTGGAAATATCAAGGGATTTTAAGTTATGTAAAGTTTAAAATGAATGCATTCTTAAAAATATGTTTTTTTTTTATTAATAAATGTAATAAACTAAATTAATAAACTATAAAATGAATAAATACTTAACTAAATAAAAATATTAAAAGTTGTGGGAATATTTAGTCACTTTTTTTCTACTTGTGCAGTTCTAGATGTTTCTATTGTCTAGAAACTGCTATTTGTGTGGACAATCTTGATTATTATTTTTAAAAATCCTTATCCAGTAATCTTAATTAAATTTGAAAAAGGCATGTACATTCATGGGTTAATTTGGGAACACTTTACAATAAAGTTAACATTAGTTAATGTATTAATTAACTTATATATGAACTAACAATGAGCAATACATTTGTTCGATTATTTTTTCATCTTTGTTGATGATAGTTGATAAAAAAAAAAAAAAAAACGATTCACTGTTCATGTTAGCTCAGGTCCATTAAATAATATATAACTTTTGATATTAATAATGTATTAGTAAATGTTGAAATTAAGTATTTTGCTTCGTTTTGCAATTAAGTTGCACCCGAGGGAGAATTACGGTCGTTCACTCCAGTGTTGTTTTAGTGTAACTAATATACTATTACATTTTTTGTAAATATTTTGAAATAAAATTATTATTATTATTATTATTTATAATGTTTTTATTTTAACTTTGAAGTTTTAGTAATTATGTTGAGTGTTCTTGTTTATATTCATTTTTTTATATATACAGTATATAAATAGTTTTTAGTTTGTTTAGTTTTAGTTATTTTAGTACTTAAATTAAATGAAAATGAGAAATGTTGCTTTTATTTCAGTTAGTGTTTATTTTTATTTCAAGTAATGAATATGTTTTTTCATTGGTGTGGTGTCAGTTGTAGTTTTAGTTAACGATAATATTCCTGCTTCACACAGAATGCGTGTTTGTATTCCGTTTGCAGTGTCCCATTTCCACACACACACCGCTTTAGATCTCCAGTGACAGAATACTGTGTGCTGTTATTATTAGATAAATCCCGTCGGATCCCGCGTCTCAATCAGCGTCCAGGACAGATACTATCTGTTGTATGATACATTCTATCATGTCAGCCACAAGCTTTCACACGGACACCCTAAACATTGTAATAATCCTTCAGTGCAGCAGACATCAGGAGCATTCTTGTTGTTGTTGTATCCTTTCATCACTAAAGGGGCTTTGGGAGTGGACTGAATGAGAAGGACACAAGGATGGATTGGACTAAAAAAGAAAAAAGTCCATGTGGACAAATTGGCTGTGCCTGTCATGCCCTGCGTGTCCACGTGGGACGGCCTGCAGAAAAACAGCAGCTGAACAGGGCTAAGCCTGTGGAGAGAGAGGCACAGGCTGTGACCTCTGACCTCTGGGTCTGATTCACCACATTTATCCATGATCACACCCTCCAGCTCAGGATAGTCTCTCTCTCTCTCTCTCTCTCGTGGAGCGGGAGAGGGTATTTGAGTAATGTAGCGTTGGCATCAGAGAGCAGATGAAAGCTGCCATCACCTCTTCAGTCGTTCAGGTTCAGCTCCCCAATCTCACCTTCTCCTGCTGTATAGTGCAAATGAGCGAGTCGTGGTCGGTCCTCTGCTTTGAAGGAGCTCAAGAAGAGCATTCAGGCCTCCAATTATCTTCTGTTGGGTTTCATCCTGCAACTATCATTTCTACTGATTATAAAGCTAACATTTCGCAATAATGCTTTGCAAATGTTACAAAGGAAAAGACAGTACAATTTAAAACTATTGACTATCCTTTATATATATATAACTATTTTATTA
Source organism: Tiaroga cobitis (assembly GCA_030578255.1). NCBI lineage: Eukaryota > Metazoa > Chordata > Actinopteri > Cypriniformes > Leuciscidae > Tiaroga > Tiaroga cobitis. The sequence goes on from CM060599.1 coordinate 50,551,997, forward strand.
AATATATGAAAAATATTTACATTTTTATTCCAGAACCCAGTTGTATTAATGAATGCACTGACAATAACATTGAATCTTAGTCCCCAAAAACTGATAAATTAGATATTAAATAAAAAAATTATATCAAAATTTTATATTTAGCTTTTTACTCCCAGTAAAACAAATCATATAATTTTTTTTTCTGCAAATGAAAATAGTGCCAAAAAAAGACTGGCATTCAAAAAGTAACCTCGTGTATAAAAAATTTAATAAAATAAAATTTTAAAAAAAGTATAAAAAAAACTAAAAGGGAATATTTTCAGTGAATAACAGCTTAAATTTGACTTCAGAAAACTTGAAATATAGTCAAATGCACTACACTTTGTGTGCTTTTTCTCCACTTTAAACAATGGAAAACTATGGTTATTTTATGGAAACGTTCTGCATGAAAATTCTCTCAAAATGTATTCTGTCTTCCATGGAAAAAATACAGCATACAAGTATGGAACAACATGAGTGAATTGCCTCTTTTCCTTTGAAATGAACCCTTTTTATGATAAGTACAGTGCCTTGTTGTGGTGATTTAGTTCTCTGTTTCATCCGCTTGATTTGACGGTTTATTATAATCTTCAGCTTTCAGAACGAGCAACCCTAGCATGTGTCTTCATGAACAAGTGTGATGTGGTCCAGACAGCAGACGAGTGCTGGTAACAGGACCAAATCAACCAGATCAGAGTCGTGCTTTTGGAAATGAAACACGTCTTCATCTTCCTCTTGTAGGATCAGACTTCCAGTGTAACACTCACATCATCCCAGTGAAGAACCAGGAAGGAGTTGTGATGATGTTCATCCTGAACTTCGATTACGTTCTGGACGAGGAGAGCATGGACTCCATGGAGAGACTGGACATCACTCCGCCTGCCAAATCTGAAATCAGTGAGTGCAAACACTTTTCATTATTAGTATCATTTTTCTTTGTAACATAGATTTTCAATATTAGCACTTTCCACAAACATTTGTCCCATCTGTTTCCTCCAGAAACCATTCATTTAAGACTTCTAAACCATGGTGTGTGTGTGTGTGTGTGTGAAGTCACATAAATAAGAGTCTTATAATAAAGAAGTCTCATAAATAAATGCAGCACCAATGGTGCATTTATTTGATCAAAAATACAGTAAAAACAGTAATATTGTGAAATATTATTACAATTTAAAATAACTGTTTTCTATTGTAATGCATAGTCAAATGTAATTTATTCCAGTGTTTTAAAGCTGAATTTTCAGCATCATTACTCCAGTCTTCAGTGTCACATGATCCTTCAGAAATCATTCTAATATGATGAATTGAAGATCAAGACTTATATAAAGAGATACATATAAAGACTGATTTATTATCAACGTTGAAAACAGATGTGCTGCATAATATGTTTGTGGAAACTGTGTTTTCTCAGGATTCTTTGGTGAACAGCAAGTTCAAAAGAACAACATTTATTAATACTCCTATTTTAACTTCCTGCTGTTGTGCGCTCTATAGAGAAAGGTTTTGTTTGCTAATGCATTGACTACAAATCTGAAACTTTTCCTATTCCACTTGTATGCGTGTAAATAACCTTCAGAAATTTCTCTAACGATCTTTGATTGACGGAATTAAAAATCATGCAGGAATCACTTCCTAGTGACTCGTTCACAAGCGCACCTCCGCTGTGCTAAGCCAGCCAGTGTAATCAGTGGTTCAGACCAGTGCCTGCAGTGGAAGTGCTTTCACCGGCCGGCGTGTGGAACGGTTGAGCGCAGTGGGTGTTTCTCAACAGAGCATGTTAATTAGACAGGAGGCTCTCGCTGAGACTCTCAGAAGCAGGTGGGATGTTGGCTTCGTCTCCTCTCGGATCACACGAGGGACGCTTTCGTAACTGGCTTCATATCAAGGATTTAACACGCTCATCAGCACGAGCGGCTTTAGTTCCCGGCCTGCAGAACAATACAACATGGACTTCTCTTTGTCATCAGGTGACAGGATTCTGTCGGGATCTGAATGACACGTAAAGTGACCAATCACAGTTTAGTTGTGTTTTTGAATGTTGATTAGGAGCTGCTCCATCTGTGATAGACACAGAAAATAGACTGAAGATAATTCTGATCATACGATCCACCCAAAAAGTCATTAAGAACATTTCACAGGCAGAAAAAAGCATACTGTACCGTTCTGCTAATGTATTTCTAGTTTGCTGTCTACAGAGTGCCGGGTTTGTCAAAGACTACATCTGGATGGGATTCAGAACGATGATCAAAACACAGATGGAGTAGATCGAGTCCATCAACACCCCTAAAGCTTCACAGTCCTGAAGCTCGTCCCGGATCGACATTTCATTCAGTAACATTTATATGCTGTTTAATGTTTGATGATCGCTTTATTTTACATTGGCATGTGTTTATATATTGCTTGTTTCTGCTGCTTGTTCACCTGTGTTTTGATCAGGAGATTCTGTACTCTTTCAGAAGATGTGTAATAGCGCCCCCCTACCGTGTAACAGTGAAAACAGGTAAATCCGGCAATTTCCGTCAATGGCGGGGAAGCGTTGTCTTATTAATTATGGAAATTTCCATCAATGGCGGGAAAAGAGTTAAAATTATTCAAATTTTAAACAAAAATTGGGTTTTTAAAAAGTATCCTTTAAAACCGTGTCTACACTGGACGCGACAAAAAACGACCATTGCAAATGTTTTCGGTCTTCGTGTCAGGAGTCATTGACTCCTTCATTGCGCATTGAGTATGTCAGAAATTGAAAGGCAACGGTTTACAGTCAGGGATTTGTTCTGTCGCATCATCTAGTGTAGACAGCATCACTGATTATAATGGGTTTTGTGTGAACAGATGGACAGTGAACTGGCTGATATGAACCAGATCATACACAGAAAGAGCCTCAGTGAGGACGAATAAAGGAAGCAGGTGATATAATGCATCTATGATCTCCATGGTCTGCCGGCGCCGGGTGGGCGATGGTGTCCGTGGGGGTCGTGTGGTCGTTTAAAGATCTGCACAGCTTCAGCATCTCTAGAAAAACTCACTTAGCAAACGCGCTGCTCTAGGTGAAGGTTATTTATAGTGGAGAATGTTGACAAGTGTTTGGACAGAGTGTGTGTGTGTGTGTTTTTCTGCCTCTGGGTGTCACGGAGAGTCAACAAGGACTCACTGCTGAACCTTGGTTGTACTGTAGGTGTTATAATAAGGGCCAAACCTAATGAAGCACCAAAGTGTGTGACTGAGTCGGGGCTTACACACACAACAGATATGTGCATGTGTCTGAATGAGTGTCAAGACACTTGAATGCTGTGAAAGCGTGTCATATGGCAGTGTTCTGAATATGTTCTGCATGTGTAAATGTGGCCATGCAACATATGTTTGCAAATTGAAATTTTACAGGTGTTTTTGCAGCATTACCTCATTTGCATAGTCAATTAGTGAATTGGACTCTAATATAATACGAGCATAACAATGCAAAAGTGTTGTTGTAAATGTTTATAATATCTTAATATTTTCATGCCCTACAGTAGCATTTAGCAGATTAGTGCTGTGATAATATAGTTTACATTTTGCATCAAATTAAGCAGCCAAGCAGTTCAGTTACCGTATCAATGTACAGTTTTTATGCAGATAAAGTGGGGCATACTTATATATCCATCTTTATATAAAGAGCTGGGCGATAAAAATCACACATGAGATTTGCTATATAATATATATTTAGTAATCAAACAGATATCTGGTCTAAACCACATAACAAATGCATCCAAGATGCATTGCAAATCAGATTGCCCAAATGCACTCAAAGTGGCAAATCAAGACACATTATGTGCATTGAAAGCCAAGTGTGATAAAAGGGCCAATTGGAGGGAAGATGATCCATTCTCCATTACAATGAGTGCAGTGCCTGGCATAAATTAATAATTCACTCACAACAAGTTTTCGTGTCATCTTTTACTTACCCTCAAAACTAAATTATTTGGAAAAAAAAGGCAAACTTCAGCTATAGGTTTAATTTTACTATGCATAAAAGATGCATAGAAAAAGAAAAAGCTCACTGAAAAAAAGCATAAATTGACTACAACATAATCAGTTATTAATATTTGATTGGTTCTCTCTTATTTTGCATGTTCATAATTTCTTTGCATGACAGCCTGGCCAAAAATGATATCCGCACAATTTGGCATGTTTCACTTATGTATGTTTACATGCAACCAAGTCATCCGATAGTATTCGGATTGACGGCTCAATCGGACTGAAAAGCCTTCATGTAAACACCTTAATCGATCCCACTGAGCTCGATCCCAATGAAATTTCGATTGGATTGAAAGGGGTGGTTTATTCCTTTTCCAAATCCGATCGAGAGAACATGTAAACACTTGATCGGATTGAAAACTGAAACTGAAAGGACTGCGCATGTGCAATGGCGTTGGAATAGCGTGATGACACGTATGACACGCGGAGCGAGCTGTTCTTCCTGATGAATAAAGTGACGTATAAATGAGTGTCCCACCTTTCTAAAATTCTCATTCCGCGTCTCTGAAGTGAAGCAGGACAACGTCCCACCAGTCCTTGTTTTTCGGATTCTCATCCACAGACGACTGGTTTTGGGCATTTTTACGTGCATTTTATGTGTTAAATATAAGCAGCACGGCACAACGGTTCATATGCTCATTGTCTCCAAATTATGACCAGAAATGGATAAATATTAAGTCTGCTGTTTAAAACAAATAAAGAACCAGTGTAGGAGAATGGTTATGCGCAAACAGCATGAAACTCTGTATATTCGTGTAGTGAGCGCATGTCAAAAAAATATATTCCGATTTGAAGCTTTGTGACATATAAACACGCACATCAACATGATCACGTTTAGCGTTCTACGTTCGGATTCATCAATCGGAATAAATTCAGTCCGATTGAAACAAAAGTTGTGCATGTAAACGTAACCACTGCGTTATCAGAAATAAAACAATTGACTCGAAGCACAACTATGCAACAAACTCTTTAACGAATTTTGAATAATATTTGAACAAAGGAGATGTCAATTTTCTGGAACTGCATACATAGAAATATAAAATTTCTCCACCAAGATTCTACAAATGTGAGTTAAATTCCTGAGACACATTCACATTCAGACTGAAGAAGCTAATTATGCAAATACTTCTCAGAGGAACAAATGTAAACTATAGGTTCCAGTGTATTGTGAAATAGAAGCTCTAACGGTCTGAATGAGAATGTCACATGCTTAGACTGCGAAACTCTATCACTCCTCCTCTATGATTAGAAAACGGCAAACTCAATGTCATTTACATGCTGATGTACATTAGAATCAAGCTAACCAAACGGCACATGACCTTCAAATCAAGTAGGCCTAATCTACATATGCGCTGTGACTGTTAGCGTGCACACACATAACACACACACACGCACATACATTAACTTGCTGTCATGAATAATTTCCTAGGATACAGTCTTTTGTAATGTTCTGTTTATCTGGGCTATAATGGAATAAACAACCTGTATTCATGCCTGCATTTGCCATTTCATTTTCTATTCAAACTAATTTATGCATATAGATTAAGTCTTACTAGAAAAAACATATTTAACACACACATTTTAACTATTTATTTAAGTCCAATCAAAGGGTCATTCCACGTCTGGAAAGATGAATGTGTATTTAAAATGGGTAATTTATGTAGAAGAAATGTGAAATTATTTTTGAATTTGGAGCTTTCTAGACTGAGAAAAGCCAGAAAATGTATTTTTGGCTTATGTGGATGAAAGACAACAACTCCCAGAATGCACTTGCTTCGCTGCCCTAGGAGGCCACGCCTACCGCTAACAGAGCGCAGTAGTTCAACAACAAATCTAGGCTACTAGTGAGTCTCCGGGATGAGTCTGCCCGAAAATGTGTTTCGAGATCGCCCAAAACGTCCGGGATTCGGCTATTGCGTTATACAGTCGCCATTCATCATGTTTTCTGTGGCGAGCAGGACGAGTGAGGGCCGTGTGGAGAACAACGCGAGGCTGGTGGCGTGATTACCGATGAGCGACACATGTGAGACGCAAGTTAACGGTCTCGTATCTCTCACGGAGGAGCGGGAATTTTCTTAGCAATGTTAAAACTCACAGTTTCAGATTCACCAATCAGAATGAATTCAGTTAGATTGAAACAAATCTGTACATGTAAACAATGCATGGCGACTGCAGAAAGCAAAAGCTAAATCCCGGACATCGACGGCTGGACATGTCCGGGAAAAAGAGCACCTTATAAAGTTCCTACTCGGCTTTCTCCACAGAACAAGAGCCTGCTAGCTTAGCTTCCAAAAAAGATGGCTGACAGTAATCCCAATCCTCCATAATGGATCCGTCTGCGTATTCAGTACCTTCATCCATATTTTCAAAAAGTTTCTGCCGGTGAAATCAAACGCACTGGCACTGATCTGTGATAGCTCTGTTAGCGCATTAGGTCCAGCCCCCTATGGGCGGGTTTGAAAGGGTGGGGATCTAGTGCTTGTAGTCTTGACAGAAATCCCCCCTCTTACACTTCCTCCTACAGTGACGTAAAATGACGATTTTTGCGTCATTGTAGGAGGAAGTGAAAAAGTGAAAAAAATCTAGAAATAGCAGATTTCTCTCGTTTCAGGGGAAAATGAGAGAGTGTTGCACAACCATTCAATAGTATAACTGGGTTTCTAACAATGGAAAGCTTAATGCAAATGGGTGGAGTGTCCCTTTAAGAGAAATGATTTACAGGGACATAAATACTATAGATGCAGTCAAATGCATGTACACACACACACACACACACACACACACACACAGTATATCGTCATAGAAAGCGAAGAGCACAACACAACCAGATCTAGATCACAACCAAAACTAATCGTAGTTCTCAACTCCATGGCCATATACAGTGTGTTTTTATAAGTGTTTCTTTTAAAATGCAATTATAGCACAAATGTCATGAAAAAATCATGTTCAATGCGTTTTGTTTTACGATCTTGCCCAGAGCCTCACAAACCCGCGGGCCGGCCTTGAGGGCGAGTAAATAATGACAGAATTGTCAGCTTTGGGTAAACAAGTCCTTGAAATAGTTCAACTTTAATTCTCCTATATTTTTCTGACAGCCGAGTGGTGAAGAATTGTCCGAGCAGCGTTCCTGGCTGTGTTTTAGATGGCCGGTGCTGATACTGTAGTCCAGAGAGAAAGAGAGAGAGAGGTTTTGTGCCGAGAACATGATTGAGCATTAATGTCTGACAGTCACAGGAAGAAAGGGGAAGTGGCCATGATGGTTTAATATCTCATTATAGTTAATTATCCTCTCGCCGGCGTCGCCGCTCTCAGTCGGCATCGCTCATCACAAATGTCAGGAATCACAAAGCTTGACGTTTGGCTTTTCTGTGCCGTGTAAGTGATGTTTTCAGCCTTTAGTGATGCTTGTGTCAGAAGTCCTTCTTTCTGAGAGAGAGCCTGAAGTGTGTGTAGACTGCAGAATGATCAGACACTCATTCACTACCAGATCATTTTGCTCCTTGTCGAATGTTTCAGACAGTCACCCGAGTGCAATGCAAGTGCATTGAATCTCTAGCATATGAATGGACAACACCTGTGATTTGCTTGTGTAAACAGCAGTCTAGTTCAGGGTTATTACTGTTAACTTAAACTATATAAAAATATTTTTTGTTAATTCAAATAAAGCTAAAATATATTAAAATATAAATATTAGATGAAAAACTTGTTGCCTTAGTAGTACTATAACTTAAATAAGTTTAAACACTAACATTGCGAACAGGAAATAAATACAAAATAAATACTAAAATAAATACAAATCATACTAAAAATAAATACATTTAACCTAGATAGTAATATAAATAAAACTTAATGGAAATGAAAGCTGAAATATAAAGATAAACGCTCATTCAAAATATTAATAAAGACTATAATAGTATATAAATAATATTAAAATAACACTGGTCTAGTTCTACATGTCCTCCAACTCACTCGAAATATCATGATGAGACTGGATTCATATCTAATGCACTATTAATAATTATGTAATAAGTTTCCAAGCATCTGTCTTGATTTGGAGTGAAATATGATCAGTAAAAGTACAAATGTAATTTAGTAGAATATTATATTATATTATATTAATGTGCTGCTGTTATGCTTTCTTAAAGGCTCTTATTTTGTTTTGATGTCTCCTAAAATAGGTTCACACGCAGCCAAGGTAAAAAAGTTTAAAAAAAGTTTAAAAAAAAAGTAAAGTTAAAAAAATATAATAATTTAAAAACGCTTTATTTTTCTAATAATATACATTGGACATCACCTCTTTTCGTCTGAAACGTTTGATAAAGGATTTGGTCTCTCTTAACCCCGCCTTCCCGAGAGCTACTCTCCTCTGATTGGTCAGATGGCCCAGTCTATTGTGATTGGTCGACCACTTACGTTGCATATTAGAAATCAAACAGTCCATTACTGGATCTGAATTTCAGCTTCAGATCTTCCTCAGTACTTGCTTGACAGAGATACGAACCGTAACGATAGTCCCGGTTCGAGTGCGAGTCCTCATCCTTCTGAATCAAAGCGGATTTGCTTTGGCGGCATAAAAAAAATGTCGGCAACGTCGACATCGCGAAAAGCTCTTCCAGTCTCAGCTACAGCTCCAGTGTTTGAGGGCGGGGCAAAGTAGACGTTGTTTGCCGACGGCCAATAAAGACCCCAGGATGGGCTTTATGCAAATTTGCTATGTAGGTTTGAGCAGGAAGTGAGACTGGAATTACTGATGACTCATTTCAGCAGTTTAGAATCAATTCCCATTTTTTGTGAAACAATAACTCTTGATCTTTAAAACTTTGCAGGCCTTCTACATTCCCAAACAGCCGTATTACACACCACATGACAGGTAATATCCAAAAAATGTCCTTCTTACATTTTAACCTCTAAACCGCTGTTATTTAAACTATAAACCACACGTAGTTTAAATAATAGTTGATGTTTCCATACCTGGCTGTATCTGGGAGCGTCGTAGGGGGCATCGGTCAGCGGCAGGCCTGTATCATGTGTAGTTGTGAGCGTGGACGGTAGTGACAGCACGTGAAGGGCTCGCTGAGTGAACAAGTCCTCATATTCCCAGTTGCTGGATCACTTTCAACCTCGCCATTGTCATTGAGCTTCAGAAACGGCCCTCCTGAGGAGTGTTTACAGTCATGCACAACAGAGCTTCCTCTTCACCTTCATCTTCATCAGCCAATAGGTTAATGTGAGCACACCTGCCTCTGTTTAACAACCCCGCTGAGCTGAAGGAGGCTCGATGACAGTCACGAGAAGCTGTGCACAGTTGCTCAGGTCACTCTGTTGGCACACAGCAATGATCTTCCCTGTACACCTGCGTACTGTAATGCACGACACCGTAATGTCTTAATAATGAGCTTTTTGAGGTCTTTAAGATAATTACTGCAGGTGAAGGTGTTTCTGTACATTCTCTTAAAAGCATAATGGGAGAAACTCAGCATTAAAAGTGCAGAACTAGACTTAAAGCATGTAGATTTGACTGATATTTTAACCCATAGTCACACAGTTGAATGCGTTTGTTCAATTCTGCATCTACCTCTGAAGAGATTTCCAATAACACCCTGTGTATTTAACAGGAAACATTGGCATTTGTAAGTAAATATACGTATTTATATTTCTCTAATTAACATAATTTACTGTCAAGTGCGAAATGTCGCATGTGGAGCTTGTTACACAGTACAAAACAATAAGATAAAGCTAAAATGTGTACAATAAACGTGATAGATAAATAAAATAGAACTAAAATGATAAAAATAAATGCTAATTCAAAATATTAATAAACTCTATAATGGTCTATAAATACATTTTTAAAATAACACATTTTTTTATTATTATTACAGTATTCATAATCCATGCTTTAATGATGTAGTCTAATGATTATTTATTTATCATTTTTAAATTAATAATCAGTTGTTGGACACAAATTGCTATAAGCTGACAAAAATAACAACGCTCAAACATCAAAGCAAAAATGGCCAACAGGACATAATGACACACTGGGCTTCTGCTTTTAATAAATAATACCTCGCAAATAACAAATAATAATGATTTAATATAGAACCTCTACACAAATTTGCAGGTCAAACTTGAACTTTGTTTGCTTATTTCTTCGCACCTGCTTGTGTTCCCAGCGCGCTCTTATGTGTGTGAATGAATAAAACATAAATGTGAGCACATCTTGAGCATGTTTCCTCCACACCTGCAGTCCCAGTGCTGTCGAATGAGCTTCCTCTTGAACTACACCTTATTTATTAGAAAGTGCGTACTGTGTCCTGCAATTTACTCTTCAAAGCGTGATGTACTGGAGAGGAAACACTGAATTCCACGGGGAAGCAGGGGATTTGTTTGATCACATCCTGAAAAAAAAAACACATCTTGAAGGGCTGCTAATTAAAGCTGTGGTGATCGGTGTCTGTACTGAGGGGGATTTCAGACCAAAGGCCGGTGCGATTATTAAAGGCATGGCTGAACAAATGAGCCATATGTCAGATTATTGTTCTCCTGGGGGAAATGCATTGTGGGAATGAATGTTGACCACTCAAGCTCGTCTGCTGAATATGCCCGTTCTTATGATTACGTTGCCAGGGGTGCTGGCAAATCATTTCAGTGTCTTCAATGGACATTTTTGAAACTTTATAAAACAGGCATTTTCCATTTTTCAGAGAGTCAAAACTGAAACGTTCACTGAAGGATTTTTTTTAATCTACCGAGTTTCTATTTTGACTCTCGCAAATGAATATGGATGGATGGATGGATGGATGGATAGATGTTGTAGACATATGGATAGATGGATAGATTTTGTAGACAGATGGATAGATATATAGTAGATAGTAGATAGACATATGTTGTAGACAGATGGATACCCAAATGAATATGGATGGATGGATGGATGTTGTAGATGGATGGAGGGACGGACCGTCCATCCATCCATCTACATCTATCCATCCATCCATCCATCCATCCATATTCATTTGGGAGAGTCAAAATAGAAACTCGCAGATTAAAAAATATCCTTCAGCGAACGTTTCAGTTTTGACAGACAGATAGATAGATAGATAGATAGATAGATAGATAGATAGATAGATAGATAGAGCATTTCTATTTTATAAATAAAATCAATGCTTTCAAATAGAAAAACAAAAGATCGCTTGTCTTCATTTATAAATTATTTAAAAAAAATGTATTATGCAAGAAAGCACGTCTGGATCATTCAAACGTTCCGGCCTAAGCCTTCATCATTGAATCCTATTTTATAAATACTATATTTAATAGCCGTGCATGAAACTGTATTTTTCTCCGAAATACCTGCAGGAAAAGGCCGATTCTTCGGCTTCCGTCTGCCAGCTTTGAAGCTGTTGGGAACCAGTAAGCAGTCTCTCCCGCAGGACGATCCCGACTCCATCATGGTGGACTCGCCCAGGGCCAGCGATGACTCTGAGGCCGTGATGGACGTCCGGTCGCACACGAAGGACGGTTCCAGTCCAGCGGACGCCAATGACACGCGGGCTCTCATCAGCTCCAGCCCTCACTCCTCCCCCGTTCCCCTCGACCAGTCCTCTCCCAGTCTGCCCTGGGATCAGCCCAGTCCCTCTCTGACCTGCCTGGCCCAGTCCCTCTCCAGAGACAGCATGTTCAGCAGGAGACGGGCCTCCTCCGTTCACGACATCGAAGGCCTGAGCACCAACTCCAAACGTCTGTTTGTGGATACACACACAAGTGAAGGTGAGCACTGAGACTTATTTTTAGATTCATTGTTGATTACAAGATGCACATTGACTGATAAGACTGTAGAAAAAATAAATAAATCTCTAATTTATCTTTAAAAGAATAATAGGTAACACTTTATTTTACAGTGTCCTTGTTACGTTACACGTACTTATCATAGTAATAACAGTAAATTAGGCATAATTACACGCAACTAACCCTCAACCAAATCGTAAGCCTAAGCCTAGCCTTATAGTAAATATATGTTGTTAATCAATATTACTCAGTACTTAAATATATAATTACACTGTCACAATGACACCTTAAAATAAAGTGTAACCAAATAATATTATATATTAGATTACAAATCATATTTTTTCTATTTTATACAGTATATATATATATATATATATATATATATATATATTACAGGTGAAACTCGAAAAATTAGAATATCGTGCAAAAGTTTATTTATTTCAGTAATTCAACTTAAAAGGTGAAACTAATATATTATATAGACTCATTACATGCAAAGTGAGATATTTCAAGCCTTTATTTGTTATAATTTTGATGATTATGGCTTATGTAATATATACATATATATATATATATATATATATATATATATATATATATAAACAGTCACAGAATAATGTATGATTTTGTTCTTTTAAAGAAAGACCACTTTACCCTGTTTGTGATACTTTAGACTGATGTGATAAGGTAAAATATGAAGTTATATCTGGTTATTATGCACATTTTAAACCAAATGAATATGAAATAGCTATTTAATTTTAGGATATCTGGTGTAAGGTTTTCTTTACCCTTATCATAAACCTAGCCTTACACAAAAAAAACTGTTTGAATTATAATGTCAATTAAATTGTACAATTAATGAACTCAACCGTCATAACACGCATTTTCCTCATTTTCTTCTTTTAATCTTTATACTCCTTCATTTCAGACTATGTACGCGGTCTAAAAGGTAACGTTGAATTCTGTATGAATGCATAACTGTCTCTGGCTGCATTCTTAAAGATGCAGCAGTTGGGTTCACCACCATTTCATATTACAACTTTAGGAGGCCATATTATGGCCTTTTAAGTCTTGATTTTGTTTTTAGGCTCTACTAGAACAGGTTTTCATGCTTGGATGTTCAAAAAACACATTATTTTTCCCATATCTGACATTATTGCAGCTCGTCTCTTCCCAGTCTGTCAGTAACGCTCTGTTTAGTTTCTGTGTCAATGAAGCCCCTCCTTCCGAAAAGCACACTGTGCTCTGATTGGCCGGCTGGATCAGTGTGTTGTGATTGGTCAAGCGCTTCGAGTGTGTTTTGGAAATGTCCCGCCCCTTACCATAACTACAAGTTTCAACACACTACTAACTAGTGCTGCACGATTAATCATATCGCAATTGCAATCGCGATGTCAAGCCTATGCGATTATATGAATTCAAATGCTGCAATTTTATATGAAATAAACAAATTAGGGCTGTTAACGCAATTAACGCAGCATCTCTTATTTTTTGTCATCCTTTGGCTAGTGTTATGATCCCGCTCTAATTCGTGCAAATGCTTTTAAACCATTCATGCGTGACAAGTCAAAAGAGAGCCAGTATCATGCGCATACACAGACCGCGCGCCAGAATACAGTTCTCTTTCACGCTTGAACGAACAATAACACACACAATTATGGCAAAATGTCGTTTTGTCGAGTATCTTCATAACATAAGAGCAGTCTTATGATGGACGTAAAGAGTTGTGAGAGAACGAGGCGCGTGTGAGATCCGCGTCTCTGTCAGCAACGGCTGCTCTTAAAGGGCCAGCAGCCAATAAAGCTTTCTGTCAGTAAAGTTAATCAAAGAACAAAGGGAACCGAGAAAATTACTCACTGCTCTTGACTAAAGAACTTTTGTAGCTTTAATAAGGATTAGTCTATATATAATTTATAAGTTTGACAACTTTATTCAATTTCTGTATATGTCCTACCTGTTAGACAGGAAGGGCACAGGTAAATATGACATTTATTATGGGTTTATAGGAGGATTGTTTGAAGTTCACTAAAATTAAAAGCTTATAAATGCCTAATAAATGTTTAGAAAAAATTGATAGCTTTCAATTGTAATGACTGAATCACTGTAATGTTGGATGGCTATAATCATTTTTATCCAGACATCAATGGCTTATTTATCATTATAGGTGTTGTCAATCATTCAGTTGTTGCTAGTTTGAGTTGAGAAATACACATTTCAGAATTATCACTAATCTGTGTGTGCATTTTGCTTTAGTTTCAAGCAAGTTGACCCATGAAACCATTTGTTTATTATATCGCATTCGCAATATTGACCTCAATAATCGCAATATTGACCTCAATAATCGCAATATGACATTTTCCCCAAATTGTGCAGCCCTACTACCAACTAACTCAACCAGGCCCCGTCCCCTTATTCTGCGAATGAATTATATAAATGAGGAGTTTGTTCCCGGAAGGAAACTCAAGACTACAATGGAGGCGTTTCAGGGAGTTCAGAAACACTGACACTGATATAGAGAATAACTCCCGCTGGAGGGACTTTCAGAGCTTTTTCATGCTCAAACAGCAACATTACACACTAGAGAAAGACGAACATTTTTTTGGGGAAAAAAAGCATAATAGCGCCTCTTTAAAGCACCTCTAATGTGGGTCCAATCCAGCCTCTCGCAGAACAGGGTGTCAAAGCAAAGTTCGGTCCAAGGAAGAGTCCAATCCGATCTGTGGGATGATTTAGGAAAAATTATTATTAAATTTGTTTGAAAAAAAGAAAGAAAAAAACATTTCAGTCTTTCTACACAGAATTTAACCTTTAATTCAGTGTGTTACTTGCCATTTCTTTGTAATTAATTGTGAAATTGTATTTTTGCATTTTTTTCACTGGGTGATATATTGATATTTTTTTTGTTTTCATGAAAGCAATAATGACATGTACAGGTACAAAACATGTATACCTGAATCGTACCACTTAAAGGGTTAGTTCACCCAAAAATGAAAAGTAAGTCATTAATTACTCACCCCCATGCTGTACCAACCCCGTAAGACCTTCGTTCGTCTTCGGAACACAAATGAAGATATTTATGATTAAATCTGAGAGGTTTATGACTGCTACATAGGCTCCCTAAGGGAACGAATCCTGACGGCCCAGAGAGTCATTAAAGAAAATGTTTAAATATTCCATGTCACAACAGTGGCTCAACTATAAGTTTATCAAGCGACGAGAATACTTTTTGTGCGAAAAACCAAACAAAAATAACGCCTTTATTCGACTTGTAGGCCTGAAACGAGACTTCAAGAGATTTCCACGACGCGCACGCGCGAGAACTGAACTGAAGTAGTTGAAGGAGATCGCAATTCTCGCGCATGCGTCGTGGAAATCTCTTGAAGTCTCGTTTCAGGCCTACAAGGAAGAAAAGGAATAGTCGAATAAAGTCGTTATTTTTGTTTGGTTTTTCGCACAAAAAGTATTCTCGTCGCTTGATAAACTTATAGTTGAGCCACTGTTGTGACATGGAATATTTAAACATTTTCTTTAATGACTCTCTGGGCCGTCAGGATTCGTTCCCTTAGGGAGCCTATGTAGCAGTCATAAACCTCTCAGATTTAATCATAAATATCTTCATTTGTGTTCCGAAGACGAACGAAGGTCTTACGGGGTTGGTACAGTATGGGGGTGAGTAATTAATGACTTAATTTTCATTTTTGGGTGAACTAACCCTTTAATGTTTATTAGATACAATCTTTGCTTTTTGAATTTGACAGAGAAGCCGGTCTGTAAATGAAAACACTTTTTTTATGGCCAACTTATGTTAATATCGAAGCAGCCTCTGTATAACTTGGGGAGATTGTGTTTTCTGCATGCACTTTGAATGAATACCCCAAATTCAATCAGCATATGGCGACTTTTAGTCCAGTTTTCAACCTAAAATGAGACTGACACCCCATAACTTAAACCAGTTAAAACAACACACCTAAAAAAATCTAGATAAAACCTGTTATCTTTCCTCAAAAGCGCATTCAGAATACAGATCAGAAGCATCCGTCACAGTGTCTGGGACGTCATGGCGTTTCGTGATTATCCATTTTCAGCCTGATTTCTCTTCTCAGCTGTTATTGATGTCTTGATTAGATCATACAGAACATTTACTGCTCTTTCAACAACGCTCGAGTCTGGACCTTCTTGCATTGAGGTGGATTAGAATGGCTCAGACTTGTACAGGCAGTTCCTCTTCACGTCCCATTGAACGAGACTGATGCACCGGCTCAGAGTCAGGACAGAAAATCAATGCTACATGCTGAATGACTTCCATCAGCGGTTAACCAGCACTGCCACTTACAGTTTTAGAGGACGTTTCTTTAATCATAGTTTGAATTATTCCAAGAGAGCTTGAGCGTTACTATTATTTATCAGCTGTCTGTTATATTGAACATGATTTTAATGGATTGTTAATGGATGCTTAAAGAACTGCATATGTTTGCTTTAAACTTGGATGATGATTTTTATGAAAAGCTTGAAAAAAATCCTGTTTCTAACAGTACAATCACATGTACGTTTTTGATGTTTTAATTCAACTGTAACACTGTGTTGACAAAAGGTTCATTCAAATGGTTCATTAAACCAAGCAAACAATGTATTCAAGTCAACATAAAGGCTGGGTGATATTAATGATAATTATATATATATATATATATATACACAGTATAAGAATTTAACATGAATTGCTATATAAAATTAAATATTTTATAATGTATATATATATATATATATATATATATATATATATATATATATATATATATATGTATATAATTTCGATATTTTAAATACTGAAATTAAAAGCAATTTTTACCTCCATATCATTTTTATTAAAACAAATGAAATTATATAATGCTGTGCTTAGAAATCTTTGTGATGGCACAAATGAATCACTGAATCAATGAATTGAAATTGACAGCTTGAACAAATGCACAGAAATGAATCAAACTTATCAACGCTAATGTTGTTGTAGTTTTTTTTTTTGTAGTTTTTTTGGAAGAATACAAAAACTAATAAATAAATACACAGAATGACAAGACAATGAAAGATTTTGAAACTAGTCTAATGACATTTTTTTGTTTAGGAAACTTTAAGGAATAAGTCTTCTAAAAGTGACAATTTTATCAGTTTATCCAGTTCATACAGGTTCGATGTTCATACTGTAAATGATGGCATAATTTTCACTTTTGGGTGAACTAAGAGTTTATGGCCAATTGGAAATCAACAATATTCATACTAAACAAAGATCATTGTGAATGATATATTAGGAATTTGAGATGAATCACCCAGTCGTCTGCAAGATGAACATGAATTATGTCAGATATTCACAGGCTTTACTCTTTTCCTTCAGGCCCGTTCAACCATCTGAAGTCCAGTCTGCTGGGATCCACCTCAGACTCCAACCTGAACAAATACAGCACCATCAACAAGATCCCGCTCATCGCGCTCAACTTCTCTGAAGCCAACGATAAGAAAGCGCCTTCCCCTCCGTCCTCAGAGAAAACCATCATAGCACCAAAGGTCAAAGACAGAACACACAACGTCACAGAGAAGGTCACACAGGTGAGACTGCAACGCTGAACATGAGTTTAATCCAACGCTATTTACTTACTTTATACATGTTTCTGGTCTTATTGTGAACGATTCCTTTGAAAACTGCTCAGCAAACCTGCATTTATTTGATCAAAAACACAGTAAAAACAGTAATATTGTGAAATATTATTACAATTTAAAATACCCGTTTTCTACAGGTGAAACTCGAAAAATTTGAATATCGTGTAAAAGTTCATTTATTTCAGTAATTCAACTTAAAAGGTGAAACTAATATATTATATAGACTCATTACATGCGAAGTGAGATATTTCAAGCCTTTATTTGTTATAATTTTGATGATTATGGCTTACAGCTTATTTGGGGTTTACATAAGCTGTATGCCATAATCATCAAAATTATAACAAATAAAGACTTCAGACAAGAAATGATCTTTCAGAAATCATTATAATAAGCTGATTTGCTGCTCAGAAAACATTTCTTATCATCAATATTGAAAAAAAGTGGTGCTGCTTCATATTTCTGTGGAAATCGTGATACATTTTTTCAGGATTCTTTGAAAGTTCAAAAGAACCGGAATTATTTGAAATATAAATCTTTTGTAATCTATTATAAGTGTCTTTACTGTCACGTTTGAACAATTTAATGTGTCCTTACTGAATAAAAGTATTCATTTCTTTAAAAAGAAAAAAAAAACATACTTTTGGATGCTAAATCACAAATAATTCATTATAATATATACTATAGCACCCGATATAGGGCTTTTAAAAGCGTGAAATGAATGTGAATGCTGACAGATAGATATTATAGACCCACTTGGTTATGAACGTTTCACATTGACTTTAACAGAGTAAGATCAGTTGTTTTCCGTCAAATGCTTCATGATTCGATTGGAAACCCAATAGTCTTGTGAACGAGCACAAACAAACTGTAACAAATTCTCCTGCATAATTTCACTACTACACGTCGTTTATACATTAAATGATGCTAACAACATAAGTATGCAAATAAATGCTAATGAGGATACTACTTATCATAGGGGGTATTAAGATGAGAGCAAGAATACAGGGCAATAACCAGTAATTATTGTTTGAATCTTCTATACCCCAGCCATATTTAGCATCTTTTTCTGGCACTGAAATGCATCAGAAGAGCATGCGAGCATGAAGATGGATTTTCTACCTCTGGGAAATTAATCTCCAAATATTGTCAAAACACGATTCAGTAACACTGCGACGGTTTATGTGTGAGTGTAAAAGGATCCACTGAAGGCAAGTTGTAGAGAAGAACCCAAGTGCAGTTTATTACAAACAAAATTAAACATGAATAAAAACATGGCGTGGCATGAACTCAAAACAAAAACATGAACGTGACCATAGATATCCATAATAAAGGCTAAATGTCTTACGGCGGAGTCTCTATCGTCATCACCGGCGGCCATCTTGTCACAGGCAAGCTTTCTGGCGGGCTCTGTGGTGCCTGATGTAAGATGAGTGATCAGCACGAACACAAATACTCTTATCTCGTCGAAATCTTGACGGATTTACAAACGGTTTGGTTTCTTACAAACCTTATTAACGTGGCTATAATTCTGGATGATTATTTATTGATACACTTATTATTCATAAGTTTGCAGTGGCATAACTACATCTCTGACGTTTATAACAAACCAAACCGTTTGAAATTCGGTAGACAATTGAGCAAGTTATGGTTATTTAAAAAGTACATGCACCGTTAAAACACAATGTTGCGAGTGAGTGAGCTGCCTGTGACAAGATGGCCGCCAGGTGCGGACTTCGACCTCCATTGGCCAGCAGCGCAGACGAGACATCTAGCCTTTATTATGGATATCTATGAACGTGACGCTTACCAACAGTGGTTACAGGGAAACAATACTTGACAAAGACACATGGCAAACACAAGGGCTTAAATACTCAGACTAATTACAAGACAAGGGACACCTGTGAACAATGAACAAACGATTAACCAATGACAAGACACATGGCAGGATCACATGACAAACAGGGAATCACATGACAAGACACAGAAACATGACAATGACATGAAACGTGACCAAGACAAGACCAAATCGTGACAGTGAGAGACCGAGTGTAAATTGAACTTCCCTTTTTAATCCATGGAAGACAGATTGAGCTGCATAGCTAGGCAGCATTTTAAAGGGGTCATGAACTGATTTTTTTTAATTTATTATTAATTTTGTTTCCCGAGGTGCACTTTTAATGTTAGTATGATTTTTACATAAAAAAATGGTCATATTTTAGAACTAAAAGGCCATTTTCTGCCCTGATTTTACCCCTCTGGTTTGAAGGGGCGTGTCTGCTGTGAGAAACGCCCACTGCTGTGATTGGCTGACATCTTTGCATATGAAATAAGTGTTTCATGTGGAACTATTTAGTTCTGCTCCCGTCGCATGAAAGGATGCAGTGCTTGAATGCAGTGATCTCGTCATTTCAACTCGATTGCTGCACTCTCACGAATGCTTTCATCGTAACGAACAGTGCAAACACGATGTAAATAAGAGATTGATTGTGCAGTGTAGACAGCATCATTGATTATAACGGCGAGAGTCCAGAACTCAGTCCCTGGTAAACTCACGCTGTGTGATTGACAGCTCCAGCGATTAAATAACAGCGTTCTTTAAATAACAGGTTATTTTCATGCTACGTCTACATTAATCCGTATACATTTGAAAACGGCGTTTCTGTTTTAAAACGCTCTCCGTCCACACTAGCGTTTTCAGGCGTTTTACAACATTTCAGTTTGGATGAGAAACTTTTGGAAAACTCCTGATAACGCTAAATTCACCTTACTGCGCATGCGTAAAACCTCACTGAGATTTTACAGACGGAAAAATAAATAAAATCATCCTGTCAGAAGAACTGCGATAACAGATAACTTTATTATTTAGCAAAATATCTCAGCATTCACTGATCCGTCCAGGTCGCTCTCACTCACCATCATGCTCGGTCTAACACGCGACTGCTCTCATGTTTTGCCGCAGGACAGCAAATGTAAGTACATTTTCTGTCATCTTTGCAGGACTGTGATGTGAAGAGTGTGCAAAGTAAAATATTTTAGCAACAGTGTGAAAGTGAATAGCACATGACAGGCACAATACCGGTATAAACATGAATATCTATTGGTACAATATGCGTCACATGACTAAACTTACATCATCGTTTTTAAATACCTCCGTTTTGAAAGTCCACACTACAACGCGAAAACGGCATTTTCAAATGTATCCGCCTTGGAGAGAGCGTTTTCAAAAAGCTTTGTTTTCATTCATTAAAACTCTGTCTCAGTGTGGACGGAAAGCCAAAACGGAGAGAAAAAGATGCGTTTTAAAATGAAGTGTGGACAAGGCCTAAGAGAAACAATGTGAAGTTGACTGTTTAGTCACTGGGTTGATGTACTGATACATAAACAGCAATAAATGTTTTTGAGGCAAAGATCATCTGATTGTACATGAATCACTACTGTATAGGAAATCACAGATTAGGCGTTAGAATTAACACGGTTACTTACTGTCTGTCCATATCTTACAATAAAAGTCTGTTAGTAAAGCCTGCGCCGAAATTACGACTGATTTATCAAAGAATCCATGAAATGCACCGAAAAAACAATTAATGCTCTACTGAGACATTCACATAGTTGAAAATAAAGAACCACTTTCCTAGCATTCGGATCCTTTGGAAGGTGATGCTGTTGTTAGTCCAGTGATCCTGTATCTCTCTTCTCATCTCACTAACGCTCCAGTGGGCGGGGCCAAAGACGTGATGATGTAGAAGTAGGCGTTGATCTGATTCTGCAGAGGTGGTCTTTCCTCGCACTATTACGTCATAATGTGACAAAATCTGAGACAAAGTCATTTTCGGAGCTTGGTTTCAATACAAGCTGTTTTTGGACTAACAAGGAAATTTTGAGTTCTGAAACTTACAGGATGTTTTTATAGTACAGTGACCTCTTACATGTCAAAACATCAAGGAAAATTAGATTTTTCAATTCATGACCCCTTTAAGGCATCATAGGCTGATGCAAATCATGTTTCAAATGGGAAGATGATTTTTGGCAAACTCTAAGGCAACACTGCCTGTGTTCATTGATAAATTCCAAAAAGGTATTGCACGTAGAAACGTTCATTTTAAGTATACCACCGTTCTTGTGGAAAATTCAAGGTTAGTGACTTCTGGAAATATCCTTCAAGGAAAGTCAAGTCATGGCGCTGTAAGGCTGTAACATAGAGTACTGGGTCAAAGCTCGCTGTAAATTTGTCCGCCTCTCGGCCAGCCGGGGAGGAAGTCAATGACAGCCCATCAGAAGTCCTCACTTCAGAAGTTGACTCGTTCACTGCGGTCATTTCACTTGTCACGTCTGAGTGATTCTCACATTGCCTTCCCCGACCTGCCTGAACGTGTGAGAGCCTGCAAGAGAAAAAGAGATACATAATTCATTACTTTCTTTGAAGAGAAAGAGAGAGAGAAATCGACTACGGCAACTGATCACTGCTGCTGCCGTCATAATTTCTAATAAAGTATTTATCAGGAAAAGACACCTCATTTGCTGACTGTCAAAGTTGGTTAAACCCTGCAGTAAGGTGTGTGTGTGAGTTCAATTACAGAGACACAATGCTGGATTACCGACTATTATCATCCTAATGTTTTTACCAGGGGACTTATGCTGTGCAATAGCTTTGCAAAATAGTGAAATGAAACCCCAGTAGTGTCTTCATCTTTCTATGCAAGCTTCGAAAAACAATGCTTAACGCAATTAATTAATTTCTGCTAAGTGTTATTTTTATTAATAGTTTGAATTAGTTTTTATTCATGTATTTTCTGTTTTCAGTTTAATTTAAAGGCACACTGTGGAACTTTTGGCCACTAGTGGCGCTCGACCTGTAATTTCCCCCTAGAGGCCACAAGCGCCGCAGCGCTGTCGCAAAAGTCAACAAACAGTCAACCGGTCAGCCTCCCGTGTCTTTAGATTATGTGTGTGCAGACAGTAGTTGACTTGTTGGTTGAAGAAAGATAATCGATTCACTATTGAACAAAATAATGATATAAATATAAGATTAATAATATAAATTATATAAAGAAAATAAATTGAACAAAAGTACACAGAAAACAATGTGTGATCAGGTAAGTCGCATAGACAAGGGTTGCCCAATCCTGCTCCTGCCGATCGTCTGTCCTGCACAGTTCATCTCCAACCTTAATCACACACACCTGACGCAAACCATTAACGTCTTCAGGATCTCTTTAAAATTAAAGTCAGGTGTGTTTGATCAGGGTTGGAGATGAAATCGCGTAGTCGAGAAATCGTGTAACAAAACTGATGTAACTCACAACATACTGCCGTTATTTGTAGGCTTCAGTTTGTTTGTCCTTTTACACACATACAAATATGAGCTGAAGGCAAAAAAATAACGGCAGTATGTTGTGACTTATATCACTTATAGCATCCTACTAGCTACCAGATTGATAATTCGCTACTCTACCAGCATTCCTTGATACGTGAAGTTAAATGGAGGATAAGATAGATTCCGTAACATGGCCAGACAGACAACAAATTCGAAAAAATAGAGATATTGTGCAAGCGATATATATTAAACTTACTAAGTTGGTCCAAAAGCATGACGGCCAGGTCAGCATCGGTCGGGCACCCCTCCTCCTCCTTTAGCCAGCGAGCGAACGCAGGACCAATGTTGATCCTCGTCCTGGCTTTTAGTTTATCACTCCCTTTTTCTTTTTTTTGTGTCCTCTTACAAAATCTTTGCCTTCTTCCGAGTAACTGTTGGTTCAGCCATGACGACAACATGCAGACGGCAATCAAATGCGAGTTGAGCTCTCACGTTAGAATTTGGGGAAGTGACGAATGCCGTAAACCGGTCGAATTTTGTAGTTCTTTTTGTGCTCGGGTTCCTACCCGCAACCCGAAGTTACATAGTGCTAGTAAAAGCGATACAGACACCTTCAGGCTACGGCAGACGTGTCATTCAACCTATTGTAAGTCGATGTACCATCTCAATGGGTTTTGGATATATATTATAAAGGTTGAAAAGTTCCACAGTGTGCCTTTAATAATAAAAATGAATGCAAAATTATATGTTGTTGTCCAAGAATCAGTCTAGGCAGACAATTACATGACAAGTGTCACAAGACCCAGAACTGCTTTGAAAATGCTAAACAGCTACACAGATGTAAGACACTATAAAATAACAGTATGCGATTTTGTTTTAATTTGATAATTAGTGTCTATTTATTATTTAGGTGTTTTTTATTATTATTTTAGCTTTCATTGTTGTTAAAATAGTCATCAAAAGTAAATTCCACTTGCTGTGAGAATCATAATTTACTACCCGCTTCATGAATCGCATTAAGGACATTTGATTGCTTGAATAGCGTAAATCATATTTCAGTATGTGGAAAACAAGGTTTTATGAATGTCTTGCGCACCCTTTTGTCCTTGAGTGCTCAGATAACTTCAGAATCAACCTGAGATGCATGACAACTAGACTTTATAATCCAAAAAGCTATATGTAGTGTGAGCATTTCTGACAGCAGAGACGGTCTGTACTGTGCAACTATAGAGAAATAAATGAATATTTATGTCATGCTCTGAGGCTCCCTGACACGGTACACTTATGAAATGTGAAGGAACTCGGTTGTGCTGGCGCTGTTCATGAAATATTGCATCAGCTGGAAAGAAACAGATGACAACTACAGCAAAATATATGTGAGGCACGGTGAAACAACTGTCACATACTGCATTATGATGATGGGCCTGTGCACATGTAACTGACAGCTGTCAAGTAATGCAACATAAACAGTTATTGTGAGAGAATCCAGAAATGTTTGGGTCTCAATATCGAAATTCACAAATCAGCATTTTTCGGGAAATGCATAAATCAGCATTTTTGGGGAAATGCACAAATCAGCGAATTGTTTACCGCACTCTCACCATCAACAGTGCACTGGTGCACTGCTGAAAAACTGAAAAATTTTAACTAAAACCGAAACGTTTACATAGAACTATACAGTTTATTTGGTAGTATTTACTTTTAAATTGGAAAAGTTTGAAAAGTTATACTCAACTTGTTTACTGTAAAAGAGTAAAAAATGATACATAACTCAACTTAGTTTTTGTTCAACTAAAAATAATAAAATATAGCTGCTAGCAGCAATTATCAGAAGCAGAATAAGGAGCTAAAAATCAAAGCAGCGAGCATCAGACAAATAAATACATAAATACAATCACTTGGAATTTGACAATTACATATTACCTTTGAATGTCAACAATGACAAATGATGTATTAACTTCTTTCTGTTATTATTATTTTGCAAATTTATATTATTATTATATTTAACATCTAATGCAGATGGAATGAAGTTTATAATAGTAATAATGATTATCAGTTCTGTCATGACAACTCTCGTAGTGTTTGGCATTTAAAAGGATGAGAAAATGTTTGGTCTTGGTGGAATAGACCTGCTGATGCTGTTGGTTATTGCTGTTGCTGCTGTTATTGCTGCTGCTGTTGGTTATTGCTGCTGCTGTTGGTTATTGCTGCTGCTGTTGGTTATTGCTGCTGCTGTTGGTTATTGCTGCTGCTGTTGGTTATTGCTGCTGCTGTTGGTTATTGCTGTTGCTGCTGTTGGTTATTGCTGTTGCTGCTGTTGGTTATTGCTGCTGCTGTTGGTTATTGCTGCTGCTGTTGGTTATTGCTGCTGCTGTTGGTTATTGCTGTTGCTGCTGTTGGTTATTGCTGCTGCTGTTGGTTATTGTTGCTGCTGTTGGTTATTGCTGCTGCTGTTGGTTATTGCTGTTGCTGCTGTTGGTTATTGCTGCTGCTGTTGGTTATTGCTGTTGCTGCTGTTGGTTATTGCTGCTGCTGTTGGTTATTGCTGCTGCTGTTGGTTATTGCTGTTGCTGCTGTTATTGCTGCTGCTGTTGGTTATTGCTGTTGCTGCTGTTATTGCTGCTGCTGTTGGTTATTGCTGTTGCTGCTGTTATTGCTGCTGCTGTTGGTTATTGATGCTGCTGCTGTTATTGCTGCTGCTGTTGGTTATTGCTGTTGCTGCTGTTATTGCTGCTGCTGTTGGTTATTGCTGTTGCTGCTGTTATTGCTGCTGCTGTTGGTTATTGCTGTTGCTGCTCTTATTGCTGCTGCTGTTGGTTATTGCTGTTGCTGCTGTTATTGCTGCTGCTGTTGGTTATTGCTGCTGATGCTGCTGCTGCTTTTGGTTATTGCTGCTGCTGTTGGTTATTTCTGCTGCTGCTGCTGTTGGTTATTTCTGCTGCTGCTGCTGCTGGTTATTTCTGCTGCTGCTGTTATAGCTTCTGCTGCTTTTGGTTATTGCTGCTGCTGTTGGTTATTTCTGCTGCTGCTGCTGCTGGTTATTTCTGCTGCTGCTGTTATAGCTTCTGCTGCTTTTGGTTATTGCTGCTGCTGTTGGTTATTTCTGCTGCTGCTGCTGTTGGTTATTTCTGCTGCTGATGTTGGTTATTGCTGCTGCTGCTGCTGTTGGTTATTTCTGCTGCTGTTGGTTATTGCTGCTGCTGCTCCTGCTGTTGGTTATTGCTGCTGCTGCTGCTGCTGTTGGTTATTGCTGCTGCTGTTGGTTATTTCTGCTGCTGCTCCTGCTGTTGGTTATTTCTGCTGCTGCTGTTGGTTATTGCTGCTGCTGCTGCTGCTGTTGGTTATTGCTGCTGCTGTTGGTTATTTCTGCTGCTGCTCCTGCTGTTGGTTATTTCTGCTGCTGCTGCTGCTGTTGGTTATTTCTGCTGCTGCTGCTGTTGGTTATTGATGCTGCTGTTGGTTATTGCTGCTGCTGTTGGTTATTTCTGCTGCTGCTGCTGTTGGTTATTTCTGCTGCTGCTGCTGTTATTGCTGCTGCTGTTGGTTATTGCTGCTGCTGCTATTATTGCTGCTGCTGTTGGTTATTTCTGCTGCTGCTGCTGCTGTTATTGCTGCTGCTGTTGGTTATTTCTGCTGCTGCTGCTGTTATTGCTGCTGCTGTTGTTGCTGCTGTTATTGCTGCTGCTGTTGGTTATTGCTGCTGATGCTGCTGCTGTTATTGCTGCTGCTGTTATAGCTGCTACTGCTTTTGGTTATTGCTGCTGCTTTTGGTTATTGCTGCTGCTGTTGGTTATTGCTGCTGCTGTTATTGCTGCTGCTGTTATTGCTATTGATGGTTATTGCTGCTGTTTATTGCTGCTGCTGCTGCTGCTGTTATTGCTGCTGCTGTTATTGCTGCTGTTGGTTATTGCTGCTGTTATTGCTGCTGCTGCTGGTTATTGCTGCTGTTATTGCTGCTGCTGCTGCTGCTGTTATTGCTGCTGCTGCTGTTATTGCTGCTGCTGCTGTTATTGCTGCTGCTATTGCTGCTGTTGTTATTGCTGCTGCTGCTTTTATTGCTGCTGCAGAGCAAGTACAGGACTATACTATGCCAATACATACACAACACGTTGTTGTGAGCAAGTAAGGCATGCTGCTGCTGTACAATATAGCATACATGAATTACCCGTAGCAATTCTGAAAGTGTTTCTAAAAGCACACTGCAAAGTGAAACAGCAAATGCTGACCAAGTATTTGTTGAGCAGCGAGCTCATTGGCTACTGATACAGTAGGAACCAATCAGCTGTGTCCTATAGAGAATGATGTGATTGCAAGCAGATTGGGCTAAGGACCTATCAGCCTGCATCTAGAGTTTCATGACAGAACTTTGCAAATATTTTGCATTAGATGCTACCCTTTATGCACAAGTGATTCTCCACTGGTTTAGCACGTTTCTTTATCAGGACAGACCTGTGATTATGTACCATGCAATACTCACGTTTTTGCCTGCCTCTCCTCTTCCAGGTCTTGTCTCTGGGCGCAGATGTGCTGCCGGAATACAAGCTTCAGACGCCACGCATGGATAAGTTCACCATCCTGCACTACAGCCCATTCAAAGCAATGTGGGATTGGCTCATCCTGCTGCTGGTTATTTATACAGCCATTTTAACCCCTTATTCTGCTGCCTTCCTGCTCAACGACATCGAGGAGCAAAAAAGACGGAAATGTGGCTATTCCTGCAGCCCTCTTAACATGGTGGACTTAATGGTGGACATCATGTTCATCATCGACATCCTCATAAACTTTCGCACCACGTACGTGAACTTGAACGAGGAGGTGGTGAGCGATCCGGGGAAGATCGCCATCCATTACTTCAAAGGCTGGTTCCTTATAGACATGGTGGCGGCCATTCCCTTCGACTTGCTCATATTTGGATCAGGATCAGAAGATGTAAGTGACACCAGAACTTAATCAACTTCCATCTGCATTTGGCTGCCGGTGTAAACTAGGGATCTCAAACTCAAATGATCAATTGGCAGGTGGTGTTCTCCTTCTCTTTGGCACAGTTATACACTTAACACACACATGCAGCCAAATTTTGCAATGGGTGTGAGCACACAGGCCCGTTTTTGTTGTCAACGAGGCTACTATTATGCATTTACATTTGTGCAATTATGAGGCAAGTTTTTAAATTAATACGACACTTCAAATGTTTGGGGTCGGAAAGATTTAGTAATGTTTTTGAAAGAAGTCTCACCAAGGCTGCATTTGTTTGATCAAAAATACAGATTTTTTTTTTAATATTATGAAATATTAATACAATTTAAAATTACTTTTCTATTTGAATGTATTTTAAAACTTTATTTATTCCTTCGATGCAAAGCTGAATTTTCAAATATTTTGAAAACAGTTGTGCTGCTTGAAAACCCTGATCAATTCTTTGATTAATAGAAAGTTCAAAAGAACAGCATTTATTTGAAATGGAAATCTTTTGTAACGTTATACATCTCTTGACTATCCTTTTTGATCAACATAATGCATGCTTGCTGAATTTCTTTCACAGAAAAAATATCTTGCAGACCCCAAACTCTTGAACGATGGTGCATGCATTTGGCAAATGTGTTTATCCAAAGCAACTGACAAAGCATTTAATATATCTGTGATTTTATCATATCATGCATGTACACCAGAAATCAATGAACTTGGCATCACATTAGTTGAGCTACAGAAACATTTGGAAATAGGCTATCTGCTTTAAGAGAACAACAGAAAAACATTCAAATCAAGTAAAAAAAAAAAAAAAAAAACTTTTAGGGAAAAACAGGTCTCGCTTGCCAACAGTTTAAGACCTAAACTATTCGTTTATCCATTTATTTATTTAATTAATTGTTTGTACTGTTTCCATTATGTTGATCCGATCAGATCTAGCGTTTTGCAGAGGTCAGAAAGCTTTCAGCGCTGGTGGGCTGCTGATTCTTCTTACAAACACAATACAAATATTTCAGTGAATCAGGGATTACAGTATCAAAATATTATGTATGTTGTTTTCCGCCCTTTTTTTTTTTTTTTGAATGGCCTTCATTTCTGAATCCATTTATTTGGATTAGTGGCTTACCAAATGGGAGTCAATGATTATGATGAGAGAGAGAGGAAAGAGAAAACTGATGTTTGAACAGCTTACAGGCTGAATCATTGGCACGCCGGTTGGCTTGTTTCCTCGCTTGTTTATGTAGGCACATCCGTCAATGGCCTATCATGAGCTCTTGGCACATCCCAGCATATGGTTTCCTCGGTTTGTGGTCTGTTCCAGTGACAGCAACTCCGTCAGAGCCATATACAGCCTAAGGACACCAGAAACAAACACAGTGGCTTTTAAAATATTAAAGAATGGAATTATAGATTAAGACCTACTGGAAATGTCATTATTTGATGGCATGCAGTATATTTTTAGACGATAGAGGGGTTTTGATGCTTGGTCTTGCTAAGTATATTGCTTTCGTTCAGATCATATTTCCCGAGAGGTCTCATATTCGCACAGCTTTTCTGAAAAGGGCCGTCGAGCTCCAGCCATCCAACAGCATTGAAGATCACCCAATTAACAAAGCTCACGCTCTCAGCATCTGCGCTCGTTTTCACTGGAGGCGCTCTCACATCTGTCTCTGGTCACAACTGGGGATGGGCGATACAGCTAAAAAAAAACCTTTATATTTATGTATCTGTTCTCTGAAATGTCTGAAAATCACAGGAATCTAAATGTCTAATTTTTCACAACCAGTCAGTGTAGTAGATTGAAAATATTTAATTAAAGTTAAAATGATTAAAGGCATGGTTTCCACACTTTTTTTCACTAAATGAAAAAAAAAAACCATTTATTTAATTGCACAAGTATAACAATACATTCATAATCATCCCCTTTCCTGAAATATTTTAATCCTACAAGATTTCTGTAAACATTTTTAATTTACAAATTAAAAAATCCAATTTTGAATCAATACGCTGTTAAAACAGAAAGTTTGAACTGATTAACACAAACTTACCAACTCTATTTTATTTTTTACATTAAATAATCTGAATCTAATTGAACTTCAATGAATGTTTGGTTGGAATGATGGTTTCTCTGATTGAAAAAAAAAAGAAAATAATTAATTTAAAAATATTTCAGACCAAATACACACACATACATGCATACAGTAGCGTTCAAGTTTGGCGTTGGTAAAACTTTAAAAAATACTGTTAAAAAAACGCTACTATCACTTTTGATCAATCTAATGTATCATTAGTGAATAACATTACACAAATGCAAACATGACTGCGCCATTGAGGATGCTTTATGGTCAACTGATGCCTCTGTGGTCTGCCAGATGGATATGATCTGCTGGTCAGCGGTCAGACTGTGGTGTGTTTGTGCACTACTTAGATGCATCTCAGTCACAGCACTATATTATATTTGACATTTGTACTTAACACAACATGCATGAGCAGATATAGTCATACACATAGACTCACATTTTTTCCATTACGCATACCGTCATCAGGACATGTGTGTTTGATGGATAATTATGTTGACTTGACATAACGTGTTAGCAAGATGTGTTAAAACATATGCTAGCATCATGCTAAAGAATGCTACTAATGTGCTAAAACATGTTAGCAACATATACATGTTAGAAATATGTTAACATTGTGCTAAATCATGCTAAAAAAATGTTAGCAACATTAAAACCTGCACGAAAAATGTTATTAACATGCTAAATCATTTTAGGAACATGCTAGCGATGTGCTACGTAATGTTAATACATGTTATAAGCATGGTAGCAGTCTGTTAAATCATGATTGGAACATGCTAAATCATGCTATCAACATGTTAAAACATGCTAGCATTGTGCTAAAACATGTTATCAACATTTTAGTTCTGAGTGAAACCTCATACTCATGGTTTTAATAGTTGTTTTAAACTTTCAGACAAGGCTTCAAACTTTACTCGTCTAGTTAAACAGTGAAATTTAAAATGTAGGCCACTCATATGAGGTCAAACTTGATTAACAATCGGTTTAATTGAGCGTCCATCTTATCGTCATGTCCAGCTATAACTCAAAGACGTGATTTGCTGTGAACTGGATCTGCTAATGAGTTTTTAATGGGCCGCTCATGACAGATGCAGCACTTCTCAACGTGAGAGTAGAAAAATCCCACTCGCTTTGCTCCACAAGCTCGCCAACACACTGTCAGTGCTCGTATGCATGCTAGGAATTGCTGTCAGATGCATCCGTTAAGACATGTTCTAAAAATACCCGGTGCAGGTCCTAACCTCGCTTTGTGAGGCCACTGTATAATTGCCAGCTAAACAAATGATCTCCCACCGGGGGACGAGTGATGTTGTTGAAGGAGTCTTTCGGATGAGACAGTGCCCGCTGTCAGCTCCTAGGGACCGTTGTCCCGTGTCTCTATCTATTGAACATATTTCACCTGCAAATGAGGATTTATCTTGGTAGTTCACCAAGAGCTAGACGAGAAGTGCGGATTCTGAATTTCATTACCCAGGTCTCTCATGTTGGGGGTTTATTTTATCCTCACGGTGCAACATTTTGATGAGATGGATCTCTGGTGTTGGCACAGCAGTGTAATGGACTAAAATTAAACAGGATTATCTAAATATTAATTAGTGTGGCAGTCATGAAGACATTACAGTTAGAACCCAGAAATTAGCTTTGGGTGTATTAGGCCACAGTGCGTTCCGGCTTTTCTAATACGGTTAACTGTGGATAATTAAAGCTATAAAAGCCTACGGCTCTGTGCCAAAACCTAGTGAGGCTACTACATACATAGGAATAAGTGAGTGATTCGGAAAACTCTTCATAGGCAGTAATTCCAAGTGTTACATAAATAACACAAAGTGCATGGGATTCCCAAATCACAACTGATTTCAGAAGAGTTTGAAGATTAAGTTAAGCATGTTACCCAATCTGTCCCGCCACAGTTTCATAATGAATCAAAAATACATTTTCAACTTCTTATAATACCAAAGCGTCTTTAATGTTGTGTTTTGTGACATTGCTTTAGCAAAGTATCTGTCAAACGAATTAAAACCGAAAGCGTGATATGGCTTTGTGTCCTGAGATTTAATTAAATAAGTATACAGTCTGTTTGTGCGCACTTTGCTCATGCGAGCAGCTCGTGATCTGGCAGTGAACTCCATATCTGCATGTGCTGTGAGTTTAGCATGCATTTAGAAGAACAAAATATCTTCTCTTGACCTCCTGAGAAGATCAGGTTGCTGCTGGAAGAGGTGTTAGTGAGGACAGTAGGGGGCGCTCACCCTGTGGTCTGTGTGGGTCCTAACCATAGATATCCATAATAAAGGCTAGATGTCTCGTCTGCGCTGCTGGCCAATGGAGGTCGACGTCCGCACCTGGCGGCCATCTTGTCACAGGCAGCTCGCTCACTCGTAACATTGTGTTTTAACGGTGCATGTACTTTTTAAATAAACTTGCTCGATTTTCTACCGATTTTCAAACGGTTTGGTTTGTTATAAACGTCAGAGATGTAGTTATGACACTGCAAACTTATGAATAATAAGTGTATCAATAAATAATCATCCAGAATTATAGCCACGTTAATAAGGTTTGTAAGAAACCAAACCGTTTGTAAATCCGTCAAGATTTCGACGAGATAAGAGTATTTGTGTTCGTCCTGATCACTCATCTTACATCAGGCACCACAGAGCCCGCCAGAAAGCTTGCCTGTGACAAGATGGCCGCCGGTGATGACGATAGAGACTCCGCCGTAAGACATCTAGCCTTTATTATGGATATCTATGGTCCTAACGCCCCAGTGCAGTGATGGGGACACTAAACTGTCAAAGAGCACCGCCCTTCGGATGAGACGTTAAACCGAGGTCCTGACTCTCTGTGGTCATTAAAAATCCCAGGATGTCCATCGAAAAGAGTAGGGGTGTAACCAAATTTGCCCATTGGCCTCTGTCCATGATGTCCTCATAATAATCCCCATAGTTACTGATTGGCTTAATCACTGTCTCCTCTCCACCAGTAAGCTGGTGTGTGGTGGGCGTTATGGCGCACTATGTCTGCCGTCGCATCATCCAGGTAAATGCTGCACATTGGTGGTGGTTGAGGAGATTCCCCCTTCCATATATGAAGCGCTTTGAGTACCAAGACAAGCGCTATATAAATGTAACAAATTATTATAATTATTATAAAACATTAAAAAGCATCATATGACCCCTTAAAAATGCAGATCACTAGGTTTTGAAGCCTATGAGAAAACAACAGAGAAGTCAAATGAGTATTTTCCAATCTTTCTTGGTAAAATAAAATCTGTTCTCAATCTTACTAATGAGCACCTTCTCTCTTTCCCAAGACGACCACTCTGATTGGCCTGTTGAAGACAGCGCGACTCCTCCGACTGGTTCGTGTTGCCAGGAAGCTGGACCGTTACTCTGAATACGGCGCAGCAGTTCTCATGCTCCTCATGTGTATATTTGCTCTTATTGCCCATTGGCTCGCCTGCATCTGGTACGCCATTGGAAATATGGAGAAACCGTACCTGGACCATAAGATCGGCTGGCTTGACAATCTCGAGGTGTCCATTGGGAAGAAAATAAACTACAGTGACCCCAGCTCTGGGCCGACCATAAAGGATAAATACGTCACTGCACTGTACTTCACATTCAGTTCGCTGACCAGCGTGGGCTTTGGAAACGTTTCCCCGAACACCAACTCAGAGAAGATCTTCTCCATCTGCGTCATGCTCATTGGATGTAAGTCTGAAATGTATGCAAATAGCTTAAAGGGATAAATAGTTCCAAAACTGACATTTCTGTCATCAATTTACTCACCCTCATGACGTCCCAAACAAACAAAATTTATTTTTATAAAAAATATTTTTCTGGAGAAACAGAAAGGGAGAAAGTTTCCATGAAAAAAAAAAATGATGGTGACTAAATAGTTTAATGTTTGGGTGAAATATTCCTTTGAATAGTGAAAGCAATAACCATTTAAAAGTTTTTATTTTTTTAAAGCAATCAGTAGGCTTATTTTTATTCAGCAAAGATGCATTAAATTGCTCAAAAGTGAAATTAAAGACATTAATACTGCTACCTAAGATTTCAATTTCAAATAAAATCTTGCTCTTTCGAACTTTCTATTCATCAAAGAATGCTGAATTCCTCTAAAATATGAATATTTAACATTGATAATAATCAGAAATGTTTCTCGATCATCAAATCATCATATTAGAATGATTTCTGAAGGATCATGTGACACTGAAGACTGGAGTAATGATGCTGAAAATTCAGCTTTGAATCACAGGAATAAATTACATTTGAAAATATTTTCACATAAAAAACAGTCAATTAAAATTGTAATAATATTTACTGCATTGTTGATCAAATAAATGCAGCCTTGGTTAGCATATAAGGCTTAAAAACATTTTTAAAGAATATAATTGAGCCCTGTTTGAAACTTAGCAAGGTATAAGAAAAAAATATTGAATTAATATTCTTCAATATTCAATTGAAGTGCATGTCCTGCGATGGCTGCAATGAATTTGAAATGACTCGGGTATCTGTAAACGATTCATACTGACATATTTAATCTCTGTTTCAATCTAGCAGATTAATCCTAATACTTTTTCAAATCAATATGTTTATTGTCTTTTCAAGACCCCATGACATCATCTTTAATCCATGTCTGTTAGTCTTTAGCCCAGCTAGTGTACTGCTAAATGTTGACAAAAATACATTTTAGCATATACATTTACAGTAAAACTACTGATGAAAAATACAGACAGTGGTGTAAAGCATTTGTGTAAATTGGTAGTTACTGAAAACGAAAATTCTGTCATTTCTTAACCACCCTCAAGTTGTTTCAAACCGGTATGAATTTCTTTCTTCTGCTGAACACAAAAGAAGATATTTTGGTAGGTTTGAAACAACTTGAGGATGATGACAGAATTTTCTGGTTTTGGGTGAACTTTCCGTTTAAGTATCGTTTTACCTTGTATCAAAGGTATTAGCAACTGTTACTCTCCACTTGACTAAATTTTTAAATATGTATTTTTACACCAATGCATTTTACTCACTAACTTTTTCTGCAGCAGCTTATTTCTGCTACAAAAGAAGTAATATCGCCATCTACAGGGCATTGGAGGCACTATACCTTGTGCGTTTCACCCTCGCTCACCCAAACTTGTCTACAGGGCTACTTTACGTGAACACGAGTGCATTAGCAGGTAGTTGCTGAATCGCAGGGGTTTCATATATGAAGACGTGGTGATGAGGCTGAAACCAGCACGTCCAGTGCAAGTAGGTCTTTAAAGATAAGACATTGAAAAACTAGTCCAAAGTCAAAAATCTATTCCATCATCCCTCAGTGGACAGCAGTCAAAAACACAGCTATTGAATCAGAACACATCAAGCATAATAATCATAATAATATATAAAGAAACACTGCTAAATTGGCCTTGCAAAATGTAACCTTGCGTTTGCAATTTCACCCATGTGACCCTGCCTTGTCTTCTCCAGCTTTGATGTACGCCAGCATTTTTGGGAACGTTTCTGCCATCATCCAGCGGCTGTATTCGGGTACGGCTCGCTATCACATGCAGATGCTCCGTGTGAAAGAGTTCATCCGGTTCCACCAGATCCCGAACCCGCTCAGGCAGAGACTGGAGGAGTACTTCCAACACTCGTGGACCTACACCAACGGCATCGACTTGAACACGGTGCGTTTGATACATCCTGATCTAGTTATTCAACTATTTTAACCATGATATTTTCATTGCATGCGTTTTCAAATCTTTATTTCAGATTCGCTAAGATACTCTCAAAAAATGCTGGATGGTGGTCCAAAAAATGCTCATGTGTGGGTAAAATATGGACAAACAGTTGGTTTCATTTTTATTAAATTTGGTTACATTTTTTATTTGACCCAAACATAAGTTGAAACAACCCAGCATTTTTTAGTGTGTAGGTTCAATCAGTAGTTTCTTTAAACCAAGGCTTTGCAAAAAGTCAATTAAAAACAATCATAAAACAAAAAATGCATGTACGCCACAAGTACCAGATGTATATAGGTCTATTTTATGGCAGCTTTATAGATGCTATTTACACTAAGTACAAATTACAAACTGCTATATTTACACTACGTTTAAATAGAAATATATTCTATTTACACTGTAAAAATAGCAGCATTTTCTTTGCAATATGTGTAAATGGTAGTTAGATGTTATAGTGGCAGATACTATTTGCACCTCAGTGTTGTTGTACATTAAAGGGTATGCAATAATAACAGTGTAAATTATTACATTTATTAAATTATGAAATGGATGCCACCTTATTGGCACAATAAAGCCCTCCCTTCACCTACCCCTATCTGACGTTATTTCCACTTTTCAAACAAATGCCTTTCAAATCTGATATTTGATGGGAAAAGGGAGTAGGGCGAGTTCGGCAAAAGGCGCATTCGAACTCGGGTTGAATTGCGTCAAAACTTGCTGCCATGCACATAACCCCTACACCTCAGCTGCTGTTGACACATTACATCTTCTGTAATTTTGTCTGGCCCAACCAGACGTCAGTGGGCGGAGTTAGTGTAAATAGCCTCTGCCAACACTTAGTGTAAATCGACACTCCGATATTTCATTTCCGTTGCTCATTGAAGTTGGTCTGTTTAACAAGTAACACTGTTGACAGTAGAAGGTTAGTGGAAGACCATTCCACGAGTTCCAGGTTGCAATAAAGCCCAGCGTTTAGTTGATCCTTATAAGCGTTCATTGTCACAGTTGAAAGTACGTCGGCTTTCTTCTACCATGAGGAGGTTTGGTAGCCTGACTTCGTCATAGTCATATTCTAGTCAGACTGTGAGTCTGATACTACTCCATAGGGCTTTGATTATGAGGCGTGTCTTAACCGAACCAGGAAAAAAATAAACTCTGCACTCAATTGGATAGACCTACAACCAATCAGAGCAATGCAGAAAGTGACGTATGTTGAGCGACGCATAGTTGTCAACAGAACTCAACTACACGCACGCTGGAAGTAGTAGTAAAATAATGAGTGTTGCTTCTTTTACTTGGTCCTCCATGAGTGCGACCAAAGGAGAAACCACAACGACCGCAGGGTTTTCATTGCCGACCATCGGAGCCAGCTGATAGCTGATAAAATAAACTTTTGCCGAATCCCGTAGGAAGGACGGCAAACACATCTTTCCGATCGACAAATGCCGTGATTGCAGTTCTCTGTTCGTCTTTTAAAATGAATGCGATGTCGATTTCTTTTTACAACCGTCACGATAGCGGAATCTATACATCTCAGTTCTCCAGCGGCGGCCATCTCTGAGGGAAACCAGTTCAAACCAAGCACTCTTTCATAACGTGATGATTACGTAACTGCAGATCATCTGTCCATCATCGTATAAAGCCCGCCCTGGCAATTTGATTGGCCCGACTAATTCTGAACCGATCATAATTACTCTTCAATGGATCGAGTCCAGACCGAACTTCCCGACCAAAAAATGTTGTGGGCGGGGTTCGGGCTGGCATCCAGGCTAGAGGTTTGGCATCACGAATGCTTTATTTCCAGCCAGACCTTTATAGAACGCGACACACGTCTCCTGGAAATCTTGTAGAATTCAACCAATCAGATCCTGAAGTGTTTCCAATTTTGTGTGCCATACTTATCAGACGTTCAGCCAACGATCCGAGGCAGAGTAACTTCAAGTAAAAATTTTACATCATTTTACAACGGGTTCAGCTGACAAAAAAGTGTGTGCATCCCTGTGCTAAATCATGTTTGTTGGCACAATTCAGCCCAAAAAAAAAAAAAAAAAAAAAACTTGAATCATATACTCACCTTCATGTTCCTTAGTTTTTCTCTGGAACCCAAAAGCTCTAAAAAAGACGAAAAAGCTCCCTATGAGAATAATTAAAGTAGTGCATTCAACTTGTGCTCTGTATTGCAAATCTTCTGAAGAAATATGATAATTTTCCATCAGGAAAAGAGCAAAATTGAAGTTGTTATTCACTGAAAATGACCTGTAAAATACGGAAAAGAGCCAAATGAAAAAAAAAGTTCTCACTTTGTGTTCCTTAAAAAAGAAAATGTGTGTTTGGAATACAAGGGTGACTAAATAAGTAGATAATGGCAGACGTTTCATTTTTGGCTGAACTATTCCTATAAATGGTCTCTGAAATGCTATCTGAACATGTGATCACAGTATGAGTGTGTGAGTTTATGTACTGAAAGCAACACCTGTCTCTCTCCATGTCTGCCTCGTGTGAAATGGATCGACCTCGCCACCCTGGGAAGAGCAGGAGGTATTTATATAAACGCATCTTCATTCATGTCTTAGCTCTCATACACATCAACATTCACTCTGTTCTGGACATATTGATGCTCATCTCAGTCACACAGTCCTTCAGGGACTCCCAGCAGGAAATGCATGTTTTTCAAAAAATAGTTTTGGGTTGGATGAGATTTATGATGATGCTTATTTTAGACATCTTTTTTTACAACCGTTTGATGCATATCCTAATTTTTTTTTTCTTGTGATACTGTCTTTACGAAACCAGATAATAATAGTAAGAATAATAATAATGACAAAATAAAAAGTGCATCAAAATCATATATACTGGATATCATATACTCTCACATATACATATTTCATGCTAGCATGAATTAGCATATATTAGATGGTTGCCATTCTATTTTAGACGAGACTTAAGTCGCACTTGTTAAAGCAAGTTTGCATGTTGCTAAGAAACTGAATCATTTTTCTTTAACCCTCATTATTTCATCTCTTTTAATTTATAATTACACTGCTAATATGAACACAGTAGTTGGCACTTGCATAATTTTTTCACTTTCACTTAATCTGTCTAGCTTAAAGTCTCTTTCCTGCCTTTTTAGCTGTATACTTTGGCAGAAACATCACAATGCAAAATAAATTAATTAGCAGTGGAAAAAAACTCTCAACACCAGGACTGTGAACTGTCACTTTACATCACATTACATATTTCACAATATTGCCGTTTTTACTTTTGATCAGATAAATGCAGCCTAGCTAAGTTTAAGAGACTTCCTTCAAAAGTACTAAATAATCTTAGCGACCCCAAACTTTAAAACAGTAAAATAAGTCAGTCTTGTTTTTAAATTGTACTTAACATTCGTGAGTGTTGTTATTATTATAAGAGTACTGTACTGTTAGTGCCAAACAACAGTTCACTGAAATTTCAGTTAGGATTAGGGTTGGGTATCGTTTGCATTTGAACTATTCTGCTAATCGAGTCCTAATTTCAATTCAAATAAGGTAAAAAAAACGTAGATATCATTCACATTTATTCAAAGTCTCACTGCAAAACATTTCATTGTATCTGAATACCATGAACAAAAAATCAACAGACTCAAGAACACTTACACAAGAAACTTTTGCCTTTGGTTTAAAAATACCATAGCAAAAACAACTAGCCTAACTAATATACATTTCAAGCATTATTAAAGAAAAGAAAAAAAGAAACAAATTAGCAATTGCTCAAATAAATACAACTAAAACATATGATTGAAATAAGTGGTTTTAAAATTTTCAGGTATTCAGTATACAGAAACTGTAATCAAATGTAAAATAATACTGCATTTTATAAAAAATATATACATTACAAATATATTTACAAAAGTTATTCAATCAAGAACAGCGAGTGAATTTTCTTTGTTGATTAACGTTGCTATAGAGACGGCAGCAGGAATATATGCTACTGTCCCTTTAAGAGCTGCACGGGTCTAATATACTGTTACAAATGCGTGTTCTTTCAACTGTTTACGTTCATTTAAAGGACAATTCCAGCGCAAAATGAACCTAGGGGTTAATAACACATGGGTACCGTGTCGACCGTTCTCTGGGATGTGTTTTCATGATAATCAAATGTACCCAGTTTTAGCTCGAACCACAGATTAGCTTATAACGGTATATAGGGCATAGAGTAAGTCAAAATAAAAATCGCTAGTTAATACCACTAACAAGGATTTAAAATAGCCCCACACTAACACGGTAGCATAACGAGGGTCCCTACCTGCAAACCGAAACATTGAGAACTTTGTAAGTGTACAGACAGTTTAATAAGAAGATACTTTATAAAGACAGTCCACTTCGCGTATACAGGCAG
This sequence comes from Tiaroga cobitis, assembly GCA_030578255.1. Lineage (NCBI taxonomy): Eukaryota > Metazoa > Chordata > Actinopteri > Cypriniformes > Leuciscidae > Tiaroga > Tiaroga cobitis. The sequence continues at coordinate 50,591,922 of CM060599.1, forward strand.
GAGCCATCTTTGGAAAACAGTCTCGACCAGTTGAACCATAGTGTGGGGCTGTTTTGACCCTTGTTAGTGGTATTAACTAGTTATTTTGTCTTACTCTATGCCCTATATACTAGCGTTATAAGCTAATCTGTGGTTCGAGCTAAAACTGGGTACATTTGATTATCATTAAAACACATCCCAGAGAACGGTCGACTCGGTACCCATGTGTTATTAACCCCTAGGTTCATTTTGCGCCGGAATTGTCCTTTAAGACAATCGACTGTTTATGAGGATATTTTGACAGCATTTTGTGTCCGTTCAAGTGCAAAAAGACGCAGAAGAGAACTCAGTTCAGTGTCACGCACTAGTCGGTATGAGAGGCGGCTTTCTGTGTGCAAGTTTTGTGTGCGCAGAAAACAGCGCGTGGGTCTTCTTGCACTCGAATGGTTTAAACTCCTATTCAAATGCACACAAATGAATTAATAAGAGGAATCGATATTTTAATTTTATAATTGGAATCGATTTTTGAAATTACAACCCTAGTCAGGATGCCGCCTGTGTACATGTTACTCTGTAAGTTACTGTTTTGGAACAGAGCCTATTAACACCACAGAATAACAGACAAACAGTGTAATTGAAGCTAAAGTCCGCACTAATGTTTTTCCTTTAATCTTCAGTGATGGATTCTGATAGAGTTGAGTATTTTTCAGCTCATTCTCACGTCTCTCTGCAGGTCTTAAAAGGCTTTCCTGAGTGTTTGCAGGCAGATATTTGTCTCCATCTGAACCAAAGTCTCCTTCAGGGATGCAAGGCATTCCAGGGTGCGACTCAAGGGTGTCTGCGTGCTCTCGCCATGCGCTTCAAAACCACGCATGCTCCTCCTGGAGACACACTCGTGCACTGTGGAGACGTTCTCACCGCTCTCTACTTTCTGTCTCGAGGATCCATTGAGATCCTCAAGGACGACATAGTGGTGGCCATTCTGGGTAAGAGCTCACAATCTTGTTATAAAGGAAGCGCTAATGGAAAGTGACATCAAATCCTTAAGATATGAAAAACATGAATATATAAAATGAATAAATAAAAATATTACTATAAAATTACACAGACATATTACATTATATGTGTGTGTTCAGGCACGTGCACACATAGACATCAAAGGGAGCTTGAGCACCTGCCCTTTTTATTCCTGGAGAGAAAGTGCCCTTTTTTCTGGGGTGCTTTTTTTTTTTTTTTACTTTTTGAAAAATAATATATTCCTGTTTGCGCACAGCTTCCATGTCAAACAAATATATTTATTGAATAGTGTATCTAAATATCAGGTCAGGAGTTCTGAAGCGCTCCCTCTCTGAAGCGCCGATCAGAGTGAACGCGTCTGCTCTAGTGAGCCCGCGCTGCCGTTTGGACTTTGAGCCGAGCGGATAAACAGTCCGTGAGGCGCGTGCGGTTTAAATGAGTTTGGTTCTGCTTTTGGCACATAAACATTAAATCGAACATTTATCAAACTCGATATTGATATCGAGTATTGACGATATTGACTCGAACTTGATATTGTTTTATCGAGAAAAATTATATCGCGATAATGAATGAATGAGCATATCAATTTAAGACGTGGCTAAATATAGGTAATTTATGACCTTGTATGGAAAATCCGGACGTTTTTATGACTTTTTATGGCCTAAAATTCTTATTATTAAAGTTAATGACTTGCATACATAAAGAGTCTTTCCCCCTGAAATGTAGAAATCTAAATTGGTGAATTTAGAAGAAATCTACAGATGCAAACAGATGGAGGATTGTAGGTTTAAAACAAACTCCATCTGAATGTGGATTTTGAAGGTTTTATTTGATGATGATGATGATACAGTCGTCCGTCCCTCAAATGTGAAACTAAGTCCCATGTCACCATCAGGTGTATCAAATATATACTTGATTGAAAGTAGCATAGAAAACATGCACATTGGTTTCCTTTGCTGCTCTATAAACCTATATAGATACTAAGGAGACCATGGTTTCTGTGTGAACTGATTATTTTGTAGACATCTTTTGAAAATGAAACAATTGCGTGAGTTGTGTTAATATATTTTTTGTTTAAAAAAAGTAAAAAAAAAAAAAAAAACGTAATTATGAGAAGTGCCCTTTTTTTCACTTGAGCCCCTGCCCCTCAAAATGTCTGTGCACGTCCCTGTGTGTGTTTATATATATACATAAATTATATGTGTGTGTGTGCAGGGCTGTAGTAGCCTACTCGAGTCCGGACTCGAGACCGTTTTTCTATGGTCTCGGACTCGCTGGTATTCGGACTCGGACTTGTCTCGGTCTCGGCCACAGGTCTTGCCAAATATGGCTTTTGGTCTCGACCGAATCCAGGTGTCTTTTTTACGTTCCCAGTAACGTATTATTGTAGTATGCACCCGCAGACTTCCACAGAAACCTCCGCAGATTACCGCAGATTGTAGTGACCGTCATTGTACGACCTGCGCGTGTGTGATTTCTTTTCTACTATTTGCTACTGCAATACCGGCGCATAGCTGAAATAACAGATCTGTCTTTTCACTGCCGATCATAATATGAAATTGCTATATTGACTAGTCACTGTGAATATTAAAGACTGCTATCAAATCTGATTGTTCAGCGAGTCTCTGCAAGTGAGTGCCGCAGGTTCATGTACGACACATACTCAAGTACACGTTTATCTTCAGCATTTCATCGTCAGATACACTCAGACCCGTCAAAATAAAAGTGTGGTTTAACGTGAAGGAATTACCACAGATATATTTTACTGGAGTGAAGCTATATTGCCATTTAGTTGCTCAAATGCTCCTAGCAGTGGTAATAGTAGTGGGTTGGTGTTTGTATCAGTTCTAACACTGCTATTATGAGGTATCACCATATGTCATCATTCTTTTTTCTTTAGATTAGAAGATTATATGATATCAAGGGGAATGTCTATACTTAAAAATCCTGGGTGTTGTGACACTGTTTTTGCTTTTAGATCAACAAATAATAACCCAAAATGATTGTCATTTGATGTCATAATGTCAAGACTTTTTTCCTGTCCTGGACTCGGTCTTGACTCGGACTCGAACCTTTTTGGACTCGGTCTTGTCTTGGACTCTAACCTCTTTGGACTTGGTCTTGACTTGGACTCGACTAGTCCTGGTCTTGGACTTGTCTTGGACTCGACAAAGGTGGTCTTGACTACAGCCCTAGTGTGTGTATATAATATATATTATAATTCATTACATTTTATATAGCGCCTTTCTCTGCACTCAAAGCGCTTTACATAGGGGGGAATCTCCTCAACCACCACCAGTGTGCAGCACCACCTGGATGATGCGACGGCAGCCATATTGCACCAGAACGCCCACCACACACCAGCTTACTGGTGGAGAGGAGACAGTGATTAAGCCAATCAGTGTATATATATATATATGGGGATGATTAGGGGGACATGATGGACTGGGGCCAATGGGAAAATTTGGCCAGGATGCAATTTTTAATGACCAGAGAGAGTCCTCAGTTTAACGTCTCATCCGAAGGACGGTGCTCTTTACAGTATAGTGTCCCCTTCACTACACTGGGGCGTTAGGACCCACACGCCCCCTACTGGCCTCACTAACACCTCTTCCAGCACTAAAACATTCCAGCAGCAACCTTTAGTTTCCCAGGAGTCTCCCATCCAGGCACTGCCCAGGCTCAGCCCTACTTGGCTTCAGTGGGGGACCAGTCTTGGGCTACAGGGTGATGTGGCTGCTGGCGATTATACACACACACACACACACACACACATGTAAGATGCTCACCAGTGCTGCATTTATTTGATCAAAAATACAGTAATATTGTGAAATATTATTACAATTTAAAAGAATACTGCATTTATTTGATCACACACACACACGTAAGATGCTCACCAGTGCTGCATTTATTTGATCAAAAATACAGTAATATTGTGAAATATTATTACAATTTAAAAGAACTCTTTTCTATGTAAATTATATTTTCAAATGTAATTTATTCCTGTGATCAAAGCTGAATTTTCCTCATCATTACTCCAGTCTTCAGTGTCACATGATCCTTCAGAAATCACTCTAATATGATGATTTGCTGCTCAAGAAACGTTTCTGATTATTATCAACGTTGAAAACAGTTTCATATTTTTGTGCAAACCATCAAGATTCTTTGATGAATAAGTTCAAAAGAACAGCATTTATATGAAATAGAAATATTTTAGAACATTATAAATGCTTTACTGTCGTTATTGATTAATTTAATGCATCATTGCCGAATAAAATGATTTTAATTTGAATAATTGTAATATTAATATTTAATTTTAATAATATTACTTTCTTAAAAATAATAATAATCTTACTGACGCCCAAACTTTTCAAAAGTCAGTTTATAAAAAAAATAATGACTATTACTCAGTCGCCGTTAGAAGGACATTTTTAGATTAGACGACCTCTTGGAACTTCAATAACCCTGCTCCAGATATTTAATTAAGGAATCACTTTTTCACTTATAAATGACTATTTTAATCAAGGGTAGACTATTTTTAAAATCTTGCAGAAGAATATATGTCATTGTCTCATTATTTCTCACTGCGCTCTTGTGATCGATGTTTTAGAGAAAGCCGATAATGCAGTAGTCTGAGTTGTGTGTGTGAGTTGTGTGTATTTGTTTCTGCCGAGGCATGTTGTTTACCACTGCGCCGGTTAGCAACGAGAGCGAGCGAGAGAGAGAGGGCACACGCTGTCTCTCCCGCTGGGTAGATGTGCCATTGTCCCTACAAGCTTAAACACAGCAGCAGAGAGCCCAGGTGCCCAGGGTGCCGTGTGCGCCGTCTACAAATCAAAAGGCACAGTTATTGTTCTCTCAGAAAATGTCAAACACATGAGCATATTCTGGAAACAAGCCTGTCTTTCCTTTTCAGGTTTTTTGCATTGTGTTCCATTCTGTGTCTAGAACCGTGTCTGATAAGAAGAGGCTTCTGACATTTCTATTAAGTGGCTCCTGCTGGATGTGTTTGGCATCTTCAAAGAGAGAGAGAGAGAGAGAGAGAGAGAGAGAGAGAAAGAGAGAGAGACTGGGCTTTTTATAGCCAACATTGCACACGAGAACATGTGAGGGAACGAACAAAAGAAAGAAACTGTAGATCTTGTCTGATCTGAATGGTATACTACATTAGTAGTGGTTGACAAATTAGTTTTTTATTTTTTTATACAAGAAATTAATTATTTTATTCAGCAATAATGTATTAAATTAATCAAAAGTGATGGTAAAGACATTTAAAATGTTATAAAATAAAATTATTTTAAATAAATGCTGTTCTTTTGAACATTCTACTCAACGAATCATGGAAAAATAAAATATGAAGCAGCACGACTGTTTCCAACATAGTAGGCTTGTTTGAGATGAGCAAAATCTGCGCAGAACCGATCACCGGTGATCAGCGCGAGATGCATGCCGGTTAGAAATGTGTCCGAGTGCGGTCCGCCTTGCTCTGATGTCATGCCGACGTATGTCAAAAAACTCTCGCGACCGCAAGGCGCACGTGTCGGATTCTGCAGTCGCGCGCAGTTGCTCTCCACCGACTGCGCTGATCAAAAGCATGATGGGAAACGACTTGCTGACGACACAGCTTAATGCTCGTTGGTTTAAACAACCGTGATGTATTGTTCTTCTTTAAAATGTTTGATTTTAAAACTCTGATATCATGTTTTATGTGTAGCAATAAATTATGTGTGGACATTCCCAAACTCTCTGACAGTGCGATCTATGTGATGTAATTTTATTTTTATTTTTTTTAATAAAAACACATGTCTGTATTAAAGAAAAAATGATTGATAAACACGTAGGCCTATTTAAAATGGAATTAAATAAGTACTTTGGGTGTCTTGTTCATTATATTTATTTTCATATAAAAGCAAAAAAACTTAAATTACATCCAGTTTATTAGCAACACCATGCACGAGCGTGAATCCCGCGATATCCACCTTTGATCTCACAGGTGTCTGATCCACTGCGAGAAGAGAGATCTGTCCGGCTTGCCTGCGCTTTTTTCACTCCTCCCCTCACTGCAGCCGCCTACTCTCGACTACATTTCAGGCGAGGCAAGGCGCATCTCAAACAAGCCTAATGTTTCTTGAGCAGCAAATGATTTCTGAAGGATCATGTGACACTGAAGACTGGGGTAATGATGAGCTTTGATCACAGGAATAAATTACATTTGAAAATATAATTTACATAGAAAATAGTTCTTTTAAATTGTCATAATGTTTCACAATATTACTGTTTTTACTGTATTTTTGATCAGACAAATGCAGTCTTGGTGAGAGACTTTCAAAAACATTTTAAAAAATCTTACTGACCTCAAACTTTGAAATAAATATGCCTAATTGAAGCATTTTTTATGCATTATATACTTGAAATTCACTAGAATATTTGAAATCAGAAACTGTGCATTAGCCCATCAATCGTTCCATCACTATTGACTACTTAAAGGTCCCGTTCTTCGCGATTCCAATTTTCAAACTTTAGTTAGTGTGTAATGTTGCTGTTAGAGCATAAATAATACCTGTGAAATTATAAAGCTCAAAGTTCAATGCCTAGCGAGATATTTTATTTAACAAAAGTCCCCTTTCAAAGCCTACAGCGAACGGCCGGTTTGGACTACATCCCTCTACTTCCTTTTTTAATGACGTAACTAGAACAGTTTTTTGACTCATCTCCGCGCACAGGAATACACAAACAAAGGGGCGTGGTCTTGTTGCGCTCCCACGGAGAAGAGGAAGAGTTTCGTTTGTAGAGTGTGTTTGTCGCCATGTCGTCGAGACGCTGTTATTTTCATGCCGGAGTCAATTCACCTTAGTTTGGCCTTCCCAGGGACGCTGTGCTTAGAGATCAATGGTTACTTTATGTTTAACTCGGTTCCCGAAAAATATAATCCACAATTAAAACTAAAAATCCAACAACACCATCGTTAATTCGACAGACGGACAAAACCATATACCACAAGCTTTTATAACGGTTTGCAACATTTAACATTACAATTTAACCAATTAAAAGTATGACAACTACTAAATAAACAGTTTACCACTGTGAAACATCCTGCAAAAGTAGTGTTTTAACAGGTTCTAATCGATTCTCTTCATCTATGTTCTCCGGGTCTGATTCCGGCTCAAATTGATAAGGTAATATGTTTGACATTTTTACAATAACAATCAGCGCATGCATCTCCAATTTATGGCTAGAGGCGCGACCTTTCCGAGCAACGTGCGATAAGCTGCTGTCCAATCACAACACAGGAACCGCTGGCACAATCAGAACGCGTTACGTATTTCTGAAGGAGGGACTTCATAGAACAAGGAAGTCATCGGGCCGTTTTTTGGACAGTGAAAGCAGCGGTATACAGATAAGTAAATTGTGTGAAAAATACTGAGTTTTTTTACACGCGAAACATGAACACATGTTATATTGCACACTGTAAACACAATCAAAGCTTAAAAAAAACATGAAGAACGGGGCCTTTAAACACAGCGAAATATTTTAAAAAAAGATGGATTTGTGCTTTAAGTGATGGAGTAGGGGAGTGGAATTATATTTATATCGTCTTGCTATAAATGTATTTTTTTTTTTACATTTAAAAAAGAGCTAGTTAAGGGGGAAAAACGATCCTGCAATCTTGTAGTCATTTGTTTGTGTTCTGAAAGCGAACCCTCAGTGTTGTGTAATACAGGAGCAATACATGTGCAGTTAATGGCAACAGTAATCAGCCAGCACTTTTGATGCCAGACAGCCGGCGTGTGACTGACAGGTCTTCTTAACTTCAACACAGTTCTAAAAGCTCGTTTTTTCCATCAGATGAATATTCAGTGACATAATAGGGTCAAAACAAAGAACAGTGCAGACGGCCATGTTGAAAAGTTCTTAAACCTCACAAACTTACTCTTTATGCTGAAATTCTGCCAATAGAGCTGAACTCGTGTTGAACCCCGAGCCTTCATTTAATGATGTTCTTCGGATCCATTAAAAAGAGAAAGTGCTTCTCATCCCTCCTGTGCTCCACTGGACGGCCCACAATGCTTCACTTCTGCTGCTTCTTCATGGGGAGATTTAGAAAGGTGTCAGATCCCGTATGAACAGCTGTGTCAGGCATTTTAGCCAATTGAGTTTAATGTCACCTGCAGCTCAGTCACGTCTCTCTTATTTAAAGCAGAATCACTCGGTGGGCCTGACATTTACCCGGGACGCGGCCCAGCTGAGCGCACGCTGATTTTTGAGATAAACTGTAAGTTGAATGGACTTTGGTGCAGGACGTTTGTGCCATTTTATAAAACATAAGAGACAATGGTAAGGAAAGATGTATAAAATAAAATACATTTGCCCTTCCTGAACAGCAGTGCTTGTAAAGCTAAAGGTTGAAATACATTACTGTTCAAAAGTTGTTGTTTTTAAAAACTTTTTTTATTCAGCAAGGTGTATTAAAATTGTATTAAAAGTGACAGTAAAGTCATTTATAATGTTACAAAAGATTAGTACTTTTTAACTTACTATTGATCAAAGAATCTTGAATAAAACGTACCACAGTTTCCACAAAAATATTAAGCAGAACAACTTTTTGAACATTGATAATAATCATAAATATTTTCTTGAGCATCAAATCAGCATATTAGAGTGATTTCTGAAGGATCATGTGACGCTGCAGACTGGAGTAATGATGCTAAAAAATGAGCTTTGCATCCCAAGAATAAATTACATTTGAAAATATATTCAAATAGAAAACCGTTAATTTAAATTGTAATAATATTTCACAATATTACTGTAATTTTTGATCACATAAATGCAGCATTAGTGAGCATAAGCGACTTTAAAAACATCCTACCAACCTCAAACTTTTGAAAGTTAGTGTAAGTTCAGGTTTTTCATTGTCTCTTTTGTTATATCAAATTCTTTGTTTCTGCAATAATGAAATGCTGCATCACAGCTGTCACATCGCTCAGCGCACGTGTTGTTTTCAACCGCACACCAGAATCAATAGCGTAAAGACGGCTATAAATGATTAAATATATGCAAGGAAGGCAAACCTAATTACAATTCAGAATGCAAACAGAAGAAAGAAAGAAGACAGAAAAGGAGGGGTTTAAAGAGACTGTGTCTTTCATCAAACATTTCAGACACTGTGAGAAAAGAACAGAATCTGCAATCTATTATGAGACGATTAAAGTGTTTTTGGAGCTTGGATGCATGTAGACCTCAAAAAAAAAAAAAAAAAAGCATAAAAGTGGCACATTAAACCACTTTAATTCAAAAGAGCAATTCAAATCCTGTTTTCTGAGATCTTTAAAGAAAGGCAAAAGAACAAACAGTTGTAATTCAATGAGAGGTCGAGGGGGAAAGAACAGCATATACAGTACCTGACATCATCGGGTTCATAATCTCCACAGATAGAGCGAGCGCTGGTAATCCGCATGCACGGACTCTGACCTCGCTTGTCCAGACACACTGACTGTAGAAACACACACTCGACATCTGAAAGCGCATGCAGACACATGCATATACACAGATCTCTGAGGTGGCACAGTGTGATACGGCTTCTGACACAGTAGTGCAAATAAAAAAGGCGTCTAAACATTTCATGCATCCGTGTTCTAGACTTACGACAAGCCTAACCTGAATGTGTCCTTTGTTCTTTAGGTAAGAATGATATATTTGGAGAGATGATCCACCTGTACGCGAAGCCGGGAAAGTCGAACGCTGACGTCCGAGCGCTCAGCTACTGCGACCTGCACACCATCCAGAGAGAAGAGCTGCTGGAGGTTTTAGACATGTATCCAGAGTTCGCAGACTACTTCCTCAGCAATCTGGAGCTGACCTTTAACCTGCGGGATGAGAATTCAAAGGTACTTCCCATCAAAAGCAAGGATAATATATTACAAAACTTATGAAATGAAAGCATTTCTCGGTCACCCCAGAGATCATTATTGCGTGTTGTTTGTTGGGCTCTTCTCTTCAGAGCATTTTTTCACAAGCCAGTGATTCAGACGGAGAGGATACGAAGAGTCGAAGGAAGATCTCCTTTAAACGTAAAGCATCACAGGGTGAATATGATCGACTGATTCAATTACACTATGCCACTATTTCAGGAACTTAAGGGCAAAAATTGATAAAAAATGTCGGGGTTTGTATCAGTTTCAGGGGTGCGTTTTTTTCCTGTACAACAATGTAACTCGCTGGTTAACTACCAGAGGATGAGGCGTCTTTGAAGAAATCAACAAGCTAGTCATGACTGTTGCAAATTAGTTTGAGATCAAATTAATGCCATATTTTTGGCTATAAATTATGGACATGGCATCAGAGGACTAATTCAATTTTTTTCCTCAGTAATGTTTTTCCTCAATAATTTTGCTTTATTTCAACATTCAATCATAGTCTCGTTCTTACGTACTAGAGCACGTACAAACATGCACACTCTTCAAAATTAAAGATATATATATATATAAACAGAGATTTTTATTTGGCTGGAGTGTATATATATATACACTCACCTAAAGGATTATCAGGAACACCTGTTCAATTTCTCAATGCAATTATCTAATCAACCAATCACATGGCAGTTGCTTCAATGCATTTAGGGGTGTGGTCCTGGTCAAGACAATCTCCTGAACTCCAAACTGAATGTCAGAATGGGAAAGAAAGGTGATTTAAGCAGTTTTGAGCATGGGATGGTTGTTAGTGCCAGACGGGCCGGTCTGAGTATTTCACAATCTGCTCAGTTACTGGGATTTTCACACACAACCATTTCTAGGGTTTACAAAGAATGGTGTGAAAAGGGAAAAACATCCAGTATGCGGCAGTCCTGTGGGCGAAAATGCCTTGTTGATGCTAGAGGTCAGAGGAGAATGGGCCGACTGATTCAAGCTGATAGAAGAGCAACTTTGACTGAAATAACCACTCGTTACAACCGAGGTATGCAGCAAAGCATTTGTGAAGCCACAACACGCACAACCTTGAGGCGGATGGGCTACAACAGCAGAAGACCCCACCGGGTACCACTCATCTCCACTACAAACAGGAAAAAGAGGCTACAATTTGCAAGAGCTCACCAAAATTGGACAGTTGAAGACTGGAAAAATGTTGCCTGTTCTGATGAGTCTCGATTTCTGTTGAGACATTCAGATGGTAGAGTCAGAATTTGGCGTAAACAGAATGAGAACATGGATCCATCATGCCTTGTTACCACTGTGCAGGCTGGTGGTGGTGGTGTAATGGTGTGGGGGATGTTTTCTTGGCACACTTTAGGCCCCTTAGTGCCAATTGGGCATCATTTAAATGCCACGGCCTACCTGAGCATTGTTTCTGACCATGTCCATCCCTTTATGGCCACCATGTACCCATCCTCTGATGGCTACTTCCAGCAGGATAATGCACCATGTCACAAAGCTCCAATCATTTCAAATTGGTTTCTTGAACATGACAATGAGTTCACTGTACTAAAATGGCCCCCACAGTCCCCAGATCTCAACCCAATAGAGCATCTTTGGGATGTGGTGGAACAGGAGCTTCGTGCCCTGGATGTGCATCCCACAAATCTCCATCAACTGCAAGATGCTATCCTATCAATATGGGCCAACATTTCTAAAGAATGCTTTCAGCACCTTGTTGAATCAATGCCACGTAGAATTAAGGCAGTTCTGAAGGCGAAAGGGGGTCAAACACAGTATTAGTATCGTGTTCCTAATAATCCTTTAGGTGAGTGTATATATATATATGTTTCTAACCCTTATTGATGGAGGGTGTAGCTTTTCATTTCTTAAACAACCATGTATGAAGACACAGCATGGCCATATTGCAGGATGACAATGTCAAGATTAATCCGGCTCAGATTGTGAAAGAATGGTTGGGAGGAGCATGAAGAATCATTTTCACACATGAATCGACTCCTCGAGTCCAGACCTTAACTTCACTGAAAGTCTTTGGGATGTGCTGGAGGAGACTTTACAGAGTGCCGGACTCTTGCATTGACAATACAAGATCTTGACCAAAAATTGATGCACCTCTTAATGGAAATAACATCACAACATTCATTTCCTTCAAGAGGTGCATCACTTTTTGGTCAAGATCTTGATCACTCTGTAAAGTCTCCTCCAGCACGTTAAGTTTTATGACTTGTTTAAGAGGCATCATTATAGTGTTACTATTGCAGGATAAACTGTTGTTTTACAGCTGTAATCATGATGAACATCTACATCTCTGGGGAGCTCTTAAAACACTGTTGGGACATTTTAAAACACTTAACATGGAAAAACACTTAACATGGTTTAAATGCACAACTTCAACGACCAGGGAGAATCACATTTATGGTCATAAAAATGATCTACTCCGTAGTCCAAGGAGAAAGTCAATATTTTTTTTAATGTGAAGCGTTTTTGACCTCATTGACTCCTATTACAAGGAAACAGCTCAACTCTGCTTAATGTACTGAGACAGCGACTGGAAAGAACAGTGTTTTTGCACCTCACTGATTATACAGTAAAAACTCTCTATAGATGAGCCCATAATCTTACATCTTCTGTACTATAATAAACATAAGGCAGTGAAAAGAACTGTAATGTTTAACAATGATTATGACATCACCCTTATGCTTGTAGACAGTGTTTATGATTTATGATCAAAGATTGAGAGAAATTCTGTGCTACTACGTTACTGCTTTGGTACGTTTAAACTATTTCTTTATAACAGGCTTATATGGGAAGAAAATGGTAACAATAAGGTTTCATTTATTTTGTTAATTACACTATTAAACATGAACAATACTTCGGCAGCATTTGTTAATTTGTAAATTATAAATTTATGTTAATTTTAATATTTACTAATACATTTTTAAAATCAAAATTGGTATCTGTTGACATACATGAACAAACGATAAAGAATTGCATTTTTATTAACTTACATTAACAAAGATTAATACATTCGGTACTAAAATACATTTCTCAATGTTAGTTCATGTTAGCTAATGCATTAATACACAAATGGGATCTTTATTGTAAAGTGTTACCAAATAAAATGCATTGTTTTTTGTCAAATTATATTTATGGTTTGGTTCAAACCTTAGATTTGATTTAATATTAAACATTCAAACAAAGTAAAAAGATTATTTATTATAAAGACTGTACTTAATATATTTTCTTGAATTTAGGTCAATTTTTTTTGTTGTTGGCATAATTTCACCATATTAAATTAGCTATAATTGCCTATAAGTTGATTTAAAGTTTTTTTTTTTTCAGTGTACTCTATACATCTGATTCATAGTCAGATCTCTTTCTGCTTAAAATCATGTTTGGACAGTGCTGTTTTTCACCGGGTCTGATCTTCAACACATTTTGTACCCCTGACCGATCGTCCCGTAGGAGGAAGCCTCAAAGAAACGGACAGCGAGTGCCGGACAGAGCGGCGAGAGTCTCGTCTCAGCTCTAAGAGAAGCTCTGAGGACCGTCACACCTCCAGAGACGAGCAGCAAAGGCTTCTGGGAGCAGCGATAATAGAGTATCCATCCGTACAGAGCTACACCTCCATGCCGGGCTTCAGTCCTCCCGCAGAGGACGCCGAAAAAAAGACATATGATGGTGAGGATTTAGTGGTAGTTCATCTTAAAGGGATAGTTCACCCAAAAATTGTAATTACTCACCCTCAAGTCATCCTAGGTGTATATGACATTCTTCTTTCAGGCGAATACAATCAGAGTTATATTAAAAAATGTCCTGGCTCTTCCAAGAAAATAAAAGTGCATCTATCCATGATAAAAGTGCTCCACACGGATCTGCGGGGGTTAATAAAGGCCTTCTGATGCGAAGCGATGTGTTCGTGTAAGAAAAATATCCATAGTTAAAACTTTATCGACTAAAATAACTAGCTTCCGGCAGTCGGCCGTACGCATACTACGCAAGTCGACTTGCGCCACAAGAGTAACCAGTGACGCATGTATGACGTAGATGTAGGAGTAGCGTAAGTTTAGACGCCTCTCGCGGTTCAAACAAACAGGGCAACAAACTCAAACTCCTTTGACATTTCTCTTTAAAAATTGTCGTTTTAGACCATTCGTGACTGGTGTTTTGTTTTGCTCAATCCTCTGCGCTTCAGCGTTCGTCAATGCGTCATGTGTCGGATAAATTGATTGGATCCACAACAGAACCGGAAGACAATACAATGCTGAATAAAGTCGGTAGTTTTTGTTATTTTTGGACCTAAATGTATTTTCGATGCTTCAAAACACTCTAACTAACCCACTGATGTCACATGGACTACATTGATGATGTCTTTATTTCCTTTCTGGACAAGGACAGTATACCGTACATACATTTTCAATGGAGGGACAGAAAGCTCTCGGACTAAAATATCTTAAACTGTGTTCTGAAGATGAACGGAGGTCTTACGGGCTTGGGACGACATGAGGGCGAGTCATTAATGACATAATTTTCATTTTCGGGTGAACTAACCCTTTAAAACACGGCTTGACAGGGTATAACAGGAAAGCAGAGCTCAGACAATGAAAAAAAAAAAAGTATTGATCGAATCAGTCTGTTCCTAAATCCAAGCTAAAGCAGCATGATGAGCGAGAGAGAGAGAGAGAGAGAAGTTGATGGCACGGTAAAACAGGGTCTCTCAGGAGCTTAAGGCACAGTGCGGCCCGTTTTACAGGCTTTAGGAAAATCCGCTGGGCATCTATTCGCTAACTCTCCTCAATGAGTACACAATGTTCCCTCCTGCGCTACAGACAAGCAAGCTAATGCCCACCAAACACTAGAGAGGGGATTGCCATTGGAATATGACCTCCACACACACACACAAACATGCACAAACCCTCTAAACTCAACATGATTATGGCATTGAAATATTAAAGCGATATAATCATTTACCTTCATTTGTTCCAACCTCAGGGCACTCTTTCCCATGTGGAAGAAGAACGAGTCTGTCAGGCTCTGAAAAGCATATCATTTTTTTTTAAATGTGGTCCATATAACTTGTACACTTTAATTTGAATATTTTCATAAAGTCACATGATAGCTTTGTTCGAGGACCAGACTGGGATTGAGTCGTTACTCACTGAAATCTTCCCCCCGCTGTAGGCGCCTTTGGCATCAATGATGTTTGGCCATAAAAGCAGCATTTAAATATACAAACCAGGTGTTTATATACACCTTGCAGAATCTTCAAAAAAAATATATTTTTAAGTCAAGCATTTTAAAAAAGCAGGGGGTCATAATTTTTATTTTTTTTAATTTTTTATTAGTACTCCCATGAATAAGCCATTACACATAAGCGATGCTTTTTTTATGTTATTAAAAACTTTACTTATTGACAAAAAAAAAATGTAAAGATATAATTTTGCTTAATCTTATTTTCATCATTTAGTACTGCCCTTCAGAAGCTATATAAGACATTTACATGTTTCCCAGAAGACTTAATTTACATGTCATCCAAAACCTGTATGATTTTTTTTTTCTGTCTGTTAAACACAAAAGATGATATATTACACATTTACAGTGCATATATTTTTTTTTATGACATAGAGGTGAGTAAATGATAACAGAATTTTCATTTTTGCCTCAACTTTAATACAGTAAATATATAATTTATTGTCAGCTTTCATGTGTTGGAAAAGGCAAACAGCTCTCGCTGTAGGCATCTTCCTTTCAACTCTATTCACGTAATACACATAATACATGATTACGTACAATACTTCATCTGATGTGAGCGGACATATTAGAGGTCATGCAAGTTTCCCTGATGATTTAAAGCGTCTCATTTTTTTTTTTTTTTTTTTTTTTTTTTATGTGCAGGGCAGGGTTATTATAGTTTACAAAAAATAAAACCATAAAAAATTTACTTACTTTAAATAAAATAAACAACTGAAAAAAAAAAATATTTAAAAAATAAACTACTTGCCAGGACTACATTTTCATTTTCTTTAACTTGATGCACAAATGTAATAAAAATAAAGTAATAAAAAAAATAAATGCATCTAATAAAAATGACAAAAACATACAAAAACAAAGTAAAATTAAAACAGAAAATGTAAAAACATTTTAATAAAATAAAAACTATAATAATATCTCAATGATACTAAAATAACACTGGTGCACCCTTATTATAAGTATTAACCCTTTCGACATATTGAGCTCATCTATATGCTAGTGCACTTTTATAAGTTGACGAAATGAACTTTTAGCAGATTTATACACACTTAAAATGTCTCTTCCAGGGAAAAAAACTAAAATACTGATGCCAATATTCGATATTCCCCAACTTCTGGTCTCAGCAGGAAATCTGCACTTTTCATGATGCTTTTAAAGAGAAACCTCACCCGTGGTTGAACACGTTTATCACAGAGACGATGACGTCAGGTGTCTCAGCCTCCGTCCCCGTCCGTGCATGAGTGTGAATCTGTCCTGGAGGAATGTGTCATTTCCCTACACTGCTCATCTCTGACCGGTCATGAAGCGCAGGCAACCGTTCTGATCAGCGTGGAGCAGGTGTCTGTGAGAGATAACCATTGGCTTTAGTGTTTCTATTAGTCCTGAGTCTCACCGATAGGAAAGTCACAGCAATATAACACCAATACAAGCGCTAACACAGAGACAGCAGGCCTTTACACACACCTGACACGCAATTTCTCCATCTTTTCATTAGATATTGTCACAGGTATTTTCAACTTACTTGGAGAATCACGGACAACACAGAAGATTCCAGTTAGCAATCAACACTAACTGGAAACAATGAATGCAACTAATATTATAATCATGCATCGTAACAATAGACTAATCAACAGATGGAGAAAGTACATCCTATTGGTTTTGCTGTTGATGTCGAAGGTCATGCGTCCAATCAAAGTCTATTGTATTTTGATGCAAATTAATTTCTCACTTGTAAGAATCTAGCCAAATGGAGTTCTTCAAGGATGATGCATTTTTGTAGACCCAAAAATGAGCATTTTAGCACTTCCTTTTCCATCTTCCCAAATTCAGTGGGTATTTTTAATAGCTTTTTGGTTAAATGCCTGAAATAAGGTCTGCGCTCAGGATATTTTCACGTTTTAGTCTACTTTCCCACATAAAATACATCATCAGTAAAAGATACAAGATATATTTATTATCAAATGCACTGTGAAACAACACAATAGCCCATTGTGTTGTTTTTTAAAGCTTTAAAATGAACAATAATGTAGCAACACTTGGATGAGCACAAATGCATGTTTGTATTTGATCCCCGTTTCAGATCTCCAGACTGACGGGTGGTTGTCTGACAGTGTTAAAGCGCACGTGGACGCGACTGCACAGGAACAGGCCGGCGCTGAAGATGAAGATCTGGACGGTGACATCACGTATGGAGAAGTGGAGCACAGACTAGACCGACTGCAGGAACACCTGAGCAGGTGAAATAATGCTTCATTAAACAGAGCACTCTGAGTGAGCCGGGTTTGATGACATCGCAACACAAGCTTGGGATTGCTCAATCAATATTAATGCTTTAGATGCAACAGTTGATTTCATACTGGATGGTAATTGATTGGTGGGTATTACATATCAGGGTCAGGTGATTGAAGGAGAGGAGTTATGTGACATTAGCTAAAACAAGTTTGAAGTTAAATAAAATATTGATGAAAGATTATGAAGACAAACTTAGTGTCACTATTATGCTTTTTCAAATATTCCCTTTCACGCAGTGTGTAATATAGCTGTCTGTGAATATAAAATGTCTGCACAGTTTTAAAGATCAAAGTGCACGACAAAAAGTTATTGTCTCCCAAAAGAAAGAATCAATTCTGAACTGCTGAAACGAGTCATCAGTAATTCCGGACTCACCGGCCAACTACATAATGTGCATAATGCCAGTCTATGGTCTTCATTGGCTGCTGGAGAACAACGTTCTTGACTACTCGACCCGCCCTCAAATACTGTAGCTGTAGCCGAGACTGGAAGAGTTTGGTTCGTGTTGTGGACGTGTTGAGAAGACGCTGTTTTCAGCACTGATTCCACTTTGCATGTATTTCCAAAGGATGACGACTCGCACTATAACTGATACGGTAAAACCGACACCATCGTTACTGTTTGTATCTCTGTACATCAAGCTCTGAGGAAGATCTGGAGCTGAAATTTGGATATGGTAATGGGAGTTTCGTTTCTGACACATGCTGTCAGCGGCAGACCAATCACAACAGACTGGGCCATATGGGGGAGGAGAGAGAGTGAGCAGCAGTAGGGGGCGTGTCCACTCATGATGGGTGAGGAGAGAGAGTGAGCCAATCAGCAGTAGGGGGCGTGTCCACTCATGATGGGTGAGGAGAGAGAGTGGGCCAATCAGCAGTAGGGGGCGTGTCCACTCATGATGGGTGAGGAGAGAGAGTGGGCCAATCAGCAGTAGGGGGCGTGTCCACTCATGATGGGTGAGGAGAGAGATTGAGCCAATCAGCAGTAGGGGGCGTGTCCACTCATGATGGGGGAGGAGAGAGCGAGCCAATCACCAGTAGGGGGCGTGTCCACTCAATATGGGGGAGGAGAGAGAGTGAGCCGATCAGCAGTAGGGGGCGTGTCCACTCATGATGGGGGAGGAGAGAGAGTAAGCCAATCAGCAGCAGGGGGCGTGTCCACTCATGATGGGGGAGGAGAGAGAGTGAGCCAATCAGCAGTAGGGGGCGTGTCCACTCATGATGGGGGAGGAGAGAGAGTGAGCCAATCAGCAGTAGGGGGCGTGTCCACTCATGATGGGGGAGGAGAGAGAGTGAGCCAATCAGCAGTAGGGGGCGTGTCCACTCATGATGGGGGAGGAGAGAGAGTGAGCCAATCAGCAGTAGGGGGCGTGTCCACTCATGATGGGGGAGGAGAGAGAGTGAGCCAATCAGCAGTAGGGGGCGTGTTGCTTTGTTTCTGCTCCACATGGTCATCATCCCTTATTTTTCATGAAGCTTTATTTTGCTACTTCTGCTATGAAAAAAAATAGACTCTTGCATTGCGTGTTTGTACATTTTGGAGGCAGAGCAATGAAGGGAGGGGTGTGTTTGTTTGGGTTGATTTCAAATATCAACAATGTTTAACAATGATTCTCAGAAATCGCTTACTGCACCTTTTAGAAACATCTGAACTGCCAAAATACTGTTTGCATCTCTGAGAGGCGAGTGAGTCTTCCAGTACATTACACTATGTTTCCAGGGGATCTGTGCACTTGTGGTCATCATTCACATGCACATGAAAATCAGCTTCAGCTGACAAAACAAGTTTAGATAAGAACAGTTAAAACACACACACACACACAGACACATACGCACGCGCACGCGCACGCGCACACACACACACACACACACACACACACACACACACACACACTGACACTGAAGCAGCAGGGTGCAGAATCTCAGCAGGTGGTATTTTTAGCTGTAATACTGGCTTAGAGAGGAAGACACACCAGACAGCAAAAACCCTGCATCAGCTGAGCTTCATATCACACATCTTAAAGCATAGAATCTGACGAGGCCTGACAAGTGCAAGTACAGGACATATTTAACCACGAAATCTAACATCACATTTATATTGAATATAATGTCACAATGCAAGAAATAGTAATAACCCGAAAAACAGGCTTCATTGTCTTTAGTCACATTTTCCTGAGGTTTTAATGGCATTAAAGAAATTATAACAATAATATATATATATATATATATATATATATATATATATATATATATATATATATATATATATATGATTTCCATTACGCGAGAGTAGATGTTAAAACTTCATGCTGATTTGTACTCGGCTTTCGCCAAGATAAGCAAGACTAAGACGTAGCTTTACAGTAAACTATGCTTCACCCATTTACGCTTCTTTCCATATGGTGCTGTGACTCCCCTTCTGTCCGGCGTTACTACTAATAATATATATATATATATATATATATATATATATATATATATATATATATATATATATATATATATATATATATATATATATATATATATATATATAAAATATACATATACAGTATGCATGCATGCATGTATGTATACATACTAGATATTAATATCGTATTACAATGCATTTTACTAACAATAACATTCTTTTTTTTTTACATTTTTCCTAAATTTTTCCTAGATAGATATAGTAATACGATAAAATATGGCAAACATTTTGAAAAAAGTAAAGCATCAGTACTGTAATGACGATTTGGCAGTGAAATTGTGCTTAATAACCAAGAAAATAAGACAACGTGAAAATTATAAATTGATAATTTTCTAAAAGTTTTTTTTTTTTTTATGAAGTGAAATTACCTTGACTTGTTCTTGCAGGTTTTTAAGTCAAGTCAAGTCAAGTCAAATATATTTATATAGCGCTTTTCACGATACAGATTGTATCAAAGCTGCTTCACAGTATCAATCAAAACAACTTAACAATGTTTGTTTATTACTGGAAAAAAAGACATCCAAGTTTGGTAGAGCTGATCAATGGTATGATTGGTTAATTAATTTGAATATCCCCAACTGAGCAAGCCAAAGGCAACAGTGGCAAGGAACCGAAAAACTCCATCCAGTGACCTAAAGGTGTCCTAACACACCATCAGATGACCCAATGGAGAAAAAAAAACCTTGGGAGAACCCAGGCTCAGTCGGGGGCCAGTTCTCCTCTGGCGTTTATGAACTAGAGGCCGAATTTACAGTAACTGTAAGATAAAAAATTTATATGAATGCCTGGCTAAATAGATGCGTTTTCAGTCTAGTTTTAAACTGGGAGAGCGAGTCTGAGCAACGAACAATATCAGGAAGGCTATTCCAGAGCTTCGGAGCTAAATGTGAAAAGGCTCTGCCTCCTTTGGTGGATCTGGATATCCTAGGAATGACCAGAAGCCTCGAATTTAGTGATCTTAAAGAGCGCGATGGATTGTAAGGCGATAGAAGATCCGTTAAATAGACTGGAGCTAAACCATTTAGAGCTTTATAAGTCAAAAGCAATACCTTGTAATTAATACGGAACTTTATAGGTAACCAATGAAGTGATGATAAAATCGGTGTTATATGATCATATTTTCTTGATCTAGTAAGAACTCTAGCGGCTGCATTTTGGACTAACTGTAGCTTGGTTTTTACAAGAGATTGAATGGAAAGATTTCAGGGAAAATCTAGGCAGTCCATATGCTCACAAACAAATACACATATGCTTATACGATGCATTTAAAACCCATTGTATAGATCACCTCTTTGAAGGCGTTTCATCTCTAATAGCTACAACTATATAACTGTATATAACTATGCACAATACTATAGATATAATAGATAGATAACTAGTTTTCTCAAGGTAACTAAAAAAAAAAACTTTTGCCAAGATCAAGATCACAAGAAAAATAAGTAAACAGAAAAATAATAATCCATGTCCACTGTCATCATTTTTGGATCTGTGTGGCGCAGCTATGAACTCGAAATAGGATGCGGCCCGTATCTTGCCAATGTAATCCACGCTGTGTGTTTCTGCACACAAGATTGCTTACAGCTTCAGTTCCATAGAGAAAATCAACACTAACCATTCATTTCAGCTCAAGAACGCTCGAGTTTCGTTTCTGCACATTTTTGAGTCTGAGTTCTGCACAGAAAGTGTTTTTGGTCTGCGCAGGAGCGGCATCAGAAGTGTGCGACTCCAAGAAAGCAGGGTTCATCTTATTCCTTTGTTTTCTGAAAGAGCTCCAGTTAATGGCTCTCTGTTTTAATGACTAGGTGTGCCTTACACACGGATTAAACCTGCACCGGCTCATTGAACACTCATATCACATATTATTAATGATAGCCCTGTCCTCACGGGTACCTCCGCACATGTCCATTAACTGGATGAAAAATGAACACGCCTCCTTTCTTCCAGGAATGTTAATAATGAACGCTTCTGCTTCTGAAATGTTCATGAATGGCCAGATCGTGGTTATCGAGTATTAATGTGTGAAGGAGCAGAAACTGTGTTGTATTAGGGTCATCTCTCTCTTCTAGGCCCTACAAACTAGGTCATAAATAACTTTCTCATCAAAGTTTAGCAGGTAAAGTGATAAAAGTGTGAATAAGCATTCAGACACATGCCACGCGTACAGGATCAGTGCAAGAACTCCCCCTGCTGTACAACAACAGTCAACACCAATCAACTACAGACATTTAGTCACATGTTAAGACATACTTTTCCTTTAATCCTGTAAGGTCTTCGTTTAGCTTTAGGAGGTCAATTAAAGACACTTTACTGCAATTATGTTCTATACAGCTGCTTTAAAACATTTAAAAAAGCACTATATAAATCAAATGTAACCCTTTTATCAATGTTTTCTTATTCAGCTAGACCAACTTATTTACAGCATTTTTTTCTCTAAATCTGTGTTTGTGCAGTTATTTTCAAAATTAATATTTTTTTTATCTAAAAGAAAAGTATGGAGAAAATCCTGTCTGATTTTCCCCCTTATAATAATAAATGTGTACAGGGACTGTTAAATGTAAAAAATGACAAAAACAAACACCATAGTTCATATGACTTGCATGCTTGTAATGTGTGAGAACCAGTAAAGCTTAAACCCAACATGTCTATAGGCATTTATTGGATCAAAAATACAGTAAAAACATTAATATTGTGAAATATTATTAACATTTGAAATAACTGTTTACCATCTGAATATATTTTAAGATGTCATTTATTCTTGTGATAAAGCTGAATTTTCAGCATCATTACTCCAGTCTCCAGTGTCACATGATCCTTCAGAAATCATTCTAATATGATTTGCTGCTCAAGAAACATTTATGATTATTATCAATGTTGAAAACAGTTGTGCTGCTTAATTTTAGGATTGTTTGATAAATAGAATTTATTTGAAATAAAAAAAACTTTTTTAACATTATAAATGTCTTTACTGTCAGTTTTGATCAATTTAAGTCCTTGTTGAATAAAAGTATTACTTTAATTATAAAATCTTTATATATACATACACACATACGTATATATATATATATATATATATATATATATATATATATATATATATATATATATATATACATACACACACACACATACACATACACTCACCTAAAGGATTATCAGGAACACCTGTTCAATTTCTCATTAATGCAATTATCTAATCAACCAATCACATGGCAGTTGCTTCAATGCATTTAGGGGTGTGGTCCTGGTCAAGACAATCTCCTGAACTCCAAACTGAATGTCAGAATGGGAAAGAAAGGTGAATTAAGCAATTTTGAGCGTGGCATGGTTGTTGGTGCCAGACGGCCGGTCTGAGTATTTCACAATCTGCTCAGTTACTGGGATTTTCACACACAACCATTTCTAGGGTTTACAAAGAATGGTGTGAAAAGGGAAAAACATCCAGTATGCGGCAGTCCTGGGGGCGAAAATGCCTTGTTGATGCTAGAGGTCAGAGGAGAATGGGCCGACTGATTCAAGCTGATAGAAGAGCAACTTTGACTGAAATAACCACTCGTTACAACCGAGGTATGCAGCAAAGCATTTGTGAAGCCACAACACACACAACCTTGAGGCGGATGGGCTACAACAGCAGAAGACCCCACCGGGTACCACTCATCTCCACTACAAATAGGAAAAAGAGGCTACAATTTGCAAGAGCTCACCAAAATTGGACAGTTGAAGACTGGAAAAATGTTGCCTGTTCTGATGAGTCTCGATTTCTGTTGAGACATTCAGATGGTAGAGTCAGAATTTGGCGTAAACAGAATGAGAACATGGATCCATCATGCCTTGTTTCCACTGTGCAGGCTGGTGGTGGTGGTGTAATGGTGTGGGGGATGTTTTCTTGGCACACTTTAGGCCCCTTAGTGCCAATTGGGCATCATTTAAATGCCACGGCCTACCTGAGCATTGTTTCTGACCATGTCCATCCCTTTATGGCCACCATGTACCCATCCTCTGATGACTACTTCCAGCAGGATAATGCACCATGTCACAAAGCTCGAATCATTTCAAATTGGTTTCTTGAACATGACAATGAGTTCACTGTACTAAAATGGCCCCCACAGTCACCAGATCTCAACCCAATAGAGCATCTTTGGGATGTGGTGGAACAGGAGCTTCGTGCCCTGGATGTGCATCCCACAAATCTCCATCAACTGCAAGATGCTATCCTATCAATATGGGCCAACATTTCTAAAGAATGCTTTCAGCACCTTGTTGAATCAATGCCACGTAGAATTAAGGCAGTTCTGAAGGCGAAAGGGGGTCAAACACAGTATTAGTTTCGTGTTCCTAATAATCCATTAGGTGAGTGTATATGTATATATATATAATATTGGGAGGAGATGCAATAGCCTGTATCTCCTATAGAATTTTTAATGTATTTTTTGTATCTCTTTTCTATGCTGTGTTATATGGACTTGTGTCTGCAATAAAGTTTATATATATATATATATATATATATATATATATATATATATATATATATATATATATATATATATATATACACACATACACACACACACTCACACTTTTTGTTCCATGGAAACACAAAAGTCATATGGGTTTGGAAGAACACGTAACTATGTGTTCCAGGTCAGTGTTCTGACAGCGCTCTGGTTCGTCTCTCACCAGGTTAGAGTCTCAGATGACGTCAGATATTCAGAGTGTCCTGACGCTGCTTCAGAGACAGACGTGTTTGGGACCTCCGGCCTACAGCAGCATCACAGGGGATCCGGAGTACAAGAGACCGGTCGCTGCACAGGTACACACCTGCAGGAACACAACCAAACCGCAGGAAAATCCACATCTCAAGCCCAACTGACAACCCTACACCTTATTTTTAAATTGCCTTCATTTTAATTCTAGTTTAAGGTTTAGTGCTTTTGAAAAATCCTATTTATCTCTAATTTTATTTCAGTTTTAGTCATTTTATTACTTGCCAAGGTAGCATTTCAAATTTTTATATTTTATTTAAGCTTTATGTAAATTGATAAACCATTTAAATAGTTACAATTTTAGTTATCAACACTGAACCCTACTAAACATCATGCATTTTGAAGATGAGTACATCTTCACATACTGTACTTGATTTATACTGTATGTCAAAAAGAAACGCCTTGTAGACCTCATTTATTTTGGCAGGAACAGACATATTGCACTGCATCTGAAGTATTTGAATAATTTAAATATGATAAAAATGATTAATTAAAGCTAAATATGTTATCAACTACCGTATATATATATAGTTAGACACAAAATATATACTTATTTTGCCATTTATTTAATGTTCTGATTCTCTTAAGAGCACTGAAAAGTGTGTTTACTGGTTATATCATGACACAGAGTCGCTGGCAGACTGTGAGAAACAGGAGTGAGGTCACATGGGCAGCTGTAGAGCGCCACCTGCTGCACACATTCATTATTTCTCATGCATTTAACGCCAGCCTCGAGTCAGGGAGGACTACAGTGCTGCTCAAAAGTTTACACACCCCTTGCAGAATCTCTGAATAATTTTAACAATATAAGAGGGATCATACAAAATGCATGTTTTTATTTTATTTAGTACTGTCCTGAATAAGATATTTTACATGAAAGATGTTTACATATAGTCCACAAGACAAAAAAAATAGCTGAATTTATAAAAATGACCCAGTTCAAAAGTTGATGTACCCTTGATTCTTAATACTGTGTTTAATACCGTTTTTGTTTTGTTCTTGTTCTCGAGTCCCTTGTTTGTCCTGAACAGTTAAACTGCCCAATGTTCTTCAGAAAAATTCCACTTTCCAGCAGTGATTGTATGATTTTGAGATCCATCAGGAAAATTGAGGCACTCAAACACAACTATTAAAAAAGGTTCAAACATTCACTGACGCTCCCGAAGTGTCCAGTACATGTTTCCCAGAAGACAAATTAAGTACAATTTACCTTGATCGTCGAATTCAACAAGTTTTCATCCCCCGGCTGTTAATACATCATATTTCGTTCATCAGTGAACATTGGAGCCTTTTTTAATACACGTTTGAACTGGGTCATTTTTTTAAATTCAGCTTTTTTTCTTCTTTTTTTTTGTCTTGTGGACTATATGTAAACATCTTTTATGTAAAATATCTTATTCAGGACGGTACTGAATAAAAAAATAACATGCATTTTGTGTGATCCCTCTTTGTTAAAATTATTCACAGATTCTGCAAGGGGTGTGTAAACTTTTGAGCAGCACTGTGTATGTGTGTACATATATATATATATATATATATATATATATATATATATATATATATATATAACTCAAATTTTATATCTTCAAAGGACTAGACTTGAATGAATTCACGCTTAATAGTGCAATTTCCAGATTTTGCTTCTAATGGTGACTCCTACATTTTATTTTTATTTTTTTATGTTGAAGACAAAGATCAAACACCATGTGGATTAACCCTAGACCTTTAATTTCAATAATGCAATTCTGAATGGTGCAAAACACTGAAATACATACCCAAAAACGTCTATAAAAGTTGCTATAAATACCTCTTTTTCCAGGAATTTTTGGCCATGGCAAACATCCATCCGAACCCCAAAGACTCTCCGTCAGGTCTTTCCACACAGGACTCCACTGCCATGTACAGTTTGATAAACAGCCAGACTCTTCGTCTGACACGAGAGCATTCGAGATCCCTTCTTCCAGTCCTGCCAGCGAGCGGATCTCTGGATGTCCACAGACCGGTGTCTGATCCAGGGCTCCTGAAGGACCAGCACTGACTCTCTCTCTCGTCCAGGGCGTCACACAGCTCTTCCACTGGAAGGACAAAGGACATTTTCAAACAGGCATTGGCCAAAACTTTAATACCAATGCAAGATTCTCGCCTGTATTCTCTTCCTCTGTGATGTCACTTCCTTCTCCTGCGTTACGCTCCTCGATGCGGTCGAGGGATATTTCAAACGTATTCGTGGACAACACTTCCATTTTCAGGAAGTAAATCTCTCATAGACAGAGGGTCTTGGACACTCTGTGTTTTGCACACGTTTACACCGGTGTAAGACTCAGGATATTGATGGCAGTTCATATACATCACACTCATTCTCTGGCAGAATTTCTTCCATGTTTTATCATTATCAAATTCTAAATGATAATAATGTGATTTTGCACTTCCATTTGCAGAACTCTGTGGAACTACATAGCGTGTGGTGCACTATTGAAAATGATTTTTTTTGCATTATTTTCTTTAGAATTAAAACAGTCTGTTATGCAAAATATTTTTGACAAAAAATATTAATTTGACATTTCAGTTGACGAGATTATAGAAAATAATGAAACATGTCAAACTGTAATGGACCAAACATGTAAAATAATATTAATATTATTTTTAGATTATAAATATAGGCTTAGCAAATTAAATTGGCAACACTTTACAATAAGATTTTATCGTTTATCATTAGTTAACTACGTTAGTTAACATTAACTAAGATTAATAATGCTTTTTTCATGTTAATTTCAACATTTACACGTTATTAAAATCAAAAGCTGCATCTGTTAATATTATTTAATGGATCTGAGCTAACACGAACCGACAATAAACAGATGTATTTTTATCAACTTACATCAACAAAGATTAATAAACACTAAGAAATGTTTTGTTTAATGTTAATTAACAAACATTACCTGAGACCTTATTGTAAAGTGTTATCATTATATTACCAGTATAACAATTTGAGTGAAAAGTTAAATGGCAGCACAGATATACAGAATTATGTGAATTCAATGCATTATAATGTAAATTAATTTTACAATCATAGTTTCATATATACATTTTAAATGGAAAAGTTCAAAAGTTTTCAATGTGCTCTCAGAGTTTTGCAGCAAAATATTGGTTGTTTGCAAATGTTTCTGTTTCTGCAAATGGAATCTTAAGTAGCTTCATGTACATACATTATAGCCCTCCATTAAAGGAAAAGAGACGCATGGCTGAAGGTTTTACCCGTTGCATGTTTACTGCAACATATTGGGAAGCAGGTTTATGTCGGCATGAGCTGATCACTGAATGCACTCTTTAATCCACTCGGTTTATTTGCACATGGTCAGGCTAGCTTAGCTTGAACCAAACTCTGCACGGTATAAAACAGTTACTCTGATCTTTGCGAGCACTGGCGTACAGTACGAGACGGCCTCACACACGGGGTTGTGTGACGGTGAAATTCTGCTTGGATTTGCTCATCTAGGACGAAACAAGTCACATCTTAAAGGTGCTGGAAAACCATGCATATGTATTTTTAATGGAGCAAAATTATATTTCCACTGGAATCAGAATTATGGAAAGTAATGAAACGTAAGCTATGTTTCCATTCAAAGTTGCAAAATTGCAATATGGCATTAAACATTTGCTAATATAGCAGCGTTTCCATCCCATGTGTTCAAGAGAACAAAATCGTCACTTCCTGGGAAATTGGCACAAATTAAAATCTAATAAAAATGGAAATTGCTGCAATCGGGCTCCATTTTCCTAAATGACAGAGCGCACAGACGAAATGCATTAAACGCTGTCATGTTATTTTGCATTGGAATGCTGGTGTTTGGGAAGGCGATCATATAAGATGCTTCTGGAAGTTTATTATACCAAATCGTTCTGATGACAGACTTTGGCCCTGTCCCAAATGGCACACTCCGGACTTGTGGACTTCCTCAGAGTCCACACTTCGGTGACGTCATGTAGTGCAGACCTATAGCGCGAGTCCGCGAGGGCGCATTGAGAGGTATTTTTGGGACAGACTCGATCGGCACGCCGGAAACAGGAAGACGGTCTGATTGTTGTTATGGACAGGAGCTGCAGGTTCGGGGAAATATGCTGCCTATTGTTGTTGTGTTTACATATGACTCAGTAAAGCCCTGACATTCTGTTCTATTTATTTAATGAATCATAATGCGATCGTATTATTCAGCTCGCTATTATTAGCCTATGTTTGAGACATCAACCACTGGTCGATGATCATAATGTTTGTATAAACTTGTCATAAAAAGCGTAATGATAATTACACTTAAAAATTCTCTTCTCAGCCATGTTAACAATTGTCCGTGAGCGAAATCTCCTCCCATCCGTCGTCTGATTGGCCTTTCGCAAGGATTCCTGGGTAGTTAAAGTGCGTGGAGCCTGCATCTATGCGGGCTTCGTGGAAGACCGCTTCAAGGGTACAAAGGGGACGCTACTGAGCACACTTCAGAGCGTTAAAATGCTAAATGGGACGGCCTACGGACTCGTAGACTCGGCGAGCACGCGCAACTTAAGTCCACGAGACCGAAAGTCCGCATGAAGTGCGCCATTTGGGACAGGGCCTTTGGACTCAGGCATTTCAGAACCACCAGATCAACATTTGAGATGCTGCGATGCGATTGGTTCGCTGGTTAGCCCAGTTATCCAATCACATCCTCTGTTGAGGCAAAGTTTTTGTTGCGCTTTGAGGAATTTATTCCGTGAATCTGTTCCCATCGTAGTTTATGCGCATGTCTTTTTATTGGATAAAGTGAATTGAGCATTTTTTTTATTTATGCGCATCGTGGCGTTTGCGCATCGGGGGTCTTCATCCAGCGTTTTTTTATGCGATATCCCAAAATGTGCATAAAAAAAGGTGGATGGAAACATAGCTATAGACACTCACAAGTTAAATGCTGATTCTTGTGCAAAACTGACAAAGTAAGAGACTCACTCAACTGATTGAAAAGAAGTTTGTAGAGCACTATACCATCTAAACATATGCGCAGATCATAGTGCGGCATAAAAACAACAAATGTCATGTATGATGTCACCGCTCAAACGGTTTTGCAGTATGCCACTGTTTGCAAAGCACATGTTAGTTTAATATGTAGCTATGAATATATATGCATAATAGAATATGTACTTTTATCAACTTCTGGTCAAACGTTAAAGAATTAGTTCACCCCAAAATGAAAATGATTATGATTTACTCCCCCCCTCAACCCATCCTAGGTGTATATTACTTTCATCTTGCAGCCAAACACAGTTGGAGTTATATTAAAAAAGACCCTGGCTCTTCCAAGCTTTATAATGGGAGTGACTGGTACCCAAAAAAGTGCATCCATCCATCATAAAAGTAAATCCATACGACCCCAGGCCCTCTGAAGGGAAGTGAAGTGAAATATCGATATTTATAACTTTATAAACTGCAATAAGTGGCTTCCGGTAACGGCCGTACGCGAGTCTAGTAATTCGTGACTGGTGTTTTGTTTTGCTCTATCCTCTGCGCTTCCGTGTTCGTCAATACGTCATGCGTCGGGTCAGAGGTCACTCCTCCGCCAGAACTAGACTCGCGTACGGCCGTTTCTGGAAGCCAGAACTTAAGTTGTAAATATGGATATTTGTCTTCCATAAACCCATCCCTTTATTAACCCCCGAGTCGTATGGATCACTTTTATGATGGATAGATGTGCTTTTTTGGGCTTCAAAATCTCACGCTCTTTCCACTCTCTTTATAAAGCTTGGAGAAGCCAGGCTATTTTTTAATATAACCGATTGTGTTCGGCTGAAAGAAGAAAGTAATATACACCTATGGCTTGAGGGTGAGTAAATTATTGGGATAATTTTTATTTTTGGATGAACTAACCCTTTCAACGCTCCAATAACGTTGGCTTCATCAAGTCACTAGAAAATTAAAATCTCACAACAAAATCACTTTGTTTTCCAAAAATTTAGTCTAGAAAAGCTTTCTGTCACAAATTCTGCTAACAATAATGATAAAACACTTAGGCTGCGTCCAAAATCGCATACTTCCCTACTATACAGTATGGTGTGATGTCCGAATTCACAGTACTCATAAAACAGTAGGCGACAAGTATCCGGATGACCTACTACTTCCAATATAATTCTGAAGTGTGCATGTGATGGAGACTTTACTATCCCATGAGGCCACGGGAGAGGATTTATGAATGAAACTGACGCTGTTGGTCACATGATAATTACATCATGATGAATGTAGTACGTCCGGATTACATTCATACTATATAGATCACACATTTGTAGCAGTTGTGAAGCAAGTATTTATTCAAAATAAGAGAGAGAGAGAGAGAGAGAGAGAGAGAGAGTGTGCGATTTGGGACGCGGCCTGGATCTTCACTCTCATGTTTCTCGTCAGACCCACCGCTAAAGGGTTCATTTATCATGCAAAGATTGTAATATTCTAATCTGAGAGGGGGATTTCAGTAATGTTAGTTTATAACTTAAAATATGTATTTATACATACCCAGTAATACACGAGTTTTTTTTCATGTGCAATAAACACTTTCTTAAATTACGGTTTAAATTTCTCTCAAGACTTTGCAGCTTGATTTGAAAGTTGCAGCTTCGATTTGTACGGAAGCGTATTGCATTCACTTGAGGAAAAAAATCTACTCTGTTTTTCTGAATTAACGAGTTAATTATCGCAGAATTACGAGTAACTCATTAATTCATAAAAACAGAGTGAAAAAAATGTTTTTCAAGAAAAATGTATCTCATAATTCTGAGATATTAACTCATTAATTCAGAAAAACAGAGTAGATTTTTTTCCTCAAGTGAATGCAATACTCTTCCGTAGATTTGAGCTATTTTATGTATGTTTATTTTTATATGTGACTGTAAAACATTGTACTTTGGATTAAAAGCAAACGGTTAGCAGACATCTAGTAAATTTGCACATCAGCATGTAAAATTAAGAATCATCACACCCAAGCAAATATCAAATCTGCAGATAAATGCTTATTATCTGCACTTTATTTAAAAAAAGACCCTTATAATTAATGTTACCAACCTCTGCATGAGTGTGAATGTGTTTTGAGCGCTGGTAGATTGTGTGTGAGTGTGTGTAGGCCTATATGTGTCTGTCTTAATTTTTTTATTTAATTGAGTTTTTATGTGTCACAAGCATAATAATAATCATATATTAAAGGCCGCCAGAAGCAGAGGTGGCTTTTTATTATTATTTGGGAATATATTAATACGGTTAATAACCTTGCAAACGTTTGCACGTAACACTTTCACTTTTTATCCCCGCTTTTCACTTGCACTGAGTTGTTTTTTATAGTTTGCACTGTATAGTTTGTACACCACAATACTCTACAGGTGTTTTGAATGTGTCTGTTATTATAAGATTTATTATATTTAATGAAATTGCTTTAGGCAATTACTTTTGACTAACTGTACTGTACAAAAAGCATATAAATAAAAGGAACGCATATCAGTTTGTTGAGTGGAAATGTAGTTTTTAAGAGAAAAGCACTGAAGTATAAAACACAACACATGATAACAGGGCGACTTATGATAACTATGATTGTAATAAAGCATTACCCTTGTAGCACATACTAAAATAAATATTTCATTTCCATGCATTTATTTAATAAGTAACCTGTAATGAGCATACACTAAAAATGTACAAATAAAAGCTGATTCTAAATGTTAATAATAATGGGATAATATCTTTATTTTGTAAATAACAAAATGACTCAAACTTAAACTAAAAATGTAAAAATAAAAGCTGATTCTAAGTTTGAGTCATTTTGTTATTTATAAAATAAAGATATTATCCCATTATTATTAACATTTAGAATTAGCTTTTATTTTTATATTTTTAGTATAAGTAATTTTGTTATGTGCTTTTGTCATTTTATTATTTTTTTGTTTTGTTTGTGTAATTTTAGTGCTTCCACTTATTTTATTTCAATTAGTTGCCAACATATTTCAGCCTTTTCACTTAGCAAATATAGTTCTAGTAAACAATAACACAAATGAGCTGTGAAATGTCCTGATCAATGAGGCCATTGTTTGATTTTGAATTTATTTTTTGTACTTATGTCTTTCCATTCATAATCATTTAACACAATTATACAAATAAATATGCTTTAAAAGTTGTAATATTTTTTCTCAGTAATTGTTCCTTTTCTTTCTTTTCCTTAGATTTTTTCCTTTTTATCTTTTGTGATAATCAACAACACATTTAAAAAAACACACAATTAGAACAATAACCAAGAACAAATTTAGATAGTTTTACATATCAAAAAAGTAAAAAACAAATGAACAATTAAATTAATTAAATAAAACATAATGTAATTAAAAGTTAACATTAAGACCAAACTCCTAATAAATAATTCAAATAATATTATTTAAACATCAAATAATAATAATCAATAGTAAATAAATAAAATAATAAATAAATACATTAAAAAAATGTTGCTTAAATGTAGCCGATTCATGAATCTAATGATAATCCCTGCTTAGCCTAATTACAACTAACCCCTCTTTCAAGATTTTTTATTAACACACGTTTTTTTCTACTATAACAAAATCAATATTCAAAATGATATTATATTATTATTATTATATATTAATGTTACCGGTTTGGCCTAAGCTAAGGGATTCTGTCGACATCTAGTGTTTGTTATGTTTATCTAGTCTAGTGGTTATTCAAGTTTGCAGAACAATTGTAGCCTATACACAATTTGCAATGCCCGCAAAGTAGATTTATTCTAACAATAAAAACACTCATGAAAATAAATAAAGAGAGAACATAACTATTTAAATCTCGTGGCTTTAAATAACGTTGATATTTTTAGCAACACGCGCCGACACACACATCTGACCGATTACGTTTGTAAACCAGGACCAGAAACGAAACCGAAAGTCAGCGAGTCCTGGGAAGTTAAACCGGATTCATCGGTTTAGTAAACGGTGTAGCCTACTCTGACGATATAATCTAGTCTTATCAAATATGAGCATTGATCAGGACGTCGAGACGCGTCATATTCTGGACTGTTTCAGAGACAGACTGAAGCGGATCATCCAGGTCGAGCCACTTCTGGATCAGTTGCACTTCCTCGGACAGGATCGAAGGGACAAAATAAGAGCCAAGTTACGCGCGGACGGGGACATAAGCGCAGCAGCACTTCTGATCGACGAAATCATTCAAACACAACACGATAAGGGATGGTCGAGAGAGCTGGTCACCGCGCTGGAGACTGCTGGATGCACACACGCGGTGAACTACGTGCTGAACAGCCCGCCGGACCCGACAGAAGAGGCCGAGAACGACAGCTGTGTCCGCCTGATCGATCTCATGCATCTGACCCTGGTCAACATGAAGACCGGAGACGTGTGCGCGCACTGCTGCTCACTGGAGCTCCTGACGCTCGAGGACCAGGAGAACGTGAGTGACCGAAGCCCAGACATTACACTGGAGCAGGGGTTACCTAATGGGGTTCGTGAGGAGGAACTACATGGGGTTTGTCAACAAGTACATAAGATATAGTCAGACAGACAGTCGGATAGATAGTCAGACAGACAGACAGACAGACAGACGCGATAGAGTCAGACAGTAGACAGAAGACAGACAGATAGATAGACATAAGGAATAGTCAGACAGACAGAAGATAGATGAGATAGATAGACAGACAGACAGTCAGACATAAGATATAGTCAGACAGTAGATAGATAGAAAGAAGACCGGCAGACAGACAGACATAATACATAGTCAGACTGACAGAAGATAGATGAGATAGATAGTCAGACACAAGATCTAGTCAGACAGACAGATAGATGCGATAGAGTCAGACAATAGATAGATAGACAGAAGACAGACAGATAGATAGTCAGAAGATAGAAGATAGACAGGCAGATAAATAGATAGACATAAGATATAGTCAGACAGACAGAAGATAGATGAGATAGATAGATAGACAGACAGACAGTCAGACATAAGATAGTCAGACAGACAGATAGATGTGATAGTCAGACAGTAGATCGATAGAAAGAAGACAGGCAGACAGATAGATAGACATAATACATAGTCAGATAGTCAGAAAACAGACAGATAAATAGATAGACATAAGATATAGTCAGACAGACAGAAGATAAATGAGATAGATAGATAGACGGACAGACAGATAGACAGTCAGACATAAGATATAGTCAGACAGACAGACAGATAGACAGATAGTCATGTAAAAAACATTATCATCAGTAGAGGGCGCTATAAACCAAACAGAATCAGATTTGCTTTAATTTGTGGAGTTACTGATGTGGTTAAACTCACAATTTTGAAGAAATCCTTATTAGTAGTAGTATATTAAATGCAATATCAAATTTTTATTATTTTACATTACATATACTAGTACTTCTATATATATTTTATATTGCAACATTTATTTTTGTAATATTCTTTCACCACTAATAATAACAATAATAATAATTATTATTATTATTGGTAACACTTTAGTTTAGGGTCCAATTCTCACTATTAACTAGTTGCTTATAAGCATGCATATTAGCATATTGGGTGTTTATTAGTTGGCTACTTATAAAGCACAGATTAATGCTTTATAAATGCATATTCCACATCCCCTAATGCTAATCCAATACCTAATCTTAACTACCCTACTAACTATTAATAAGGAGTTTATGGAGGGAAAAGTCGATGTTAATAGTGAGAATTGGACCCTAAACTAAAGTGTGCCTCTAGACTGGAGCCTATTACAGAGCTAAAGTTCAAAACATCATCACACGACCCATATTGAGTTTAACTGACCTGCCGCTGTGTGTGTGTGTGTGTGTGTGTGTGTCCGAGCTTTCACCCCTCACTCATATTAATTGCATTAACTATATGTTCATTATTACTCCTGCAGATTATGAAAGCCACTGAGAATCATGGGAACATAAATGGCGCTCGAGTGCTCCTCAAAAGGCTGGTGAAAAATGAAGCTGGCTGGTTTTCCAAATTCCTTCAGGCTCTGGAGGAGACGGAGCACCGGGAGCTGGTGCGCGAGCTGCGGGGAGAGCCGTGCAACGAGGACGGTGAGGGGCAGACGGAGGAACAGATCATCATACACAAGTGCTGCTTTCTCATCCAGCTGTCACGGGTAGCAATATTCAATTTGAAATATATGCAAAATGACAATGCAATATGTAAAATGGCAATGCATTTCTGTATTTATATTTACATTTTCCATTACATTTGTGCAACATTGGTGCAAAATGAAAATGAAAAATCAATTATATCATGTTTGTTCACGCTCCACTTCTTCTGCTAGTGAATGTAACGCTCGTATCAGCTCTGCCGCCGCCATGTTCCCTTCCAACACCTCAAAATACCCTCCATTCCATAGCCGGTGTTTACCTGTTACCACGCAGTGATTGACATGGTGATCGGCTCGGAATGCATTTTCAATTTGCACATTGAGTTTTGCTACATTCATTGCGGGACAATGCAAATCGCAAGCGTCTTAACTGTGAGTGTAAATGAAATTAAGAAAAATAACATTTAAATGATCATTTTGCTACAGTTTTTGCTTGAACATGTTAAACGTATCTAATCATTTCTGTAATACATTTTAATTTTGCAACTTATAAAACGTTAAAATATGTATTCAATTTACATATTAAAACTAGTGTATGAAATGGCAAATGTCAATTATATAACTTAATTATTTTCATTTTGCACCAAACGCTGCACAAATGTAATGGAAAATGTAAATACAGAAATGCAGTCAATTTTACATATTACATTTCAAAATGAATATTGCTTCCATAGTCACAGGCTTTCTTAGAAAAACAGTAGTTGGAAACCGGAAACCAGCAGAGGTCAAAGGTCACACTGTTGTTTAGACTACACATTTGTAGACTGGAAGCCTCACTGTTAGTGTCTGTATATCCCTACAAACCCAATTAGCTCTTAAAGGGATAGTTCACCCAAAAATGAAAATTCTGTCCTTAATTTCTCACCCTCATACCGTTCCAAACGCATAAAACTTTCATTCAGCTTCAAAACACAAATGAAGATATTTGTAATGAAATCAGAGCTTTCTGTCCCTCCATTGACACTACACAACTGACACTTTGACGCTTCAAAAAGTTCATAAAGCGATCGTAAAACTAATCCACGAATTGAGCGGTTTAGTCCAAACTCGATCACTTTATATGATAAACCGATTGAATTTAGGCTTTTATTCACATTTAAAGGGTTATTCACCCAAAAATTATGTCATTAATGCCTCACCCTCGTGTCGTCCCAAGCCCGTAAGACCTCCGTTCATCTTCAGGACACAGTTCAAGATATTTTAGATTTAGTCCGAGAGCTTTCTGTCCCTCCATTGGAAATGTGTGTACGGTATACTGTCCTTGTCCAGAAAGGAAATAAAGACATCATCAAAGTAGTCCATGTGACATCAGTGGGTTAGTTAGAGTGTGTTGAAGCATCGAAAATACATTTTGGTCCAAAAATAACAAAAACTACGAGTTTATTCAGCATTGTATTGTCTTCCGGTTCTGTTGTGGATCCGCGTTCAGTGACGCTGCTGACGTAAGACGCTGCTGACGTGTGTCTGGTGCGTCCGTGTATTCGGGTTCAAATAAATATGGCTGGGGGAAAAAATGCAAGTCTTCCTCTGTGTGGAAATCCTTAGACATGTTTGTGAAGATTGTTTTGTTTCCAGCGTGCGTCTCCCTCAGACTGTAAACGAAGCTCGGACGCACCAGACACACGTCAGCAGCGTCTTACGTCAGCGGCGTCACTGAACGCGGATCCACAACAGAACCGGAAGACAATACAATGCTGAATAAACTCGTAGTTTTTGTTATTTTTGGACCAAAATGTATTTTCGATGCTTCAACACACTCTAACTAACCCACTGATGTCACATGGACTACTTTGATGATGTCTTTATTTCCTTTCTGGACAAGGACAGTATACCGTACACACATTTCCAATGGAGGGACAGAAAGCTCTCGGACTAAATCTAAAATATCTTAAACTGTGTCCTGAAGATGAACGGAGGTCTGACGGGCTTGGGACGACACGAGGGTGAGGCATTAATGACATGATTTTCATTTTTGGGTGAACTAACCCTTTAAATACTGATCAGCCAACATAAACAGAAGCTCAAACGAAACTGCGAGAACAAGCCTCACTGGTTCATGCGGAAGGTCAGTTCATCAAAAAGATCTTCATTTGTGTCCCGAAGATGAACGAAAGTCTTACGGGTTTGGAACAACATGAGGGTGAGTAATTACTGACAGAGTTTTAAAAAAGATAGTCATTTTGAGATTGATTAACCAGAATATTGGCAGATTTTTCACATGTTCTTAAAGGAGTCATAATGTAGTATTAACTTTGATACCCACGCTCTATTATAGTCATTTCATGCCCTTCTAAAAAAGAAAAATTGGAAAAAAATAAACACAGAGCTCGTTTGACCCTTATTTCTGAATGCATTATTGTCTCGCGAGATCTGATGCGAGGTTTTGGCTGTCGTGGACGGTCATTTTAATAATGCAAATGAGGGGCGCGTTGATTGGTGGCAGGAAGGAGGGGGCTTGACACCGCAGGTAACTTCAGCATATCATTCCAAATAGAGATCATGGCCGCAACCTACAGGATTCAACCGTATATGTTTGAGCCAGACTCTGAACCAGAGCTGGAAAGGGAAGATGAACAACAGTCAATGGAAGGACGTCTACATCAACATGTCTCTGAATGGTAAAGATAATTTTTTTGACTGAGACATACATTAACATCAGTAACGAGCTAAAACGTTTTTTTGCTATTTTCTCCCACATAAGTTTAGCTTTAATTTAATGTAGATTATATTAACGGAGATGTAGTCTACTTTATTTCCAGTTTACAGTGGTTATAGAGATTAACGTTTGCTATAATGTCTTTTTTGACGTTGTGTTTTTTTAGATATTTAATAATTTTCATCTACAGACATGTAACGTTATGTTTTTCTTTATGTTTATTATTTCTTGACTGTTTTTTAAATTGATCTATCTTTATCTATTATATAAAAAAGTGGAAAGATGTGGCTAGCATTCGTAGAGTCCATTCCCCATGTTTACATCACATACATTAACCGCATTAGTAGTTAGCTGCTGTTTGTTACACAAAATATAGTAATAAAAACACAGTTTTACCGTTTCAAATTCAGGCAAGTCCCTGATTGTTGGAATGGCACCTTTTTCCAAACGTAGCTTCGATGCCAACTTCGCCTGATATTGGCCCAAATTTGTAAAATATTCTTTTGTGAAATGTTTAGCGCAGACACCTAACGTTGAGCAAGTTGAGATGGTTGTTGGAACAGAGTCATTAAAAATAAATTTCATCCACTTGTCCCTTGTAGTTTGGTAAATTTTGGGTAAATAAAAAACATTAGAATGTGGATTATGACAGTCAACCACAGAGCAACTCACGTGTGCACTACGTTTCTGCATCTTTCTTGACTGAATATGATGGGGAGAGGGGCAGGGCGGGCCTCCTCTGCGGTGTCCATATATGGTATATCCGGCCCCGTCTTGACGTCAAGTCGGGGGAGAAATTGAAATCTCGTATTTGAGTGCGCGTGCACGTTGGCTAGTTTAAGAACCCTGGGGTAAACAAACGCTTCACTTTTGAATATCGGCATCCCGGCCAATGTATAATCGTTAGTCAATCATAACATACATTGATTCTCATGGAAAAGTGAAAATTGCACATTATGACTCCTTTAAGAAACATGTAGGAAAAAACAAATCTTAAGAAACAACTTTTTTTAGTACTTTTGAGGAACGCTCAAATAATCGGCCGTATAGCAAATCTTAATGATCTTATAAATAAATCTTAGTTTAAGTATTTTACTATTTACCAATTACGTTATCAAAATTAATCAAAATATATATATCTTTTATTCAGCAAGGACAGGACACATTAAATTGATCAAAAGTGACAGCAAAGACTTTTATAATGTTACAAAGATTTCAATTTCAAATAAATGCTGTTCTTTCCATCCATAAAATAATCCTGGTAAAAAAAAAAAACAGTTTCCACAAAAATATTACGCAAAATATTAAGTAAAATATGATGATGATGAATAATAATAAGTAGAAATGTATCTTGAGCAGCAAATTATAATATTAGGATGATTTCTGAAGGATCATGTGACACTGAAGACTGGAGTAATGATGCTGAAAATTCAGATTTGATCACAGGAATAAATTACATTGTAAAATATATTGCAATAGAAAAGAGTTAATTTATATTGTAATAATATTTCACAATATTACAGTTTTTTCCGTATTTTTGATCAAATAAATGCAGCATTGGTGAGCAGAAGAGACTTCTTTCAAAAACATTTTGAACACTAGTGTGTTGTTAATGTTCTAATTTGGACTAAAGTAATGATGTGCAGTTCAGTAAGTACGTCTTAGAGTGCATCTAAACAAAAAGCATCAATCTGAGATTGATCCGGGTTTGTTTTTTGTTGCTTTTTTAAAAAATGTTTCTCGATTCCAGATGATGCACAGGTCATTTAGCAATTTGATAACACTTTATTTGACTGTCCTGTTCCCCATGTACATACTATGTACTTATTATAGTGATTACAATACTAGTTGAACCATGAACCTACCCTTAACCCATGTAGTTACCTTATATTACCCAGTACTTTCTTAAGTAAGTACACTGCAAGTACACGTACTGTAAAATAAAGTGCAACCAACAATTTAGATACGTGGCACGTTAGATTCATGCTGTAGAGTTTTAATGATTGATTTTGACCATAATGGCATGTCGACTGCTATTCTGTGCATTGTTATTATGCACTGCTGAATTCAACTGTTGATTACCTGTGTGTGTTACAGAGTCCATGTCAGTTGAGACCCACGAGATCAGAACTGTTGAGGAGGGTGAACAGACGTGTTTGGCTCTCGCGAAGGAGACGGACCCGGTCATGAACGGCTCTATGCCCGTTCTCTCTGCGAATAGCTCTCTTTTGTCAGAGGACCTGGACAGCAGTGTGGACGGCAGCGTTCTGGGGGCGTCTGGTGAAAATGAAGGTGCATATCTGAAGCGTTTCCTTTCACAAGTCAAAAAAATTGTTGGGCAAACAGACAATCCTGCCATTAACTTGATGAACTACTCCTAATCTAGCTTTTGCTGTTGATTTTGTTATTGCTGGCTCTGTGAGGAAATGGCTCATGCTCATCTATTGTGAGATCTGATAAATGTAAACAAGCCAAACTAACAGCAGTGCATATATTCTCTCACAGATGTAGACATGTACAAAGGCCAGGAGGAAGAGGAAGGATATCTCACAGAGGAAGGAGATCCCACAGAGGATGATGATCCGTCAGGTACAGTCAAATGACTTTCATCCAAATGTGTGTAGGTTCATATCTAATGCTCTCGACCCCTTGCTTGCTCCAGCTTGGACAGTCCCAGCAATTAGCGTACTGTAAAAGATGGAAAAAAAGAATGAGTTAAATCACAAACCACAGGGATTTAGTTTCTAGTTATGCCCATCTCAGAACTATTTCATACTTGCTCTTATTAAGTGCAATCTCTAAATAAAAAAATCGAAATTATTATCCAGTGTGCCATTCACTCAGAAATAAACTGAGAATTGCCTTTTGAATTCCAGTTCAATTTCTTGAACTTGAAAACTTGACTTAAAGCCTTTATGTATAATGCATTATAGCTTTGCATGAATAAATGTAACCAAAGTTAAAATGCATTATAAGATTTGCAGATTCCTTGTTACATTTGAAATTAGTCGTTTGTCATGTGTTTTAATACATTATAATAATTATGTTACACCTTTAGAAAGTGTATTATAACTGTGGTTACAAGTATTCATGAGACCATGCAATGCATTATAAGGTGCATTAAAAGCCATAATTAAAGCATTAAACATGTTTATAATGCGTTATATATAAAGGCTTCAAGTAAAGCGTTACCAAATGTGCATTTAATTACTATACATTTCAAAATTAAAAAATAAAACATAAATAGACCAGGATGAAACAGGATGGATACTGAATCTGTACATACTGTGTGATTGGCCATTTCAGTTCAAATTCATAGGAATTACAACTAATAATGAATTTTTACCGACACCTTTCCAGTAATGATCACAATAGGAAAAGTCATGTAATTCATTGGTCAACAATTGAGCCTTGAAATTAGTAATTGTTAAATAGGGTTTTGTGGCATTTAATTCAGAGTTATTAAAAGTAACACAGCTTTCATGTTTTTAATTGTACATTCGATCATTGTTTGAAAGGAAACAAGGCATCAAATCTCTTTACCCTTTGACATTTCAGCTTAGTTCTTTTGTGCAATGCATCTAATGACCCACAATCCAGCCTTCGCCTGAGAAACGTTCCCGCGAGCAATTAACTGTCAGGACATTTTCAAAGAGTTATTATTATAAAAGCGTATGGAAAAGAATGGCTTAGTTGTGTTCAGCGGCCTGACTCTCAGTGGTTCTGTCACTGCTCCACATGTGAGACGTCGCCCTCGACCGCATAAAGTTCACCAGTCTCGTCTCCTCCAAAAAGTGTTAAATCACTGTCACATCCAGGGAATATTTCCACTCGCAGACCTGCCGCTAACATGAGGGCATATTAAAGTGATCAAGAACCGGTCTGGTCATGGTAAATATGCATATGCGGATTTCTATGAAACACAAGTATTGTTTTCATAATGCATAATTCTCTTCAGAGACAGGAAGGCTTAATCAAAAGGAAGTTTAGATAACTTGATGGCTAAATAAAACACTCATGGTATTGCTGGCATAATCATTGCAAATATACATTCAATAAATCACTGAGCTCTAGTATTGCTTCAAATATGCATTGCAAGTGTAGTGCAACTGCAGCATGTAAAAACTTCAGCATATTAGAGTGATTTCTGAAGGATCATGTGACACTGAAGACTGGAGTAATGATGCTGAAAATTCAGCTTTGATCACAGGAATAAATTACATTTGAAAAAATATTCACATAGAAACGAGTTATTTCAAATTGTAAAAATATATCGTATTTTTTTTATCAAGTTTTTTATTTGCAGCTTCTAATATTCAGGTGTTTGACCACTTCATTCACAGCAGAGGAATTCCAGGACGCACGCGATTTTTGACCACATTTTAATTATTTGTTTAGTGCATTCTATCCTCCTGCCAAAAAAGCTATTAGCTTAACAACCAGTGATCGTACATGCTTATAAAAGCAACTCGTCCAGATCGATGACTTCTCTAGGAATGCCATATTGCCAGAGAATTATAAACACTAAGTTTCCTGTGTTAGCATGTAAAAAATGAGTCGCACCAACCAACTTCCACGCAGAAAAGTACAGTGGCATAGACCAGTCAAATTCACATGCATTTCGTAAGAAGAACAGGAGTTGTTTAGTGCATTCGATTATTTACTCCATAAAGTCACAATCAGGGAGGATGGGGCCCATAGGAAAGAAAAATCATTCAAACATATTTTTATGACTCTCACATTTCTCATTAAATTCTCCTGCGCTGCTGTCCACAACTCTAAACTCTTACTATACATTACTGGTCAAATGTTTGGGGTCGGACAGATTTGTTTATGGATTTGAAAGAAGCCTCTTCTGCTCACCAAAGCTGCATTTATTTGATACTTTTTTGTATATATTGTTACAATTTAAAATAACTTTTCTATTTGAATATGTTTAAAATAGAATTTATTCCTGAATTTTCAGCATCATTACTCCAGTCTTCAGTGTCACATGATCCTTCAGAAATCATTCTAATATGATGAATTGATCCCCAAGAAACATTTCTGATTATTATTTATCAATGTTGAAAACAGTTGTGCTGCTTCATATTCTT
Organism: Tiaroga cobitis; assembly: GCA_030578255.1. Classification (NCBI taxonomy): domain Eukaryota; kingdom Metazoa; phylum Chordata; class Actinopteri; order Cypriniformes; family Leuciscidae; genus Tiaroga; species Tiaroga cobitis. Next base: position 50,635,533 of record CM060599.1, read on the forward strand.
TGATGAATAAAAAAATCTTTAGTTTCAATGTATTGCATCATTACTGAACAAAAGTATGAATGTCTTAATACACTTTTGAACAGTAGCGTACGCAACAACCGTCTCATTTGTGTCCGTTTTTGTTTTAGAAGAAACATCAGAGATAAAAGTCGATACTTGCATAACGCAACTGAGAAATCCATTAAGTGTCTCGAGCTCTAAAAGAAAAACATTCAAGCAATAAAATGTTGCTCCCGGGAACCTTGATTTGTTGCTTCCTTGTTTCCTTCTTGTGTAATGAATTCCCTGAACTAAAAATCGTTTCATAAATCAAAGGATCAGGTTGGACAGGGTCGGCACTGCCTGCGAGCTTGACCTAATATTGAATGATAAATTCAATATGATTAATAATTTAATGCATTCCTCTTGTTATGTATCACTCTTTTTGCCTCGCTATAACGCGTTGATTATGAATGATGATCTCTCTGATTAAAAAAACACTCTCCAAGAGCTTGCATGTGGATTAACCTTGTCAAATCATATAAATGAGGGTGTCTTTAGATAAAACAGGACAGAGTTCAATGGATGTTCAGAACTATACCGTGGATTTGGCTCGCTATATTCCCATGATTCAGTTTATCACTACATTTCACCTTTGCTCTGATTCCCAATGTTATGTGAAATTACAAGTTGCTAAAATTGCTAAAATCTCACTCGAGAGTGGTTTAAACGTGACGTCATATTCTAGGCAAATGTTAAAGACGGGTGACTGTAAATATATATATTTTTAATTTCACAGGTGAAATAAGATCTATTGAACATTACTTGAAGACATTTATATAAGATCAGAGAGTATCTTTAACTACCAGAAGGGTTTCTGTTGCATTATTTTCATTACAATTAAGCATATTTACCCCTCAAAATACTACTGTACAACAAATACCAGCATATGAATGCTTAATGATTGAAATAATATAAATTAGCATAAAATATTTCTTGTTAAAGGGGTCATATAATGGTACATGCACTTTTACAAGTTGATTGTACTGAAATGTGTGTTGGCAGTGCCTGTACACAACCATCATATAATGATAAAAATCCATCCAGTGTTTTTGTTTTAATCTCCTTATACGTTTTCCCCTGCCTCAAATTGAGCCGTTCGAATTTGTGACGTCACTAAATCGGACGCCCCTCCCACGATTGTTGATTGACAGCAGCGTTTCAACACAGACCCGCCCTGAGCGAGCTGTCAATCGTAGTCCGCGCGGACCGGTGCGGCCATTGTTGATATGCTGGAGCACTGTCTATGAGCAGAACGGCGTCTAAGCGATTGTGGTGTTCTGTTCTTGGGTGTAATAACGAACACAGAGTCATTTTGATGTTCCTAAATCCGAACCGCTTAAGACGCAGTGGCTGAGTTTGGAATATTTCCCACGAGCAACGTCAATGCTCTCATGTTTGCGCGAATCATTTCACACACCAGACTGCTTTATAAACGAGGATCTGTATAAAGCTGGTTTTGCTAAGAAGCTACTCATGAAAAAAGGATCGGTACCAGATATTCGTGTTCCTGCTGAACCTCCAGAAGAACTGAAGTGAGTGTAACGTTTTATTAAACTTTATATTAATATTTATATTAATCTTTGCAAATCGCTAACTGCACGCTTCACAATGAATGCGTCTAAGGTTTACACTCAGGGTACATTACGGCATGTTTTCTATGTATGACGTTCTCAATATAATTCATAATCCCACGTTTATACTGAACAACGCGTTATGGTTATTGTGTTATTGTGTTCAAACGGTGTACGCACAGAACAGAGAGGCGGGGTCAGCAAAGCTCATTATCATTTAAAGACACATGCACTGAAACGGCGTGCTGAAAACAGAGCTGTTTTTGACCAGGTAAAATAAGTGTTTTCTTACAATACTAATGAGAATTTTTAATTAAAGTATATTACAAACTTTTAATTTAGACCCTAAAGAATCATATTAGCTTGTACAAAAATGGCATTATATGACCCCTTTAAATATGTTCTTTTGCGATGGGTTCCCTCTGGAATTTATTTGGAAAGTAAATAATAAATAAGTCATTTTTACCACAGACAGTATTTTACTTAGAAATCCCAAAATTGGAATTATAAAAATCCATAAATACAGAGGAACCCTCTGTCTTTAAATTCTCTTTGTTTTTTTGGATTATAACCTAAACATGTATATTGTGGGTGTGCTTTAAAAACGTTACAAGTTGCTAAATAAAGACTTGCAACTACTACAAGGATTTAAGTGTACATACTGAACTAATTGGACTGATGTGGTTCTTAAATAGCCATTTATATTTTCATATATATATATATATATATATATATATATATATTTCTTTTTAAAACACATTTTGAATAATATATTTAAAAAAAATAATGTAAAAAAAAAAACAATCTCACAAAAAACAGATTGCAACGTTCCTAGTAGTACTAAAAAATGTTAATTTAATATAAAACACATTTTTTTCAATGTTTTTTCTTTTGATTTTGGGGTTAAACATAGCATACATGTTCTCCACAGGTTTGGTGAGACTTACAGCAGGCTTATAGACAGTCTGAGGAGCTTTAGAGAGGCTGATTCATAAACAACAGTGTTATTTTAGCTAGCGAGGGATAAAGAAAACACAGCTGTAATTGCCATAGCTGAGCCTCCGTCCGCCCCACGAGACACAGAATCCCCGTCTACTGTACCTGCAGGATCATCATGTCTCTCTCCTTCTCTCTCTCAGCGAGCAAGAGGACAATTGAACTGCGAGACTATCAGATGGAGGTGGCGAGACCAGCTCTGGAGGAAAAGAACATCATCATCTGCCTCCCAACAGGAAGTGGTAAAACCAGGGTTGCTGTGTATATCACTAAAGAACATTTGGAGAGGAAGAAGCAGATGGGACAACCGGGGAAAGTCGTCGTTCTGGTCAACAAGGTGCTTCACTTCCACTGCCATCCATCAACTACACACGACAATTTCTCCAGTCAATATTACAATTAGTAAAACATTATTAGATGTAATAATTAGAAAATAATATACTACAATACCATCTCTGCTTCATTCTGCTGCTATTAAAACAGATCTTAACCAAGCGTGCCGCACAAGCCCTGAAAAGTGAAGCCAAAGCGTCTCGATCGCCCCCCGGTGGCCGGTCCTAGTATAGGTCATAAACCCCGCCTCCCCATGTTATTCAACGGCACGTGAGAACAACTAAACAATTCAATTACACTTCAAATACCTTTTTTTCCAAAGATGGTTTCTGTCATTTACTGTAGTTTTTATCACGCTGATGTAAGTTCAAGTGTTTGTTTTTAAAATAAGTTTGTTTTTAGTTAGTTATTTGATGCGGTGGTGTGACGTCATGATTGACAGCTGTGATTGACAGGTTCTCAGAGCGAAGTAGTCACTGAAGCACCAACAGACTTTTTTTCGGGATCTTCGGATGACTGAGGAGATTGGAGCTTTAAATTTAATATCTACATTTCTATAATTAATTTTTTAAAAAGTGCCGGAGCGTGTGCTTGCGATTGATTCTGCGAGAGTGAGGGCGGGGCCTTGATTTCACGGCTTTACTTCCGGCTCACGACTGCGCAGGTCTGGTCCCGAGATCGCTACTGCGCGCCATATCGGGACACTCGCGGCTTCACTTCTGACCAATGGAAGAGAGAACGAAGGCGCGTCGTCCATCTTTTTTTACAGTCTATGATCTTAACTAATGAGATAGGGTTTCGGAGATCTCAATGTCTCAGACAGAGCCAATATTTATTTTGTTTTATTAAAAATCAAACATTTCTCATCAAATTCTTTAAAGACCAAATGATTTGGTACCAACATTAATTCCACAGCCATAAACTCTCAGTGTATGTCAACAAATTTCTCATTTGAGTCTATTTTTAGGATTTTTTAGAGAAACATTTGAGACAAAGTTGATACTTACATGAGCTCTTCTGAGCTAAAAAAGAGCAACTTTTGAGAGACAACAGTGTCCTCCGCCCCACTGTACGAGCAATGAGTTCAACAGGCACTGAACTGGAGTCTTTCAAGTCTCTGCGAAAAGAAAAACAGAAATGAGATGATGTTTTTGAGTGCTTGCTATAGGAGCAGAGGGACTTTTTGTCCTGCTGAATCATAAAACTGTATAAACCATGTTTTAAAAGATCAGCAAAAGTGTGGTGCAAACCTACAACTCAGCACCTCGGTCTGTCCAGACTTCCTCTGAGCGGCCAGATTCCTGCAGAGAAATAACAGACATTTAAAGTGAAATCACCCAAAAAATGCCATGCAATGCCCTGGCAACCACCAAGAAAACCTTAGCCGCCGCATAATAAGCGGGATACTGTACGTCCAGACAATTTTTTGTGGCAACAACAATATATAATCCCACTAATTATATGATTACTTGCCACGTTTGAGAAGAAACCGTTTTAAAATCTGACCTGTTTGTTATTTTATAATCCATTACAGTACATTCTGAGATGATAATGATAAAAATAATAATAATTGTTTGAATGAAATAAGAGCGCGTCCGCGTTGTGATACAAGAGACATGAAAGAAATGCCAGGCTCAAATACCCGTTATTGGGGAACAGCTGACATCGGAATGTCACGACTGACCAATCAGAATCCAGCATTTCAGAGAGCCGTGTGATAGAGTGCCAGGTTCCGGAAGTAACATTTTCTCCATAAGGCAATTGATTTTGAACAATAACTTATAAACCTTTAAAGATAGACCTACTGTGAGCTACGAGGTTGTTAATCGATGGTATTTGCTTCTGCTGAAGCCGTCAGCCCGCATTATTTCAGCTTGTTTTTTAAAATAATCGTGTTTGACCAAGTGTCGAGGTGTCCATGAGCAAGACACCTAACCCCAGCTGCTCCCGACGAGATGGATGGCGCCTTGCTTGGCTGACACCGCCGTCGGTGTATGAATGAGTGTATGAATGGGTGAATGTGAGGCAAAATTTAAAGCGCTTTGGTGGCCATTGGGTCTGTGAAAGCGCTATATAAATGCAGTCCATTTACCATTTACACCAATCAGAGAGTCGAAAAAAGCAACACGCACCAAAAGAGCTCTTTAACTCCGCCCACTCCTATGAAGCACTGCGAATGATCGAGTCGATCTCTATACGCTCTCAAAATACTGAGATGTTTGCATATGTATGCATATTTTGCAAAAAAACAAAATATATAGTTTTTAACATATCAACATTTGTAAATGAGTGGTTTTATATTTCACCATAATTTTTAGTTCGATTTTGCTGTTCGCAATGCTTCATGGGGTTTTAGTTCTTTCCCTCACTAAAGACGTTAAGTTCGCAGTTTTGTGTCTTTGTATTTTTGTCCGATTTTCACAGACTTTTTTGCTTCAAATCAAATTTTCAATGTTATGATTCACCTCGTCGCTGATTGGCTTGGTTCATGGCTTATAACGCGCTATTGAAGACTATTTTAAAATCCCTATGGGAAAAATGTAGGAAAAATATACTTCTGGAACCAGCGCCACTGAAAAAGGGGGCGGGCACTGTTACACTATCGGGGAACAGCTGACCTCGGAATGTTGCAACTGACCAATCAGAATCCAGCATTTCAGAGAGCCGTGTGATGATGCTAAATAACTTCTTTCCAGGTTCCTCTGGTCGAGCAGCACTACAAGGCCGAGTTCGGGCGGTTTCTGAAGCACCAATACTCAGTTGAGCGAGTCAGCGGAGCCTCGCAGCTCAAAATCTCCTTCCCACAAATCATAGAGCAAAATGACATCATCATCTGCACAGCACAGATCCTGGAAAACTCTTTAGCCAAAGCCAAGAACGGCGACGAGGACGGGATCGAATTATCACGTAGGTCACATTCCCCTTCACTCCCATGCATTCAACAGAATTATTTCAACACTTTCATAGAGTCAGAGTCCAGTCAAATGGGTTCACCTTCTGTTAGATGTTGAAAAGAGACCAAAGCTCCTCCTCTGAGGTTTCATGTGACAGTGTTTTTCCCCATCAGTCTTTGCTGGCAGATTTAGCTCTCCTGTGAGTCTCTCTGGCAGCGTCCACCGCAAGGTGGGATTCCTCCTCTGTGGCATATGCTGTTTGTTGATTCCCCCCCCTCGTTTTACTCTTAAACCCTTTATTTATTTATTTTTTATTTTTTGGTCTATGGGCCACACGTCTGGCTGATCAAATTCAGTGGAGATTTGCTGTCATTTTTCAGAGTTTCAGAGCCCAGTCCAGCCCTCAGGGGCCAAACAGGCACAGCGCCTTTAAAGTCTGGTTTGTAAAACGTGGCCACATCATCCACCGCCTCTGTCAGTGTGTGAAATGCAGACTTTTTTGCATGAGTCCCCTGGGAGCGCCGGAAGGCGGAACAAAAACTGTAAACTTAGCCGGTGAGAATGGACTGGAGATTTACAGCACTCGCCTTTGTTGATTAGAAACATATGCTAGAAAAAAATGACCAAGAGCTTTTGCTATTCATATAAAAGCACCATGAACAATGTATTATTAACATGTGTTTTATATATATATACACACACACATACTTACTTCTTTAGAATAAAATATATAAATATATAACCTTTATTTAAACAGGAAATGTCCACACAGTCTCTTTTACAAGGGAGACCTGTAAAAAAAAATGAACTTTGTTGTTTGGACCCCATCGACTTTCATTGTATGGACAAAAAACTAAACATTTCTCTTTTTTGTTTCTTGGACAAAGGAAAGTTGTACAAGTATGGCGTTTGGAATGACATGAGGATGATTGAATTATGATTTTTTTTAGCTGAATTTTCATTTTTGGATAAACTATCCCTTTAGGGCAAGACAGGTGTATAGGTAAAAATGTTAACTAATGGATATCACCATATTTTCCCCACTTAAATAAGACAATTGTTTTGCATTACGAGTTTTCTGAAATATTATGTTTAAATACGTAAATGATGCATCATCTAAATAATTACGTGTACTAATTTCCACCAGAACAGAAATCTGAACATTGGATAAAGCAGGTTTAAAATTCTAGTTTAATTCTGTTGACATATTAACGTTAAAGGTTTTTTTAATATCTCTTTATCACTCCATAAATCAGAAAATACTGTCAAAAGCCAGAAAAAAAAGATTTTTTACAGTGTTGCATAAACCAGGCAAAAGATATATGAACAAACCCCTCTGTTAAAACCTCCAGAATAGAGATGAGAATAAAAGCGTAAAGTTTGGTGTATGTTAGTGATACTGAAGTAATAATTTCTGGTTTAGTGCAAGTGGGGGGAAAAACTCATTTTGATAAAATGGCCTTTAAATATATGCATTATAATTGAAATCTACAGAGAAACAAATAGATAAAGTGTAAAACTAAACACTTAAATGTGTATTTTGGATGTTTTCTTTCCACTATAAAAAGACATGGAAGTAAAAGTTCAAATAACTATTGCACTAGACTAGAAGGACATATATTAGCTTTAAAATATTCTTAATATATTAGTATTAAAAAAATGTATATATGGTAAATATGAACTGAGCTGAATAAATTCAGATTTTCAATGCTTATTTATTTCCTTACACTTGCAGAGTTCACCCTGATGGTTATTGATGAATGCCACCACACGAAGAAGGGTTATGCGTACAATCACATCATGATTCGCTACCTGAAGCAGAAACACAAGAACCAGCTCCTGAAGAAGCAGGACAAGAGTCCGGTTGCGATCCCTCAGATTCTGGGTCTGACGGCTTCACCTGGAGTGGGCGGAGCGATGAGCCAGCAGATGGCAGAGCAACACATCCTCCAGGTAAATCACCATCCGAGTCGATCTGCTGATCTCAGATCTGTAGTGACAGCCCAAAGAAAAAAAGTGCTTTCTAATGTAAAACCATCACTTCAGTCTTCAGTATCACATGATCTTTCAAAAATCATTCCAATATCATTTCTTATTATTACTATCAATGTTGAAAACCGTTTTAGCTGCTTACATTTTTTGAGAAAATAAATAAATGCTTTTATTTAGCAAAGGCACATTAAATTGATCAAAAAAGACAGTAAATACATTTATTAAAGCTCCAGTCCGTAACTTTTTTGGGTTAAAAATTCTCTAAAATAATTTTTTTAGCGAGTACATAACCAGTCAGTGTTCAAAACTCTCTGCTTGCCGTAGCTCGATTCAAAACGGTGAGCCTTTAATAATGTTTTTAACTCCAGTGGTACTGGTGGATTTCCGCGGGAATTCGAGCATGTCTTTGCGTCATTACGTCACATCTGTACACATAAAAAAAAAAGAGTCTAGTAGGCTATATTGAGTGTGAGGATGCTGGAGGTGGAGATTTATAGCCTTTTCTCACAGCACTTGATATACTTAAACTTATCAATTTGATGGCGGATCCAGAAAGGTTCAAACGACAATCACCAGTGACAACTGGAGACTCACCCGCTGTAAAATGCAAAAGACTTTGGACTGAGAGTTTGGAAAAAGAGACTGCAACCGGCCCATGTGAAAACAAGGATAAATATCTAAAGGGCTTTAAAGGGGTCATATAATGGTACATGCACTTTTTCAAGTACTGAAATGTGTGTTGGCAGTAGTGACGCGCGGGTCGGCTTTTTTTCCAACCCGCGGGTCCCGCTTTTATGAAATTATTTGGCCCGCCCTGCACCACTGTATCTATTTTTACAACCGGCCCCGCACCTGCGACCGTTAAATAGGCATACTAGGTATTGTAATGTAAATGAAAACTGCCTTTATTTCAGCCTGAAAGTGCTTGGAAACATCGCCCTGTAAACTGGCAACAACAGACGATTATGAATATGAACCATAAATCAGGTCATATTAATAAGATACTAATAAACATTTTCAACATTTACAAAGCAGCGTTTGTATTCATCTAATAGGGTAAACCATTTTTTATTTCTTAGACCCCCCACAAATATGTCTTGACATGCTGGAAGTGCCTGTTTTGTGGCGCTACTGTTTGTATATTTTTCACACACTTCAGGTAGCCGATACTGTTGTCTCCTGCTGCAACTATTTCTGAGAACAGCTCCCAAACATTAGATTTAGCAGCCTAACCTTATTTTTCTTTTCAATTTAATCAGGTAAATTCCTGACCTCAATTTCTCCCGCACCTCGTCTTCCATCTTCACTTTTATTTCTCCGTTGTTGTTGTTGTTGTTGTCGTGGATGGCGGCGGGAGCTGCTTGGCGCGCCGCTTTCGTGACGTGTCACGTGACGCCAAAGGTTTGGGGACCTCACGCAAGTTAAGTTGCTACGGCATTCGTATTGTAACCTTATCAAATAACCTAATAAAATACGAAAATAGATATTCCCAAATATTTAATATAGGCTGGAAATTGCAAGCAACATACATGGATTAAAAAAAAACAATAATAATGACCTGCCCCGCAAATAAAGTGACAATTTCTTTACCCGCCCCACGGGGTCCGCGGGTTACGAGTTGGCCCGCGCATCACTAATTGGCAGTGCCTGTACACAACCATCATATAATGATAAAAATCCATCCAGTGTTTTTGTTTTAATCTTCTTATATGTTTTCCTCTGTCTCAAATCGAGCCGTTCGATTTTGTGACGTCACTAAATCGGACGCCCCTCCCACGATTGTTGATTGACAGCAGCGTTTCAACACAGACCCGCCCTGAGCGAGCTGTCATCATAGTCCGCCATTGATACGCTGGAGCAGAATGGCGTCTAAGCGATTGTGGTGTTCTGTTCTTGGGTGTAATAACGAACACAGAGTCATTTTGATGTTCCTAAATCCGAACTGCTGAAGACGCAGTGGCTGAGTTTTCTTTTCGAAGGGAATATTCCCCACGAGCAACGTCAATGCATTCATGTTTGCGCAAATCATTTCTCACCAGACTGCTTTATAAACGAGGGTCAGACTCAGTATAAAGCTGGTTTTGCTAAGAAACTGCTCCTGAAAAAAGAATCGGTACCAACTATTCATGTCCCTGCTGCACCTCCAGAAGAAGTGAGTGTAAAATTGTATATTTTATATTAATCTTTGCAAATCGCTTGCACGCTTCACGATGAATGCGTCTAAGGTTTACACTCAAGGTACATTACGGCATGTTTTCTATACGACGTTCTCAATATAATTCATAATCCCATGTTTATAATGGACAACGCGTTATGGTTATTGTGTTATTACAAACTGAGTACGTATACATCAGTAAACAAACACATAGCGTTCGTACATCTCACTAAGTTACTCTACCCTGCCAGTACACAAAGACATTATGTTAACCAACCATTCAGAAACGCCCTGTTCAAGCCTTAATTGTCGAACTTCTTTGCGGCCGTCATCTTGTTCCGGGTCCGACTCCGGTTCAAACTGATACGGTTGCACAGATGTGTCCTCAGAGACTCCCGCTGCCATTCTTTCTCCAAAATATACCCTCAACTGTTGTCAAGGCAACACTCCACGTGCATTGTGTCAAAACACCTGCAGAACAGAGAGGCGGGGTGAGATAAGCTCATTATCATTTAAAGACACATGCACTGAAACGGCGTGCTGAAAACAGAGCCGTTTTTGACCAGGTAAAATTTGTGTTCTTACAATACCAATGAGAATTTTTAATTAAAGTATATTACAAACTTTTCATTTAGACCCTAAAGAATCAAATTAACTTGTATGAAAATGGCATTATATGACCCCTTTAAATGTATTCACGTAATGCTGATGTTGAACATTAACAATTTGAGAACAAAGTATAATTTGCACAGTTTGATGTGACATGATAAGCGATCATTAGATTTAATCAGCGTGATTTACTACAATGCTTTTTTACCTTAGTTGGTCAGAACAAAAGTGGATGTTTCTTGTTTAGAGGACATATTCCGGTGAAAATTCTTATGTTGGTCATACTTCCAAAAAGTAGAATCTGTGATTGTGAATGCCAGTATCCACACCGGCGGCGACTGACAGCCTCACACTCTCCTCAAAACATCGGATTCATCAGCGCTGTGCCGTGCCGCGGCACAACTCACGTAAAGTTGATAATTCAACTTTAAGTGAGTAGCAATTGCAGTGAGTTGCAATTGGCTTTATCCACAGCTTCACTACTTCCTGAACTTTAGCCAGCTCCTTTGTTTCCTGTCTGCCATTATTGGACAAACTGATTAATCCAGGTGTGCCTGGCCTCAGTAACAATAATCAGGCACACCTGGATTAATCAGTTTGTCCAATAATGGCAGACAGGAAACAAAGGAGCTGGCTAAAGTTCAGGAAGTAGTGAAGCTGTGCATAGAGCCTATTGAATAACTGCAATTGCAGATTTCGAACAGAGATGGCGACAAAGAGGAAAAACTACGGACTGCAGCTTTAAATTAATAAATATTACAAAAAAGTTATATTACTGTTTACTGTATTTTTAATTAAATAAATTCAGCCTTGATGAGTATAATGTTTCCAAAACATTTTTTCAAAATCTTACCGACCGGAAAACAATTCCGAACTTTTAGGAACTATAAAAACAGGAACATTTGTTACATGTGTAAAAAAATTCCCATGCCTACAGCAATTTGCATGTTTTGAGTGCAAGATTGCACAAATCCTTATGTTAGCATTTGCACACCCATACCTTCAAAACACACTTTTATTGCCATGCACATAAATATTTTCCTTCCTTTCTCAGATCAAATCTTTCCTAACTGTTTTTCTTTAATCTGACTTTCCCCCACGCACACGCACAGCACACACACACACACACACACACATCCTCCTCTCCCACATCTCTTACTGTTTTCTCCACCGCAAAGCTGTTTCCAATGTTCCTGTGCTGGAGGCAGTCATAAACCTCTGCATGCCTTTCATGCCTCTCCAGCCAGGAAAGAGAATCAGCCTGAACCCCGTTACACTATTACCCTGCTGGTCTGCTTCACCACCAATCTTTATGACAACTCCACCAGAGCGCCCAGAGAAACTCTTTTGCATTTGTTTCTCAGTGCTAGAAAACAGGGTTAAGTTGATTTTCATGTCTTTAACAGTTACTACACATCTGCTTTTGTCCACCAATGCGGAACAAACATGCAAACAACAAAAGGTTGCACTTTATTTTACCGTACATGTATTTTGATTTTGATTTTGATTTGATTTTTCTGGTAAATTTACAATGAAATAGCCAAAAAAAGGAGTAGGCTGAAGCCGAGGCTTATGTTTGCCTACCCTAGAATTTACCTGAGAAAGTACTGGTTAATATAAGGTAACTACATGGGTTAAGGTTTGGTTTAGGGGTTGGTTCAGGGTTAGTACCTAGTTATTGTAATAACTAATAAGTACATAGTATGTACATGGGAAACAGGACTGTAAAAGAAAGATATACACAAAAAAACATAGCACAACCAATGTAGTCTGATTCACAAATCAAATGAATCATATGAGCTGGATATTTCAAATCAGTCTTGAACTGATTCTGACGGATAATTCAAGTCAAGTCACCTTTATTTATATAGCGCTTTTTACAATACAGATTGTATCAAAGCTGCTTCACAGTGATAACATGAAAATAATACAACAAAGTTTGTTTCTAAAAGAAAATTGCGTCAACGTCCACCTTAAGTAAGGCAGATCAATAATATTATTGAATATTAAATGTCCCCAACTAAGCAAGCCAAAAGCCAAGGCAACAGTGGATTCAAGAATCAAATGACAATATACAGTATAGTCAAAACAAATGCAAAAGTGAGTTTTGCTGTTTGTAAATGGTCCTAAATCAGTCAAGGTCAGTTTGAGTCCCTTGATGTGTGATGTTACTGATCATTTCACAGCTCATCTGTTAGTCATCTACAACCTGGAACTGTGAGTTCATTCATTGTTTTGATGAATTGCAGATCTGTGCAAACTTGGACGCCTTTACAATAAAAACAAAGACTTTGGGAGAAGAAGAGGCCAAAACGCCGTACAAAAGGATTGCAAGAGCAGAAGAGCGGAAGAAGGTAATTACACTTCATGTGTGTCATGGATTCACAAAATATTCTTAGAAATTCAATTCTTCTTAACTACCGTTTTGTTCCGATTTTCTTACTTTAGAGAAAAGTTAAGAATATTCGGTTTTGACATTAGCTGTCATGAGACCATAATAACCACAATGTATTGGTTTATGTCAAGGTGTCATAACAAAGATATCTCAAACAATGTCATATTTGCATTAAAAATGTCATAATTGAGCGAATTACACTTAATGACAGTTGTCATGAACATGCATAAAACCTTCATATTCATGACATGTGTCCTGTCATGATTATGAAGGCGTCATGTCAGTCTTATGCACACCCCTTCAAGTAAAGTGTTACCGAATATTCTGTATTACAAAAATGTTTAAGAATGTTCTTATCTTTTTTATTAAGATTGTCAAAAAGAATTTGATTGAAAATCATGTGAATAAACCCTTAGGATAAAGTTAGGATAACCTCCGACTTGTTTTAAATACCTAAAGGTGAGATATTTAATGAGTTTATTGGGTTGTTTCAAATTACTTTTAGTAATTAAACATTACAAGATAACACTAGCTACATATAGCGTTTACATTTTAGAAGAACAGACCTCTTTACCGGTGTTCGAAATCGCCCTCATTCACTATTCCCTACATTTGTCCAGTAATGTAGTCCACCTGAAGGAGTGAATTTTCAAGAATTCAGTGTTTGGAAACAGTCACGATTTGTGCAATTCTGTTTGTTGCCAATAGTGGCGCAGAAATGATGCACATCACATTTAATAAATGTTTAGGTATTTAACAACGCTAACACTACAAAGATTTCTTCCCTGTCAACAATTAATGTGAAGACATACATGCTGTACATTCAATTCAGAGGTGTATTATTTCAAAATGTCTGTCTACTGCATGTTAAAGGACCCGTTTGGAGACGTGATCAAGAAGATAATGGATGACATTCACACACATGCTGATCTTCTGCCCTCCTGTGAGCCCGGGACACAGAACTACGAGCAGTGGGTGGTGCAGAAAGAGCAGAATGGTGAGAAAGCTCCCGTTTACTGCACTTTAGAAAGACTTTTTAAAAGAAATGAGGTTTACTGGGTCATTCAAAACCTGGAAATATCAGGGAAAAGTCATAGAAATGATTCAAATCTTAAACGTGCCATTTCTATAAAATCTGCCGCCTTTGCTTATGACGATGCAGGTTGTTTTGAGCCAATCGCCTAATCTGTAAATGTCATGTGATTAATAACATTACATCAGACAGCTGATAGGCTGATGATGACACCACAAAAACAGTCACAAAAATGTACATCTTTCACAGGTCTGCTGTTATAATGATAATATAATGATATTTTTGCAAACACTTAAAAAGCATTTTGTCAGAATACATGGATCCTTTAAAAAAGGCTGTAAAAGAGTGAGCAGATGGTGTGTTTACGACGTCTACCAGCTAATGGGGGGATAACCAGCAAACCACTTGAAATGTTTCTACTTTGCTCAGCTGTAAAAGTATTTAAATGACTAGATATTGCTCTCTGTAAGTGTTTTATGTTGTGCAAGAGAGATTGAAATACAAATGGAAATCTGCCTCTGCAATCTCCAGAAATTAGTGCTAAAATACAGTAACTATGAACATGCTTCTTTTAAAGCAGTGTTTTCTGGTTGGGTGAGGATGTTTGCAATGCTCTTACTAAAATGCGGTTTCTCCCTGTGTGTCCTCTGCTGCAGGCAAACCACCACATTCATGATAAGAATTTCATATACAGTACAGTCATGCACTGAAGCAAAATGTGTTTCAATAAGCCGCAGTGATAACAGGGTCTCTTTCCTGTTTTCAAAGGAAGTGACTGTTATTTTACTGTGAATTCCAACAAAGTTTCTGAACGGTGTTCAGACGTTCAGAATGACTGAACAGATCCAGTTGTAATATATAATAATTAGCAGCATCCTCAAAAGGTTAGTTATGACTAACTAGTATTGAGCTTAACAGTCACCGCCCACTTTTTCAGCTTTGGTTACAGTGTTATTTTAGTATTGATATAATGTTATAGTTTTTGAATATATTTTTTTAATTGATTTACATTTTAGTTTTAGTTATTGGTTTTGATTGATTTTGAGTTTTAGCAAAAAAACAAACAAAAAAAATATTTTTTTATCCCAATTCAGGTTTTCTTATATATATATATATGTCTATACAGTAGTGACCAAAAGGGATGTCCAGAGGGGATATTTGTTTTTAACAACCCAACAACATGAAATATGAGGAAATGTATTAATATTTATTTAATAAATATTTTAAATATGAGGGAAGAACAAAACACTTGATTAGGTATTTATCTGACAAAATTATTTGGCAATTTGCAATAGATGCAATGAAAAATTAATTCTCCTTTTTTAAATAAAGGCCACACATCACTTTTGGCCACTACTGTGTGTGTCTTGGTTTAAATTTCTGTAATTCTGTAACTTAAACTAAGCAAAAATTAGATTTTTTTTATATATATATATATATATATATATATATATATATATTTTTTTTTTTTTTTTTTTTTTTTTTTTTTTTTTTTATATTATTTCAGGTAATGTTTATTTTATTTCAAGTAATAAAAATTGTTGTTTAGTTAAATGATAACCCTTTTTTTAACCAGTTACGTAAGATTTTTTTCCCCACATTAATTTTCACTATAGATATTAAAGGGGTGGTTCAGGATTTTGGACATCGGGCCTCATTTCCAAGTTAGCCTTAGTGTTATTTATCAGTGGAGACAGTTTTCAAAAATTTTCATCCAGTCGTTCCAGTTGCATAGTTCGCCGGTGCTAGGCTAGCGCGAGTCAATGGTAACTGCTAGCCTGCCATTAAAAACAGTTTCACCCACTCCACAGTTCACCAAACACAAATAAATTATAGCGCCAGACTATCGATGTAAATGTCTGTTGAGGGAATAATGTTAGAAATCAAACTACCCTTTCATTGCATTGCAATAGGTATACTTTGTTCCCGGTATTTATTAGCACAGTCTACAGCAGCGGCGGAGTGATATGTAGTTACCTAGGCAACCGAGAGAGGTAGTGAGAGAGAGAGGGAGAGAGAGAGAGAGAGAGAGAGAGAGGGGTAGAGCAGGTAGTCCCGACTGTAGTGCGCTTCGGTTCTGTGTTTACTTTTCGGCGCAGCACTACTAACCAGAGCAAAGTAAAATCCCGCCGCTGCTGAGAAACTAGTTCCTGTAAATGTATTGCGATCATTGAGATGCAAGAGTAGTTTGATTTCTAACATTATTCTCTTAACAGACATTTACATCGATAGTCTGGCGTTATAATTTATTTGCGTTTGGTGAACTGTGGAGTGGGTGAAACTGTTTTTAATGGCAGGCTAGCAGTTAGCGTTGACTCGCGCTAGCCTAGCACCGGCGAAGGTGAACGTGATTTCACCAAGTACCACATGTTCCTGGATCAACATCTTTGTTGATCCTGGATCAACTTTCCAATCAACCAATCAGATTTGAGGGACAAGTTTACAGTTTATGTCAAGTTTAGGCTTAGAACCAGGGTGAAGTACTTAAACATCAGTGTTATTCACCTATCATTACCCTATGATTTTAGGGAAAAGTTATGGGTAGGGTTAGGTTTAGGGGTAGGGATTGGGTAAGGACTGCATTTTGGGACAGGAATGTTGTTCCAGGATCAACAAAATATGTTGATCCTGGACCATGTCTTACTTGGCAAAATCACGGTGACCCACCGGCGAACTATGCAACTGGAACGACTGGATGAACATTTTTGAAAACCGTCTCCACTGATAAATAACACTAAGGCTAACTTGGAAATGAGGCCCGATGTCCAAAATCCTGAACCACCCCTTTAAGAAATCATTCACTAAACCAAGCAGCTCTTAGAACGAATCACAACATTAAAGCACTTGACAAAATAAGTGGAAAATAGGTATAATAAAATAAGGGTATAAGACAAGTGTACTTGAATTATTTAATGTGTGAATTAACTACTCATCCCATGATGCACTGCGAATGACGTAACAATTACATAGGATTTTATTTTTTTTATGTAGAAATTGCATTTCCACCTCCATGATGACATGCTAAAGCGATGATATTGTTGAACTCTTGTGAATATTTTCTGTGTGTTGTTCACCAGCTGCTAAGGAAGAGAATCAGAAGGTGCGTGTGTGTGCTGAACATCTCCGCCATTACAACGAGGCTCTTAATCAGAGCCACATCATACGCATGTCCGACGCCTTCCGCTACCTCGACAAATATCACAACGAAGAGCTGAAGACTAAATCCAGCCCTGATGAGGAAGGCACTGTGACAATCACGGACACAGAGCGATTCCTCTTCACTTTGTTCAAAGGTATTCGTGTTGTCACGATACTAGAATTTCCTACTTCGGTTCGATACCTTGAAAAATATCGGTATTCGATACCATTTTCATTACAAACTGCCATTTATACAGCCATACAGATAATTTGTTATTATTATTATCTCTCTTTTTTTGATAATTTGGGTAATTTTGTTGTACACACAGAACAGGGAGGCTTTATTTAAATTGTGGCACTACATTTAAAAAAAAAAGACAAGTAAACAGTCAGTAATAAAATAAAAACAAATAGCAAATGATAGCACAAATAAATACAATAGATTATAGAGACAAATGAAATAAGAAATAAATATGGCTTGGGTCTAACAGTAGTGTTCGGGTATGAAATGGGCCTACTACAGAAATGAAAGTAATCAAATGTAAAATACCACTGGATAGTTTTTATTGTAAAAATTAAATACTAATTAAAGGGGTGGTTGATTATGATTTCACTTTTCTAACTTTAGTTAGTGTGTAATGTTGCTGTTTGAGCCTAAACAACATCTGCAAAGTTACAACGCTCAAAGCAAAGGGAGATATTTGCTTTTAAAGAAATCGTTTTTTCAGGACTACAACAAACGGCTGGTAGGGACTACAGGACATTCCTCCCGGGTTAGTGACATAAACCTAAAATTTACATAAGCCCCGCCCCCGGGACACGCAGCCCATGTTGAGAAGAGGAAGAGTTGTTGTAGTCACTGTGTGCATCTCACAACAGTTCCTAAGAGTGTGTCTGCATGAGCTAATCGGAGCTGCTAACACACATACATACACACACACACACACACAGGAGCTCTTAAAGCTCCGCCCACTGTGTCGGGAGCAGCAGCTCATTTGCATTTAAAGGGCCAGACACAAAACGGTGCGTTTTGCTAACCCTCAAAAAGTGACAACTTTAACATGCTATATAAAATATCTGTGGGGTATTTTGAGCTAAAACTTCACATACACACTCTGGGGACGGGACATCAGAGATTTATTTTACATCTTGTGAAAAGGGCATTATACCACCCCTTTAATGCTTACAATTAATGCTTAAAAAAGAAGTTATTCAGTCAAGAGCAGCGAGTGATTTTCTCTGTCTTTTGTTCTTTGATTTACAGCAGCGGGTTTATTAGGCTGCTGTCACTTTAAGAGCGCATGCACGGATCCAATATACTGATACACAACATGCGCTTTCTCTCAACTATTTACGTTCCAAAACTGACTGTATTTACCTCAATACTCGGCAAGACAGGCATTTTCTAGATGATTTCTAGAAATACCTAAACATTTAGTATGTATTTGACCGTTTAAGTGCAATAAGCCACGAAAAGCTGTTTGAGAGGCGGCTTTATGAGAGTGCCACTTATATAGATCAGTGATGCGCACGCTTTTGGTGTGAGTGCAAAAGATTTTTTTATTATTGATACATAATCGAAATAGAAATTTTTGACATCACTAAAAGGCATCATAAAAACGGACATTCAAAAAAAAAAAAGGTCAGTTTTATTTGGATTACTGTGAAACTATCTTTTATGCAGATCCAGCAATTACACAAGCCGTTATTAAAACAGAACAATGCATGGAGCCAAGCGTACTATTAAAAGAATAGATCAACCAGAAGATTTGATCATCATTTACTCACTCGTTGTTCTATTATTTTCTTTATTTTGTGAGGCATAACATGAGATTTCCAATAATGTCTGAGCAGTTTCCAACAAACGTGGATGATGCTTTTATACTGTAAGAAAGAAAATAAGCAAATGCTGACAACATTTCAGTTATTGCATCAGTGTTGTTATTATAAATCATTTACATTAAGTGATATAAGCTGAAATATTAAAATATAAATATGAGATTAAAAACTTAAAACGTAACTGACTGGAAACTCTCTGAAATAAGTTTTAGTTGAATGACTAAAACTAACACTGAAATAACAAATAAAAGCTAAATTGAAATATTTAAAAAACAAAAAAATTACGAAAGCACAAAACAAAATCACTGGAAATATTAATGAAATAGTAAGTTAAATACTCATTTAAAATATGAATTAATACTAAAACACTGGTTTGGATGAATTAAAGTTTAACAATCAAGTTAAACTAAAATGATAAATGTTGCTTTGGCGGAATAAAATAAATGTTTATATTAAGGATTTGAACGTTTGTTTTAAAGGTAATTTTCGAGGTGCAATCGATTGAGGTTTATCAATCTCCGGCATAATGTTTTTGTCTTTACATTAATTTTTCAACAAGATTATATATATATATATATATATATATATATAATGTGTTGTTTTAACATTATATACAAGTATATAAAAAAAAAAAATTTGTTATGGTTTTAGTCGAGTATAAAAACCCTCAATCCACAACAGATAAAAAAGCGAAGCTGGAGGAGTTGATGGGAAAGCCGGAGTATGAAAATAATAATCTGGCCCAGCTGAAAACCATCATCCTGAAGGAATTCAGCACCAGAGCGGTGGCGAGAGGCATCATATTCACCCAGACCCGCCTCAGCGCACAAGCTCTGTGCCAGTGGATTCAAGAAAACCCCAAGTTTGATGAAGTGGGAGTCAGCGCCAGCTATCTGATCGGTGGTGGAGATCAGAGTGTGGTGAAACCGATGACCGCTGTAAGTCACTGAGTAACGTGTCTGTGTCTGTTTCTGCATGCATTAAAAAGGAACATTTAAGTTGATTTTGAGGTATAATATTCAATTAAATAAAGTAATGTCTTGCTGTCTTCAGGCAGAGCAGAAGGATGTGTTGCAAAAGTTTCGTAAAGGCGAGATCAATCTGCTAATAGCCACCACTGTGGCTGAAGAGGGCCTGGACATCGCCGAGTGCAATGTCGTCATACGCTATTGCCTTGTGACCAATGAGGTCGCCATGATTCAGGTCGGATTTTAGATTATTGCTCATTTCTAAATGCACTTTATTTTGATTGTGCACTTTAGATATTCCAACAACTACTGTATAAGTTACTTTGCAACAACATGTCAACTAACTTAGAGTATTAGTAGAAAATTTAGCATTTTGGCATGTAATTGCAAACTAGTCATTATAGTGTCTGTTGAGGAGCATCAGAATAAAGTGTTAGCAGATATTGAGTCTATTAATACTCTAATGAGAGTTAGTTGACATGTAGTTGCAAAATGCAAAGCTACTTATAGTTGGAAGAAGTTCTGAAGTGGACTATCGAAAATAAAGTGTTAACCTATGCTGCACTATGCCTGTCTCTAAGGGCTTGAAGTGTGTTATTGGTTTCGATCAATATTTACTTTGTATAGATGCCACTCGGCTCTCAGGCCATTTCACACATCTCGCATTTGCAGCACTTAAATGTATTCGTTATGGGAAACAATATTAAAAGTTTACAACATTCAATGTAAGCAGGCTATACCTACAGTTTGGGCTCATAGATTTCATACGTGTGTAACAGGCCAACTTCATATATTAAATATCAAAGGAAAAACTCAATGTAGTAACCATGAAATCACTCTTTCCTGTATAATTACCCAACAGAAACACTAGCTGCATTTACATGGACCCTATTAATACAATTGTAATTGGAGTACAGTAGGAATAAAAATAAAAAAAGTAAAATGTAACCAAGTCAACTGGAATTAATTGGGCAAATCCATTCAGATTGTAAGGGGTGGGTTAAAACATTTCTAATCTGTTCGATAGGAATTTAATTATACTAACATTATCTTACCCAATAAAAAGTTAATACCCAATATTAACTCCAAATTGAAAACACCTCAATTAGGCTGAATGACCATTTCTGGTTATAGGGCGATTTTTTAAATGGCCATAATTTTGGAAGATTATGTCTGCTAATATTTCAGTCTATCACTACTTATAAAATGACAAATGAAGTGATCAGAGACTTACGGACTGAACACTGCTGATGTGGTGCTTGTTTTTGAGATGGAAGTATCTGTGATCGGCGCTATCGTTGGCTGTCCACAGGCCCGCGGTCGAGGAAGAGCGGAGGACAGCAGTTACACACTCGTGGCCGAGGCAGGGTCTGGGGTAGAAGAGAGAGAGAGCGTTAACGAATACAGGGAGAAAATGATGAGCAAAGCCATCGCCAAAATCTGCAAGATGAATCGAGCCGACTACGAGAAGAAAGTGAGAATCTACATCAATGACTGTAGACAATACTCTCGAACATTCCTCACTAAAGAAACGTTATTTGGTTTTGTGTAGATCAGAGAGTTTCAGATCCAGGCCATAATGGAGGAGAAGGTCAAGATAAAGAAGAAACAGCAGAAGGGAATGATGAAGGAATCGCCATCTAAAATCAGCCTGAGCTGCAGGCAGTGCAGTGTGTTCGTGTGCTCTGGAGAACACCTTGAGATCATCGAGAAGATGCACCATGTCAATGTCAACGAGCAGTTTAGGTAAAAACTCTTGATTGTCACAAAAAAACTTTTTTTGGATTCTCAGAAAACTCCGAAATATGAATACTGATGATGCAAATTATTTTTATCCTGAATGATAATGCTGATGGTAAAATAAATCAGTAAAAATAAATGTTGACATTTGCAGTAAGCTGTTTATAGTCCGAGAGAATACATCACTGCAGGAGCGGCTCTTGGACTACGAGACCAACGGAGTCATTGCGTGCAAACACTGCGGACAGGTGCGTGCTGCCGTCAAACCGGCTTTGCATTACTGCCGATCATAAGTGTTTTGGCTCATTACACAACTGTGAACTCCACTGAACCACATTTGGCGCTTTTCCACTACACAGTACCAGCTCGACTCGACTCGACTCGCCTCGCCTTTGTTTGGTTTTCCACTGTGTAAAAGTTGTACCTGTACTTGCTTTCGGGTACTTTTTTTTGTATCACCTCCGGCGAGGTTCTGAGCGAGCTAAGGCGAGCTAAGGTGATACTAAAATGTCACGTGAAAACAATGCTGACTGCTGATTGGTCAGAGTGAATCGTCACCATTCACTGCGTCATCATTACACGCGCCAGATGGAGTATCCAGAATAACCCCGCCATTTTTAAATAGTTTGGCCAGAGATAGTTACTAAACTTACTACTATTATTATGGCAACTCGGAAGTGGTACTATTATTATGGCAACGCCGTGGTCAAACGAGGAGGTGCAGACTTTCCTTTGTTTGGTTGCCGAAGAGAGCATCCAGCGAGAGCTTGATAGGGCAACGAGGAACGAAAGGCGTCGCTATGACGACCGGGTACTATTTGTGGCGGTACTGTCTGCAATGGAAAACGGAGCGAAAAGCGAGCCGAGTCGAGCCGAGCTGGTACTGGTAATGGAAAAGCGCCAATTATGGCCAAGGCGATATTTATATATAGCGGTATATATATATATATATATATATATATATATATATACACACATGATTAAAGGGGCTATATGAAAGAATTTTCATGTATTAATAACTTTTTTATTGACAATGTGTGCACTGCTTGTAACGAAATTTTTTTTTTAAAAACGAGACCTTCCCTGACTTCCAAGGTTGTCTATGAAAGTAGTGATTTGTAGTCTGATTTTTATGTGAAGGTCTCGGGACGTTTTTTGCCGGAAAAATCTAAATGATGTGACGTTTTAAGAGTGTGACGTTCTAAATGATGTGACGTTCTGAGAGTCTCTCTTCCGTTCAACGAGACATGAAACTAACGCTTATACAAAGTTCAGGATAATGCCGAAAGAGCCATTCTGTAATCTCAATGTGTCATGCAAAGAAAAGGGATTAATTCAATCTATAGTCTCACATAGCCAGATCTATGTAGTCTATAGTCTCAAATATTAATTTAATGACCTCATCTGTGGACATGATGCCGGTGAATCACACATCTGGTACAAACACCTCCACATCTCTATGAGAACTGCTGTTTTCTCACCACTGTCATTTGTGTTGTTTATTTTGTTATTGAGAGAAAAGCGTGCCGCTCATATTTACATACTCATCTTAAATGTCGTGTGGATGGCATCTGGATGTTCATTAACAGTATATCACTGCAAAGGTATTCCCAACTTTTTTATTTATAAGCCTAGAATGAAAAGAAACTTCGCAGTGAGTATATCGGTGCATTGAATCACGTTCAGTCTCTTGAATGTTACGTGTGCACGAGTGTGAGCGATAAGTTGCTGGCTGCAGTTCCCCTTACGGCCACCGGTGTCGCTAATAACACGGGTTTCTGATTTCTACATGTAGCCCCTTTAAGTAATGTTACAATTTATAATTTTATATAATTTTATAATTGTATATCATTTTCCAGTTTTTTAATCCAGCTTTTTAATGTTTTTCAAAGTAGCCAAACAGATTCAAAATGTTTTATACAAAATAGTGGCAACAAAATCACTAAAAATTTACAGTATAGTAAAATAGCTAACTGTATGCATTTCCTTAAGTACGCATTTGTTTTAAATCTTCTGTTTTGTCTGGTTCCTGAGCAGCAATGGGGCTCGATGATGCTGTATAAAAGTATTGAGTGTCCCTGCCTCCATATCAAGAACTTTGTGGTCACGTACGACTCCAAGAAGAAGACCTTCAGCAAATGGAGCGAGCTGCCCATAAGATTCCCTGCATTTGACTACACGCAACACGCCGATCTGCTTGTAGAGGACTCAGAGGAAGAAGACATGGACGTCGACTGAAAATTAAGATATTCAAACTCATCTCTGACACTGCCAATCAAATGTCATAACCTCTAAAATGATGCATGGTCTACCAAGTCTGTTGTATTGCAAGCACTGGCACTTCTCAACATGTGGCTCAATGGAATTTGTAATTTCCTGAATGTATTTAATCTCAAGTGGCACTTTTAAATTCTGGCTCTGATGTATCAGATGACTTATTTCTTATAGTTTAATTTCTTGATTTAAATATGCCTTTGCAAAGAGGAATCAGGGGAAAGTATTGTAAACCAAAAAGCAGGTTTGCATACGACATTCACTAAAACTGCACTGAATGAAGACATTTTGATTGATTTTACAGTCGGGGCTTTTGAGCTGTAACATTTAATGCATGTAAAACCACAGTGAAGCTTTGCAAATGCTGTCTGTCACAAGTACTGATTTTGTCCCAAGTGTTTTCATACAGATTTACTCTAGAGGATATCATGAAATGTGCTACAAATACTGTACATTAAAATTACCCTTAACGTGTCATCTGTTTTCTCTTTCAAGCATGAACAGTCTTTGATTATGAATCATGCGTTCATGGACAAAAAGAGATGGACCATCAGGGAAGAGTGTGACACAAAGTCTCTCTCACACACACACACACACACACACACACACACACACACCTGTTCAGGTGTTCTGACGAAGACACAGGCTCCCTCTGAGCAAACAGCACCTGAGAAAACCTGTCAGAAAACTTCCTCTCATTATGCATGACAAGACTTGCATGTTTAACAAGTTTTTTCAGTCAAAGACAAAGTACTTCCTTCCAGACAAACGCTTCGATACATTCTTTAAACACTTACGCCAGTAGTCACATGTTTGGACACACCTACACCTTCCTTTTTGTTTTGATATTATTGAAATATTAAATATATTTTATATTTCTATATATGGAGTTGAACGACCTCAGGGGTGTTTCCACTGACGAGGCAAGGGAGGCAGCGCCTCCTCAAAAAATTGCATGAGAAAATAATCCATATTACAAAAATAAAACGCAAATATTACAAAGTGTGACATTAAATAGTGTATAAATCACTTGTTTTCCTAAAGTGACAGTGTCCACCAGCGACAGCAGCCGGTGAAGTTACAGCGTGCTAACAGACCCGTGCGCTGGGTTTAGTGGGGGTCATTGAGGATGAATGGGGGAAAGTCACGTGAGAGGAGGCAATGCCTCCATAGCGCTATGATTGGAAATGATGGGATATGATTTGCTCACGCCATAAATCCCGCCTCTCGCTAAACAGTCTGAATGAACAAAATGGCGGGAAGACTAATTAAAAAGTAAGCAAACAACTCACACACTTAGATAATACCGTTTTGTGTGTGTCAAAACCAAACTTGAAATGGAAACATGATGACTGGGGGTTTTAGTGAGCAATCAGCTTGGAGAAATTAAAGGTAGCCTAGCGGTTAGCCTACATCTTCGTGTCTGTGAGTGTTTACAGAGCTTGATGACTGATGATCGTGAACATCAGTTCTAAAATAAAATATATTGTTAAAATCGTTACTGCCTTTGGTTATTATTTTGGAATCAACGTTTAATAAAAAATGCACAAAAACACTAACTTGAAGAGTTTTTTTAAGTGTTTTTTATAAATAAAACATTACATTGTTAATGTAAAAACACAAAATATAATTGCATTTGGTTTCTTTTTATGTAATGTTATGTTTATGTTATCGTTTTTAGCATTTGAATACATCAAGTGTGTGCAAACTTTTGACCAAAAATGTCCTCAATAAAAACTAAATAAACATACAGTACCAGGATTTTTTATTATGCAGGTTTCTGAGAGAATTGTTCATTGTTATGGCTGCGTGCATATTGTCATGTAACATTTTGTAGAAAACGTATTCAGTATTATTACACGGTTATTGCGTGCACATTTTGACAACTGCAAATCCATTCACCATGAAACATGCATGCTCTAAACTAATGCAGAGAACAGTCAAAAGCTCTGACACTCCACTGAAAGTTCAAATGAAGAAATATTTATCATTCGGCACTATAGGCAAGGTGACTGATCAAATATGATCATACGACTTTGCACAGAGTAAAGGTATCCAATGAAGCATCTTCACTAGTGATTAAGACTTTTGGACCCCACTGTATTTAACAAAGCACTTTTTATTTCCCTGAAATGAAAGTAAGTCTGTGTTAATGTGTCTCTCGCAGTCGATGCAGAAGTTGTGCAGATCGCGATAGTCAAAGCGTCAGTGCTGTAACACTGCAGAGCGTTATAAGCGCGCGCTCGCGGAGAGGAGAAGCACGTCCTGAACGCACTCCGATGGAAAGTTGTGCGGAATGCTGATTCTGAGGAAGTTTTGCCACCGTTCCCTCACTCCAGACTCAATGATGCATCGGAGGAAGTACACTTTTAACCTGGAAAATTGCAATCGTACGGAATAAAGCGCCGCAGTCTGTCCAACGCGTGCTCTAACGCGGACGAAGTGTTTAACGATCCGTTTAAGGACAGAATCATTCGGCGAACGCGGATTCCTGGAGATTGGATGCGCTTTTTAAAAGTTCCTGCGCAATTATGGTCAGTACACTGCACACTACGTGGTGTTTTCCTCAGGAATGTTTGTGGTGTTTTGCACAAAAAGTTACTTGGGTTAAAAAAATTGGGTGTGTGAGTTTAAACGCAACTTGTATGATATTGTGATTTTGACCAGAATGAGTGTATGTGAGGTGTTTCTCTTCACCTGCAGGGTTGTAATAAGGTGTGTGTGGCGCTGATCGGGGCGGTTGTCGTCATCACGCTCATCGTCATTCCCACGGCAATTTACATGAACAGTGAGTGGAGTCTTCTTCATCTTCATCTTCCTCCGTTTGAAACAATCAATAGAAAAACCACTTAAAAGCATGTATAGCCTATGTCTATACCTCCTACCTAGGGCATCAGTGTCCACCGTGTAATGGGGAAGAGACAGTTAACCATTTCTTCACCTTGCTATTCCTGTAAGATCATAGTCATGTATACGGCTAAATGACAAATGTTTGTCGTTAAGGTAATTTTCGTGGGGCAATCTGTTGAGGTTTGTCGATTTCCTATATAATGTTTTTGTCTTCATCAATTTTTAACAACATTTTATATACACACACAGTCAAAAGTTTGGAAACATAACTGTTTTTAATGTTTTTTAAAGAAGTGCTCTTCAAGCCTGCATTTATTTAATCAAAACTACAGAAAAAAAACTAACATTGTGAAACATTATTACAATTTAAAATGATGTTTTATTTTATTTTAATATAGCCTACATAAAAATATTATTTATTCCTGTGATTAAAGCTGAATTTTCAGTCTTCAGTGTCACGTGATCCTTCAGAAATCATTCTAATATGATGATTTATTATCGAATTTGGAAACAGTTGTGCTGCTTTATATTTTTTTGTAACCTGTGATACTTTTTTTCAGGATTCATTTATGATTCATTTCTAGCAATATAACTCTTTACTATCACTTTTTTATTGTAATCTTAACACATCCTTGCTGAATAAAAGTAGTAATTTCATTCAAAAAAAAGAAATTGAACAAAAATTACTGGCCCCAAACGTTTGAACGGTAGTGTATATAGTTACAAAAGATTTCCATTTTAAATAAATGCTTTTCTTTAACTTTTTATTCATCAAAGAATCCTGGAAAAAAAGTATCAGGCTCCAAAAATATTAAGCAGTTTCCAACATTGATAATAAATCTGCATATTAGAATGATTTCTGAAGGATCATGTGACACTGAAGACTGGAGTAATGCTTTGCATTACAGAATGAAATTAAAGAATGTATATTAAAATAGAAAACCATTATTTTAAATTGTAATCATATTTCATAATGACTCTTCTTTCTGTACTTTTGATCAAACAAATTCAGGCTTGATGAACATAAGAGACTTTTCAAAAAGATTAAAAATAGTAATGTTTCCAAACTATATGGTCGTTTCTTTTTTTATGTTTCATTAAAAAATATCTGTAGCGCCCCCATGTGAATACCAAAGAAATTGTGGGAATGTCATAACCTGAAATAATTTTTTTTTTTTTTGAAGATTGAAACGTATACTGTTTTCCTTCTCTGTGTTCTCAGGAGATGATTCTGGATTAAAGAGAACTTATTCTTTTAATGATTTTTACAACGATACCATCAGGTATAAAACATACAGTCTCCGTTGGATATCAGGTACGACACCCCAGGGCGCTTCACATGGTCCGTGTTTTTTTTTGTGATGACCTCTACATCACCCTGACACACACACTCAATGTCTCATTTTCCAACAGACAATGAATACCTCCACAAAACCAATGAAGGCCATATTTACTTGCACAATGCTGAAACGAAGGAAAGCTCAATATACCTGAGCAACTCGACATTTGTAGGTTGCCTCACATTTATTTGAGTGTTTGAATGACTCTTCACAGTCGTCCTCCTTCATAAATTCACATTAAAGAGCCTCTGATATTGTTTTATGTTGTAGACCACTTCCATATGCTATATGTTATGTTTAACACGTATGTAAATTCCACTTTTGATTTACAGGCCCAAGTGGATGGCACAGATTACATCGTGTCAGCAGATAGAAAATTTGTCATCTTTGAGAGCAATTACTCAAAGGTAGCTTGACTGCAATAAAAAAAATACCACTTCATAACCCACAAACATTAATATTGTCCATGAGTGATTCTTGCTGACATCTCTAACACACACTTGACATGATTCAACAGCAATGGCGACACTCCTTCACTGCCTCCTACCATATCTACAACATGGAGTCTCAGTGAGTAAAGATTATTTGCTGCAGCTTTGTAAATTATTAACTAAGTATTACGTTAGGGTTGTACAATATATGGAAAACTTGGAAATATAATTTTGAAATTGTGATGGGATCGGCAACCCAAAATGTTGAAAGAGCCATATTGGACCAAAAAAAAAAAATCTGTCTGGAGCCGCAAAAAATTAAAAGCTTTATATAAGCCTTATAATGAAGGCAACACATGCTGTAGGCTAAGTGTTATATTAGCTTTATTAGCCCCCTAGTATCAAAATGATAAGTAGGCTACAAATTAGAGCTTAGATCGGGCCCAAAAAATCAAACCCGGCCCGGCCAGACACATTAAACGTAATTATGAGCCCGAGTCCGATTTTAACCCGACCATTTTTTTTAATGAGTGGGTCGTTATAACTGACGTTCTCAACTTTCTTTCTCCCGCTCGCAACATTATGTTTTGTCCCGTTCCCCGCCCGCAAATAGACTTTTTTCTGTACCTCCAAATACTTTCAAGTTAGCTTACGTGTCGCCACCGCATCCTCCTGATAAATTATTTGTTATTAAAGCATTAAAACACAAACCACTGTTAATTTAACATAAAAGCAAGCAGTTTACTGCGTGCATGGTTTGGCATGACTGAATGCGCGCAAAGTGCGCTCTCTTAATAATTCCTAAAAAGCTGACAGTTCATCGCGATCTCACACATCTCTGTTATTATCAATGACACTGACTGCACAATGAATCTTTCATAATATCCACACTTTGTTCGTTATAATTAGAGGATTTGCCAGCATGCAGAATTCAGCACTGAACAAAAAAGTCAGTTTTGAGTGGTGAGGGGAGTCTATCTTAAATGCTTCTGATTGGACATTGCGTTCAAGAAATCAACACATGTCTGTGATTGGCTATATCGCTCAACGCTGCAAACATGTTATGAATATAAATTCTGGCCTGTAAATCGTTTCTATTTTGTTTTAGTAGAGTGAGTGCATTACCGCACGCGCCCGCGTTCGCACTCGGCCATCAAATCTAGTCCCGCGCCGCACTATTGCGTTGGGAGTGCTCAGCTATCTTTCTCTTTTTCCCCTTGGGATCCATGGCCCATGACACACCCGCCGGTTTGTTTGTTTGTCAGCCACCGGTCTGGCATCACGCAGATTTGACAGACACGTGTGTCACAGTCTATGACGTAAATTCTTCGTTGACAGAAATGTTGAAATTAAATATTTATTATACACATTTTTACAACGTTGAAAAGTTTTAGAATGTTTGTCATGTTTTTCCTCCTACAGAAATTATATTAAAACAAAAAATATTTTTTCCATTTTCAAATTTTTGAAAAAGCTCCAGGGAGCCACTAGGGCGGCGCTTAAGAGCCGCATGCGGCTCTAGAGCCGCCGGTTGCCGACCTATGGCTTAAACAATTCAACAGTTTTTAACAGTATATTTCAAGCTCACGTATATACTGTAGTTCAATGTGAACGACTTTAGAAAATATTTTTTGATCTCACCGAACACTAATTATTATAATTGTTTAAATATATTACTTCCAACAATTGGTAATGTATATTCACTTTGTTTTGTCTTGTTTTCTGTTGGATTCAGGGAATTTTTCTCCAAGTTTCAGATTCCACCTGTTACACAGCTCTTAGTTTGGGCGCCAACAGGAAACAAACTGGTGAGTTACAAACAGTAACACAGACAAAAAAAAGTAACAGTCACGTTGCAGTTATTATATTACAATATTGGAAGGCTCTAATGTCCAAGAATTGCGAAAAAAAAAACTGGATTTATCTGGGTTTTCACCATTACAACGCAAATTTTGAGCACATTGGAAATTTCAGCAGCTTTTCTTATTTGTTTTGAATATTTTCACTATTATGTTTTTTTGTTCTTATGAGTAATAAACAGATTGAATTTAGGTTTTTATTCACATATAAACATTGATCAGTGAACAAACAGAAGCTCAGGCGATTCCAGATGCTTTCACCATAAGCATTTCAAATA
Organism: Tiaroga cobitis; assembly: GCA_030578255.1. Lineage (NCBI taxonomy): Eukaryota > Metazoa > Chordata > Actinopteri > Cypriniformes > Leuciscidae > Tiaroga > Tiaroga cobitis. The sequence goes on from CM060599.1 coordinate 50,666,270, forward strand.
TGCAATACCAAAAAAAGTTTATACATTACTGTTAAAAATCTGTTTATCTATAGAGAAAACTAATGCTATTTTTACTTTCAGACCCAATGAGTAGAATATAAAACATAGCTGTTGCACTCTATATTCTGAACGAAACGTTGTTTTACGTTGGGAATCAAAATATACCGGTTGAGCTCTATTGTTTTGATATTGTCAATGCTAATGACCAAACATCGTCCACAGGCTTACGTCTGGGATTATAATATTTACCTCAAAACGACTGCCACTGCTGAGGCCGTACAAGTCACACATAATGGAAAAGTCAATACAATTCTCAATGGAGTACCAGACTGGGTCTATGAAGGTAACTTCATCTAATGCACTCACACACAGACATCCTAATGTAAATGCATTCATTCATACCTGTTAATCCATCTGCATCTTTTCTTGCTCAATAGAGGAGGTTTTTGCCTCCAACGAAGCCATTTGGTGGTCTCCGCAGGGGAAATTTCTGGCTTATCTACAAATTAATGACACTGGAGTTCACACCATTGAATACTCATTGTATGGAAATGACCAGTACCCTACCACAGTATTTATCCCTTACCCAAAAGTAAATATCTGAATGTTTCGTAGATTTTCACATAGTCCATGACGAGATTTAATTTCATGACTGTTTGTATGAACACCGCCAATTGTCCGCCTATTTTCCTTTATAATACAGACTACTACAAATCCACCCGTCATCATTTAGTATAAGAAACTTTTGTTATGCGTGTCAAAGTATTCTTCCTTACCATAGCCAAACTTTCAGAAAGTTTCAATTCAAAGTCTGTAGCCAGCAAGAAAAATACTGGACATACAAAAATATTTTTTATAACTTACTATGTTTTTGTTAAAAATGAATACACTTACAAAGTGAAACAGTCACACTTATTTAGGAGAAGAACATTTTAAAAAAAAATCTAACAAACCCTTTTCCACTATTTCCATGGATGTTAAAGGTTCTTCGTGGAACCATCGATACCAATAAAGTATCTTTAACTTTCATGATAAAATGTAGCATTTAAAGCTGCATGGAATAGATACTGTGTCTGCTGTTCTTGTATTACAGTTTCATTCAAAGTCGAATTTTGCTACTAAACTGTTGTTCTGCTTACAAAGGCAGGCAGTGTTATTCCCAGAGCAAGGCTGTTTGTAATTGACGTCGAAAATCCATCCAAACAATCAGAAGTGGTGGTACCGAAATCTGTCGGATCAGGGTGTGTCCCTCTTATGTTTCTAGTTTCACACGAAGCCTCTATGGCAAGCAGGGCGGGCGGGGCCGAGAGCCTTGGCAACGGAGCGAGGCCGGTGGTGCGAGTGCTAATGAGCGTCACCTACGCCACACCGCTCTCGAGATCCCATGGAGGAGCTCCAGAAGAATAAAAGGAGGAGTGATGACAGTGAAGGACGAGAGAGGACTTTGTTGTTGCGCTACATGTTTATATGTAGCAGTCGTACGTGAGGGGCAGCCCCTTTACTTTCATTTTGTAGTCTTCCCTTATCAACCAACTTTGCTACATTGGCAAATCCAGACCTGGTCCTCTCTCCTGTTGCATTGTCGTCGCTCCTCGTTTTATCCTTCCAGAACTCCTCCTTGAAACTCGGGACCGGTGTGGTGCAGGTGATGCTCATTATCATTCGCGCCACCGGCTCCGTTCCGTTCCCACGGCTCTCGGCCCCGCCCTGCTCGCCACAGCCTCATGTCTGAAACAAAGTTTTCACAGCATTAGAGTTCAGCGTAACGTTATTTCTATTTTTCTCTTATCCCAGCGATCACTATCTGAGCACAGTCACGTGGGTCACAGATGAGCGACTGGCTGTTCAATGGCTGCCACGCAGACAGGACCGAGTCCTTCTGCAGATCTACGACTACGACGGCACCAACTGGAAAGAAAGCTCGGTGAGAATCAACATTGCAATTGCCTGAGGCAGTGATTCTCTTGTTATTTTGGTCTGGCCAATCAAAGAAATTGTAATACAACCCCATTTCCAGAAAAGTTGGGACAAGAATCTGAGGTTTGTTAATTCTCTTTAACCTTTATTTAACTGACAAAAGTATAAAGAAAAGATGACCAACTTAATTGTATTTTGTCAATATTAACACATTTTGATTTTGATGGCTGCAACACACTCCAAAATAGTTGGGACAGAGGCATGTTTACCAGTGTCACATCACCTTTCCTTTTAATTACACTTTTTAAATGTTTGGGAATTGACGATACTAATTGCTGCAGTTTTGCATGTGGAATTTTTGCCCAATCTCGCCTGATACAAGACTCGGCTCAACAGTCCGTGGTCATCAGTCTGATTTTCCTTTTTATGATGGGCCATAGAGTACATTTACAATAGGAGACGGATCTGGACTGCAGGTGTAGAGTCACGTCTTCGAAACACTCTTGTAGCACGTGCAGAATGAGACCTGGCATTGTGGCATTGTCTTGCTTCATGCCTCCATGTCAATGGTACCTTCACACATACAGTGTGCAAGTCACCCATGCTGTTTGCACTGACGTCGCCCCCTCATACAGATGTTTGCATTTGCACCTGTTGCTGATGAAAGTCTGGTTGGTCCCTTTTATCTTTGGGGCTGAGAACTCAATGTCCATTTTTCCCCCAAAACAAGCTGAAACGTGGACTCATCTGACCACAGCACACATTTCCCGTGTGTTTTGGACCATCTGAGATGAGCTCGGGCCCAGAGAACTCCTTGTGCAACAGAGATAGATGTTGCTTTTATTGATGCAGCGTCAGACGGTGTTAAATGAAAATGGTTTTCTAAAGTACTCCTGAGTACATGACTGTATTTAACACAGTAGCATGATGGTTTCTCATGCAATGCTACTGAGGGCTCAAAGGTCACGCACATTCAACAGAGGTTTCCTGCCTTGCCCGACACATACTGTGAGTATTTCAGAATATGATGTATGGTAGATAGTGAAAGACCTAAATTCTTTGTAATCTTGCATTAAGAAATGTGATTTTTGAATTGTTTGACAATTCTCTCATGGAGTTTGGCAGAAAGTGGTGGTGAGGCATGAGTCTTTGGTGGATGGTACTATTATACCCAGTCACGACGATACCCTCACCTATTACCAGTTCACCTGCTTATTGTGGACATTTGTAAATAGTTTAACTTGGATATTCTATAATCTTTTTACTTTTATTTTGTCTCTGTCCCAACTTTTTTGGAGTGTGTTGCAGCCATCAAAATCAAAATGTGTTTATATTTACAAAATACAATTAATTTGGCCAGTGAAAATATTCTTCTTTTTACTTGTGTCAGTTAAATAAAGGTTAAAAGTGAATTAACAAAATCACAGTTTCTTGATTTAATTACATTTTAAGTTGAACAAACTTTTTTTTTAGGAATGCTAATCAGTTTTGTTGGAGACTTTGGCACATAGGGTTGATACTTTTTATAAATAATTACTATAAAAAAAATGCATTTTCTTTCAGCAACAAGAGTGAAAACACGAACTGCATTCATTCCTTTTTCACTGTTTTGATAAATAATATAAGGCAGCAAATTACAATCTTGCAAAAATACAAAACATTACTTAAATGGCTTTTAAATCCAAAAAGCATTTTTTTTAAAGAATAATCTACACACCATCAAGCCATTCCAAACATTTATGTTGTTGTTTTTTTTCTTCTGAAGCCTTATTATAGCCTGGTTAAAACCAGACCATTCTCAGTTGTAACTGAGTTATGGTCTGGCAAAGCGTCATAGGCAAATCATTTCCAGAGGGGCGTCACCAACGGACGTCGCGGATAGACCTAAACCCAATCAGAGCGATGAAGGAGGTGACGTATGCAGAGCGGTGGAGAAACATCTCCGAGTGTTGTTCTTTGCTCGGGTTTTAACAAAAAGGAAACGTTCAAATCGCTTAAAACAGACGCGATAGCTGATTCGAACGAGTGATGTTCGACGGCGGCATCCATCTTTGTAATGTAGGCTACAAAATCCCAGCGCTGTCGTCATCGTGTAAAGCCCGCCCCAACGTTTCTGATTGGTGCCTCGATTTCGACGGATTGGAAATGAGCTTGAATGAGCTCTTTGCCAGACTAACTTTCAGAGCAAATCTAAATTTGCCGGAAGTTGTCTGGGTTTTCCTAGGCTAGCCTTGTTATAGTCCTATGTAAGAAACAGATTGATCTTTGATTCATTAAAAATTATTCCCTCGTGTCAATAATGACGTGCATACAAAAGTGCTGTGAACAGTCTATAAGGACCATAACTATAAAGGAAGAAAATGCACACACACACACACACACACACAACACGTATCGTCAACTGACCAGGTTTCCATATGCAGACTTTTCTTAAACTTTGAGAACTGCCCAAACAATTTGAATAGTGGGATTTAACTAAATACTATTTTCTTTACAGAAATTTGAGCAAAAGAGCAAAACTGGATGGGTTGGACGGGTGAGTTCATGCAGCAATCACGTAAAATCTTAAAATTGTCCTGATTTCAACTAAAGATGCTGCCATGAAACCTTATAAAACATAACGGTCTGTGTTTCCCCTCACAGTACTTTCCTTCAGCTCCTTACTTTGCTGCAAATAACAAGAGTTTTTACAAAGTTATGAGCAATGTCAACGGTTATAAACATCTCCACTATGTGAATGCTGTAAGTAATGTATTATTTTTTATTTATAATAAATATATGCAAATGGGGATTGTTGTGATTAATCTTGAAAAACATGATAGGAGAAAATGAATGAATACACCTAGAACAAATGCAGCTGAAAGAGTAGGTGATCGATTGTGCAAATTTCAGATGTCTTTACATTGTATTACAGGTTATAATGTGCTATAACTGTTAAAAGAAAGAATGAAACACAAAGAAACACTGAAGTACAAGCTTAGCACATTGTTGGTCTGCCAACTGTTGTGTTCTTTGCAGGAAACAGCAACACCCATCACCTCAGGCAAATGGGAAGTGATATACATCTCAAAAGTAACCAAAGATTCCATGTGCGTATGAAACGCGTATGTTTTGTCACAAGCTTCTCATGTGTCTTCAAGCGCAAACTTTCCTGCATGCATCTAAAATCTGCTCTTTCCACAGATACTACGTGAGTAATGAACACATGGGAAGACCTGGACAGAGAAACCTTTACAAGTAAAAATACCTTTGTTTCCACAATATTTAAAATAGCCATTAGTGGCGCTATACTTCAACAATGGTATCACAACACTCGTGCCCCTCAAGAACCAATTATTCACAACCAATTACATTACAATAATTTTTCATTCCTCTGATGATGTGGAAAGAGCGGCAAAATATCATATGCAATACATACATCAGAGCCAAATTATCAAAAAAATTAGAAATTGCCCTTAATTATCCTTATTTATTCACACTTAAGTTGTTCCAAACCTGTTTGCTGTTATTTTTCAGTGGATCACAAAAGCATAATTTTTGGTAAATGCAATCTGCATGCATCCCACCAACACAACAACGATTCATGACTATTAAACTTCAACAATTTTAAAAAAGCACATGATAAAAACAGTCTCTACTGTAAAGGTTGTTCATTTCTAATTTTGTGTTCCATGGGAAAAAATCTGCACACTTAATTTTCTGTCAGCACAGAACCAAAAAAAAAATCAACAATAATTTTTAAAATGTGTCAATCAAAGAATGCTTGACACGTTCTGCATAGATGTGGCACAGACAACATGCCTGAAAAACAAACTAAATGCAAAGGATATAGGAGAAAGTGCATTGAAGTAAAAGTTTCTGAATGAAGAACTATGAGAAGATTATATCCGTAAACAAAAATAATATGTTCATTATATTTATTAACTCATTTATGCATGCATTAATCTTATTTATACTAAAAATATTTGATATGTATATTGTATACAGTAGTCAACATTTGAAGTGGATCAAAACCGTTCATCAAGTTATACATGAATTTTGAACAAAACCCGTTCTTGTCTCAGGACAACTTTGATTAACTTTTTTGATCCACAAATGTTGACCACTGTATATAGATAGATAGATAGTATTCACTGTATTTTATTAAGAAAATATTTATGTACCAAAAATTGTATATATATATATATATATATATTATATATATATATATTATATTTATACACACACACACATGCACACAAACACATATGCACACACACACACACACACACACAGACACACACACACACACACACAGAAGCTATACTAGAAGTAATTTATTCTGAATTTTCTAATGGGTTCTCTTCCCTAATTGTCACTGTGAAATGTTTCCTCAGGATTTCTATAAGCAACAATGGACATTCTGTCCCAAAGTGCGTCACCTGTTCGCTGTACCAGGACAGGTGTCAGTATAACTCGGCTTACTTCAGCCTGAACGCCTCTTACTTCCGTATGGACTGCTACGGTTAGTGAACACGCTTTTACTGTACGCCTGTGCGATTCCCTCAAAACAAACCCCTGAACGATACCTTGGCTGATCTGAGGTGACTGAGAGGTAACTGTGTGCTGCTGGTTTCACAGGACCAGGGCTTCCACTGTTTACACTGATGGACAACAGAGAGCCTGCTAAAGGTTTGTGCTAGAATCGCTCTAATCCAACAGGAGCTAAATAAAGGAAGAGTTTCCAAAAATAACATTTATGATATATATTGTATTTTTTGGATTAGAGATTCAGGTCCTTGAGGACAATAAGAAACTGGAAAAAATTCTGACTACTGAGCTTCTGATGCCAACCATCAAACGTGCCACAATGAAGATCGCGGGATTCAGTATGTGCAGTAAATATTCCAGAAAAATAGGATTTAGTATAATTTTTTCTAAAGCCGATTTTGTTGTTCATCTCTCTCCAGACCTCTGGTATCAGATGATGTTCCCACCAAATTTTGACTCGTCCAAAAAGTACCCTCTTTTCATTCAAGTGTGAGTTACATACTTATATGAACCTATAAATGGCCACTTGTTTTCTATAACATCCCCTTTTTAAAACGTTTGCGCTCAGGAAGTTTTTTTTTTTCTCTCTTTTGTTCACTAAGGCTGAATTTATTTGATCATTTTTTATATATATTATTAGATTAAAAGAACTTTTCTATTTGAATATATGTATAAGTCTTTTTTTTTTTACTAGTACTTTTTTTTTAGTAGTGCATGTAATACATTGTACAGTAGTCTCTTAATTAAAAATGAGCCCATACAAGCTGCATGCATAATTCAATTCACATTTATTTGTAGTTTCAAAGCAGTTTTACAGAAAATACATGTTTCTACATTACAATTTTGAGTAATCAGAGATGACGGAGTCCAAGTAATGTCCATATGTCAGTTCTAAGATAATGCAAATCATGCAGTTAGCTAACATCATGTATTCAATGAGCTCATTAATGCAACTGTTGTGATTTGAGATCATAATGATAACAATATATAGACATTTTGGCAGTTGTGCATCTCTTCACCAATGTAGGGTCATCTGATATATAATTACAAAATGAGCAAAATGCTGTTTAAAACAATTTTAGCTGAAGTATAGCATCATAAAATACCCAAACTAAATTTTAAAGAAAGTCATTTTTGATTTTAGTATTTCTCTGTTGTTTGACGGTGACGTTACAGGTACGGCGGACCAGCCAGCCAGAACATAGATTTCGTGTTTCGACTGGAGTGGGCCACGTACCTGTGCAGCACAGAGAAGGTGCTCGTCGCCAGCTTCGACGGCAGGGGAAGTGGTTACCAGGGCGATGAGATAATGCACGCCATCTACGAGCGACTGGGAACGTACGAGGTGGAAGATCAGATCTCGGCCGTGAGGTGAGGCGAGGGAACGATGTGCACACGCTCGTGATGAAGGACAATCATTTAGCCTGATGTAACTCACAGACGGATGAGAGACACGAGTCGAAGGGAACAAGCTTGTCATGGAGAATGTGTCAAATGAGGTTGATCGAGGTCAAACACTACGAGTTGACTCAAAGCAACTTGAAAAGAGACGAACTACCTTTTACAAAAGATGTATTCTACCAATGTAGTCATTTTGTTTTGGATTTTTTTCATAATTGCTTTTCTTGTGACTGTGTTTAATTGCAGAAAATTCATTGAAATGGGGTTCATTGACAAAGACAGAATTGCAATGTGGGGTTGGGTAAGTGCAATGCTTTCATTAAAAAGCCAAACCACGGAAGAGATTTGAAATTTTAAATACGAGGTTTTGACTACCAGTCAAATGTTTGGAATAATTTTTTTTATATATATATATATATTATAAAGTCTCTTATGCTCACCAAGGCTGCATTTATGTGCTCAAAAATTACAGTAAAAATAGTTAAATATTATTATCTTTTCAAATAAATGTTTACCATTTGAATACATTTTAAAACTCAATTTATTCCTGTGATCAAAGTTGAATTTTCAGCTTCATTACTGTCTTCAGTGTCACATGATCCTTTAGAAATCACTCTAATATGCTGATTTGATCATGCCATAATTATTATTGCTGTTTGAAGATAACAGTTATAACCGTTATTAATAAATGTTTCAAAGAGTTTTTGCAGCTTAATATTTCTGTGGAAACTAATATTTTTGATAAGTTGCTTTTTCTTTTTTCAAACAGCATTATTAATGACTTTATCAATTTAATGCAGAATAAAAGTATTAATTTCTTTTTTTTTTAAGCTTGCTTCCCTCTAACTTTTGAATGGCAGTGAATCAGTTTCCACAAAAATATATGAAACAGCACAACTGTTTTCATCATTGATAATAATCAGAAATGTTTTTTGAGCATCAAATCATCATATTAGACTGATTTCTGAAGGATCATGTGACACTGAAGACTGGAGTAATGATGCTTTGATCACTGGAATAAAATACATTTGAAAATATATTACAATAGAAAACAGTTGTTAATATTATTTCAGAATATTGTGGTTTTTACTGTATTTTTGATCTAATAAATGCAACTTTGGTAAGCAGAAGAGATATTTAAATAATCTTTATCCCAAACTTTTGACCAGTAGAGTACAAACAGCACCAATTTCCAGTCTAGTATAATATATCATAGTTAAACTCATAGTATATTATTATACCAACCACCCAAAAGCAAGCATTTAGACAGTCAAGCATTCCAACAAAACATTTAGATCAAATAATCGCCATAATATCTATGATGAAAACCGCCATACTAATTATGAAACGTCTGTCTTGCTCAGTCATATGGCGGCTATGTGACGTCCATGGTTCTGGGATCAGGAAGTGGACTGTTCAAATGTGGAATCGCTGTGGCTCCCGTTGCAAAGTGGGAGTATTATGGTATGGATTTTCTGATTTATGATATAGATTAACCACAAACAATTTAGCAGACTTAACTCACACGCTGCGTTCTTCACAGACGCCGTATATACAGAGAGATACATGCATCGCCCCGAGGAGAACTCGGAAAGATATAAAGTAAGTTAATCTGTAAGGAAACGCATGCTTGGATTATGAACAGTGATCAAGAGTTCCTCATATATGTGGATGATTTGCTTGTTTGCAGAATTCAACAGTGACCGACAGGGCAAAAAACATCAAGTCGGGTCAATACATGTTGGTGCACGGCACTGCAGACGGTAAACACAATCTGATCTAAACCTGGGAATAGGCAAAATCTGATAGATTGACTCTGATACAAAACTTAGTGGCCTGACGCTAAGAAAAAATAAATAAAAGGTACAAAAGCTGTCATTGGGGTGGCACCAATTTTGAAAGGATTCTGCCCCAGTGACAGCTTTTGTACCTTTTTTTTCTGAGCATTTTATCATTTTCTTGACATGTTTTCTTGCTGTTTTGGCTTCACTACTCCAGACAACGTCCACTTTCAGCAGGCTGCTCAAATTTCCAAGGCCCTGGTGGAAAATCAAGTAGACTTTGAAGCAATGGTGAGTATAAATGAATGGATGAAGGTGATGAAAAACATTTTATCAAGCTCTGACATGTCTTGCTTTCTCTAAAACGATGTGAACCTGTTTTCCAGTGGTACACCGATAAGGATCACGGACTGTCTGGTAAAGCACGTTACCATCTCTACACACACTTGAACCATTTTCTGCAGAACTGCTTTGCTGAGAACAAATAAATGGGCATTGATGCATTATGTAAAAAAAAAAAAAGTCCTCTTCCATTGACAAAACACTGTTGATGACAGATGCTTTACATGTTAGTCTGTATATAGAACATCTTATGTCAGAGTCAATGACATTGATTTTGTATTGTTACTTTTTTATATTGCTTAATGTGTGATGTTTTTATTAGCTGTTGTTTTTGTATCACATTGCTGTGATGGTAACTCACTTTAATTAAAACGCAACAAAGTAAAATGAATGTAGTTTATATCACAGACTTTGTCATGTTACATATTATTTGTACATTTACACATTGATCGTGGAATCCATAGAGCTTATGCGCTTGTGTTTATGCACTGACTTCAATGTGTGATTCGAGCATGTCTGTTAGAAAACTGATCAACTGAAACATGCTGGATTTGCCTTAGACTTCTGACTCATGTTTCATATATATTGAAATCTAAACAAAATAAAAAAATACTTGTGAAGTAATTCTGTGTCTGCATGCTTCATCTATTTTACATATTATACACACCGCCCAAGTTTGGAGTGAATTTGTTTCTCATGAAATCCCATACTTCTATCTCGGTTTCATTTAACTGTTTTTTGACCATTTTTTCAAACATTTGACTGGCAACGTATTCATAATAATAGTCTATCATGGTATATGAACAGTGCCACCTGCTGGTTTAACTATTAAAATGTATGCCATATGGACGTTGCCCAAGAGCACAGATGATATCCTTCAAAACGTTTCTGAATTTAACATCACTAATGTTATAGATCCATAAGCTGAAACCCACATGAATTAAGACAAGAGACACTAACATTGTGAAGTAATGTAGTCAGCCAATCACAATAGCAAATCAGGGCCTCATGTGACTTGGCTATTCAACAAATAAATAGACAAAATATCAGTGCAGACTGATACGACAACTCATGTGTCATACTAGTTTTACACAGCACAGCCATGTTGAAAATCAGTTTTCTGCGAGTTTTATTGGTTATTATCTAAAACGTATGATGTTACATGGATCTCTGGAATAATTGATGCTGATCAATTGCATCAAATATAAATATTCCTGAATTATGAACATTGTCTGAGGCACCGCTCCAGTAGGAAACCCGTTTCCAACATAATGCTGATGTTCTGCCTCTTCAAATCAAATCAATATTTCCATTTGATTTTTCCAGGTTTTTGCACCTGAACCCCTCATGTGTGTTCAACTACTTTTTTGCACCACCGATTATGCTTTCAAACAGACCAAAGCATGATCAGAGGAGTTGTTACTACTACAAAAGCATCAATATTGCCGTTCGTTCTGTTAAGAATCCTCAGGGGAATTAACTGTATGATGAAAATAAATAGAGTTAAATGTAATTACATTGATCTCTGTGAGACTGAGGCATTACCATAACCAACACTTGAACCAATCTAAAGAATTTAGGAAGCATTTAAAAAATAACGACGTGCAGCCTCAGTTTACGATAAACATTTCTACAAATCAATGCATAAATAAATATAAATGATGCAAATGACAACGGAACAGAACTGACATATATTCGACAATTTTTAAAACCTAAAAGTTTATAGACACAAAAACGATTAAGAAAAGTGAGGTTACTGTAAAAAGATCTGATTTAATATTTATATCTAATGCAATGCAGACCTTTTTTTAAGTATGACTTAAATGTCAAAATACTTGGAGCCACTGTATATCCTTCCTAAAAAAAATAAAAAAAAATAAATAAAGAATCTAGTATAAAACTCCATGAAATTGTGAAAGAATATATAAATTGATTTCTCACAAAAAGAAAGAAAGCTTTGCAGAGCACAAACATATGACTGAATGTTTCTCATCCTGAAAGTACTTGTGCAATTATTTGCTCTTCTCTGTTTTTAACAGGACAGAATCATGTTTGATTTTCCCCTAAAGTGACTTTTTTGACCATTTCCCCCCCATCTCTCTTTAAAACAGGTTCACAGTGCAAATACACTGATGCATTGAGATTAATGGATTGAAACTAATAAGAGTGTGTGTGTGTGTGCGTGTATCATGCCACCTGGGCATCACTATATAAGACTCCGAACATCAGGCTGGGACTGTGAAGTCGCACTGGGAGCCAGGAAGGTGAAATCAGCGAGACAACATCAAAATCGTTGAGAATATTTCTCCGTGACGACCCAACAAAGATTAAGGTGAGTCTGGGAACTCTTGGCACTATACTGTATCTTTACAGGTAATGCGTGAACGCTTTACTGAGTAACTGTACGGTCTGCATCCTTAGGTAAGATGATGGTAAGGATCTACAACGCCTCCATTGGACTTTTACTTCTCATCTTGATCCAGAGCAGCCTGCAGATTCCCATACAAGACACGGAAGAAAACACCAGGTAAGAGCAACGAAATTATGTATTATTTCATTTTTTTTAATTGCCTCGAAGATTTTTGATTGTTCACTTTACAATCAAACACAACCTGGGACACATTTAACCTCTAAATCAAAAAGGAACTCTATGGTGCTTAAAAAAAACTAAAAATATGCTTGATTTTTTGTGATTACATGGCAGATCCAGATTCAACATCCAGCAAACATTTAATGTGAAACGGGTTTAACGGTCATAGAAATGTTTTTCATTATGAAATAATTATGTCAAAATGAATGCATTACTCCTTTCTTTTTGATTTTGGGGTGAAATGTGAGCCAGGCGTGCCCTTGGTGGCTTTTTCTTTTTGGAGAATGATGTATTTGACATTGCCTTTCAGCTTTATGTCTGAGGAAGCACTATTTAATGACCCAAGAGAAGTACACAACATGAAGAGACATTCAGAAGGCACGTTCTCAAACGATTACAGTAAATACCTGGAGACCAGGAGAGCACAGGACTTCGTTCAGTGGTTAATGAACTCCAAAAGGAGCGGGTAAGTTTGGAAGGTCTGCAAATTCTTTCACAAGATTAAAAAAAAAAGGACTTTTTTTTTTTTTTTACATGACGTCTACGTCGTGTAAGAGAAGTTGCATGAATAAAATTATGAAATGTAATTATGAAAAATGGAAAAATATGTTTTTCACTCATTTCAAGTAATTCCCACATGACGTGAATACAGGTTAAAAAAAACTTTGTATTTAAAATAAAATGACCAAATGGTGATAATTTAAGCAAGTACATTTACACTATCATTCAAAAGTTTTGACTTGGTAAAAAAAAAAAAGGTATGTAAAATACCTTTTAAAAAGGTCAAAATACAGTAAAATTGTGAAATATTATTCCAATTTAAAATAACTGGTTTTTATTTGAATATATTGCAAAATCTAATTTATTCCTGTGATCAAAACTGAATTTTCAGCATTATTACTCTTCTACTCTACTTATCTACTCTTCAGTGTCACATGATCCTTCAGAAATCAATGTTGAAAACAGATGTGCTGCTTCATATTTTTATGGAAACAGTGATACATTTTTACAGGATTCTTTGATGAATAGAAAGTTCTCTCAACATTTATTTGAAATAGAAATATTTTATAACATTATAAATGTCTTTACTCTAAAAAACAGAAGTATAAATGTATATAGTTTGTTACAAAGAATATCAGCCTAAACATGCGTTCTCCCCCAGAGTCCCCACACGACGCCACGCAGACGGCACATACACCAGTGATGTCAGCTCCTACCTGCAGGACCAGGCGGCGAAAGAGTTCGTGTCCTGGCTGAAAACAGGGAGAGGGCGACGCGAGTGAGCATTCTCCAAACACTACCCCCATAACTGTGATATTCTACGATACTGTTTTATAATGACTAGTGCTGTCAGTTACATCGAATCATGCAAATAAATCTTTCTTCAAATGAAGCACTTGGTCTTTTGGTTTTTGAGTGACTCTGTAAATCAAGTTTTTTTTTTTAAATACAACCTAGACTATGTTTAAAAGGGGTAGTTGAGAATAAAAGTGGTTAAAAATGTATTGCACATATATTTTGTTTTGTGCATTTAATTGTTGGCTTTTTGACAGTTAATTAACACCTGAATTTGTAGACGCATTTAAAAATCTAAATGGTCATTTTTCTGTTCAGTCTGTGTCATGCTAATATTCTTGCATATTGTTTGGTCTATGTTTGGACATTTAGTTTTAATGTTAAATTATTTTGCTACTGTCACTTGCCCAATGTAAAATCTGAGTCTGAATGCAAACCCCATTGAGGAGCAGTTTAAAGGGGTCATATAATGCCATTTTCATACAAGTTAATTTGATTATTTAGGATCTAAATGAAAAGTTTGTAATATACTTTAAATAAAAATTCTCATTAGTATTGGAAGAAAAAAATAATTTTACCTGGTTAAAAACAGGCGCCACAAAAACGAACGGCTCGATTTGAGACAGAGGAAAACATATAAGGAGAATAAAACAAAAACACTGGATATATTTTTATCATTTTATGATGGTTGTGTACAGGCACTGCCAACACACATTTCAGTACAATCAACTTGAAAAAGTGCATGTACCATTATATGACCCCTTTAAGAGTATAACCTTCAGTGCATTTACCATATGAAAAGAATCTGACACATTTACCTCACTGTCCCTATGAGAAAACTGAAACATACAACATTCACTTCATAAGCAGTTATAACACTATTTGTCAAGATGACACGCAAGCAAACGCTGCAAATCAAACACAATCCATGTGGGAAAGCAACTGCAATCAAACATAATAACCATGTGTCAAATGGCTTCAATCGTTCTGTCAGTAACAAACAGAATTCAGAGTTCACCTCCACTCAGGTACCTTTTCAAATGATCTTCCTCTATAATCCCTGAGGAGAACTTACTTCAGCGCTGTAAGCTGGCCCGATGCGTCACTTCTGCTTACCTTACCGTATCTGACATGACACTGACAGAAGATGGGAGTCACCAAAGCCTTGTGGAAATGTGTCAATTATCCAGCACTGTCAGGCATCCTGGGGCCGCACGTCTCCGGTCCTTCAGCTCGGAGAAAACAGCACTGATGCCAGAGATGCAGTCCGTCCTGGGAGCAGGTCTCTCTCTCTGAGCCGTCAGCTGATGCTACAAACCATCTGCTCGCCAAAAAAAAAATTTAAATAACATCAAGCCTTTGATATAAGCTCACTCCTTTTAAAAGGAGGAGAAACTAATACATAACACTGGTTATTTGTCAATACAAAATCTTGCCTGCAAGTTCAAAACTCCTGAAGCAACATAGGACTGACGCACTTGGAACTACTTTTATGATAATTATATGGCACATTATTCAACAATTTGGAGCTTAACAGCTTCCTATATTGAAATAAAAGCATTTCTTTGAAATACAAATCTTTCGTAACATAAATAAATGTCTTTGTCACCATTGATATTTAATGCATCCTTGCAGAATAAAAGGATTTCTTTCTTTAAATTTTTTTTAATAAAATATTTCTATATAATCATCACAAAGTTGGCAATATCCAAAATCCTTGTGGGGGACACTTTTTTTAGTCCCCATGAGAAAACAGCTTAGAATCATACTAAATTATGTTTTTTGTAAAATGTGATGGGTAGGTCTAGGGTTATAATATAAACATTGATCAGCAAATATAAACAGAAGCTCAACTGAACCTGCTTGACACACGAGAATGAACCTCATTGGTTCTTGCTGAACCTCAAACGTGCTGCGTAACACGAGAATGAACCTCATTGGTTCTTGCTGAAGCTCAAACGAGCTGCGTAACACGAGAATGAACCTCATTGGCTCTTGCTGAAGCTCAAACGAGCTGCGTAACACGAGAATGAACCTCATTGGCTCTTGCTGAAGCTCAAACGTGCTGCGTAACACGAGAATGAACCTCATTGGCTCTTGCTGAAGCTCAAACGAGCTGCGTAACACGAGAACGAACCTCATTGGTTCTTGCTGAAGGTCAAACGAGCTGCGTAACACGAGAATGAACCTCATTGGTTCTTGCTGAAGCTCAAGCGAGCTGCGTAACGCGAGAACGAACCTCATTGGTTCTTGCTGAAGCTCAAACGAGCTGCGTAACACGAGAATGAACCTCATTGGCTCTTGCTGAAGCTCAAACGAGCTGCGTAACACGAGAATGAACCTCATTGGCTCTTGCTGAAGCTCAAACGTGCTGCGTAACACGAGAATGAACCTCATTGGCTCTTGCTGAAGCTCAAACGAGCTGCGTAACACGAGAATGAACCTCATTGGCTCTTGCTGAAGCTCAAACGAGCTGCGTAACACGAGAACGAACCTCATTGGTTCTTGCTGAAGGTCAAACGAGCTGCGTAACACGAGAATGAACCTCATTGGTTCTTGCTGAAGCTCAAGCGAGCTGCGTAACACGAGAATGAACCTCATTGGTTCTTGCTGAACCTCAAACGTGCTGCGTAACACGAGAATGAACCTCATTGGTTCTTGCTGAAGCTTAAACGAGCTGCGTAACACGAGAATGAACCTCATTGGCTCTTGCTGAAGCTCAAACGAGCTGCGTAACACGAGAATGAACCTCATTGGTTCTTGCTGAAGCTCAAACGAGCTGCGTAACACGAGAATTAACCTCATTAGTTCTTGCTGAAGCTCAAGCGTGCTGCGTAACATGAGAATGAACCTCATTGGTTCTTGCTGAAGCTCAAACGTGCTGCGTAACATGAGAATGAACCTCATTGGTTCTTGCTGAAGCTCAAACGTGCTGCACAACACGAGAATGAACCTCATTGGTTCTTGCTGAAGCTCAAATGTGTTTCCTCTTCCCACAACTGATGTGAGAGTATATACAAGTTTATTTATGAATAAAACAAAGCCTAAATTAAATCTGTTCATCATATAAAGCGATCGTGTCTCTTCAGAAAATTTGGAGTAAACCGCTCAATTCACATGGATTAGTTTTATGATCACTTTATGAACTTTGTGAAGTGTCAAAGTGTCAGTTGCGTAGCTGTCAATGGAGGGACAGAAATCTCTCCGATTTTATTAAAAATATCTTTCTTTGTGTTACGAAGATGAACTAAAGTCTAGAGGGTTTGGAACGACATAAGGACAAGTCAAACAAATTTTGTCCATTAACAATATATTGCTTTTGAGAAACCGTAACAACAACTTGCAACTCACCCTGGTAACTTAAAGTAAACAGGAACGATTGAATCGTCTTCTCGCTCCCCAAACAAGACAAATTCAACACAAACGGCGCTCAGCAACGAGCAAGTAACATGTGCTGCTAACTTCTGCTTCATTATAGCCAATGAGGAAAAACCCTCTGCAAACCCCGCCCACAAATACACAAGCCAGCAAACCAGCTGCCAGCAAACACCAAAATGCAAAGTGATTGACAGGCAGTGGGCGTTTCTGATTGGGCCAAACGCGTGGTATAGTGCTTTTACAGAAAAGATTAACATAGGCTAATACTTCTCATTATAAGGAACATATCATTATAGTTTTATGAGTCTTTTACTCATTGTAATTAAATTCACATGGAAATTTACATTTATTCATTTAGTCTTCACTTTATATTCATTTTGGAATTAATTTTATTCAAAGTACTTACTATACAATTGAATTTATTTGTAGGCCCTATTAAAGATTTGCAAACGCCTAAACTTTGCACTTACTATTTCCTTTCTCCTTATACTATTATACTTTTTTTGACTACCTATTGTTTCTACCTTTCAAACTTCTCTTATATAAATAATAGTTTCTATCACTTTTTTTTACTTTTAAACCCCTTTTAATTTACACCAAAACATTAGAGAGATAATATATACAAAACAAAAACACACAAAGCAATTTTACCAATTAAAAACCATATTCCTATAACCTCGCTCATTGTCACTAAAGCCTCTCTCACACCTTATTTTGAAAAAAGATACATAATTTGTTTGTAAAATGCTAATTCAATAGCAACCCTAAATTATGATTTAAAAATAAACAAGTCAACAAATTGACCTGCATTTTTACATCAATGTGTTTTCAACTTGGCTTGCCCCATAAAAAAATTGGCAAGCACACACTTGTTCAACCCACGGCTGTTTACTTGCAACCAAAAATAAAAAGGGTATTTTGTAAAAGAAAATCCCCATTTCATAAACCGTTTTCTTCCCCATACTTTAGAAATCCAAAAATTCACATCCCTCTAATCCCAAAATAAATCCCTATAGTTTTTTTTGAAACCCTCTTCTATGTTGGCCTTGTACATCAACTCAACAAATCTGCGGATGTTTTGCATTGATAGTATATAATACTAAAAAAATACAGTAAGGGTGGCCCCAAAACATATCTGTACATTAAGCCACACACGTACATTTTTCCAATGGCATTGGATCACATCAAATAGGCCTATCAAAGTAATGAACTGTCACTGTATATCACAATATAGAACTTTATCATTCACGGTAGAAATCATCATTTATTCAGATACTGTGTGTGAATGTAACATCAGCATTCATGCTCTGGTTTAATTATATCTGAATTTATGTTGATTTTTATTCACACAGGTAATGCCTTCTGATATGTAAAATAAGTTCAAAGTAAAATTTAAAACTTTTATTTTCGCAATAAATGAGAAAAATCAGCAATTTTATGTGAAAGAGAGTGAAAGAGAGAGAGGGAAGGTCTGTCTTTGTGTATTTGAGAAGGTGCAGTTTATTAAAGATTCATCTCAGTGTTTGCAAAAGAGTAAGACTGTAATTTACAGCCATCTCAACATGTGAGAAGTGGAGATGTAATAGATTATTTAGGGTTGGGTCTAAATAAGTCAGACTTCTTCCCGATTTATGTTGTTAAAAATCAAATGCTTCTTGTTGCCTTTGTTATATGTCACTATATTGCTAAAAAAAAAAAAAAAAAATCTAAATTATATCAGAGTGATATATCATTTCAACTGTACTGTTATGCAGTTTTTTCTTTCAGTCAACAGAAACATGATATGAGATATACTTCATACAGGTACACATCCATATTCATATGAGCTTTTTATTTCACTGTAGAAGAAATAGCAGAAAACTTCAAATATGAAATACAAGTGCAAATGAAGGATACGTATGCGATATCCCCCCCAAAAAACAATTAATGCACACAGTTAAAAGATCCCAAAGTCACACCACACAGAGGATATAGTGATATTCCAGATAATTTACATAGACATCGACACAGTCAAAAGAGCTAGACATGTTACTCCAGAAATATAATAGTCAGAATAAACTGAAAATATTAGCATGATAACAATCAATCTTTCAAAATCAAACCTTCGGAGTGTGAAGCTATAATCCATACAAAACAAACATAAGAGCAAAACATATGAATCAATTTATGGTAATAATATAATAGTACAGTATGTATGATTTCAAAATGATAAATATGTATAGCAATATAAATGGTTGAAGTTAGAGCTTTTTAAATGGAAATAATTAATTGTATGAGGAACTCTAAAGCAACAAAACTCTAAAATCATTATTTGATGGACCCGTATTTCTAAAACACTATTGCTTTTTTTTTTTTTTTTTTATGAAAAGGGAATGCAATCTGTGTCTGAAGATGCATTTACAGTACAGTATCCAGATAATGCATTCAATTGCTTAAGAGATAATACAGACAATCATTTGGAGGGGACAGTTTACTGATGTGCAGCTGATATGATTTCAGATGTCCTTCCATCATCATTATTAGCATGAAAACACATCTACGCTTTGGCATTGTGAGTATCAACATACAGCTTTCAAAATAGAGCTATGAACTCTCGGCAAGTCAGATGGAAATAATATTTACACAAGCAGCATTCTTAGTACAAATATTGCAAAAAATATGAAGAGCTAAAATTTATATTCTATGATTAAAAAGTAATTCTCCGTTGCATAAATGCAAAGCGTTCAGCAAAATACAGTTTTTATATATATATATATATATATATATATATATATATATATATATATATATATATATATATATATATATATTTGCAGGTATATCAATAACTTACAATACGTTTTATGCTTTTTGTCCAAGTGTCTTACAGCAAGTACAGTGACTGCAGGAATACTGACCCTCGAGAAGTGAAGTGTCTTTATGTTGGCAATATTGAATATATCGTCAAAAAGCTGAAAAAATATCCTTTGTTTAGTGTAGATATTGTGTACGTGTTTGTTTAAAACTGCATCTTTAGGGATGTGAAAGTTGTGCAGGAACACTTTTTCAAAAATACAAAACATAAAAAACAGAAAGCCACACTTTCTGCTCATCTTACACACATGAACAATCAATGCTTTATTTGCTGGTATTACTATTATGTATGTACAGACTTTATACCTACAAGCTAAAAAGCTTAGCATTGTAATTTACTTTAAAAATACAGAAACACAAGACGAGACTGGGAGCTTTATATGTGCGTTTACTTGTAAACTACCCATACTTTAAGGACAAAAATGCTGGATAATGTGTCCATAAGTTAGTTAAATCTGTTGTAAATAAGTTGTTCATAAAGCAAATAATGTTTTAAGCATAACACGCCTGTGAAAGGTTTTCATTCAGGAGTTGGGTTTGTGTACGGGTTATTCCGATTAAAATTTGCATTATTAATACCTGTGGCCAGTTGCATAAGCAGACTTACAAATCAGTCAGCTAAGCTTTGAATCAGAAAAGTAAGACTGGTTAGCCCTAATTAATTGCTATTTGATCAGACTAGTTCTCAAGACACAGTCTGAATGTAGCGGCTATGTTTATGCAACTGGAATAGTTCACCTAAAAATGAAAATCTCTTTTATTTTCTTCATTTGTGTGATCTATTCCTTTAAAAACCAATAGAAGTCTATTTGGATAGCTAGTTAAGTGTGTGTGTGTGTGTGTGTGTGTGTGTGTGTACACAGTGTATCAGATAAGTCAGATTCTCCTATCTTTTCTTTCCATCGACGCTTCTTGTGCGCTCTCTTAATAGACAGGCTGCAAAATAACATAAAAAGGATAATTAGTTCACCTGAATTAACTTTAATGGCAACAGTTCAGTGTGTAATGAGTGTTTTTATTGAATGTTAATCAGTGTGGCAAATCCAATTAATTTTTTCCATTGAAAAACTGATTTTTAATTATACTATAATATCCTTTCAATTATTAGCTCAGAGTCTTCCTGCAGATGCCACAAATGAACTAATCAAGTAAACTAATTAATAAAAACAGGCTCCCATGAAGGATTGCAAATGATATTGTGCAATGCACTTCAAATGTGTGGTATTTTATATCGCATCATCATCGCTAATTTGATAGTCATATGCAATGCAGTTTTTTCCCTCATAGAAATCGTGAATTTGTTGTTTTTCCAAATACTTCAAATCAAAGTATATAATATTTTGATTTATCTTGGAGCTGGCTGGTTTTGTTGATGCATCAGAACTTTTTATTGAGGAAAATGATCAAATGCCTATGAAGAAAAAGAAGGCCATTTAGTGAGTTTGCTAGTTTTATCTAATGCATTCATGTCAAATAGACTTTAAGTGCAGAATATTTCCTCTGAATTCCTTGTGTATGATGATCTTAATAATAGTAATTAATAACAGTAATAATAATAATGAGCAGACCGGACACGCATTCATGTTCACGGCTGATTAGACATTTTTCTTGTCCAAGTAGTAAAAAACAACAACAACAACAAAAGACGATCACATGCTGTCTATCTTTGTCTGACACTTCCAGAGAGATGTGAATGATTTATTGTTTTCGACTGAATAACTGGGTTGGAAAATTGGGGTGAGTTCAAACATTCTTGGAGAGACACAAAATGGTAAATGTCTGTTCCAGATGGATTACAATCAACGCCGCCAATTTGGTCAAAATACTCGTTGCCATGTGAAGAAAGACGAGATGAGATCCTTAAGTGACGTGGGATGTTGCTATGAGAACACTTACCTTTGGGGGCTCAGCCTCTACAAGCTTAGGAAAGGAGACAAAGAAAAAAGAAAGAATAAATAATTCAATTGAAATGGGTTATCATGCAAAATAATTGGATTAAAAAAGTCCAATATGTACACACGTGTTTTCAAACAATGACCTTTAAAGAAACACTAAGTAACTTTTCAACCTTCATAATATATTTCCAAGACCCTTGTGATGGTACATCAACTTACAATGGGTTGAATGACACGTCTGCCAAAGCCTGATGTGGTCTGTATCGCTTTTCCGGAGCACAAACCGGAGCACAAAAAGAACTACAAAATTCGAGTGCTTTACGGCATACGTCACTTCCCCCACCACTTCCTCAAAATGTCTGTGGCCATTGCAGACATCCCAAGCCTCCTGGGAGTCTTCCACATATTGATAGCGTCTCCCCGATGCCCGCAAATTACTTCAAATCTCCCTGAATCTAGAGCGCGCATGCGAGACAGAATATACTGCGCGCATAACATACATAGAGCGCGCACGTCAGAGAGGGAGAGACCTTGCGAGTGTGCCTCACGAAAGCTAGTGTAACGGAGGCCAGCTAGTAGTTGCTGTGTGAGTAAACCTCACTCCTCTGATCTCAATAGGCGCTCTAGCGACAGACGCTAGGGGCTACAGTCTTTAGCCTCCTTGTTAGAGCGCCTGACTCTCATGCCGGAGACCTGGGTTCGAGGCCCGCTCGGAGCGGGTCGAGTAGGACCCGGGTGGAGGGGTTACACTAGTCAACCCCTCCGTCAACAATCCAGTCACCAAGATATACCTCCCTGAAATGACTTCTTGCAGGTTGGTATGTCTGCCATTGTTGATTCCTAAGCCGGTGCCAGATAAACAGCGGGCGTGCGCGAGCGTCAGTAGGCTGAAGTAGGCAAAAAATTTTACTACAGCGTTAATGGACAATTCCGCTTCCAACCTGTAGGGCGACCCCAGAGGAAGAGTTACTTGGTGTTGCTTTAAAGGTCTAGTGAAACTTTTTTTTTAAGTTATGCACAGAAAACTAAGGGTGTGTTCACACTTGGCATGTTTGGTTGGATTAAAACGAACCCTGGTGCGATTTCTCTGTTAATTTTAATAAGTGTGAACGTTGCCATCCGAACCAAACAAGCGGTCCGAGACTCTGAGGGTGTGTTCACACTTGTAGTTCGGTTCGTTTGGTACGGACCAAAAAAAAAGTCCTGGTCCACTTAGGGCGCTTTCACATCTGTAGTTCGATTCATTTGGTCCGGACCAAGGGCGAAAAATTATACTTTGTAGCATTTTTCAGGGGTTTTGGCTCGTTTTCACACCACACTGAATGCTCTGGTCCGAATCAGTTGATGAAACGAACCAAAATGCAGTCACGTGACAACATCCACATCACCCGTTGGCTTGAACATATTTCCATAATTCGCTCACAATGAATGTTCAGAATGAGCACAAGCTTTATCCTTTACGCAAATCCCCTCATAAACAACAATGTCTAGATGTGATATAAATAAGAGATTCACTGTGCGGATAACTTCAGTGTTTATGAGAGTTTTAGTGAGAGTGCAGAACGCGGTAAGTCATGGCTTAAAGGGAGCGCTATTGACAATCGAAATAATAGTTTTGTTTGACTACGGTAGCTGGTTTAGTCCAAAAATGCGCAGTTATTTGGCAGTTGGGTCTGTTTAACGTCGGATCACGTTATCACCACAAACGAACCGCTCCAGAGTTCATTTGAAAGCGTACCGAGACCACCTCGAGGTACGCTTATTTGGTCCGCTTCTGGTGCACACCCGAGTGCGATTGCTGCATTCACACCTGCCCAAACGAACCGCACCAAGGGGGACAACGAACTCTAGTGCGATTCAACCGAACTAAATGAGGCAGGTGTGAAAGCACCCTTAGTGTCATTGGCATTTTCATCACATAAACCTAAAGATACCGAACCTGAAGGCATAGGGATGATCACAGCCTGATTGGTCAGCTTTTATGACGTATTGCCTATTTTGAGACGGAACTTACCGAACATCTATACAATGCTGTGTTCTTGTCTAAATGCACTCGTTGTATGTGCGTACATATGATGGTATTTTGACCATAAATGTGTAAAGGAGTCAAAACAGTGTCAGGAATCCCTCCTTCACACTCACAAACCAAAATTTGCTGTGAGGAGACGCGGTTCTGATGGCTGTAATGATGAACTGAGACAACATCACGACTATGACGAGAAAATGTAAATGAAAATGTTTTTCTTGACCGTTCTGTCCTCTTTAGAGTCTCATCTTCCTGTTTTTGGTTTGATTACATGTCTTTGGTCCATGTTGTGTTCATATGTCAGTCGAACCGCACCAGAGTTGGTTTAGAAGCCGATGGAGAGACCCATCTTTTCACCAGGGTTCAGATGGCAACATTCACACTTATTCAAATGAAGTGCACTAACAGAGCAATCGCACCAGGGTTTGTTTTAATCCAACCAAACATGCCAAGTGTGAACACACCCTGAAAAGATGGGTCTCGCTCCGCTTCCAAACAAACTCTGGTGCGGTTCGACCATAGACAGTAAAAGAAATGGACACAGCGACCCCATTGATTTCAACGGAGAAAATTGAAGCCCGTTAAAAGCTGATCGCCAGGCGTACTGCGCAGGCTCAAACTGAGTCTGTCACGTGAGCAACCTGTATGTCTTCTAGTAGCTGTGCCGAGTGAAATCTGAATATTTCCCTTCCGAATCTCACAGAGCCGGAGAGAGTGAGTATTAGCTGTCCATGAGCTAGCAGCAGGAGCAACTTTATGACTCTCTATGGGCTTCTCCCTTGACTTTATCGGACTTTATGCCTCCACGCCCCCCCGATTGCCTGCGAGCTTCTCCTCCTGTCTATACGTTAATTTCTGTACTGTGCGACGAAGAGTCGATTCAATCGTTAGCCTATTTTTACAAAAACTGCTTCTACAGGGCTATAACGTAAGATAAAAGGTAATGGAGCCTTTTCTACATTGTCGTGTTTCTTTGGAAATAAATAATGGACAAATGGAGTCTTTGGACTACTCAGATGTAAAGTTATTCGCTGTCAAAGTGACGCCAAAATGAATGGGAGTCAATGGGATGCTAACAGCAGGTGATAGTCAGCTACAATGGCGGCCCCCGGGAGGCTTCAGTTTCCGGCGGATGGATTACCCCCTTGGGTTCGACTGAAATATGAACGCAACACGGACCAAAGGACATGATGTCATGAGATGCGACCCTTAACAGGACAGAACGCTCAGGCTCACCTGTTTTATCTCGTCATAGTCGTGATGTTGTCACAGTTCAGGCGTCAGAACCACGTCTCCTCACAGCAGATCTTGGTTTGTGTGTGTGTGATGAAAGGATTCCTACCGCTGTTTTGACTCCTAACACATTTTATAAGCTCTTCACGAGTTCTCAGCTGGTCAAAATACCATCATACGTCGACTACACACACACAACGAGCGCATTTAGCACAGCAAACAGCATTGTTTTCGTCAGGTTGTGAAACCTGAAACCATTAGGTTTAGTATCTTTAGGTTCGGTAGTAAAATGCCAATGTGAACGCTAAGAGGACCAGGACTAAATGGTTTTTTTTTTCGGACCGGACCAAATGAACCAAGCGAACCGCACCACAAGTGTTAACACACCCTGAGTGACAGATATTTTGACTACAATCCCTGTAAATACTACAGTAAAACAATGATAAGTTAATCTGGACCTTTCAATTTGAACTCTGCAAGCATCACTGATTTGAATAAAGCCGGATACACACTGTACGATTTGGCTGTTTGAGACACATTTTGAGAATCCTAAAAGATTCCTCTGATCCTAGGCCAAAATCTGAAGTCTTTGATCGCTAGTTTGACATGTTCACCGACAGCCGATTAATGACCGCTGCGATCAACTTCTCATCAAATACCAAAAACCAATAGGGGTGCAGAACCCGACGACGCAATAAGTGCAACAACAACAACCCACCGCTTGCTCCACACATCTTCATTTCTTTCCAATTTTCCTTTCAAGACAAACTGAGATCCCACAGTGTGACATGGCTCACAGTGGGGATCATATTCGTACAGTCTGACAAGAAACATTATAAATCGTACAGTGTGACTTTTAAACTTCAGCATTTAACTCATTCCACACCATACTCGCCATAACATGAACGATTTTTCAAATCATGTGGCTGCTGGTTGCAGAAAGATACCAAAAACATTTCATATGAAGATTAATCAGAACCTTTTTGGATCATTTTTGGAGTTGGCGGTGTTCCAAGTACTTCCAAAGGAGCCTCGGGACATTTCATCAGTAATGTTGACAATAGAAGGATCATCTCTGAAAAAAAAATATCATATAAATATAACATGAAATCTGACATTAATATTCAGGTGTGTGCATGAAAACAATCATAAAATTTGAAATTCAGACTCAAAATTGTAATATAATAGTGAATGCTTGACAATCGCTAATTAATAAATGTTAATATTTATCATTTGTAGCTTTTTTCAAAACGTATTACTGGAGGATTTGTAACTGTAATTTTTCTAGATTTATATTACTTCTCTTCTTGAATTAGTTCTCTCTATTCTCTTGTGTATATATGTAAAGTATGTGCATATGTGCTGTAAGTATCCATACCAAAAACTTTAGATTTGACAAGATGGTGCACTCGTAATGATATGAATGGGAGAAAGTGCAACACGCAATATGGTGGAATAAGCCCCGCCTTCTAAATAAAAGAGCCAATCGCTAGTCCAGCCTGAAAAAATGCTGTTTTTTTAATTATGATTTAGTTCTGTCAGGCACTTCATACATATAGTACTGTAGAACCTCGCACTGGATCATTTTATGAATTTAGTTTGAATTAATAAAATTTTTATTAAATTTTATGAATAATAAAAAACCTTTATCACTAGAAAACATTTAAATAAACAATTAAATAAGAAAGTACGCATTCATTTAAGACATTTCTCATTTTGGCAAAAAGGATTCTTTAAAATTGAACACAAGTATATTAACTATATAGAACCCCATTGAAGAGTGTGTGTTTGTGCACATTCTGATTCTATTGCTGTTTTGTTTTTTATTTAAAGCTACACTGTGTGATTTTTACCCCCATCTAGCGGTGAAAAAGGTAAATGACCATCCAGTGAATATTAGTTTATGTTCCTCTCAATTCCGATTTCATTTTAACTCCTACGGTGGCCAATGTAGTCCAAGATTAACATGGCTTCCAGTTCGACCTCGTCAATGAGTGTTCCTTCAAGTGATGAAGTTATTTTAGAAAACTATTATAATTTGCAGTAATTTAATTTGTTAGGTAACATATAGGTTATGACATCTATGTAAAATGAATATTAGTTTTATGTTTTCGTAATTTTTTTACCATTTCATTGCTAACATCAGTTATCAGGTTCCCAGACGAATGCAAGCTTATCTTAGTAAAGTAACTTTTATTTTTAACTTTTAACTCCTTTTCGCTTCCTTGGCGACTCTGATACGTATCTTCGAGAATAAGAGTGATCCTCCATCAGCAACAGACTTTCAAAAAGGCTTTCAGGTTTTTATATATCAGTCTCAAGCAATCCCCCTCTTCACATTCGACATGGTGCCATCGAGTGTTAAAACACGAAAGGTGAAGCTTGAATTAACGGGTATGTCCCTCTTTGGCTAATGTACTTTCAAGATGGAGGGGCAACATGGCGACCTACATTAGAACCTCTTACCCGTATGTATTTTCAATGGCATATTATACACTCACGAGAATACTTTATTACTTGAACGAAGTAAATATACATTAATGAGCACATATATTTTTGAGAAAACTAAGTGTTTTTAGCTAAGAATAAACTAAAAAAGTTACTGCACTCAAAGTCGTGTTTTACGGAACCCATGGATATCACTGAAACTATGGCTTTACTGTTTTAATAAGCCAACAAAAAACTAGTATTGCTTGCTATTGTGAGAATAAGTTCTGAAAATCTGGTCCATACTTGTAATGTCCCTCCAATGGCACTTGTACGATTCCTTCTTCTTCCTCTGCCAAAATACTCTGCTCCTCCTGGCAGTAAACACAGGGAGGGAGGGAGAGGGAGGGAGGGAGGGAAGAGAGAGAGAGAGAGAGAGAGAGAGAGAGAGAGAGAGAGAGAGAGAGAGAGAGAGAGAGAGAGAGAGAGAGAGAGAGAGAGAGAGAGAGAGAGGGAGGGAGAGAGAGAGAGAGAGGGAGGGAGAGAGGGAGAGAGAGAGAGAGAGAGAGAGAGAGAGAGAGAGAGAGAGAGAGAGAGAGAGAGAGAGAGAGAGAGAGAGACAGTTTTATTCCCGTCCAGGCAAAGAGAACTTCAGAGACCCTTTGAGATTAAATAACTTTGCTGAAGGACATTTTGGCAGATCAATTCATGTTCCATTTGTTTGGCATGAAACGAATGCATTGAGACACTGAGGTGGGTGAATCGGGGTCCCTCTATAAGAAACGAATCAAGGCAATTTTAGCAAGAGTAAAACATGGGATTATTTGCCAGGGGGTCAGAAAGTCTTTGAATGCAGGAAAAACAAACTGTAAAACTGGAGCACAAACCAGATCTCCTCATTAAAGCAGGACCTCCGTGAGTTCTCGAAATCTCATCCTTTTCCTCTCATTCAGCTTATATAAATAAACTCAACCAGCAGCAGTCATGTTGAATCATTCAGTTATATAGAAATCATCTTCCAAATACTAATTACTTGTGGTGTTATGGGTCCAAACTGTCAAGTTTTTGTAGCAGGTTATTATCCCCCCTATTATCTATTTTTCTTCTTAAAAACAGCTTTAACTTTGTCGCTCTGTGGCAAAAAGTCACCAAATTCTGCATGGGGGTTATTTCAGTGGCAAAATGTAATAATCTCAATTATGTGATGGATTAGAGCTGCCTAGCAACAAAAGAACAGCAATATGAAATATGAGTGCGCTCGGTACTGCCGGGCGGTTTGAGAAATGTTGTGTGAAATGCTCCTTTTCTCAGCTCTTCCAGGTGTTTTTCCTGGATTTTTTTGGAGGGGAGCGTTTAAAACATGTAACCATGCAACTGATTTGCACAAAACCGGGCATGCATGCTATCTGGATATATAACTAACTAAATGTGAAGGAATAGTTGACAAATATTTGCAGAGTATTTCATTATAATTGTTGTTGTTGTTGTTTTTTACTACTTGGACAAGAGAAATGTCTAATCAACCATGAATATGAATGTGTGTCCGGTCTGCTTATTATTATTAATTATTATTATTATTAAGATCATCATGTGCAATGAGTTCAGAGGGAAATATTCTGCACATAAAGTCTATTTGACATGAATGCATTAGATAAAACTAGCAAACTCACTAAATGGCCTCTGTGCAACAGAGAAATGTGTTTTTCCCCGTTCTTTTTCTTCATATGGATTTGAAAAATTTCTTCAATAAAACGTTCTGATGCATTAAAACCCAGCCAGCTCCCAGATAAATCAAAATATTACAGACTTTGATTTGAAGTATTTGGAAAAACAGCAAATGCACACAAGACTAACAGTAATTCAAATGTACAGTTTATGTTGTAGCATTTTGAAATCTGAAAGCCTGGCTTTGCCAAACCGCTTGAGTGATTACGTGATTTATTTATCCAATGAATTATGTACAATTTGGATTTATGAAATGTATTCTTCTGCTTATGTTTAATAAATAAGGCTCAATACCAAAGAAAACATGAGTGAATGTCATACCGCTCAAATCCAACAGAGGGCATTGCATTCAAAGGTTTGGGATCAAAATCTATTTCTTTTATAACAGAGATGAATACATTTATTCAGCAAGGACACATTAAAGTGATCAAAAGTGACAGTAAAAATCTTTGACAATGTTACAAAATATTCTACTTCAAATAAATGCTGTTCATTTGAACCTTCTTTTCATCAAAGAATCCCGAAGAAAAAAATGCATCACGGTTTCAACAAAAATATGAAGCAGCACAACTGATTTCAACATTGATAATTATAAGAAATTGTGCTTGGGCAGCAAATCATAATATTAGAATATTTGATCAAATAAATGCAGCCTTGGTGAGCATTAGATACTTCTTTCTTAAACAATAACACAACTTTTGAACAGTGCTGTTAATGATTTTCATGATTTGATTAGAAGTCTCTTGTTGCCTTTTAAACCCCTCGTCCAATCATTGATGTCAGGCACATCTGTGCCTTTCATTAACTCTTTCTGTTCTGCGTGGACCTGGTAAATTGCTGCTTGCATCCAAATTACAAGTGCTTGTTCACAGTGAATGTTACAATTAGATAATAAATGGTAAAGCTCACCTCTCGCTCGGCGTCCTCCAGTTTCTTCTTCTTGCTCTCGGGCATGAGGTCATCGAGCCAGCTGAGCTCTCTCTTCGTGAAGAAAACATCCAACAGCTTCCTTATAAACACCAGCGCCAACACCTGCCAGGAGCAAAGCACTAATTCAATTATCACATATTTCACCAGAAACATTCATCAAAACAGTCAAGAGAGGCCATTACACTCGCAGAGAAACGTCTGACTGACTATATGTTTCCATGATCTTAAAACCTTCTGATTAGTTTTGTGCCTGTGAATTTCTTCACTAAATTAAAACTATACATTTTAAAAGGTACAATATGCAGGATTTTTGCAGTAAAAAATCCAAAAACCACTAGGCCAATGTTATATATTTTGTTTAGTTGATTACTTACAATATCCCCAATGTTTCCAACTATTTGTAAATGGTGAGAAAATTGCGATTTTAACCAAGGAAACGGGGCGTGTGAGCAGGGGTGAGGAGTCACCAGTCAATGACGTCATATCCGCGTTACCCTCGGTTTCCGCCAGGTCTGCGCTCCCACTGCAATAGTAACCATGGAGACAGACGTTGACAACTGGGTTATGCCCGTTATGCCTAGCAAGACGCTCACGCTGTTGTTGTTTTGTTCAAACATTATGGACCATTGCAAGCAGACTTTGAGACAAAAAGAGGACTAAAACGAAGATCAACATCTTTCGAGATGCCGAGAGCTCCACGAGACGCGAGTGTTGCATGCACTTTATTAGACAGGTGAGCAAATGTACATAAAACTAATCAATGTTATTTAGTTCAACATGATGAAATGTTAGAATATGATCTGTAGGTTATTCTAATGTTGATCTAGCTTACTTAGTCTCATACAGCCAACACACAACCTAACTACAACATTCAACACACTCAAATGCAGTTTAGTGTGATAGAGTAACTGTTAGAGCAAGTGAAACAGCGCTGCGTTACCTCAAGTTTCATTCGTCTAATAAACTGACCTGTGAGTAACTTATTAATTCGGCACTTGCGTGTAGTTCGGTAGAATGAAAAGTCCTTATTCCTTTATATCGGCGGGACTCGTGTTGTGTGTGGCGCTGGTAACGTTATGCGTCTAGCAATCGCGCCGTGCTTCACACCACAGTCATGTTAAAAACATCAATGTATTCACTCATCCATAAAAGATCCATCAGCTTGACGACAAGATCCATAATTACGCTTAATATATGTCATCACTATACGCCTTTGTTATTGTAAGAGGTTAGCGACCCCTGGTGGCGAAAAATCCTGCATATTGTACCTTTAATGGATTGAGAGGACATTTAGTATATAAACCTTTGACTGGTGTTGCGAATAAACTTGGTTGGTTGCAAGAATTCAGTTTTTTAAACAGGCAAGCTTTTCATAAAATATACTGTACGATGTATAAAATTGCATACTGTGGTAAGTATTAGGGATGCACATATAACATGTTAAATATATGTTAAACATATACCATCATTGGGAAGACAATGGCAGCCCTGGAGGTTTTGATGACCCAGAGGAGAACCAGACAGCTGAGCTGGACGATGGTGAACAGATGAACCTTTCGGAGCGGAACGTGTCTCAGGTAAATGAAGTCTGGCTGGTGTTTAGCCGGCATCCCGAACAATCGCACACGGTCAAAAAACTAAGAGGATGACATATATGTATATTAGAGCGGTGGTCTTCAACCAGGGGGCCTCAGAAAACTCCCACAAGGGGCTCAAGATGATAATGATTCAATTAATCTAAAACAACGACAACAAAGTCAAGATATTTCTCATTTTAGTTCAACAGTTTTTGTCTTTAGTTCAACTGTTTGTCAAGGTTGCCTCAGTTTTTGATATATGAATTAGCCTGAATTTAAAAGTGTGATTTTTAGACCTAAAAAAAGTCATGTAAAATAATAAAAATCGCATGAATCTTATTTTTCAGGCCATTTGTAATTTTAATATGTCTGGCTTCCGTCATTCACTTCAGTTATTTTTACCTGTACAAAACAGTCTGCTATGCCGCTTGATATTGCAAACTGGTATTTCTTATCGTATTATTTTAATTTCTGAATTCAGTAAATTCAGTTTTACAGTTTACTGCAATTTGATATTTTTTTCTCGTTATTTCCTTATAGTGGCTAATAAATAGTAAGTCTCACGTGTTCACAAAAAAAAGTTTGAAAAATAAGGTGGATGACATTCACATTTATTTTATAATGAATTTATACTATTCTAGTTGTCAAAAATGTTTTTTTAAATAAATGTTAACTGAAATAAAACATAAAAACTATACAATTCTAAATTTAATTTGATGTGCTAAAATAACCTGAACTGAAATATAAATTAGTAAAAATGATATTGACATATTGTAAAAAAAATAAAAACTACGACAAATGACAAAAACACACAAAATCACTAAAACGTTAAAATTAAAATCTTCAGTCTAAAAAATAAACCCGGAAATATGAATAAAAACTATAATAGTATCTCAATGATGCTAGAATAACACTGTTTTGAATATTGTTGTGGAGCTCTTAACAACTAAAAAGTAAAATTTCAATTCATGTTTGGAAAGTTGGAAATGCTTCACTGTTTTCTAACCCGACGAGATGTGATAAGATTCCAGCGAAAAGCAATTTGTCTGTCCACACCAGATGCGATGCGACCAAATCAGTCAAAAATCAGCCAATCAGAAGAGTGTGTGGGTGGAGTCTCAACGAAATGATTAACTGAGGGCACACACAATTATTTTCATACTGACATTAGATGCTTTTAACATTAAACAAAGCACCTGAGATTGTCAGTGTCATTCTTTGCATGTAATAGAAATAGAAAATAGAATCGTTGTGTATATCGCCATTGCAGCCGGTTATGACTAAATCTCTGATTAACATGACGTCGCAGCATCGCTTCATGTCTGGTTAAGACACAGTGTTAGATAAACAGATGTTGTCTATAGTGTCTTTACCTGTATTCCTCTCAGTGAAGATGCACCCATGTAAAGGAAAACTCCATACAGCACCGGCATTGGAATGAACTGAGGAGACCATATAAAAAAAATGTTTGTTGCTATTAGTTTTTCTCCCAGAGGTCCTCATATAATCTCAGTGCAGATTTTTGTGCAAAAAAAACAATCAGATGCTCTCTAGAATCTGAAGCTCCGCCCCCTACATTATTGTGATGAAATGAAATTGGTCACTTGATCACACATTTACTATTTTCTACATGGTGAATGGCACATAGTGCACTATATAGGGGATAGGGAACGATTCAGACAGTGTATGTATGCTTTCCATTGGGGCGAATGAAGTCTGTGTCACGTGAATCGCATCAGCTCCGGTCCAGAGACACGACAGCACAGAGAGGATCATGTGATCGATATGGAGGAGAAATGGTTGGAGATTAAAAGAAAACCGATGCTGCGTCCCAATTCGCATACTATCCGTCCTAAATAGTATTCGAAAATAGAATTAGTACGTCCCAAATCGTAGTATGTTGAAATGAGTGTCCCAAAGAGACCCGGATGGTCTACTATATCCGGTCAGAATCCGAAGTGCAGATCGTTGCGCACTCTAACGGCTGATATTGCCCACAACCCATCGCTCGTTGGACGAGGATTCGGTTAGAACTACAAACACGACTGAAAAGTGTTCAAAAACTACAGATATGGAGGACGCGCGAGTCCGACGGTTATGTAGAGAGGTTTAGATAAAGGGGTTTGAGTGATTAATTATCAGTATCTGACCTCACGAAAATGTATTTATTCAATGTTGGCACATTATATTGCATCT